>CAWUFW010001915.1:1340000-1940000 GCA_963921515.1 Calotriton arnoldi
AATAAGAGTCAAAAAATCAATTTCCCATAGGAAAGTTTGTGCAGGGCTACAGCCGAAACTACTGAACGGAATTACTCCAAATTTGGTAGAAAGGTAGTGCTTGGGTCAGAAAGCGACCTTTTGAAAAATGGTGTAAATCCGTTCAGTAATTGCTGAGAAATTAGAAAAATAAAAGCTTCGATATCTGGGCGGAGCCTAAGTCGCGTGCGCGAGCTTCACTGTGATTGGCTGCTAGCACTCCAAACCAGGAAGTGTTGGCAGCCATCTTGTGGCTCGGTAGAAGCGAGTCACCCGTAAACGGAGAAACAAAGGTATAAAACAAGAGAAGGGGCAGGGTAGAAAAACCCTGACCCACTAGGTCTGCTCAGGGGGTCCCAAAAAATAATTAAAAAAAATAAATTAAAAATCGTCAAAAATTTGCACTGGGGTCGCGGGTTCTCGCGTTTTATTTTAATGAGGCCCTTGGGTGGGCTAGGTTGCGGGGGTATTTCTTAAAAAATAATAGCAGGGGCTCGCAGGGGTGGCGGGGGGCCGCTGGGGTCCGCGCAGCCTTGTGGCTTCACTTATGTTGGGAGGGGGTTGCGCGGTCCCCCTTCTGGAGCCTTGTATGTGCTTGTAACTTTGGCGTAGTTTGACAAATCTTTCTGAAATTATCCAAAAAGTTTCTCTTTTTTGGATTAGCTCTTATATTGAAAGTTTGGGGGTGAATGGTGTAGGAGGGGCTGAGAAAAAGAGGGTCCTAAAACGTGTTTTCTCCATGCAATTTCCATACGAAACTTTACAGAAGACTACAGGTGAAACTGCTGAACGGAATTACGCCAAATTTGGCAGGGAGAAAGGTGATGGTCTAGAAAGCACGCTTTTGTTAAATGGTGTAAATCCGTTCAGTGTTTTTTGAGAAATATCAAATTTTACTGATATCAATATTTGAGAATTCTGACATGTGATTGGCTGAGGGGTTACAAGCAGCAGCTTGCGACTTATTAGCTGTGAATGGTTGAAACCACAAAGTGTTGGCAGCCATTTTGTGATTTACTCCGTCAGCTCGCATCTCTCCGTGTAGAAGCCATCGGGTTCGTAGTTTTACCTCTGCGAGGCAACACTGGCATCTGTGTCTGTGTGAGATATGCCGTTCAGGCTGCCTCTCCTCATATCACCAGGTCGCGGCTATGTCTTTAGAAGCCCGTCTGTTGGCTCAGAGCTCTGTGAGTCAGTCTGTCGGCACGACCCCCTACACTACTCCAAGACTACCCAAACACCACTGCACTGTCGTAAACTCAAACACTACCCCAGCACGATCCCCTACACTACCCAAACACCAGTGCACTACCCTAAACCCTAAATCTACCCCCAGCACGACCCCCTACCCAAACACCACTGCACTACCCTAAACCCTAAAATACTACCCCCAGCACAACCCCCTACACTACCCAAACACCACTGTACTACCCTAAAGCATAAAACAGTAGCAGTCCGTCGGCTTGCAGCTGTGCATCTGCGAGCCGTCGTGTCCCTAGCTGTACATGTCCGAGTGAGTCCGTTAGGTGATAGGTGTGTGTCTGCTAGCAGGGCCGTTGGCCCGTTGGTGTCCCTTTGCGAGTTAGACCAGAGCTCTCCCTCTGCGAGCCAGCACGCTGGTGTGCGTTTGCGAGCCGACGGCCCGTAGCTCACACTGTGCGAGCCGAGCCGACGGCCCGTAGCTCACACTGTGCGAGCCGAGCCGACGGCCCGTAGCTCACACTGTGCGAGCCGACGGCCTGTAGCTCTCCCTGTGCGAGCTGAGCCCACGGGCCGCAGGTGTCCCTCTGCGAGGGTGCTCGACGACCCGCAGGTCTCCCTGTGCTAGCCGGATCGCAGCTGTCACTCTGCGAACCGATATTGGGAATATAAGGCGGCTCTAAAAAGAGCCCTTGTGTTTATTAGTTGGAGCTACATATAAGTGCGGATGCACAGCTTCAGGTTATTCAGAAAAAAATCGGTTTCCCTGATCTGTGAAGTGTACTCCATCACTTCTGTAGATATCAGCCATATGAAAACGTATGTTATTGTTGTAGATCGATCCCATTCTATGGTCTTTGAGGTATGCAGACACAGCTTTGTTGACATTCTTCCTAGATTTTTCAATCTGAGGACAAAATTGGTTTGACCATTTCCACTTCTGTCTTTGGCATATATTGGAATATACAAAGACAGTTTGAGGCAAAAGCAATATCAATTGTCGAAAGGTGTCCTTCATTAGCATTTCCAAACCTACCCCAGTCAATGTGCCTAGGTCGTTTCCACCACAGTGCACAATCATGAGGTCAGGGTGTTGGAGATGCAAACCGGTTTTAACCAAAGGCAACAATTGGTGCCACTTCAATCCTCTTTGTCCAAACCATTTAATGTCCACATTTTGTAAACCTAGGTCTAAGTCAATACGTCTCTGTTCTGCATACCTCTTGCACCAGAAAACATAGCTATGTCCTACGATCCACACTAGCATTTTGAAGGTATGGCTGGGAGGAATGGATAGATGTCTGTAGCTCATGCAGTCCGTTCGTAGAATAAGAGATATGTTTAAAGATGGGGGAACTACTTTTTTTTGCCATACAAAACGATACCTGATTGGGAGATGAAAAGCATTGTTTTTTAAAAGTAGGGTGCACATTCGTTTGGTGGAAAAGCATCTTTGTGATTGGTTAAGAAAAAGCAGTTTAAACGTGGAGTACATATCATAGGATAAAATTTGCTCAACTCAACCACACCTGCTACTTGCATTTGGAAGGCACTGTTCGAACTTAAAACAATCGTGAACTTTTAACCTGCACGTGCCGTTAAATGTTCGAGAAAATGTTGCAAAAAAATATCGTTGGGTTTAAAAAAGTTGATGAACTTTTTAACCTGCACGTGTTGTAGAATGTTCTAGAAAGTGTGTGGATAGAATACGTTGCACTTCTGACTTCTATGTGTCCTTGAATATTAAAAAAACTGTTTATATGGAATGTTTTAAAAAAACCAATAGAGAGAAGTTTTGAAACCTAAAAGAATCCAGGAACTATTCTAATTTGTTCATTACATGTATTTATGTGTGGAGCAACACAATTACAGACACAACAGCACCAGGAAGAGGAAGAAGCACGGAGTGGGGGTACGGGGGAAGATGGCCACAATGGTACACATGCACAATTAAGTACAGCACAACTATAGACAAACCATGGCCAAAATGAAACACACCAACAAGGAGCACAAGTCACACAACCCGCCAACATCACACCACTGAACAAGCATAGAAGTGAAAACCACACTGCCGGAAAGGGAGAAGGGTGAACAAAAGCTCACATGAAGGGACATCTCACATACAATGCAGCACACACACATAGGAAGCAGAGTACATCAACATCCAACACAATGTTGTCCAAACACAAAGATTCGCACAATCTAACACAGGACACAAATGCACTCGCCTGAGGCGGATAAGCGTCCAAAAGCTTCAGTACGAAACAGGCACATGAGAACGCATAAGTAAAAACCCACAGTCCGGATGGGGTAGCAATTCACGTATGGCAGGCAGTCAGAGAGTCCGTGACACACACATTGGCATACAAATGAAGACACTACACATTTGAAGACAAGTGAAAATGTGGAAACTTTATAAAAAAAAAGTGCGTGTCAGTACGGCCAAGCGTAGTGCCACGATATGCAGAGAAATGCAGCAGCATGCCTGAATAAGGAACGTAGGAAAAAGTCCATGTTCACCTTGGGGTAATCCATCACCAACACACGTCTGTGTCAAGCAGCGTTGGTTGTCCGCTCTTTGGACATTATTCGACGCCAATGCAGCCATGTCCACTGTTGTTTTGGGACATGTGACCAGATATACAACGTGCAATGTGGCACATTGAGTCGTGGTTGCAGGTACCTTGTCACTCGTCCATGAACGCGAGTGCTGCTGCGTAAGCCACTATCTCTAATGAGTGATGGTTGGCCACAATATTTGACATGTCGACGTAATCCATCAGCTGACCGGGACAGATGTGCTGACTCCAACCACTGTACCCAATGTGCACCAAAGCAGAATCGGGAAGTGGGTCAATTTGCTCACTGAATACTATGACACGTGCAATCTCCCAGGCCCAGTTCCCAGCATGCATGCCAAACATCCATGCATGCCATAAACGGGCATCACCATGACAGTCCTGGTCGTGGGCCAACAGGGGGCGCACACACCTGTCGTAATCCATGTCAGCTACCCACTCGTTGGAGAGGCACACGTCCCTGCACCACTCGGATAGGCACGTGCGACATTGCAATACAGGTTGAACGCAGGTGACGTCTGCAATGCGGAAGCACAGCCGGTAAGTGATCCGCAGTACTGCCAAAGGCAGTGCACCCAGGACATACAGCAGACGTGCAAGGTATAGGTGGACGTGCATGGAGTCGACCATGTGTTCGGGATGCTCTGCCATTGCGTCAGTGGCTCTGCTTGTAGCTGCACTGGCTTGCCGTGTGCCAGTCTTGTGGATGAAATGGCACAGCTTGGTGCAATGAGCCGGGTCTGTGTGCAATGGGTGCAGGGCAGGGGTGTGGTGGGAGTACGTGTGAAGGCCATTTCACGCACGCTAACTACGACGAAGGACTTTTGAGTGTGGGATGTGTACTCGTTGTTCTCAAATCGGGCAGTGCGTAGTGTGAGAGACAGATGCAAATATTATCGTATCTGTCAGGGGGGGGCTGGCCACTTGCAAGTTCCTTCTCGGAGCAGCAGATGTGCTGCTGCAAGATAGCTCAGACAAAGAACCTTTCATGCCTACAGTAAGTTCTCCAGCTGCATTCATATAGGATGTGTACAAAGGCCGGTCATGGGTGTTGTCGGATGTCTGCGACCCTGGTCATCATGAATGAGATGCCCAGCACGTGGCACATGGGCGGGTTCACTGTGTGTTACGTTGCCAAACAGCTGCTCCTCCCTCCCACGAGCCCCCACACTTTTGTACGGTGCACTGTTGTATCCCGTGCACTCCTACGGCACACCATTGTAATGCCTATTCGCGCATGTCCTGCGACATTCCAACCACACCGTGAGACTGCAGTTTGGAGGTGGTGCATGCCACTGTACAACATCAACTGCTGCGGCCCTTGTGGCGGCCGCACCAGAACACAGAGACACACTTACCGCACTTCCTGAACACGGACATGTCCGAGACACCCCGTTCCCCTTGCCGGATATGCAGACCCCTGCGCTGACCTGTGTACGCCGGACCAGCACATGCCGCTTGTGCATGCAGGAGGATGCGTGCGTAGCTACATGTCCAGACTCACTGCCAACGCTGAGGTGACATGGTGACGTCCGCTGACACTGTGATGTTGCAGGGCCCGTGCCTATCATGCTAACACAATGACCACACAGACACACTTGCTCAGATGCGGGTTCGGGGGGCGTTGGCGGTCCTGGGGTTGTTGCAATGAGTGTTGTGGACCTCATGGGTATCCGTGTATCATGCTCATTGAATGTTTGGCACCTGGGGGTGTTTCGGTGTGGCTCTTGGCTGTGTTCCCTTTCATGCTGCAGGTAGTCGTCCTGCTTAACAGCAGCAGAAAGCAGGTGTAAAATCCCTGGTGCTAACACGGCTTATCGCCGGAATTTGTTTCGCATCGCAGTTGTTGTCAAAGTTGTGATGTGGTTTTTTCGTGTACAGAAAAATAAACAAACTGGGCAGTGTATCCTGTCAAGATCCAGCACCTGACCCACTATTCCCAATCAATATAAATACAATGACATTTCTTCATTGATTTTGTGTGTACACTGTAAGTGCACCCACTACCACAGTGCAATTCAATACAAAATTTTAGTATTTAGAATAAATCGCAAAGGTGCACCTTGTGTCTTTTTGCACGGGAATGCCTCTCTGCATTTCATTATCAGCACTTTAATGCAACTAAAGTTGAGATTAATGTAACGCACTATTCAGAAGCTGGTGCAAACTGCAGACATCACCAGTATTCCCGTGATAACTGCCCCAAAATTTAACACCATGGTGGACACCATGAAATAACAGTAATAAGAACGAGAAAGTCACACAGCACATAAGTAACAACCAAAAACTTTATTGAATTTTTTTTTTTTAAACAAACTTTATTTTTTGTAAACGTATATATAAAGGTTAAACTAAATTTAACAAACTGAACACAAAACAACAAGGCGGAAGACTCCTGTCGGGACCATGAATGTCGACGACGACAGCCTGGAAAATAAAGCACAAAATAAGGACGTGTGTAATGCGCATATCAAAGGAGTGAGACACAGAGAAGGAAAAAAAAGCCAGAGAGAAAAAGAAAGGAGTGAGAAAGGGAGAAGGGAGCTAGAGAAAGAGAAGGAAGGAAGAGGGAGAGAGAGAGTGAAGAGAGGGAAGTGAGAGAGAGAGAGAGAGATGCTGCCGCTCCTGCGCATCCATGACCAAATAATTACCTGCTGCCACCGGAGTGTCTACCAGTGGGCACTCCACGTGCCCGTCAAAGCTCCGCGGCCCGGCAGATCTCACAGATGTCGCAGAGTCATGAATGGCAGAGACCACATCAGCTTCTCCGGGGCCCGGGAGATCTCACACATGTCGCTGAGTCCTGAGTCATCAATGGCTGAGACCTCATCAGCTTTTGGTGCCGCTAACCCTGTGCAACGCAAGTCAGCGCCACGTGGTGGTAGGCTGCTGACGGCCATAGAACTTAGGGTGCGACTAACCCTGAGCAACTCCAGTCCGCGTCACGTGGTCGAAGGCCCCTGACGTCCACATCAGCTTCGGGTGGCACTAACCCTGTGCAACTCAAGTTCGCGCCACGTGGTAGTAGGCCCCTGACGGCCAAAGAGCTCAGGTTGCGACTAACCCTCTGCGCAACTTTTCATGGAGTCTTTATGATTGAGACCCGTGGAGCGTCCGCCATCCAGTCACCACCGGCAATAAAGGATGTGACGTTGTGGATCCATTATATTTGCGTGGTCACATGGCCTGTGATGCATGTGCCGGATGGGTGTGGTGTGTGTGCAAACCTGCCCTCAGGGAGTGGCCGTGACATGTTGACAACTAGACCACTGACCTGCACACCAACAGCGAGTACGCCTGCGACAGGTAGCTATGTGGGGGGTGTGAAATGAAAACGTGTTTTCTCAATGGATTTTCCATAGGAAACTTTAGACAAGGCTACAGGTCAAACTGCTGAACGGAATTACGCCAAATTTGGCAGGGAGAAAGGTCTTGGTCAAGAAAGCGCTCTTTCTCGCATCGAGTGAAAATATAAAAGAAAGGTCTCGGGGGCAATTTAATATACGGGAGCTCTGTTTCTGCGAGAACTCTTTCACGCTCCGCCTGCCCAACATCAACACTTCGCAGCTATGCCGTTAGAAGCCAGTCCGTCGGCTCGCAGCTCTCTACGTTTGCGAGCTAGTACGCTACTGTGCCTGTACCTCTGCGAGGTACTACGCTGCTGTTCCTTTGGGAGCGGACGGGTCGTAGTACTGCGTGTGTGAGTCGAGCGGACGGGCAGTTGTCCCTCTGCGAGCCTGGGTGCGAACTGTTCATAACTCACACTACATAAGCATTGAAAAACCATTTTATGATTCAGTCAGTCAGCTGGCATCTGTCCAAGGCATTTCTGAAAACATATCGGAGTTCTTTCTGTGAGAGATACCCCTTTCACGCTGCCTCTCCCCACATCAACAGGTAACGCACCCTCTTCCCACATTACCAACATACCCCCAACAACCTTCTTGGGCCCGGAAGTGTCCCTGTGCGGTTGGACAAACAAGAATCTTAGTCATGTATAGGTTTACATATAAAACATTTTATTTAAAGAAAACAACAAATAAAACTGAAGGGAGTCTGGTGCTGTGGTCGCTGCCACGAAGTTGGGGTCACTGCCATTCAGGACACAGTTCCACATGTGGGATCGGCTTGTATTGAACAGGGTTAGTGGCACCACGTGTCGCGCCTTGTGTTGTACAGGGTTAGCGGCACCATGTGTCGCCGGCCTTGCATATGGAAATCTGCTTCACTAACCAAAGGGAGTCTGGTGCTGTGGTCGCTGCCACGGACTTGGGGTCACTGCCAGTCCGGACTCAGGACACAGTTCCACATGTGGTATTGGCTTGTGTTGAACAGGGTTAGTGGCACCAGGTGTCGCCGGCTTGTGTTGAACAGGGTTAGTGGCACCACGTGTCGCGGCTTGCGTTGAACAGGGTTAGTGGTACCATATGTCGCAGGCTTGTATTGAACAGGGTTAGTGGCACCACGTGTCGCGGCTTGTGTTGAACAGGGTTAGTGGCACCATGTGTCCAAAGTTGGAATTGCGAGCTCTGCTGCCTGCAGTGTAGACTGCTAATGAGTGTTCGTTTGCACTTGAAAATGAATTTGGTGATTGTACTAAAGCTATAGCTGATATAAAAAATGTTCTTGAAGAAAGGATACTAAAAGGATATTATGTAGATTTTAGGCCTGTGATAGTTACTTGCCTAGTGGACTCTGTAATTAATGAATCAATACTTAATTTTAATTGTGAGCCCTACTGACCGCAGTGTAGGCGTATCATGAAAAGATGAAATAAGTATAGAATACACTGACAAAGTGTTGTATTTTCTGAGTACAATCTTCTTATTAGAAATTAGCATTTAAAAATCGAATTGCGAGGGGGCGTGGCTTGGACGCAGAGGAAGATGGCGGCATAACTGCTTCGCTCCGCTCCGAAGGAATATACTTCTCTCTTTTTTACTGATTCCACCTATTTGCAGAGAGACGTAAAGGCGTCCCAACATCTGTGAATGCTTACTAACACCTCCGATCCCAATCTTGTCTACAAAATCTGAAGGCATACAGGGTCTGTACAGTACGTCCGCAGTGTGGCCGCAGTAACTCAGATCGCTTGGAATGAGGTAGGGCGTATGCGCATAAGTGATTTTTCCCGCAAATACTGTTACATCGCAACATCTCCCTGTACGGCACCTTCAAGAGCAGGAATAACAATCTAGCTACCGCAGTGCAGAAATAAGAATTTGTACTTCTTCCCTGACTGAATGCTATTACTTCGGCCCGTTCGCGCTAAAAGTGCACAAAATGGCGGCCGGTGATATTTTGCAGGTCATTTCGTTGTGCGCATAAGATGCCTAAGTCCTCCTTAATCACAAGCTCCTACCTGCATTAACCAAGGAATCAAGCGCATACGCCTCTTACCTTTCGCTGCTCCGATTCCACAACTGCCATTCAACGCAATCTACTCCCTTGCAACTCTGACATATCCCCGACTGCCTGACTTTAAAATGGCGTCAGCTAAGGAGACGGGCACACAGTAATCTTACCGAGTACATGGTGTGCTGTGGGGGTATAATTTCATCACAACAGCGCAATGGCAGCATAGCAGCACGCCACATCTTCACCAACACGACAACACAGATACAAATTATGGCACTTCATTAAGGAAAGGTCTAATGTGCATTAAAAAAGCATTGAGAGCATCAAGCATTCAAAGCATTAAAAGCATTTATCTGACATTGATCCGGGTCTGAGCTGTCTTCATCATACTTTGACATACTTTTGAGGCCAAGCGGTCCTAGGTATTGCTCACGTTTCTGTGCTCTGCGCAAATTGTCTGCCGAAATTGGGTGGTACACATACTTGCTGTTACTCGCTTGCTGCACATCGGTTACTTACTCGCTGCAACCTACCCGTTGATCACTAATCACTACTATCTGCCAATCGTTAATTGCTGATCTCCTGTCAACCGTTTGCCAATCTCTTACCATTATCACTACTATTCACCCAGTGTTCATCGATAACTGCCAATATCGGACACAAACACCAACGAGTCTTCCAGCGACTCGTCTACCTCTTATGTTCTTAAGTTCCCACTAGGATCTGCTATCCGTCCACTTCGCAAGCTCGCAAGATCATTGACAACGTCTAAAGTGAGATCAGAAAAGATCAGAGTGATAGCTCATATCTGCGTGGTAGTACAAGGCAGTGCATGACAGTTTAATATAACAGAACAGTGTCACTGGACTGAAAACAAGAGTCAACTTTCCAAGTACCAGGATCAAGAAAACCAAGTGCTCCAAATATACCAAAGAGAACCTACGACACCTACGACACTCTAAGTGGGTGACTGCACAAATTTCAAGTCACTGTGTGCACCAAGTAAATCTAATTTAGCGAGAGTATCAGCCAGTAAGTGGCAAACAGATCAAGATCAAGTAAGTAAGTTAATCAAGCAAGTCAAGCAGGACAAGTCAAGTCAAGCAGGACAAGTGTGACAAGTGGGATAAGAGCGACAAGTGTACCACGGAAGCCCAGAACCAAAACCCAAGTCCTAAGTGTTCCAAGCTAGTCATCATACCGTCCTGGCAGCTCTACGTCACAACCCTAGGCAACATAAGCTCGCCATAATGTCAGACAAGGAAACCAAGCAATCCCTAAAAAGGGTGAAAGCTGATGCACCACACCCTGACTCACCAACAAAAGGAAAACAGGACATTAGCGCGACACTCGAAACGATCCTTAAAAAACTAGCGGATGTACACGACCTGGCCAAATCCACAAAGGCAAATACTGACCGCATGCAGAATGAAATCGCAGCTATCCGCCAAGACATGAAGGAAACAAACACCAGACTTACCGAAGCAGAAAACAGAATTAGCCAACTGGAAGATACTGGCAATACGGTAAGGAAATCCATCCAAGCACTCAACGCTTCCTCCCGCTCCTTCACAAAGGAAATCTCGGAATTGGAAGATAGAAATAGACGCGGTAATCTTCGTAATTTTGGCGTGCCGGAGGGGGAAGAAGATGCTGACCACTCATGCATTGCTTTTTTAGAGAAGTGGTTCTCCCAGGCTACCAATATAAAATTCGATAAAGAGCTGGAATTTGACAGAGCCCACAGGGTCCCAGGCCGGAAATCTCACAATACCAAAACTCCCAGACCAATTGTCTGTAAGCCACTAAGATATCAGCATGTGGAACTGATTCTAAGCCACATGAGAAAAAATAATCATATTCTATGGAAAGGCACCAAAATATTCATTTCACAGGATTACTCTAAGCTAACAGTGGACATTCGCAAGGGTTTCCTGGACCTCCGTCCGGAAATAAAAGCAGCTGGTCTACAGGGATCTTTCATCGCTCCAGCAAAATTCAGGATCTTCGCCCAAGGGACTGCACACATCTTCACAGACCCAGACTCGCTCAGCAAGTTTCTAAATGAAAGGGCCGACTCGCGTATGGACACCTCAACTCCCAAGGACTTGCACACTTCTCACTCTTGAATGTAACATTAGCGTGCTGTACCCATGCTCCCTATTGCTCTAAAGGCAGTCCAACGTAGATTCACTCCAATGCTAAATCCTAGACCCTAAATTTATCTAAAATGCATTATTGAGGTAAAATTGTTCTATACATACTCATTACTTGTACCAATCCAACTGCATTAACACCTGTGGCTTCATTTTACAAGGCCCACTTTACTGGCGTTTTGCTAGCAATGTACACTACTCTATGTTCAATACTAAATGTTTAGGTTGGGAAGAGGTGGCCATTCTCAGGTAATCTCAGTTAGTCTCAGATAGGGTAAGCTGAGCAATGTTGACAATACTATGGAAATGATAATTCTGGTCAATGCTTGGCATATTAGATATGCTAGTCCATGTCAAACAATGTTAGGCAATAACAGTCAAGGGGCAATATTAGTTAAAACTCAGACGTTTTCGCTCGCTGCCAGTGTCTAGTCTGTCTAATCTGTTAACGCACAATGCTAGAGGATGTGCGGAAATGCAAGTTACAAATAGGGAGGTCACGGCCAAACAAGATTAGACACGACCAAATACTATTAGACATACTAGATAGGTTAAGCTATGATGGCCAGCTTCAATCTCTATTAGACAATGTTGGACAATGTTAAACAATGTTAGACTGTGTTAGAATATGTTACACTTATCAATGTTGGACTATATTAGACAATACTAGGCATTGTCCGGTTCTAGCTCGACTGGGGTGGTTACGAATATACCTGTTACTCCGGGGGAGTGCCCTTCCTCGTATCGTTACGCCCGTTGGCATCTATGGGGGGTGGGTGGGGTTTTGAGAGGGGGGTTCTCTACTTATCACTCTACTATGCTTCTACTATATTTTTTCACTTCTTGTTTTTTGTCACACAAGTCTCGCAATTCTTATACCATCCTGACACACACTTGAGGTATTGGTTAATACCACTATGGCCTTATTTTGTACATTCGCATTCAAAGATATCATTGATTCGTACTATCGTATTAAGACACACAGTATGACAGCCTTGAATCAGTGTATTAAGATAGTATCTCTGAATGTAAAAGGCCTAAACCACCCGGTAAAGAGGAGAAAGATTGTAGAATACGTACACAGACTTAAAGGAGATATAATCCTCCTACAAGAGACAAAATTGGATAATTCACTATCTGAAAGTTTCGCCGGCAGTCATTCGTCAAAGTTTGCATACTCTGCCGCATTGGGGAAGAAAAATGGGGTCCTAACACTCATCCCCAGTAAATCCAAAATCAATTTACTCTCAAAATCCAACGACTCCCAGGGAAGATGGATTATTTCGAAACTTGCTAAAGACAAGTCCGAATTCTTTGTAGTTAATGTTTACGCACCTACTAAAGACGAACCATCATTCTGGGAGGATCTACACTCACAACTAGAAAAAATCCCAGACACAGCCACTATTATCCTGGCTGGCGACTTCAATCTGCCTATTGATCCACACCTAGACAAAAACTCCATTTCCATTTGTCCCAAATAAATCACATAAGATCCTAAAGAAAATCTGCTCGAAATTTAATCTGTCTGACGCCTGGAGAATCCAAAATCCAACAGAGAGAGACTATACGTTTTACTCCTTTCCCCACAAGTCGTATTCACGTATAGACTATATTCTGATATCCAACAATACTCTCTGTAAGGTAGATCAAACCTCTATCGAACCCAGGGTGGTCTCGGACCACTCGTGTATTACACTTTCTATCTTAGACCCCGCACCTCAGGAAAAACAATTTAACTGGCGTTTCAATGATGAGTTACTTACAGATCAGGATAATGTCAAGACAATTAATAAGGTGATCCTTAACTTCCTTGAGGAAAACAAAGCAGGCGAGACATCGGAACTAACACGGTGGGAGGCCCTAAAGTCAACAGTAAGAGGTGAAATAATTAGAATCAGAATGGGTATGAACATACAAACTAACTCTAATTTAGTGAAACTAGAGAAAGAAATTGCTGACCTAGAGAAACTACATATCACTAGTAAGTGCGAGGTCACTCTTAATAAAATTCTTAACAGGAAATACGAATACAACAAAATTATTCGCTCCAGGGCAGGAATATGGATTAATAAACAAAAGAGTATCAAACTATGCGAGTCAAACAGAGCTGGCAAATCCCTCGCTTCCTACCTAAAGTTTAAAATGCAGAAGTTCACCATTAGCGCCATCAAGGACAAAGCAGGAAATATTATCACTAACCCGCAAAAAATAGCAGATACCTTCAGAGGCTTCTACAAGGTTTTATACGAACTGAATGACGAGGTAAAATTCGAGAAATGTCACGACTTCTTAAATAACATCAAACTCCCAAATCTAACAAAACAGGAGTGCTTATCAATAAACGGCCCGATAACAGAAAAGGAGGTGCTACAGCCAATCAATAAATTGAAATCAGGGAAAGCCCCAGGTCCTGACGGGTTCAACGCCAAATTCTTTAAATCATTTTGCCCTGCCTTGCTAACTCCATTATTGAATCTATTTACCCATTTCTCAGAAACGGGCCAAGTCACCGGCACCCCAGCGGAAGCAACCATAATTGTCATCCCCAAAGAAGGCAAGGACCCCCTTCACCCCAAAAACTACAGACCGATATCCCTAATAAATCTCGACTGCAAGATATATGCATCTATCTTGTCAGTTAGAATACAACAGCACATCTCAAAGCTGATACATCCATCTCAGGTCGGTTTTCTAAAACACAGGCTGTCGAGTGACAATACGCGTCTCTTATGCCATACTATTGAAAAAGCAAGCCTCCTTGAATCTCCCACGGTGGCCATCACACTAGACGCGGAAAAAGCTTTTGACAAGGTAGATTGGAGATATTTAAAGGCTGTACTAGAAAAATTTAACCTAGGGGACAATCTGATAAAAATGATAATGGCTCTTTACCACAATCCTGTCGCTAATGTTAGAGCAGGTGGCATAACCTCTCCCTCCTTCAACCTACACCAGGGAACAAGACAGGGCTGCCCCCTCTCTCCTCCCCTATTCCTCCTTGCCTTAGAACCTTTTCTCCAACACATTAGGGAAAATAAGGACATTACCGGCATCTCTTTCGGGGACTACAATGTAAAACTTGCTGCATACGCAGACGACGTATTAATTGTTTCACAAGATGCCCCGTCTGCGATTCCAGCACTCATGAACTCCATACAGCTCTTCTCGGAAATCTCTGGTTATTCCTTAAATAAGGATAAATCTGAGGTAAAACTCCTCAACCACTACGGGGACAAAAGTATCCTAGGCTCATCAGGACTAGCTTGGCAACCGGGAACGATCAAGTACCTAGGGCTTGAATTTTCAAATAATCTTATCACTACTTTACACACTAATGAAAAAGTATTAACCACCAAAATGAACTCTCTCCTAGACGCCTGGTCTCCCAAATTTCTGTCGTGGTGGGGTAGAGCAGAGACCATAAAAATGATGCTAACTCCACTTGTCAATTACCTTATCAGCATGCTTCCAATGACCCTTTCAGAGGAATTCCTCAAAAACACGGATAAAACATTCAACAAATTCTTATGGCAGGGAAAAAAGCCCAGAATCTCTATGAAAAAACTTAATCTGGCCAAAATGAACGGGGGTATCTCCCTACCCATTTTCAGAAACTATCAAACGGCCTTTCTATGCAAGCAGGGCGCGCACTGGTTTTTTGACAACCCATCATACACTCCACCCTGGGTGTTGATAGAAAAATCCCTTATACAGAATATCCCACTCTCTGCATTAGCCACGATGGATACTGCCCATCTACAACACTCTAGAAACATCATACAAAACACCAAAAGAGCCATCCTTCGCCTAGACTCTCAACTTGAGAATAAAATTAAGCGTACTCACCTATCCTCTTTATGGTATAACCAAGCCCTCAAAATTGACGGCTCTCCATCCTTCTGGCAAGATTGGTCGAACAAAGGCATCAACCTTGTGCAAGACGTCTTCAATAACGCTTCCCCACTGCCATTCTCAACCCTACAATCCAAGTTTCATCTTACTGACCTAGATTTTTACAAGTTCCTTAAGCTTAAAGTAGGACTTACAAAACTAAATCTATCAAGCTCTCGACCTGCTATTGCTGCCCTTTTAAGTCAGCTCTCCAAAGTAGGCCACCTAGTATCACGCATTTACAAAATCCTCTTACCAAACCAAAGTAAAGCTCTATCTCGCAACCAAAAGAAATGGGAATCCAAACCTACCAAAATAAACATTGCCTTCAACTGGTCTGCCATTAATAATTCCCCTTTCTCACACAAAATCTCACCAATACTAGCACAAACTAAATTCATGCTAATCAACAGAACCTATTGGACTCCGGCGAAACTCTTTAAACTCTGCCTCACCAAAAACCCCACCTGCTGGTGCTGCGAAAAAAATGAAGGCTCTCTAGAACACATGCTTTTTACCTGCCCGCTACTCCAAACATCCTGGTCGAAGATTTTTGACTATATCACACTCACATTAAAGATTATCCCAGCGAGAGAATTTGCATACATCTTACTAGGACCTTTGGACCCCCAACTCACCTGCGATAATGACCACCTACTCTTAGACCTAATGCTTACACTAGCATGCAAACTTATCCTATCCAACTGGAAAAACTTCATAGCGGTATCCTTTACCAAATGGCAAGAATGGATCTCTTTCCTGAGGGGTGCTGATAACATTGCCCTCCAAATCTCCCCATGGAGAGTCTCGCGCCTCTCAATCTGGCAGACACTAGACGCTAGGGACTTTGCCTACAAACCGCCATGATCCAAGCTATATCTCTCACACCTACATATTATATTCATATATTATACTTTCTCCTTTCATACATATCAGAATTCCTCGCTACTATACCATATAATTAATATCACCCAACACCACTCCACATACTTGTGTGACAATTCCTTTCTGCTCTCCACTGTGCATTTCGGGGGTCGCTGGTTGCCATATTGTATCCCTCTGCCTATTTTTACTCAAACTCGCCAATATTTATCTCGTATACAACTCAGATTCAGTGTAATTACGGTTCACAACCAGCTCACTTAGCTCAATACTTTAACCCATCTATACGTCATATTCGGGCCAGATTTCCAGTATACACATTCGATATGGTAGAGTACTTCATACCTAAGCTGTATATTCATTGTATTATACTATTTATTTGCAGTTTATCCTCTGTTCCACCTAACTATGCACAGCCTGTTCTGTACCCCTTCCTTCTCATTGTACATCCTTTCTAACTGTACATTTGTTTGGTTTACCACTGTACTCCTAATATGTTAAAACTTAATAAAATACTTTGAACTAAAAAAAAAAAATCGAATTGCGAGCTCTGCTGCCCGCAGTGTAGACTATTGAGTGTTCGTTTGCAATTGAAGATGAATTTGGTCATTGTACTAAACTATAACTGATATAAAAAAGTTCTTGAAGCAAGGATACTAAAAGGATACTATGTAGGGTTTAGGACTGTGATAGTTACTTGCCTTCTGGACTCTGTAGTTAATGAATCAAGAAATAATTTTAATTGTGAGCCCTGATGACCGCAGTGTAGGCCAGAGGTAGCGGTCAGCAAGGGCCCATAGCCACGTGGCCTTGAGTTGAGGTGCACAGTTAGTGGCACCAGAAGCATTGAGACTGTATGAGCCTGTGATGATGCTTGGTGCGGACGGGCCGCACTGGGAGGAATGTGTCTTGCCTACTGGTCTGCGTCCTGTGCAATCGGGACTCTATGTGAATTGTGAGGCCTGCTGACCGTAGTGTAGGCCAGAGGTAGCGGTGAGCAAGGGCCCACAGCCACGTGCATAGGTTGGTGGCCCCACCGGCCTGCGTAGTTCAGGTTCAGTGGCACCACGTGTCGCCGGCCTTCCATATGCAAATACCCGTCACTAATCGAAGGGAGTCTGGTGCTGTGGTCGCTGCCACAGACTTGGGGTCACTGCCATTCAGGACTCAGGACACAGTTACACATGTGGGATCGGCTTGTGTTGAACAGGGTTAGGGGCACCATGTGTCGCCGGCCTTCCATATGCAAATACGCCTCACTAATCGAAGGGAGTCTGCTGCTGTTGTTCTCTCACGGAGTTGGTGTCACTGCCATTCAGGACTCAGGACACAGTTACACATGTGGGATCGGCTTGTGTTGAACAGGGTTAGTGGCACCATGTGTTGCCGGCCTTCCATATGCAAATACGCCTCACTAATCGAAGGGAGTCTGCTGCTGCTGTTCTCTCACGGAGTTGGGGTCACTGCCATTCAGGACTCAGGACACAGTTACACATGTGGGATCGGCTTGTGTTGAACAGGGTTAGTGGCACCATGTGTCGCCGGCCTTCCATGTGCAAATACGCCTCACTAATCTAAGTGAGCCTGCTGCTGTGGTTCTCTCACAGAGTTGGGGTCACTGCCATTCAGGACTCAGGACACAGTTACACATGTGGGATCGGCTTGTGTTGAACAAGGTTAGTGGCACCACGTGTCGCCGGCCTTCCATATGGAAATTTGCCTCACTGATCGAAGGGAGTCTGGTGCTGTGGTCGCAGCCACGGACTTGGGGTCACTGCCATTCAGGACTCAGGACACAGTTACACATGTGGGATCGGCTTGTGTTGAACAGGGTTAGTGGCACCACGTATCGCCGGTCTTCCACAGTGTAGGCCGGAGGCAGCGGTTAGCAAAGGCCCACAGCCACGTGACGTTGACTTGAGCTGCACAGATTGGGAGCATTTGATCTTGTTAACCCATTAGTCTCTTACACAATTTGCATCGCTACTAATCTTGAATTGTGAACCGTGCTAACCCCAGTGTAGGCCGGAGGCAGCGGTCAGGATAGGCGCACAGCCACGTGGCGTTGAGTTGAGCTGCACAGTTAGTGGCACCTGAAGCACTCAGCGTGTGCGCACCCTGCGATGATACGTGGTCCCGGCGGGCCGCACTGGGAGCAATGTCTTTTGTCTAATGAATTCTGCCTTAATAAGGCCAAGTGGCGATGACTTATGGTGCAGTGAGTTAGTGGTACCTTTGGCGCTCAGCGTGTACGCAGCCTGCGATCATGCGTGGTCCGGGCGGGGCGCAGTGGCAGCAATGTGTCTTGCCTACTGGACTGCGTGATCTGCAATCGCCACTGCATCTGAATTGTGAGCCCTGCTGTCCGCAGTGTAGATCGAAGGCAGTAGCCTGTACAGACATAAGTCTGCGGTGCTGTGCCGCTGGTTTCGCAGGGGGCCTGTGTCGAGGAGGTCCGCGGTCATGGCGGCAGCTACGTGGCAGGGTGAGGGCCGCCGCTCTGGCAGACGCTTTGGCCTTCCCACAAGTGAACCACGCCCAGAGCCCCAGCCTATTTATTCATACTCCTAAGCTGGAGTGCCGTACGTTAGACCAGCCCACTCCGCTTACGCTTTCAGGGGGGGACAACACAGCTACATGACCGAGATCTTCCCCATTGCCTGAGGTAACATGGTTGCGTCCACTGTGCACAACACTACAAGTATCAGTAGTATATGTACACATGGAGAGGTTTGTGCTCTGCATTGTGAGGTCTGTCCAGCACGTCACCGCTACACTTGTTATTGTGTGCATTATTATTGATGGGTGACTTGCCTCCTTCACACATACTTGGTTCCCACATGTCCCAACATTCAGCTATTGTGCGGCTGAGGGGCCATGGCGTTTTGGGAAGGTCCGTTGTCCTGTTTTGCGCTGCCTCAGTGGTAGTAGGGGGGGTGGTCCTGGTGGTGAGGTCCTGGTGGTGGTGGTGGGTGTTGTGGCCATGTTGGGTGTCGGAGTTGCATGATCAATAGCTGTATCACATGTTGGTCTTTAGATGTGGCTGTGAGTTGGGTCCAATTCACGCTGTAGATAGTCCACCTCCTTACACCAGTTAAAGGCTGATGTTAATTTCTTACTGCTAACTCGGCTTATCGCCTGGTTTTTGGATCGCATTGCAGATTTGGCTGGTCGTTGAAAATATGGGGAAGTGGTGTTTTAGTTTTTTTTCCCCACGGGAACGCCTACTTTGCATATCATTAGCGTTAGTTGTGGCTCTCATTTGTGGCGATTTTTTTTGGCGAAAGGCATCGATGGAAAAGTGGTGAGATTTGCAGTTTTGACCAGGTTGAGAATGGGATGATAATTTAAAAACAGAAAAAAAAGATAGGTTTAATGAACATTATAATTAGAAATTAGCATTTAAAAAACCTTTGAACTTCACTGAAAAAACCATAGGTTTCAGGGACGTTATGGTTAGAAATTAGCATTTGAAAAAGCCTTAGAAATTCACTGAAAAAACCATAGGTTTCAGGGACGTTATAGTTAGTTGGACATTTCACTCATACAAAACCATAGAAATTCCCCCGTTATAGTTAGTTGAGCTAACTATAACTCGCGCCCCCGCAATGCACTGCTGATGACGTCACATATTACATCATTCATGACATGGTCAGTGGCATCACTGCTGACATCTCAAATAATATCACTGATGACATCATCCAGTGACTGTGTTTATGTAAAGTTTAAATATGTTTTATATATATATTGGCCAAGTTGTATTGAAGAATGAGTGGGTGTATAAGTGTCTGGATGGAGGATTTAGTAGGTGCGTGACTGACTGTATAAGTGAGTGATTAAATGTGTCTTACTGAATGCGTGGGTTAGTGACTAAACTGTGTGAATGTCCATCAGTCTTCCTATTACTGTGTAAGCTGCTCCATTGGTTGGTGAGTAGCTACATGAGTGTCTATATGGGTTATTGATTGGTTGCGTGAGTATTTGTATGGGTGCCTGAGTGTGTGTGTCGGTGGATGGGAGGTGTGTGACTTTGTGCTTAGATTTGAGTGGTTGATTCACTGGGTGTATGGGTTCAAGAGTGCATGTGCAAACAGCTGTATGGGTGGGTGAGTGTGTATGGGTTTGTTGGTGAGTGAATGGATATCTCAGTGCTACATGTCCAAGTAACTACATATGTAAAACACAGTGCGTGTGAGAGTTGGAGTATATAAATGACTATACATGAGAGCCAGTGATTGTGAGAGTGGCTGTATGGATCAGTGTGTACTTGTATCAGTGATTGTATAAGAGAGTAAGTATATGTTAGTATCTGTATGAATAAGTGAGGTTGTGTGTGTATAACTGTATAGGTGAGTAAATAGAAGTGTGATTGATTCTTTGCATGACTGACTAGGTGTTTGAGTAACTCTGGATGAGTGGCGGTGTGTGAGTGTTTGTAAAGGTGTATGAGTGCCTATAATAGTGTTGTATTGATGAGTCACTGCATGTATGAGTGACTGTATGGGTGAATGAGTGGATGTGTGTGTAGACCTATGAATCAGTGAGTGCGTACGTAGTAACTGGTATTGGTGTCTCTATTGTTTCGAAAATGGTAGTCTGTATTTTAGAGTGGGTGTATCAAAGGTTTTATTAAGGTATGAGGAGGTGCATCACATTTTCACGTGGATGATGTCATCAGTGATGTCATTTGAGATGTCATCAGTGATGTCATCAGTGATGTCACTGACCATGTCATGAATGATGTAATATGTGACGTCATCAGCAGTGCATTGCGGGGGCGCGAGTTCTAGTTAGCTCAACTAACTATAACGGGGGAATTTCTATGGTTTTGTATGAGTGAAATGTCCAACTAACTATAACGTCCCTGAACCCTATGGTTTTTTCAGTGAATATATGTGTGTGTGTGTGTGTGTGTGTGTGTGTGTGTGTGTGTGTGTGTATATATATATATATATGTGTGTGTGTGTGTATATATATATATATATATATATATGTGTGTGTGTGTATATATATATATAAATAAAATGTTTTCTCCATCCTTAAACAGTACAACAGTTGGATGCTGACTCTGGGTTGAAATTGCAGTGAATCCATTTATTAAACCAGCACCTATGACTGACAAGCAGCCGTGATCAATGCTGCTTGTCAGCCAAAATGTACAATAGGTGCTTGTTCAATAAGTGGATTTACTGCAGTTCAGCTCAGTGAGTGGCCAACTGTTGTACTGTTTAGGATTTTCAGCAAACAAGATGCTGCACCCCTCTCTGCTTCTGGGGTTCTTTCAGTAGTGGTTTGTTTTGGTGGAGATATATATCTATCACTGAAAAAACAAGGTTTGAAGTTCTAGTTAGGTGTTGAAGTAAGGTAAAAACTAATGTATAAAACCAAATAACACCTCTGAAAGTTACCAGCTATAGTTTATTGAGCTAACTATAACTTGAGCCCCCACCATGCGCTACTTTTTCTTTTGCCCTCATTCACCTCTCACCACAATATCTAGTCCAGACGCCCGTACCCCGGAATCATGAAAACAGGTAGGTGACCCTCCCACCTGCGTGTACGCGTGCGCGCAGGAGGGTACTGTCCCAAGTGGGAAAGTCGCTCTCAAATTTGATCCGGCAGAGACCGGTAGCTGCACATAAAGGTGGAGAAGGGGGGGGTCCATCGCAGCCTAGAGAGATCTTAAAAAGTGTAATCATAGTGCAAGAGTGTCATATCTATTTGTCACCTATCTATTTAACCCCTGCCTCTTCTTCCAGCCATCTTAATAAGAAGTTCCATAGAGCCTTCTTCCTGTTAGATGGTTTCCCTCTTAGATCTAGCTTGGATGTTGAGCGTACAGAGTCTAGCCAATCCGAGTGTAGGGGAGGGAATATTACGACAGATTTCCCTTCTCGCTAGAAGTATGGCATAGAATAGGAAATATCTTGCCGGGCCTGTAATATTATCCAAAACTCCAAAAATAATCAAAGAGAGGCTTACCTTAACTTGCAGCCCCAGTATGCTCGAGATAGTCTTACCCACTTTCTCCCAGAATTCGAGAATAGCCGGACATTGTTGGAACATGAATATCAGATGCTTTCTCCAATCAGCATTTCATACATTTAGCGGGAATCCTTTTTGACATTTTTGACAGCTTTTGTCGTGTTAGGTAGGCCCTGTGAATTGAAAAAAGATGATTTCTCCTTAACCAAGCAGGCTTGACAATTAAAAATAAAGTGCTCATCGATACTTGCCAGATTTGCTGCCACTGCACTCCCGGCAAGCAAACACCCCATAGATCTTCTGCCAGCAGGAAGTCCTCATCTATGGCTTATTGAATCTCCCAGTACCATATTGATACTTCTTTCCTCCCAGGAGGTTTCGCCACCTGATGCTCTTCTAGATAGTTGCCCATGCTGATCGGAGACTTCTGATTCTGTGCCCAACTTCTCAGTTGAATATATTTGAATTTGGAGATTTCCCTCTCCAAAGTCCTGAATAGCTGTGACCAAGATATTAGATTGCCATCCTGGGCAAGCTCCCCCCAACAGCGGAGCCCTGCATTTCTTAATGGGATGGCTAGTTTATCTTTTAGGCAGTCCGGTGTTCCTGGAGTGTCCCATAAAAGGACCATGTTAGAGTAGTAGCTTAGACCCGTCAGCCATCTAATGCTGGCCCATGTTCTAGCCATTGCCTGTAGCACCTTGAGTCTGATCTTTTTAAAGTATTTGGGGTCCCCAAACTTAAATAGAAAGCAATCTGTTTCTAAATCACCCCCCTTCAGCATTGCTGAGAACATGGACCCCACGTCGGAGCAGTCTGGGGATTTTAACAGCATTCTGGAGTGGGTCAGTTGAAAAGCCCATGCATAGTATTGTAGATCCGGGAGGGATAGACTCCCTTTTGCGCCTCCGCTTTTTCCAAGAAATTCTTGTGCATTTATAGGCCCAAATAAACGAATTAATGGCCTGCTGAAGTTTATCAATAGATGACTTTCCAAAATGTAAAGGGATTGTGTTGAATAAGAAAGTGATTTTTGGTTATATAATTTTAACCAGATTCACCCTCCCAAAGATTGACAGGGGGAGGTGCACCCAGCTCTTCATTAGCCTCGTACATTCCCTTGTAACATTTGTCATGTTGACTGCTGGAATTTTGTCTGTCTCCTGTACAATCTTCAGCCCCAGGTAACTCATTTCTTTTTTTGTCCGGGTATTTCCCTCCTCTAAATTCCATAACATTATCTCTGTTTCCTCCGTATTTACTTAATACCCTGACACCTTACCAAACTCCACTGCATGATGGAAAATAGCTGGCAGGGCAACAGAGAGATCAGAGGAATACACCATTATATAGTCTGCATAGAGTGCTACCTTTCTCGCCCCCCCCTTCATGCCTAAAACGGGGGATGTTCGCAGCATCTCTGAGCTTTTGTGCAAATGGCTCAATGTAGAGGTTGAAGAGGAGAGGAGACAGAGGGCAGCCCTTTCTAGTGCCTCTGGATATTTTAAACGACTTAGTTATAATGCCATTTACTAGCATTTTCGCTGATGGGTCTTGATAGATTAGCTGGATAGCCCTGCAAAAGTTCTTCCCTAAGTTGTACTTTTCCAAAACAACCGCCAAGTACACCCAGTTTTCTCTATCGAATGCCTTAGTGGAATCTAAGGTCGTAACTGCTAAAGGGAGCAAGTGTGCCGAAGCCAGGTCTATTGCGCCAGTAAGGCTATATGTGAGCTCATGTAAATGTCTGCCCTTGACAAACCCCTTCTGCTGTGTAACACATCTCCTGCTACTGTACTCAACCTATCTGCTAGGACTTTTGCAAAGATCTTATAGTCCTCATTGAGCAATGATATTGGTCTATGCGACTCGCAGCTAGCAGGATTTTTTCCTGGTTTTAATATTAGTGTGATGATTGCCTCGCCCCAGGACCCAGGCAGTTGTACCCCGGTACTTAGGATCTCACTGAACAACTGAGTCATGAAAAGGGATTAGCACCTCGCCCAGATATATATATATATATATATATCTGTTGGTAGCCCATCCGGCCTTGCAGCTTTCCCCCTTTTACTTGACTGTAAAACTTTCTTGACCTCCTCCTGGGTGATTTCCTGATCTAAGAGGTTCTGTTGTGTTGCGTCTAAAGATTTAATTGTGCTCAAGCCCAGCCACTTCACTACTTCCTCCTCAGTAATTTCCCTTTCTTCAGTATATAGCCTCTGAAAGAAATCTTAGAAGGCCCCCTCTATTTCTGAATCAGTGGTTAGTTTAGCCCTGTTCTGTGTCCTCTATTTCCCTTATCAGGTTTCGAGTTTTGTCTGCTTTTACTTTCCAGGCCAGCGGTTTCCCTGATCCTTTCCCATATTCAAAATGCGCCAGCTTACTTGCCTCCCAACGCTTTGTAATCCTCGTCTGCAAGATAGTGTCTAGCTGTTCTTTCAGAATCCCCAATTTGTCTTCGTCTCCACGCCTAGTCTCATCGTCCCTATTGCACAACATACCGGCCTCTAAGGCCTTCATTTCAGTTTCTAGCCGGCTGACCTCCTCTCTATATCGCCTGTTTCTAAAGCAAAGCCTACTCATAATTTCCCCCTTAGGTAGGCCTTCAGGGTATCCCATACTATCAAGATGGAGGCCGACCCAATGTTGTGATTTAGGAACTCCTCCGTCTCACTGCGCAGGTAGTTCATTTCGTCTGTCGGAGAGTAAAGTCCGGTCTAACGTCCAGATTCTCCCAACATTCCTGCTTTTTAAATCCAGGTCCATGAAGACCCCTGAGTGATCAGACAGGTGGGCCGTCAAGTACCCAATATCCTGAATTGTATGTCTCAAATTTAATCTGACCAAGAAATAGTCAATTCTGGATCTGTCACCGTACTTCTTGTTATGGTAGGAAGCACCAGGCAAAAAGCCAGACCTGTCTCTCCAAACATCATAGAGCCCGGACTGCTTCATCATCATCTGTAAATGTGTGCGCGATTTGGTGTAGCACTGCTCTACTATTTGTTGATTTATCCAGTTTTAGATCTAGTACAATGTTGAAGTTAACAGCCATAATTATAGGATCTAGAAAATCTAGCAAATTGGTGAAGATTATTTTCAAGGGCTCTGGATCATCACAGTTCGGACCATAGTAACCCACCAGTGTTACCAAGTTACCCAGCAGTATAACTTTAACGATAACCCACCTACCACACTTATCCACTAGAGTCAATTATATGTACCTTTACTTGCCTTTTGATTATTATCGCAACTCCTCTTATATTAGCACTGTGATCAGTGCAAATCAAATGTCCAACCCACTTTAATTGTTTAAATATCGACATGCATCCGCTTTTTACCAAGTGGGTCTCTTGTAGGGTAATTATCTGCGCTGGGGAGTCCCTGAGATATTGCAGGATTTTTGCCCTTTCTCCCTTTTATACGTTAACCGTTAACGTTCCAAATTAAAAACTGTATAGTCATATAAACACTCTGTATTCGTGATATGTTGCCTGGACCACTGCATATTTAAGTGCCGCAACCAATCTAACTGAGGTGAAAGATAATAATTTTTCCCCCCCATTATGCTCCCCACCCGGTGCACCCCCACTCTGCCCCCCACCCTGGAGAACCCAACCCAGCATCTCCCTGAAATTGATGTTAGTCCTGTTTTCTACGCTTTGAGGCAGCCCGCCACCGTTCTAATCTATCACGCAGCGTCTATAGCCGCATAAACTTTGTGACTTGCTTCACTTCTCCCCCCCCTCTCCCCCCCCTCTCCCCCCCTCATCTGCTGTGATTCTTCGCAGTAAAAGAAGATAAAAAGGAAGAAATAACCACAAATATACATGTAATATACATGTAATCCCTGCAGATGGGGCTAACCATCCCCTTTTTTTTATGCTCTCCAGGAGATCATCTGCCTCCCTCTTGCTTCTTACATTGTGCATTTTGTTATTGTGCATAGCTTTTAAGGAAGCAGGGAATTTAAGCTGAGCTACGGCCCCAAACTTTTTGAATTCTTCAAGTCTTTTCCCCAGCTCCCATTGCCTATCTAGGGTGGCACGGGAGAGGTCCGATCGGATTTTGAACGAGAAGTCTTTCACCCGTAGTGACTTCATTTTCAGAGCTTTGGCAAAAAAAAAATTCTTTTAGTGTATAAGTGTGAACATTTAGAAAAATCTTGCGAGGCTTGACCTTATTTGGTTTCCTTCTAAAAGGGTCTCTATGCACCCTTTGAATATCCTTACTTGGCTCTTCCTCACTCTCTTCGATCTGTACCCCTTCTTTAATCAGTGTGATAATAAAAGCCTTTAAATTATCTCCTTTTCCTTCCAGGACGTTCGAGATGCGCAAGTTGTTCCTCCTTGAGTTGTTCTCCAACTGCTCCAATTTTTCTCGAACTTCCTGTTCTTTCCGTTTTAGAGCCAAAATATCTGCTTTCGCCCCACTCAATTCGTCTTTCAACTCCCCTACCGAGTTCTCCAAAGTCTGTTTCCTAGTATTTAGGAGGTCTGTTTTCTTTTCCTGGGATTCGCAGAAGCTCCTTATCTCACCCTGGTTAGATACCGAGACTGCGAACCCTTTCTTGATTTCTTCTGCCAGGGAGAAGAACATAGCCTCCAATGGCATGGGCGAATTATCAGAAATAATATCCTTTTCTTTAGCACACATACTGGGCTCAGTCTCATCCCCCGGGAAGTTATTACTGTAACCTCTGGTTCGACTTTCTCTCCACTCCAGTTTATATGAGCCTGCTCATGGCTGCTCACTAGCTTTAATAGGGCGGAAGCCCCCTCAGCGGCCATTTGTTCTGTTGTAGACTGGCCAACTGACCGCCTTGTAAGCACCTCTGCCTGCTTTTTAATATCCACCACGATGAGCTGCACTTTGAAAGAAGACCTTAATAAGGGAGTAATTCTTAGTTTACGGTCTTCAGCTTTCTTTTTGCCCCTTCCAGATTTACTAGCTCAACCCTTCACCTCATTCCCTAAGGTGTATGTGGTTTCTCCTTCCTCTGATTCCTGTTGGGACCCTTGAGAGTCGGGGGGGGGGGGGAGGGAAGTCCTACCCCCTCCCCACTGCTGTATGCTTTCACCCTAGTAGTGCCTTGTACTAGCAACCAGCTAGAGCAGCGGCCGCCATGTTCTCCTCCATTACATGGAGCCCATTACAAAACAGCCATGCACTACTTATGACCTCACATATTCCATCACTGTTGGTATCCTAAAAGACCTCATTGATTACATCAGTCACCACACCACAGTGATGTACGGCATAGAGTTCCTGTATGTTCACATGTGGGTCAATAGCATCAAAATAGTGTAAACCCTAGAGACCAGTGTAATTGTGCATTTTGAAAGTTTTATGTAGTGCACCATTACAAATCACTAAAGGTTGAGGTGGAGGAAGTGCTTCTTGTTAAATAAGATAAAAGTTGAGTGCACCCCATGTGGGTTGCAGAGGTATGTTTGAAAGTAGGTTGTGACTTAATTCCAAACCAGTTCTGAAAAGCTGTTAATAATTAATTAAGCGCTAGTGGATATCTAGGCATATGCCCATGTTAAATAGTTGTAGTACAGACACATTCTAAAAGCTATGCATGTTTATTTCAATAACTTCACTAAAGATTTTGAGTCATTGCTGATTATGGAATAATTTAGAATGTAGGATTCTTCCACTTAATAGTTTATCTCATACTGGTGTTGTAAGCATGACTCAAAGGTTGCACGCCAATATGCCCATCTCAGGAGTGTGTGTAGTTTATTTTACTAACCTACGTAGGGCCTGAAAGAAGGTGTCTTTACAGTGGCAAATGTATACTTGGCAATCTCCTGGCTTAAGTTGTAGATCATGTGAAGTCTTTAGAAGGTACATCCCATTAAGGTGAATAGAAAATTGTCCACAGTTGTAACATGTTAAATTACTTAAAGGCCACAAACTCTATAGATCTGTGTCGCAATGATTATATGTGATCATCAATGATGCCATAAATTGTCATTTGAGATGTCATGAGTGATTTAACATGTCATGAGTGATGTTATATGTGATGTCATTAGCAGTTCATGCCGCAGTCGCAAGTTATAGTTGGCTAAATCAACTATAACTGGTGGTTTTTAGAGTTTCCAATTTTAAACGTTAACTTCTACCTTATTTCAACATCTAACTGTAACGTCCCTGAAACTGTTGGGATAGCGCTATGACTCAAGGGACGAAACCTCACAAGAACAATAGAAATATATGACCTATTGCATTCTGTGCATCTGCATATATGGTTTATGCCGATGTGTGCTTTCATGGCTATTGGTTATAAACGGTTATGTACGCAGACATACAGTACAGTCTTATTGCATAGGCCCATAGTGTGAAGTATCTAGGGTATGACCCTGGTATAGAAGATTCTGCTTTGCTGTTGCAAAAATGTCTCGCTACCGCCACGTCATAAGAACCTTTGTCTGAGACACTGCTACAGTCTAACATCTGATTCAATCCACAGGTTGAACTGCTTGAAGCGGCACTGGATCGTAACACAATAGTTTGCTTAAATGCTGGTTCAGGGAAAACATTCATTGCTGTACTACTCACAAAAGAGCTGTCCTACCAGATACGGGGAGACTTCAACCAGCATGGCAAACGAACTGTGTTCCTTGTCAACTCTGGTAAGACCAATTTCTTGTAGTATTTTGATGTGGATCCTTACCATTTCAACGTTTTATGGAAGGGTAGTCCGATATTTAGCCTTGTAATTGTGTAAAGTGAAGTAAGAACCATTCATAAGTTTTTCTTACATGTTCAGTATTAAAATATTTATAAATACATTTTCAGTACCCAGTCAACTTGGTCATAGCCCAAATACAGATACCTGTCGGTTTTAAGTGTATACAAACATCATCTAGAGGAATACTATGTACCTGACTTTTGGCTTCTGTGCTTACTGTACACTTATCCAACCATGACTGGCGTAGTGGAAGGACTGGCTCGGTTTGACTTTGCCGTACAGCGTCCTTTAGGTGTTTGATACCAAAGTGTTGAGACAGTTAGAAACTGTGTGCCTTAAATTGGCGTTCAAAGCTGCTCAGATTAAAATGAGCGCTTATCTCAGTTGGTTTGTGTTCCAAATAAGGGCTGCTTAGACTTTGAAACATTGTGATATCATATTAAACATTTAGAGTTAGTTTGTTTTCAGCTAGCTTTGTTACATGTCCTGTTCATTTTAGTGCTAGCTATGAAACCACTTGCATAAATATTTCAATAAGAAAGATTAAGGGAGCGTGTAAATAGAACATGAAGATTAATTATTATCATTATGCGGGTGATCTGTTTCACCTCATGGATCCCCTTGCAAACTCACCGACTGTTCTTGACTTGTTGGCCAAGTTGTTTGAAGTGTCCGGCTTTAAGATTAGCTGAATGATATCTGAAGCCTTTACCACTGGCCACATTAGATCAGGTTTCTTAAGCTCAGATATTGTTAAAGTGAGCCTTGGTATCTTTCACAATCTTTGGCATAAGAACTTCTGGTCTAAAGAGAACATCCATTATACTGTACTAGATCAGATTAGTGGAAAGATGAATAGGTGAATGAAATGCTCTTCTTCAATGGCTTGTAAATTTGAGTTGGCAAAAATTATGATACTCAGAACTGATATTTCTTTGTGAATGTCCCCTTTGTCCTACCTTGGGTATTGTTTGCACCGCATGTTTGGTAATTGATCTCAATTAGGTAGATATGTACCCTAGGTCAGCAGTGCGTATGCTGATAAAAGCAAACTGTGCCGGGTTCTTGAAATTGATATTCTTACATGGATGAAAGGGGTCTTCAAGTACCTTTCTGGTCATGCCTGCTTGATAAATGAGGCTGGATGAAGGGAGCGTGTTTATAAAAGTGAATGGTCATTGTGGATGCAATAAGACCCCAGATTGTGCAAAGGTGCATGAACTAGGGTGATCTCAAATGAGCAGTGGGCAAAGATATTCAAATTTACTAAGCAAGAGTCATAGTGCCTACGATAGACCCCACCCCCCCCAATCCATGAATCACTAACTCACTTTTCATCTTTTAGGAGCTTCCTGTACATGAAGGAATTCTGAGATTGCATAGTGAGTCAGGTCACTTTGGTTCTAGATGGTAATCTGACTTCAAATCTAAACAATGTTGATGGTCAAGGTTACAATGTGACTGATGCAGAAGAGGTTATCAGTTTCACTGTTTCTTCTCCCCAAAAAACAAATTGACATTAATTGAATGAGAGAACTAATGCAGTGCTGGTAAATGGGGTGCTATTCCAGACCCACCCCTTATTTTGCTGGAGTGTATTTAGTGAGTGTTTATAGACAATGAATAATTTGTCTTTATACCTTGGGTCCCAGAGGCAGAAGTCAGGTGGAACAATACTGGGTTTATCAGCAAACCTAGTGGATACACAAGAATTGCCTTGCCATCATGTTCCTGATGTTTCAAGTGCGCCCCAAAGTGTTCTATGTAAACTCAGCAGACCTGTCAAGCAGGCTTTGACACTCAAGCAGGCTTTGATACTAATGTCAAAAAGGTTGCTAACAGGCCTCACCTTGCAGAATCTGGGAGGTTCAGGGGGTCATCCCTGCCCATTCAGGTCAGCCTATTGTTTGTTCCTGGGAGACGTTTCACATCTTTTTTTACACCAATTCCAGTGCAAATCAGTGGCTGGGAGAAGTTTGAGAGCAAATGTAAATGAGTCTCCAGGAACTTCAGGCAGGTAAAAGGCAACTTTTTAAAAGTTACTGTCCCTTAATATTTATAAAACATCTGACTACCATTTAGTTAGATTTTTCATAACTATTAGAAAATAGGTGTTTGTTTTTCTATATAGTCCCATTCCTGAGATTATTAGGTTTTTATAATTTTCTTCAACTAAACTGTTTAGGCATTGGTAGCTAATGCCTTTAAAATAAAAGACCATTAAAATGGTGTGTTATGTTCTGTTTTGCTCTAGGCCAGCTCTTCTAGTGCCGATCTTGAAAAAAACTGATGCAGACCTGCGGTCTATAAAAACTATCGCCCCATCTCCCTCCTCCCAGCACCAGCTAAAATCCTGGAAAAATGAGTCCAGGAACAACTCTCTAGCTATTTGGAATCCCGACATCGCTTTCACGATTCCCAGTCCAGGTTTAGATCCGGTTATAGTACCGAGACCGCCCTGCTAGAGGTTACTGAGACCACCCGGGAATCTGTGGATACAGGCAAAGCAGCCATGCTGGTGCTTTTGGACCTGTCCGCAGCATTCGACACGGTCTCTCATTCCATCCTTCTTGAGAGACTTTCTAACCTTGGGATCCAGGGCATTTCCCTGTCCTGGACTTGGTCTTACCTTAGCTGCCGGACCCAACAAGTGTCCCTCCACCCTTTTGTCTCTGATGAGAAACCACTGAGTTGCGGTGTCCCCCAGGGCTCGGCACTTATCCCTCTCTTTTTTAACGTCTATCTTTCTCCCCTCGCGACGTTGGTTGAATCAAACGGGGTGAGAGTAATCTTGTATGCCGATGATACCCAATTGGTGTTTTCTTTTGAAGATCACTCGGAAGCTGCATTCACTAATTTCAGACAATGCCTGTGTAGTATCTCTTCTTGGATGTCACTCAACACTCTGAAGCTCAACTCGGATAAAACCGAGGTTCTTTTGTTTTAATCAAATCTGCCCCTCTCCCCCGATGCTCTGGTGGCCTTCTGAATTGAATCCCCCTCCCAAGCCTGTGGACACGGCAAGGAACCTCGGCTTTCGGTTTGACAGCGACCTGTCCTGTAAATCTCAAATTAGTCCGGTATCCTCTTCCTGCTTTAGTAAACTTCATATGCTCCGCATATTCCTGCACTTCCTCCCACTGGAGTCTCGTAAGACCATCGTACATGCCTTAATTACTTCACATCTCGACTATGCTAATAGTCTCTACCTTGGAGCACCTGCCTTCCTGATCAGACGCCTGCAGATCGTCCAAAACGCGGCGGCCAGGTTGATATTTAAAATCCCTTATCGCCATTCGATCACCCCCCATCTTAGGACGCTCCATTGGCTTCCAGTGATCAAGCGCATCCAGTTCAAGGCTCTTATTCTGACTTTTCGAGCTTTCCAAGGACGTGGCCCTGACTACCTTCAAGCTCGCCTTAAACACTCTCAACAAAGTCGGAACCTTAGATCTAATCACCTTCGTCTTCTGACAACCCCCCGCTTCCAACGTTCTAGAATGGGTGGTAGAGCCTTTGCAGTGATTACCGCCAAAGTGTGGCATGGCCAGCCTCTCTCTCTTCGCACGATTGAATCAGAAGCCGTTTTCCGACGTGCTTTGAAGACCTTGCTCTTCTCCAGCCTTTAGACCTCTGCTGGACCTTCTTCTGGCGTCTGTTACAGCGCTGGGACACCCCTGTTGGGGGTAGCTGTTACGCTATATAAACTCCTCCTAATAATAATAATAATAATAAAAATGAAAATTGATTTTGGCTGCTTGTCACTTGTGGGAGATGTTAACAGTAAATTTCTACATGTCATACTTTTAAATACTTTGCACAGTGTTGTGTGGACTGCAAGGCCTCATGGCGTGAACTATTCATATTTTAGAGGAAGATTTTGACATGTAAAATGGCTTTATTTGACTTATTGAATTGACGTTTTTACACTACTGCAGTTGAGCTACACAGGGTAGGCCTTAAGCCTAGTTTGCACTCCCACTGTAGCGGATTGCACAATAGGTGCTTCTACAAGTGGCATTTTACTGCCAGGCACCGAGGACAACTTGTTGCATACACTCGGGACTTATAAGTAAATTAAATATACTAATTATGAATATGCTAATTCACCCATATTTAAAGGGGGAGCACAGACACTTTACTGCTGTCCAGCAGGGAGAAAGTGCACAGAGTTATAAAGCTAGCAAAAATATAGGGTTCAGCAAAAGGCGAAAAATCCAGGATAACCGCTAAGAAAAGGGGTATTTCTTACATGAGACATAGATGGAAATAGCGGTTTACTCATTGTGATTTCAGTTTGAAGAATATGCAGTAGGAAAATTGAAAGGCTACTGTTCACTTTAAGGGTTTATTTGTTGTTTAAAAAGTGTCTTTAGAAAGGTGTGTTATGTTTGGAAAAAAACCAAAAACTGTTTTGTAAGGGATTCAGCTTGTAGACTGAAATATTCATTGTTAATGAATCCAGTGAAGAGCTCCATGATGGAGAACTAGGATTACATGTACCGGGATAAGCACATTTATTTCAGTTTCTACTATTTGGTATTTTGTCACATCTTAATCTGATATCAGCAGATACTAAACATGGGAAGAGTAAAACATATTTCTTCTTCCCAGCAAACCAAGTCGCTCAGCAAGTTTCAGCTGTCAAAACTCATTCAGACCTTAAGGTTGGGGAGTATTCAGATTTGGAAATTACTGAATTGTGGAAAGCAGAGAAATGGAACCAAGAATTTGTTCAACATCAGGTAAAGTATAGAAGTGGATTCATAGATTAAAAATGGTTTCAAGACTCTATATCACAACAGGATCCTGTAATCTTAATGTTGAATGGTTTTGGTCCATTATTAAAGTGGTGTCAATTACTACTTTCAAATGTATTTTTGTTGTGTTTTGTAGCTTCAGAAATTAATTGATATACATAATACAGGTAATAAAGAGGAGTTAGGCCTGTTTGTGTTTTATTTTTATGTACAGAAAGAAAATGGAGGCAAATTATTTTCTTCAACTAAACCAAACTAGGCATCGGTAGCTAATTCCTACTTAGTAAAGGACCATTAAAATGGTTTATTATGTTTTAAACTGTGCACAGGATAGCTGGTCTACAAGGATGCCTAGCCCTCTCTACCTCAAGTCACTTGTGAAATTCACACAACAGAACTCTAAACTTTGTCATCTCAGCCCTTCAGAAAGATACAAATAGGAGCAGGCGCATGGCTGCCTGCAGATGATGTCTCGTGTATTCACTCTTCAACTCACACAGAGCAGTCTTTAGACTTCAGTTGATCTGACATCTGTCTGTGCAGCACATGTGGCCCCTTGCACTCAGTTTGTATGTGGCCCTCATCATATGGTGTCGCATGGCATTCACTGCGAAAGGCAGGAGCAGCATCTGCAGAAGCTAGATTTTCAAAGCTGAACCCCCACTGTCATTGCTGGACTGTACCTTTTGTGATTTCTTCTACTTTCAATCTCTAGAGCAGACGTCTTTGGTGGCCCTCTGTCGTGGTGTCCTCATAGAATTGGTGTAGTTTTATCCAATCTCTCGTCTCCCCCTCTTTTCAATAAGTTTTTAGCTTTGTGTTTGTGTTTAAAGGCCAGCTAAAACGTCTCGGGTGTTCCCCCTGTATACTAGAACTTGCTCCGAGGCTTTTTCTGAACTGATCTGTCCAGAGAGAACTCCAGTGTCATTTAGGGGTAATTTTAGCTCAGTGAGTCTGGTAAATATTTCAAGGTGGCCTTCCTCTTCCCCATTGTCTGCATCTAACTTCTCTACTGTCTGTCTTCCTGTCCCTTTTGCCTGTCATTGTTTATGTATGTACGTATGTATGTGTGTGCGCGCGTACTTGCACCTTCTTGTGCTCTCAGCAATGTTTTCTCTTGTTCATGCCTACATGTTTCAAGGCCACTGTCAATGTATTAGTCTCCCTTCCTGAGTATCCTTGTTTACCTGTTAGTGTTTACCTTTCAGCATCTGCATTTAACAGTGCATGTGACTTCCTGCTGCAGTGTTCTCTTTCTGTGTGTGTTGTTTATCTTCTCTCTGTTTCAGCCTCTTAAAGTCCTGATGACTGTCTGACTGTTCCCATGTTTGTGCCTCCCTTTCACAATGCGACTTACTCTGTCTTCCTGGCCTAGGTTGGAGATAGTAGGTGGGAGATAGTCCAAAGTATGACCCTGCATTATGTTTAGAACTTACAGAGTTTTGAATTAATAAGTATCCTAGATTGGGAGAGAGTACATCCTTTCAAGCTAGGTGAAATGGTTTTGTCAATTCAGGAAAGGATACTGTGTTAACTGTATCTTTGGAGCCTTCAAATTTTAAATAGTCTTTGTTTGAAAGCATGGGTAGAGGGCTATGCTATAAATGAGAATATTTTGAAGCAGAAATGATAGTTGAAGTCCATTCTCATCAAGTCTAAGTAGAGGAACACGTTTTTCAGGTCCTCATTCTTTGAGGTCATAATTAATAGAGGTGTGCGAAACTAGAGTAATTTTCTATAACATGAAATTACAACAAAATTACGTGTAATTGCACGGAATATCTCTTTCACTCATAAACTTCCAGGATGGGCCGTTTGGGTAAAAAGTCAACTTGAAAATGCAATTTTGAGTTGATTTCTGGTCGCTTGCGTTGTAAACACTGGCACTCGCGTTTGGATTTGTTGTTTTGTGCTAAAAAAATTACCCGATTGGTCCGCTCGGGTAACAAATTACCTGAAATGTTTGACTGCTCATTTTAAAGGAAACGCTGCTTGCATTCAAAACACTCCTCTCACGCACAAACGTTACCTGAACTGTACATCTTTTGTCACAATTTCTTCCCGAATGGGAATTTCATTGGGAGACGTGGGATAATGGTCCAATCTTGATAATTCTGTGTAAATTTTGTTACGCAAAATTACCAAAATTATGCCAGCGTTATTAAAATTTCATCCGACCCAGTAATTAACAGATTGTTGACTACAAGTCCCAAATTATACTTAATCAATAATTAGTCTTAATCCTGATAGTCCAGTTCTTCTTCTTTATTTTCAAGTGGTCATCGCATATGTCTTGGCAATCAAATCCAGATGATTTACAATTGTTAACACTGTAGGTTGTTACAATCACAACTTGTTAGTAGTCGTAGTCAATAGACGTAGCCAACACGTGTTTCGTCTTAGGGTCATCACCCTCTGACTGCCTCAGGGTAAAAAGTCTACAATATCAGCAAAAACTTCTGGGAATTTGAGTATTCTCAAATGTATGTATATGACCTTTATCCACTATTATTCCAAAACCAGGTACGTGGTGAGGTATATCTGTTCACAGACTGAGTACTCCATGTAAAGTGTCCAGCTTCTAGAACTCTCCGTCTGTGAACAGATATACCTCACCACATACTCGGTCGTCATAACTCAGTGCCCTGAGTTATGACGAAAATTAGGACCGACTGGGCCCAAGTCATCCTAGTGGCTCTGGATTGGCCACGGAGAGTAAGGTATCCCGAACTCTCAGGCCTGAGCATCTGTCCTCTAATCAGACTGCCCCTCAGGGAGGATTTCCTGTCGCAGCAGCAGGGTCCTGATTGAGCGGCAACTGTTTAGTGCCTTCAGAAGTGGTGATGTCATCTTGCCAGCCAGGCGTCCCTCATCCAAATCTGTACACACCTGCCATTGGAATAAGTACGTGGCCTGGTGCGCTTCTAAACGAATTGACCCACTCCATGCCAAACTGTTAGAAGCTTTCTGTTTGTGTCTTCTGGAGCCCTGCAAGCCCTTGCTTTTGGCACTGTTAAAGGATACTTGTTTGCTTTTTTGCCAGACCAGCCTTCTTTATTTAACGCTCCTGTTGTTATGTGTTTCCTCAAAGAGTTGCAACATGTTTTCTCCTCCTCCTTTCGTTATGCCTCAATGGGACTTGGATTTTGTCCTCATATTCCTCATGTGTATTCCTTTTGAGCCCCTCCATAGTTGACCCCTCAGACTCCTTACCCTCAAGACACTCTTTCTTATCACTATAACATCAGCGCAGCAGATCAACTCGCTACTGACCCTTTCTGTTAACCATTCTTATACTATGTTCTACCTGGACAAGCTAATCCTCCGAGCATGAGCTTTATTTTTTCCAAAGGTGGTGACTCTATTCCATGTTGGTCAGACCATCACTCTTCTGGCGGAGGAGGAAAGGCTTCTCCTGTTGGGTTCGAAACGGGCCCATAACTTCTATATAAAGCGTGCCCGAGACCATAGTGTGGATGATCAATTCTTTATACGGTTCACAGGAGCGAAGAAAGCCAAACCTGTGCAGAAAAAGAACATCTCATGCTGGATCCTCTCTGCATTAAGATCCGCTGCACACTGGCCTAAAAGCAGTCTCCTGAAGGTTGTTGGGCTCATTCTGCTAGTGCCAAGGCTGCTACCACTGTACGGTGGCTTTTCTAGACTTTTGTCAAGCTGCTACGTGGGCGTCACTCCATACTTCCACGATACACTATTGTCTGGACAGCCAAGTCATTCAAGATTTTCTGGTTTGAACTAGTTCACGGTCCCACCACTTAGCAGGTATTGTTTGGGTTTCTATTGAAAAGATCAGTAATCTGTGATTAGAAGCCTCTATCAGAAGAATAAGTTGCTTACGCTCTTTCTGGCAGAGACTCTACCTAACAGCAGGTTCTTGGCCAACTCTCCTACCTCTCCGTTCCGTGAATTTGTCTCTTCACATAAAAAGATCCCAGTCTAGAAATATGCACACTGGTAACTACCAATCTGTTTGGCTTCACATCTGTAGGCATGCAATTTTCAACAAAGCAGCTGATGTCCGCATGCTTGGGTGGCACACATCTCATGTGGTACAGAACAACGTCAACACTGAGCCGCCGACATGCAGGGATATTGCTGAAATCTCAGAATTTGCTCTGACTCTTAGTGTAGTATTCAAAATGTTAGGAATCTGCAGTTGGATAGAGTCTCTACCAGAAATGGTTACCAAAGGACAGTAACTTATTCGACATTCCTTTTTTGAGAATGAAGTGAATTTGGTGGGTTTACTGTGACATACTCCGTTTTGAAAAGAGTGCAAAGCAACTACTCTCCAATATTTGTATATTTAAGGATGGACTTCTAATACTCCTGTTACATGTAGCTGGTCAATGAACTGTAATCTGCCCCATAATAGTTTAAACAAGTATTTGCAAAGCCAGTAGGTCTCGATTTAATGTGCCAACCCTTGCAGTGTAAGCTTATTAAAGAGGACAGGGAAACAAAAGGTGATCTGTATTGAAGGCTCCGTTGCCTTTGATACGGAGCTGTTTTTATTGCTATGACAAATATCTGATAGCATGTTAGCCGTTATACTATTCCTTCTACAGTTTCTGTGATGGAAAGAAAGGAAGTACTAAATACCACCTTACCTTTTGACATAAAAACAAAAAGTCCCTTATTGGAGGCCTGGGAGCCTTCAGTATAGACTGCTTATCTTTTCAGTGGAATTTAAAAAACTTATTAGATGCCACTGGGAAGTGATAGTAGGTTGGTTGTGCAAGAGGGGTGATCGGTGGAGGGGAGCTAGGAGCACAAAGGAAGGAGAAAGGGAGCATTGAGTTTGGATGGCTAGTCATTAGTACTACATAGAAGAAAGGGAAGGAAGCAGGAGGGAAGTACGAGGGGTTGTGGGGGAGTAAGGAGCAGGTAGGTCATAAAGTGGTTGTCCATGCAGCTCAATGTAAGCACTGTATTGGAGGCAGAAAGATAGAACCTAAAAGACAACAGCATCACGTGGGAGAGAAATACTGCAGTGGGCTGAGTCTCAAGTCAATGCCTGGAAGGGGCTGGTAAAAAATAAAAAAAGCCAATGGTAGAAGGGGGCAGATCTAAAGACACTCTAACACTATTGTGAGCAAAAGGTCTGTTTGACACCTGCACTATCAACCCATACATAATTGTGATGCCAGGGAAAGCACAACGTGTATGTAATACACATAACTATTAATGTTCTACACTTGTTTCATCTTTCCTGTTAGTCATTGAGGATTAAAGCAAATGCTTCAGGTATTGATTGGGTACATTAGCTTCCAAAATAGGATATTAGTGCTTTGTGCATGCAGTTCTTTATTTAATTTGCATATTTTTCCAAGCAGCTCTGAATCACTAAGTTGAAAAAGTCAACCAGTTAGCTTATCAATTCCTCTGTTTTGAAACAGCCATTGTCATTCTGTCACTTTTTACAAGCCCAGTTTTCAGATATCTACCTGTTCCATAATGATTTTTCCAGTGAGAAAAATCCTATTAGACCTAAATAAAATGACTGCGGCTTATTTGTCAAATGGCCTTTGTGGCTTTATATGAAAATGTCAGAATTAAATGCAGAAAAACAAAGTGCAAAAACAGAAATGTATTTCCTTGTTTTCAGTATCATGTTTTTGGTGTAAAAACAGTAGTTCCAAATTACAACGAAAGAGGGTTCTCAAGCAAAAAATAGTTCTAGAAATACAAACATCAGAAATGGATGACAAGTAGGGAAAATCCCACTAGTAAATTCAAAGAAAACTAAAAAGGTGGTGTTGAGAGGATAGGATTCTGCATGGCAAGCAGGCGGAATCACCCCCGTTGCTCAAAATAAAAGGGGTGTAAGGATAGAAAAGATTGAGTAAACAGCCTAACCATGCCTCCACGTAAGAAAAAAAAATAATAGTAAATAGGAAAAATATGATCGTTTTACTTTCAATATCTTGAAATTGTGCTATGCTGTAGAACAATGTAGATGTTTTGGAGATGAGTAGGTACCAGTACTATGTCTATTTGGGGATGTCAAAATCTGCAGTGCAGGTATCTGTGGGAGTATGGCTTTATGTCCCTGAAGCCAATTGGTGATGCTGCTACCTGTGCAAGAAGCTGTTTGGCGGTGGAATTACTGATATACATGAGTTTTACTCCCATGTTTAATGTTTATTCGGATATGGCTCCTGACCGATCCTTAGGTGAACATCCCAGACTTGAGATACTTTGCTAAATATCCTGGTGGGCTGTGATACATCAAATGTCATTCTCAGTGGACTTTCACTACCTAGGATATTATTTTAGCTGTCGGAGGGGGAGCCAATCAGAAGTGTCTGTAGTGAGATCATGACCAACTCTGTGCCACAGAAATGCCCCATGTAGACCTACGCTGCATGTTAATCTCAGATTCTGGCCCTTGATTAAATTCCTCATCTCACTATAGTTTATGGGTAATGGCCCCTCTGTACGGTCCCAAACCAAACAAACATAGTGTTATGATATTAAATCCCAAGATTTCGATTGTGTGCCAGCCAATCTCTGAATTTGACCAGATAGTAGGCAACTGTTCTTAGCAAGTTTTGATTCCATCAGGAATTCTGACCTTTTCTATCCATTTGTTAACAGTGGGAAAAGTGCATCCGTTATTTTCAAATCAAAGTTTTGACTATCAATGTTAAATAAAAATAAGGACGTATCATGACAGCGTGCTTGGTCAGATAGATGGATACCATAAATTACAAGAATTGTCTCTTGTGGCTGTGCTTAAGTTTGGTGCTTACTGTTTGTGTAAAAGATGGAATTGAAAGAATGTGGAATTGAAGTGATTCCATTATATATGGATTGTAAGAAATGGGGGTATTAATTGAGGGGGTAGGTACCCATGTCGGGTAATAACCACAATTCCTTTTAGGATGAGTCACTAGAGTCACTAAATTAACCCGGGGCTAACCTCTGAGCTATGGCGCAGAGCAGAGAGGCTTAACTTAAAAGCAATGTATAAAGTATTTGTGCAGTACCAAAACAGTAATCAGTTCAAAACAAACCCAGGAAAAATCCCAGAGCGATTTAGAAAAATAGAGTAGATTTTAATAAATAAAATGAAACCAAAATTAAAATCTTATAAGGGAAACCAGAGTTATGAATTTATAAAGTTTAAATATAAAACAAATGCCAAAAATGTTAAGCAGCAACCACAGCCATCTTTTTGGGCTTGACCGATATTAAGACGTAAGCTGAGGTCGACCGCAATGGAATGGGGGTCCAATACTGAAACCAGATTCAACCTGGTTAGAAGCTTTACAGTCGGACTTAGTATCTGAAATGGAAGTCAGACGACATCAGCAGGGCAAGGCAGCAGGCTGTGACTGAAGAGGGCTCCACGTCAACAGATCGCTACTGAACACGCTACTGAACAAGGTCTCAGGAAAGCTCAGAGCAGGTAGGAGCAACCTTAATCTTTGGCCCAGTGGCAGCGCGCCCTCCTCGGATCTGCTTGGTAGGTTGGTCCTGGTCCACAGGAGGTCTTTTGAAGCCAAAATGTTTGTAAATCCCAGGTTTTAGGAAAGTTAGGAGGAGCACACTTTGACAACAGCCAAGGTTCGGGATCTTGGGGACAGTACTTGGGGGAGTGAGGGGGTCAAGACTCACACAAGCAGAGGCCAGCAGCAGGGTCCAGGGCAGGTCCAGTTAGGACTAGTCAGCTAGACAGTTGCACGAAAGACCTCTTGCAGCTTGTGGTTCTCTGTAGCTTGAACAGGAGATCAGCCTTAAGACTCTTGTAGTCCACTTTTTTTGTCCTGGGTACAACAGGCAGAGCAAGTTCAGTGTTCTAGGCTCTTCTACAGCCGCAGACAGCAGATCCAGTCCTCTTCTGTTCTTTCACAGGTCCAGAGAGGGTTCCGAGGAGGGTACTGTGGGTGCCACACTTATGCCTTGCACCAGCCTGTGTGTGGCGGGGACTCCTGGCCTTTCCCCTAACCAACAGGGTAAATGTTCCTAGAGACGACCTTACCCACTTTTGCAGCACTTCTGCTCTGCTTAAATCTAAGATGGTGAAACCCTTTCCCTCTTGTGCATAGCCTTTGTGCCCACCCCAGCTGCGTGCCAGGGAAATGAGCAACCCCTCCTCCGTTGTCACTCTAAAGCAGTCCTGGCGGGCAGCTTCTGCCACTGGGATTGGTGCCTGTCTGACTGGTGGAACAAAGGAAGGAGCAGACCCAGGTGTTATCTACATCTCCCTGTGACAGAGTAGGCCTCTGAAGATAATGAAGCTTGTGGCCCAGCCTACAGGCCATTGTGTCAAAGGAAAACACCTCCTCAGACTGTGACTTTTGTCCCTGTTCTTCGAGCAAGTTAAGACCTCATCCAATGGGATATTCAGCTGCCTGGTGACAGTTGGAGCTCATGCAAATGGGCCTCTAGAGGCTTCAGGCAGAGAAAAGAAAACGTTCTAAAAGTACATTCTCCAAAATATTTATTACAAATCCGATTTAATCAGTGAATTTGGCTTCCAATAAATATTTAATAAACATCAAGAATTAAATTTGTAGGTGTTTCATAGCCAGAAATAACATCATAACATTTTATATTGAATCCCTTTGCTTTCTTTTGTAACCGTCAACCCTCTACAGTGAAAATAGCTTTTGGGGGCCTTATCACTGTAAGGACATGTTTAGCATTAAGCTTTTGCATTTCCTACTTGTGAATACCATGCAGCCTGCCTTATGGAAATAAGGTCTACTTATGGGTGACTTATTCATTTTTAAAAGGGGAGGTTTAGGCCTGTTAAACGGGCTATTTTTACAGATCGACCCTGCAGGTTTAACACTGCTCATCTACCAGGCTACAATGGCATGCCTGCAGTCATGTTTGCAGTGTTACTTCAGTGGGTGGCAGAATGGGTGCTGCAGCCCACTGGTGACATTTAACTTACGGGCCCTGGATACAGTCTTGTATGATACACTAGAAACTTATAGGTAAGCTAAATATGTCAATTGTGGGTATGCCAATTACATCATGTTGAGAGGGGGAGCGCAGGCACTTTATCTCTGGTAAGCAGGAGGTGTAAGTGCACAAAATTTTACAGACAGCAAAACCAGTATCACATCTGGGTTACATCAGGCAAAAGGTGGTCATTTCCAAAAAGGATCACATAGTAAGAATGGTTTGTCTGTTCAGTCCGTCAGGTTTGCATAGACTAAATGATAGCTTTTTCCAAGGTCTCTCTGTACTGTTAAATTTCTTGGTATGTACATATGTAGGTTGAAACATGAAAAGAAAATGCTAATAGAACATTCATTCCGTTACTGTTGCACTATCATAGTTCCTGTTATCTATTTTAGGTTCTGGTTATGACCTGCCATGTCTTCTTGAATGTTTTGAAAAAGGAGTACTTGTCACTGTCAAACATTAATCTGTTGGTTTTCGATGAGTGTCATCTTGCAATCCTTGATCATCCACATCGGGAAATAATGAAGGTAACAGGTGTTTAGCATATAATATTTCAAAGTTTGGACTTCTGATTGAAAATGTATGAATAAATAGTGTATCCTTTGCAGTAACAGTATAATATTGCCATAATGTTTCCTCACTTTGTTCTTTCTTACTAACATTCTAAAAAGCGTTTGTTACATACTTCAAGTAGCCATAGCATTTAAAAAAAAAAATGATCAGTGTATTTTATTACAAATTCACCTCAGGTCTGTTGCAGTGAAAGCTGTGGTGCGGTTGTTTTTGGGGTAGTTTTGTTTGTGCTATATTTGAAGTGCTTCTGAGAACATTTTGACAAAATTATGAACTATGACTACAGCATATGCTTTGCCCTAACTTGGGAAGTAAAAGAGTAATTTATTACATTTTGTTTCTTCTTCAAGGAAATCACAATTAAAACATAAGCACTTAATTGTCCAGCCCATCCACGGGATCCTGGAGCATTCTATAAAATAAAAATAAACTATAGAATTTTTCTTCTTGAAATTAAAACTAATTTAACAGCCAATATTGAGAGTATCCGAGCAGAGCTCTCAGTCAGTGTAGCTGTGCTTATTAGTCTTTTTAGGAAAAAATCTATTGATGTACATAAATTGGAAAAGGGGAGGCAAGTTGTTGAAAAGCCAATTCCCATTCCTTAGTCAGATCATCATATGAACTCCTTTTCGTGGACCCCTCTGGTTAGCAGTAAGCCTGCGGAAACAGTAAAAAAATTGAGTCGGAACTGGTCAAAACTCCTCCCGGAATCCTGGGCCCCAATTCTCAGTAACACTAGACCTGTGCTTGAGGTTGACCCTGAAACTGCCAACGATAAGTTTAATAACTGGCTGGATTCCTCTTTAGATTTGTTGGTCCCCAAAAAATGGATGGCTAACAAGAAAGGCCTAAAAAAAATAGCCTGGTACACGCCCAAGCTCAGAGAGCTGAAGCAAAAATGTAAACGCTTGGAGAGAAGCTGGAGAAAAGATTTCGCCATCGATAATAAAACTCAATATAGAGAAGCCACCAAAACATACAAGGCAGAAATTAGAAAGGCCCAATCCCTATATTACGAAAATAGGATTACCTTAGCCGCTAACTCCCCTCGCGAAATCTTTCAGATTGCAAAGTCCCTTCTCAACCCCCCTCTCCATCTCTGCCCTCTACCGACATTTTAGGGCGGTGTAACAATCTGGCAAAATTCTTCTTAAAGAAAATCGAAGCTATTTATTTGGCTTTCCCTATTCCACCACCTCTGAACACCCCCCCTTTGGAGGACCATCCACGAGCGCCTGATCCCCCCCCTTTGAGGCAATCCCTCCCATGGATATGAAATCCCTAAAAAATTATCTTAACCAATTGAAATCCGGCTCCCCTTGTGCCGTGCCCCCCCCCCCCACCACCATTCTGAATCCGGCATCGGATATGGTCTCCCCCACTATGCTGGACCTCATCAATCTCTTCCTCTCCTCTGGACACGTTCCATCTCTTTGGAAACGGGCTATGGTCAAAGCCCTGCTTAAAAAGCCAAATCTAGATCCAGAGGAATTTGCGAATTATCGACCGATCTCACTCCTGCCTGGGATCTCAAAAATTGCGGAAAAAAATGTCAACACAATCCTCCGCTTTTTTGGAGAAGAATGAATGCTTCCATCCCTCACAAACCGGCTTTAGAACCCAACAGGGCACAGAGACTGTCCTGTTGGTAGTAGTTGAAGAGGCCAGACAAATTCTGGATGCCGGAGGCTCCGCAGCAATCGTGTTACTCGACCTCAGTGCGGCCTTCGACACAGTTAATCACCAACTCCTTATTTCAAGACTTAGAGAGGTAGGAGTGACAGGAACAGCACTTAAGTGGCTAGAGTCCTTCTTAAACGACAGGTCGTTACAAGTATTTCAGGATAACTTTACCTCCGAAAGCATGCCTCTAAGATGCGGGGTGCCTCAGGGTTCCTCCCTGAGCCCCACGCTTTTTAATGTTTATATGAGTCCACTGGCGGGGGTTGTCAAACCTTTTGGCATCCGGATGGTCACCTATGCTGACGACACAGTTGATTGTTTCCCTTAAACATTCCAATAATACGAACACCAACTTGGCCGAATGTCTGGAAAGGGTCTCCGCATGGATGGAAGGCTCTTTTCTAAAACTCAATGGGGCAAAAACGGAGTTGATGTTCCTGGGCAAAACCCCCACCTTTAACACCTGCTCATTCTGGCCTGGGTGCCTGGGCATCATGCTTTCTCCCAAAGATCAGATTAAAAGCCTTGGTGTTTGGCTGGACCATAATTTAAATTTTAAGGAGCAAGCTCGGAATATTGCAGGTACCTGTTATGGGATCCTGAAGATGGTAAGGAAAATCCTTCCCTTGCTGCCCTTCATTGCGAGGAGACTGTTGGTGCAGGCTCTCATTCTTTCTCGACTTGATTACGCCAACGTGCTATACTTAGGATCCCCGCGGTCAACGATAAAAAAAACTACAGACCGTTCAAAGCTGTGCAGCACGCCGCCTTATGCAGATCCCTAATCGGGAATCCGCAACATCGTCCATCGCCTCTCTCCATTGGCTCCCGGTCGCGGAAAGAGTGCAATTTAAAGCTATGTGTATTGTCCATAAGACTTTATTGTTCAAGGGTCCACCTATTCTCAAATCTATCATCTCTTCCTCTGTCCCAATCGGTCCTTGCGTTCTGGGAATAAACATCTGGCAGTTGTTCCCAGGATAAATAGAGTCCGGTGTGGGGGCGCATGTTTTCATACAATGCTGCGAAATGCTGGAATCAGCTACCCAATCATATCCGTTTGGAGGACAATTACTTATCCTTCCGGAAACTCTTGAAGACCTTCTTGTTCCCTTAACACCTAACTGCTGTACGGTGAGGACTCTGCTCCTAGCACTGGGAGCCTTCTGGTAGCCATGCGCTCTACAAATGTAAATTCATTCATTCATTCAAGTAAGCTTGTATGTATTTATTTTCTCCTGAATTCTCAACCCATTTGAGATCCTGTTACTACTTTTCATTCCATTCTCAGTTTTTAATTGAATAGATGCTGTGCAGGAAATTTCTTACAAGGAATGTATTGGTGAAGGTCTGTGAAGATTTTCTGTCCTAAGATGAATAGAAACGTGAATCATTTATGCATGACATTTTTTTCTGATCCATTTGACAGATTTGTGACAGCTACCCAACGTGTCCAAGAATTCTAGGGTTAACTGCTTCGATTTTAAATGGAAAATGTGATCCATCCGATCTGGAAGAAAAGATTCAGAAGCTAGAAAAAATTTTGAAGAGTAATGCTGAAACTGCAACTGATTTGGTCGTCTTGGATAGGTACACTTAAGCTTATATTTCTGAGGATACTAGACTGTTTGTTTATGGACTGTTTATTTATCTCGCTCTCTCTGCATCTCGGAATCTCTTTCCACATCTGCTAATAGTCCAACCATTTACTATATTTTAAATTTAATGGGAAATTCTATGATATACTCTTCTAGCTTAGGCGTTGGCTACCTTTAATCACACTTTTGCTTGAAATTTTGCTGTCTAGTCTTTGAGTTAGTTTTAAATGTATTAACATCTTACACAGTTCCTGTCACTAATTTTTAATTTCCTAGCTTTTCTTCTCGCATATGATCTTTGGGAAAATCTATTTTTGCGCTGCTGAGAGATCCTTTGCTTTGAAAAGTGTTGCATGAGCAGGATTATGTAAATCATCACCCTGAATGTTGATGAAGTTCCCTAGAAGCCAACAGTGTACATTTGCTTGTTGACTTGAACCTGTGTTAAGAATGTAGACCCTAGCTATTCAGTTATTTATATGACTGTCTAGCTACTTTAAAGGAAATGCAAAACATTATTCAATGCCGTAGTCTATTTCTCTCCAAAAATGTTCTTGCTTCTACCGATCTCTCTCACTATCTCCCATTTCCTCTTTTTATCCTGTTCTTCTTCCCCCATTTTTTCTTCCCTATTTTCTTTGTGTTTTTCTTTCTCCATTTTTCTTTCCCTCGTTTCCACTAACCTGTTTTTCTTTCCCTCTTTTATTCATTTCTCCTGTTTGTCTCTTTTCCCCTGTTTCTTATCTTTCCCCGGTTTCTTATCTTTCCCCGGTTTCTTATCTTTCCCCGGTTTCTTATCTTTCCCCGGTTTCTTATCTTTCCCCGGTTTCTTCTCTTTCCCCGGTTTCTTCTCTTTCCCCGGTTTCTTCTCTTTCCCCGGTTTCTTCTCTTTCCCCGGTTTCTTCTCTTTCCCCGGTTTCTTCTCTTTCCCCGGTTTCTTCTCTTTCCCCGGTTTCTTCTCTTTCCCCGGTTTCTTCTCTTTCCCCGGTTTCTTCTCTTTCCCCGGTTTCTTCTCTTCCCCCGGTTTCTTCTCTTCCCCCGGTTTCTTCTCTTCCCCCTGATTTTTCTTTTACTCCTGTATTTTTTTTTCTTCTTTCACTCCTTTTTTTTCTTTCCCCATTCTTTCTCTTTTCCCTCTTTTTTCTCTACCGTCCTCCCCAAGCCCCATTTTTCTCTCATTTGCTTCACTGCATGCAAGGAAGATTGCAGAAAACACAGCCTCATAATTCATAAAATGACTTATAAAATGACTTTACATTAAGCTTTCTATTTCCGTCTGAAGCTCATGTATTATCTGGAATAGCACAAAAGAGCACTAGTCAAGATGCTTCCATAAAACTAAGTGTATACATAGTTAACTCATTAACTCATCAATCATTATTAAGGGTGACATGCTAGCATGAATGAACCTGGAATATGGTGTATATGTGTATACATATGTGTGTGTGTGTGTGTGTGTGTATATATATATATATATATATATATCTCCCAAAAAAAGCTTACGTGCTTTAAGGACGCACTCCACCAGAGGACAGTTAAACACGAACCTTTATTTCAAGAATCGGCCCCAGCATTTCAGAACCAATTGTAGTCCCTGACGCGTTTCGGTGCAGCTGCACCTTAATCATAGGGCGGGAAAGAACAAAGACCTGAAATGCACTACGAACATTTCTCCTCTTCTGGCAGTCACTCTCCAGTGCGTGGTCTGCCGGGAATCGTAGTGCCAATTATTCCCCTGCAGTGGGGTCCATGTCCTTGTCAATAATTAAAACCTCCCAATTTCATTAAATGTTTATAGCCCTCCAGTGGGCCTCCGATTTGCTGTCTGATTCAAATTTCAATAATCCTCCGCGCTGCTCTGACGGCTACACTTCAATTTGCAGCCCGCAGGCCTGTTACTCATGACTCCAGGCGGTGCGTTCCTTCACGGCCGTAACCACTGTGTATAAACATCTCCCAAAAAAAGCTTACGTGCTTTAAGGACGCACTCCACCAGAGGACAGTTCAACACGAACCTTTATTTCAAGAATCGGCCCCAGCATTTCAGAACCAATTGTAGTCCCTGACGCGTTTCGGTGCAGCTGCACCTTAATCATAGGGCGGGAAAGAACAAAGACCTGAAATGCACTACGAACATTTCTCCTCTTCTGGCAGTCACTCTCCAGTGCGTGGTCTGCCGGGAATCGTAGTGCCAATTATTCCCCTCCAGTGGGGTCCATGTCCTTGTCAATAATTAAAACCTCCCAATTTCATTATATATATAATTTGGCATGTGTGGCTGTAGGTTCACATGCTTAGCATAAGTCTGCCATCTAGTGTTGGACTCGGAAGTGTGCAAGTTGTTTTTCTTGGAAGAAGTTATTCGAGTCACGAGTTATAGTGACTCCTCCTTTTGCTTGCATTGCGCATGGTCGTCGACTCCATTGTTAGATTGCTTTTTTCCGCCATCTGGTTCGGTTGTGTGTTCCTCTGCTCCGGTCGACACCATCAATAGGATCCTTTTCTATCATCCGCCGGTATTGTTATTGATCGAGATTCATTCTATTATACATCTAAAATAGTCTAAGAGATTCGATTCCATTCCGGCCTTACCGTCCTTCGCCCTTAGGGACAGAAATTCACTTTCACGTTTTTTCTTATACAGAACCTACTAAAGGGTATGAAACTGACACCTTTAAGTTCTGCCCTTCTTGTCATTCAAAATTCCCTCATACCGATTTGCACAAAGTGTGTAACTCCTGCCTCTCACCGGATCATCAAGAACAAAACTGGGAGGCCTGTAAATCCTTCAGCTCAAAGAAGACTTTTCGGGGCTGTAAAGCAAGAAGAATGCAAATGTCTTGACGCAGAATCTATGATACACCGGACATTTTCTGTTCGGTGGAACCAGAAACAGAAATGGAGGCACATCCGTCAGCTGCAGATGAGGGTACTTTCTCTCAAGAACAAAGCTCCGACTCGGAGGCCGAAACGCTTACACCTGGGCAACAAACTGTGAGTAAACTGCCCCAAAAAGTTACACCCAAGGTACAAAAGTCTCTAGTTGGGCCTCCTCTGCCTTCGAGCCATTGTTGGCACCGAACGACTGATCACGAAAAGTCTGGCCTTGGCTCCGCTACGACAGTCAAAGACTATCGATCTGAAACAGCCCACCTCCGAATCGAAAAAATCTTCGCAGCCGAAAACAGATTCGTCCACATCTTCAGTACCGAAACCTTCAGATCCGAAAAAACGTTCAGACTCTAGCTCTAAAGCCTCGGATCTGAAACACTCGTCACCCAGGCATACAGGAGACAAAATATTCTAAAAAACTTAGTTGACCATTATTCGGAGGAAATTCAACCAGTCTTTGGAAAAATTGCAACAGCAATTGGACAATAAACAAGTAATTAGTACTAGTAATTCATCCAGATACAGGAAGAATACTTACTAGACCTCAAGAACATGTAACTTCTGCAACGAAAAGAAAACAGGAGGATAAAGCCACCTTCACCTCAACAGTCTCCAGACCATGAGGATATACACTCGGAAGGGTCAATACACTCTTTTACAGGGGATGGGTATGATGATGATTAAAACACACTACCCCCACAAGATGACTGGGATACATTTGACACAGATCCTCCTGATGATCCGGATCTTTATCCCTCTAGACCCTCTCCACCAAATGATACCACTACATATTATGACCTTATAAATAGAGCAGCACATTGTCATACGGTACCTTTGCATACTGATGGAATAGAGGATGACGTTTTATTTGAAACACTTTGCTCCACTCAATAATCAACCCAAAATCTACCAATGTTAAATAAAAGGTATGCTTAGACATACTACTGATATTTTTAAAGAGCCTTTCAAATCTCGAATTATCACTCCAAGAGTGGACAAAAAATATAAACCTTCCCCAACAGACCCTGCCTTAATTAGGACTCTGCTTACACCCGATTCCTTAATAGTTGCAACAGCACGTAAAAGAGTAAACTCTCAAGCAACTGGTGATGCTCCACCAGCAGACAAAGAGAGCAAACATATAGGCGCAGCAGGGAAAAGGGTGGCAGCACAATCCTCTAATCACTAGGGAATTGCTAACTGTATAGGTCTGTTATCAAGGTATGTCCGGTAACACTGGGACGAAATGGAAGACATTTTACAACATCTTCCAGAACAGTACAAAGAACTGGCATACCAAATTACATCAGAGGGTAAACTTATATCAAACACAAACATAAGGTGCACCCTTTATTCAGCTGATAAAACAACTAGGGGAATAAATACCAGCCTTCTGAAGGCATGAGTATCTGGTTTTAAACCAGAAGTGCAACAAAATATTATAGGTCTTCCTTTTGATGGTGAACACCTTTTTGGTCCACAAGTGGACACTTTACTAGCAAAAATAAAAAAAGACAATGAGACTGCAAAATCAATGGAAGCACTACAAACGCAGTCTCAAAGGGGCACTTTTCGTCGTTCTACATATCGTGGAGGATCTAAAACCACGCCAGACACATCCACCCCTTTTGACAAAATTAAAACAAATTCCCAAAGAGGATATTATAGAGTATCCTACAGGGGAAATAATAACATGGGTCAAGGTAGAGGAGGTTTTAACAAACGCAATTCCTCTCTTGCAACCAAACCAAACAGTGACTCAACTACCATTCCTCCCCGATCATATAGCACCTGCCAGGGGAAGATTACACCGGTTCTTTCCTCAATGTGTAAACATCACATCAGATCAATGGTTGTTAGATGTTATCCAACATGGTTATTGTCTGGCGCTAACCTCAACTCCTCCAAACATACCACCTTGTTTTCACAGAGTGTCTACACAACATCAAAATCTGTTAAAAGAAGAAATTCAAGCTCTATTAAAAAAAGGAGCAATAGAATCCGTGCCAATACAACAACAGGGAAAGGGAGTTTAATTCCCCCAAAAGACGGAACTCTGAGACCCATATTAGATCTCAGACTTCTAAGCAGGTATATCGTATCAGAACATTTTCATATGGTTACTCTTCAAGATATAATCCCACTTCTCCAAAAAGGAGTTTTCATGACAGCATTAGATCTAAAAAATGCATATTTCCACATTCCAATTCATCCAGCACACAGGCAATATCCCAGATTTAGAAGCCGAGCCCCCTGTTAGGGTCCGTCCACTTTAGCACCGCAAATTCTCCTATGTCAAGGGGTTGTTAAAAAATGATTCAACTTGAATTTAGTTCAAATGCGATATGTTTATTGCATCAAGGCATTATTCAATTTTCATCCCCCGTGTCCAACAATGGATTGTTTTTATAAATCCTGATTCTCTTCAAAATGATATATTTCATCAAAAACAATTCAATTGCATTATCTTATCCCAATGCATTTCGGGCCGTGTCCCTTCGTCAGGGGATATCGATTCTCTAATCTCACTACCAAAGCACCAGCAAAAGCGGCGCCAACACAGACCCGAAAGTTTCTTAGCTGAGTATTTGTGTATTTATTATCTCAGATTTGCCTTCAACTGACCGCACTTTCAGTTCAAAGTGCTACTGTTCGCGGTCACCATGGCCCGCAGAGTATTTACCAAATGTCTGGTAGTAGTAGCAGCCCATTTAAGGAGACAAAATGTACATGTATTTCCATATCTAGATGATTGGCTTGTCAAAAGCAACACAAATTACACGTTTGAAAAGCACTCAAATGACAATCAATTTACTTAACAAACTAGGTTTCACAATAAATGCAGTAAAATCACACCTACAACCGCTACAAGAACAGCCTTGCTTGGGAGCAATTCTAAATTGTCAGACAAGAATAGCTTACCCAAATGCAGCCAGAATTCAGACTTTCAAAGATCTGGTGCCATTATTTCAGCCTCAGAAACAAGTATCTGTGAGAACAGTTATGCGTCTCCTAGTAAACATGTCTTCTTGCATAGCCATAGTATCTCATGCCAGACTAAGTATGCGTCCTCGACACAGTGCCTGGCACAACAATGGTGTCAAGCGGAGGGTCATTTGGACGATCTAGTGTTGATCAGCCTTCAAGTTTGCCAATCTCTGCAATGGTGGAAGTTCAACAAACTAGTACAGGGACGGCCTTTTATAGACCCAAATCCCCAAACAGCCATTACAACGTATACATCAATGATAGGTTGGGGAGCACATTTACAGGACATAACTGTGCAAGGGCACTGGACACACAGTCCGTCTCTTCTACACATCAATCACCTAGAACTCTTAGCAGTTCTTCTGGCGATGAAAGCATTCCTTCCTCTCCTAAAAAGCAAGGTAGTTTTAATCAAATCAGACAACATGCCAACCATGTATTATCTGTAAAAACAAGGGGGTGCCAAATCTCCACAATTCTCACTGCTAGCACACACAATCTGGAAGTTTTCTCTACAGCACAACATTCAGTTGCTTACAGAGTACATACCAGGAGTAGACAGTCCTCTGGTGGATCTTCTTAGCAGAACACGCCAACAAGTCCACGAGTGGGAAACAAATGTACAAGTCCTACACCCATTCTTCCAACAATGGGGACAGCCAGACATTTACAACACCACAAAACGCAAAATGCCAAAACTTCATCTCCTGGTTCCAACATCCACAATCCAAGGGCAATGCACTATGGATCAGTTGGTCAGGGATGTTTGCTTAAGCTTTACCACCTCTCCCCCTGCTTCCATTTGTCATTCACAAACTAAAACAGATATCCCTCACACTGATACTAATTGCTCCAACATGGGCCAGACAACCATGGTACACAACACTGCTGGAGATGTCGGTAGTGCCACGTCAAATGTTACCCAACCAAGAAGATCTTCTCACGCAGAACAAAGGAGCTATACTGCACCCAAATCCTAGATCTTTCAATCTTGCGATTTGGCTCCTGAAGTCTTAGAATTCGGATATCTAAACTTACCAAAAGAATGTATGGATATCCTAAAAGAGGCAAGAAGACCCACAACAAGATCATGCTACGCAGCAAAATGGAAACGTTTTGCTTATTACGGACATTCAAAAGACATTAATCTTATACAAGCATCACGTCAAAACATTATAGGTTACATGCTTCAATTTCAAAATGCAGGTTTGGCTTTTACCTCTTTTTAAAATACATCTTACAGCACTAGCTGCATATTTTCAGAATAGAGAAACTTTTCTATTTATAATTCCTGTAATTAAAGAAAGCTTTTTTACAAGGACTTAAAAGTTATTCCTCCTCAAGCACCACCTACACCAATGTGGAATTTAAATATTGTGCTAACAAGGTTAATGTGACCACCATTTGAACCGTTGCCACATGTAAATTGCAGTTTCTATCAAGGAAACTCGCTTTTCTGATTGCAATTACCTCACTCAGAAGAGTAGGAGAAATTCAAGCATTAAATTTGGAAGAACCACTTTTTCAAGTACATAGAGACAAAGTGGTTTTAAGAACTAACCATAAATTCTTACCTAAAGTGATATTGCATTTTCACGTGGCACAATTCATAGAGTTTCCTGTATTCTTCACTCAACCAGAATCAGTAGCTGAAAGAGCGGTGCATACATTAGATGTCAAAAGAGCATTAATATTCTCTTTCTGTAACACATAACTATTTGTGTCATTTTCAAAACCACATCAAGATAAAGCAATTTCTAAATCGGCTATTGCACGTTGCATAGTTAAATGTATCCAAACATGTTATGCTAAAGTCAAAGGAACCCTCCCTATTTCACCAAGAGCCCATTCTACACGCAAAAAGGGGCTTTTATGGGGAATATTCCCATAGGTGATGTTAGAAATGGGGGTCTCTAGTTGGCAAGGGTTTGCACCTTTTGTCCACGTAGGGACCATTCTTCCTAGTCAGGGTAAGGGGGATACACTTCTAAAATAACCCCTGCTCACCCCCTTGCTAGCTTGGCACGAGCAGACAGGCTTATCTCAGAGGCAGTGTGTAAAGTAAAGCATTTGTGCATGCATACAGTATCCGTGAAAACACTACAAATGGACACCACACCAGTTTAGAAAAATAAGCAAAACTTTATCTAAACCAACAAGACCAAATACGACAAAAAAAATCCAACATACAATGCTGTAAAAATAGTTACTTTACAAGATAACCTTTAAATTGCAGAAATATCACAAAACCACAGTTCTTCTGAGTCGGTAGCTTTGTCCGGGGCAACCGCGATGCTGAAAACGACAGAGTCTAACAGTTCTAGCCGACCTCGTCGGCAGGGGCCAGCTCGACAGACTCGTAGACAGTACCTTTCTCATTGCGGCCGATCCCGTTGGTACGAGTCGGTCGGGGCAACCGGCGCGCTTTCGGTGAAGTGAAGCAGTGCAGCGTGCGTTGCCCTCAAAGCGCAGTGCAGGCAGCAGCTCGGTGACGGTCATCCAACGGCGTCGGTTAGGCCAAGGCTTGCGATGCGGAGTGAGGCTGTGCCTGATGCGGTGCTGGCAGGTCATGGAGCAGGCGACGGAGCCGGTCAAAGTTCGGGTCGGGCAGCGATGGTGTCGGTGATGTCCAGGCAGAGTGAAGTGAGGCGGTGTGGAGTGCGGTGCCCACAGGACACGATGCAAGCAAACGGCTCGGTGACGGTCGCCCAGCGGCGTCGGTGAGACCAAGGATGCGGTGCGAAGTGCGGCGGTGCCTTCTGTGGTGCCTTCAGGACACGGAACCAGCAACGGACTCGGTGACAGTCGGCTGCTATTTTCTTCTGTGGTGACTGAAACCAGCGGTTCCACAGACGGTGCCCAGAAGGATGGTGAAGTCTTTGTTGTTCATGAGACTTCTTAAACAGCGGGCAAGCTCTACCTCAAGCCCTTGGAGATACTTTGTCAAGCAGGATGCACACACAGTTCCTCTCCTTGGCAGAAACGGCTACTGCAGGCAAACCCCAGACAGCTCACAGCAAAGGGGCAGTACTCCTCCTCCAGCTTCTTCCAGCTCTTCTCCTTGGCAGAGGTTCCTCTTGAAGTCCAAAAGTGATCTAAAATTCAGGGGTCTGGGCCCCACTTTTTATAGTACAAAATCCTTTGTTCTCTGGAGGCAGAGAGTGTTTTTGCCCAGCCAAAACCAGTCTGTCCTCTCTGGTGCAGTTGCCCGGCAGGAGGTGGAGACAGCATTGTCCAAGGCAGATCAGGCCCAATCAGGTGTGAAAGAAATCTCCTCCCCCTACTCTGAATGAAGCCCAGGTCTATTCAGCCCAGCCCTGACTCACCCTGGAAAGGCAGGACACACCTCACTCCACCAAGTGGCTGTCTGAACAGAATGCACATCCTCAGCCCCTGTCACTCCAAAGCCAGACAGTCTATACACAAACCTAGCAGAGGCACACTGGATGGCTAAGCAAGAAAATACCTACTTTCTAAAAGTGGTATTTTCAAACCTAGAATGGAAAAATCATCCTCACTAAAGGATACATCTTTAGATTCTGAGTTCAGGCATACTAATCTCCATTTTCCTATCTTGTTCCCATGGGCAGTCATACTTATAAGATGTTATAATTAGACTCCCCATTCTATCCTATGGGACAGATAGCCTTTCAGTAGTGAAAAACGAAATTGGCAGTATTTCACTATCAGGACATGCCACACACATCAGGGCATGTCCTACCTTTCACATACACTGCACCCTGCCCACAGGGGTATCTTGGGCCTACCTTAGGGGTGACTCGCATGTAAGAAAAGGGAAGGTTAGGGCATGACAAGTGGGTGCACTTGTCCAGTCGACAGTATGAACTGCACACAGGCACTGCAATGGCAGGCCTGAGACCCTTTTGCAAGGCTGCTTGTGTGGGTGGCACAATCTGTGCTGCAAGCCCACTAGCAGCATTTGGTTTACAGGCCCTGGGCACAACTGGTGCACTGTACTAGGGACTTAGCAGTAAATCAAATAAGCCAATTGTGGACACCCTAATCCATAACATCAATTCACAGAGGGACAACTTGCACTTTGGCACTGAACAGCAGTGGCACAGTGCCCAAAGCATCTACACCAGCAAAAACGAAGTCCAACACACACAGAAAAAACACAGGAGGCAAAGGCAAAAAATATAGTGGACACCCACGCCAAGGATGCCAGGTCTAACAGGTGACGTATGTAAATTGGCTACATGGATTACTCCACATACATTTACAAACCATTATTGTGTAGATGTTATGACAAGACAACTAGCAAATGTTGGTCAAGCAGTATTACGTACTTTATTTCAAACAAATGCACCAAGCACAAGTTATTCACCGCTTACAAGGAGAACTACTTTTTAGTCTATGCTAAGCATGTGTATCTACAGCCACACATGCCATCAAACGGTGAATCTTAATTACCCAGTAAGCATCTGTTTGTGGCATGTAGTGCTGTAGATTCACATGCGCCCACCCTCCTCCCCGGTGACTTGAGCTCTTTACATTTCTATACATATATCATACATTCATTACATGGTCATCTCTATAGCATATGCTATCCTTTCACTCCATCCTCACCCGCCAAATGTAAAACAATCTAACAACGGAGTCAATGACCATGCGCAATGCAAGCAAGAGGAGGAGTCGCTATAACTCGTGACTCGAAGAACTTCTTCCAAGAAAAACAACTTGCACACTTCTGAGCCCAACACTAGATGTCGGACTTGTACTAAGCATGTGAATCTACGAGAACTGCATGCCACACACAGATGCTTATTGGGTAAGTAACATTTTATATATAAACTTATGAACTCTTCTACTCCCAAAATCCTGGCAGAAGGCGTACTACAGAATGTCAGCCGATTTATTTGTTAATGGCAAGATAGGGACGTTTAAGGAATGCAAGAAAGTGTGGTTTAGGTACCTGCAGTTGAGATTTGGGCGATCTACCTCCTAACAAGCTAGCAGCCTCTAGGAAACTAACTGGGTTTGAGTAGTTTGTAAATGCGATGGACAGATATAAAGTGGCAGTATAAAAAATCTTGTGAGAAGTACCAGAGAGACAAAGATGTGGATACATGGAGAAGAGGGAGAAACTGCTAGGGAGTGAGATATCGGAGGGTGAATGGTTGTATCATTGGAGAGATACTGTGAGATTTAATAAATTGATACTACACAGGAAACTACTTAAAATAGTGATGCACTAAGTTAATAATATACAGGAGTGTCAGAATAATGATGCAATGTAGGGACAATGTTAGACCCTTTGCACATATGGTAGACTCTCCCAATACTGGGTGACTTCTATAAAGGAAGTGCTAGAAACGTTTAAATAGATGATGGGGTTTACGATCCTCCATACCCAATGACGACAGTTCTGGAAATTAAACCAGGAGTATGGGAAAACATAAGAAGCAGGGAATGAGTGATGCTCTCCCCATTATTTTCAACAGTGAAAATAGTAATAGTAAACCTGTGGAAACAGAACCTTCCCACCCCCAACACTAAATGTGGTATATTTAAGTGTGAGACACAATAGCTAATGGTGTGTCTGCCAGCACTGGACAAAGATTGTAGGGAAATCATGCAGGCTGAGCATAAGGGCCCTCCGCCTGTTCACTTGACCTTACAGATGGTGTTTATATTCAGTATCACAAATGTACAAGTGAAATAATGACCACAGGTTGAGGAGGGAGTGAAGGGATGGGAAGGAGATTATTTTGGGGTTAAAGACCATTTTCTGTTAAGAATATGATACTTTAAGTAAGCAATAACTGAACTTTCGCTTTGCACATAAAAGCTTCAATAAAAATTTATTTTTGAAAGCATATTCTGTGAAGATGTCATCACAAGGTTGGGTAAATTAAAGTTCCCTCTGAGAATCAGACAGCCAGTGAAACTGTATCTTACTTATGAAGGTAATAAGCATGCCCTATGACATTCTTAAGTGGTTATACTTCCTATATCTTGGATGTTGCCTCACATGGAACACTAGGACATGGGGGTTGGGTTGTCCACTACAACTTACTACACTGACTCGAAAGCGGAGATGATGCCTTGGGGCCTTCTGCTTTCAGCATAGATCTGCATTTATTTATTTCATAGCTTAATTTTCTTGAGGCACTATGGAACGCTAACGCCTGGCTGTTACTTGTGCCTATGGCTGCAGTTCATAAAGTCACAAAATTTCTTGCTAAGTCATCACATGACTTTCTCCTTTTTGGTGCAAGGACAGTTATGGTAGTGGAGTCATGTCAATACAAACATGCACCAAGCAATCCAGATCCTGGTGAACAGAAGTGTGTAATTGTCGGCAACCAACCTGCTTGGCTACGTCCCACAGTTCAGCCTGCATATTACTTTCGGTATCATAGTCTGAGCAGCAGTGCTATATGCGTGGAATTTGTACGTGGAACAATCTGCACAGCAGTACGTTCAAATAAAAATAAAGTGCTTGAAGGACTAAACTAAGTTTAGCTAAATAGAGACTGTTATAATTATCATTTGTAATAGAAAAGCAATGAAAATGCTTATGATAGATCATTTAATCTCGAATAGAACACTTGGATGGAGTTACCAAAGAGTTTCAAACAGACAAAATGGGCTCTGATAACCTAGTCCCATAATCAAACATGCTCATTTCAGTTCATAAAAATCATCCTAAAATCCTTTCATAAAATCCCCAAAATGTAAAATTTGAAAACCATATAAGCAGTAACAAGGCATTGTAATATAAACAATAATCTGCAGCATTTTACCTTAGTACGCTAATTCTCCTCCTTTTTTACAGGCTATATTATACATTTGCCCATGTTGTACCAAATCAACCATGATTAATAATAAAAGGTATAAAAAAAAAGCTGGTCAATAAGACGTAGTACAGCTTGTTAAAGCCATGTGGAATTACCTACTTCTGCAGTGGAGAATTAAATTTAAAAAATATATAGACTGCACATTGGTCTAACTGGACTCTTAGGGAAAGGACAAAAATTTCTTGTGTTAGAAAAAACTAACCCTTCGGGAAAGACCACATGTACCAAAAAATGGTTATCTTAGATTTGGTTAACAACTGATGCTCGACGAGTTGTTGAATCTGGTCAAGTAAGGTTTCATACCCAACACTGATATCAAGAGGACATAAACTCTTCTTTAGTTGTGTCAGTTCTCTAGTGATCTGTTGTCATACCAAAGAAGCTTTTCTTGAATTCTTTGAAAATCTTCTGGAAAGCACCCACTCTGCCCCAGGATGACCCAAATCAGTGCTCATCCTTGATTTATTATAGCTAGGGAACCCTGCACAGTCTTTCCAGATCAACGTTAATTTTCAGTTCAAAGACCCCTTGGAATTATAATGTATATAGATATGTAACACAATAGGGCAACATGGTCAGGCCCTTAAAAATTTGAGGCCCAACTCCTAAAGGATGGAAAAAGAGGGAATTGATTAAAGAAGTCCAGACAGATGCCTGAGGAACCTGTTTTACTTCCTCTGAAGATTAATTTCATCCATACATCCCCATAGGTAACAGTGGTCAGGCACTTGGATTTGTAAACAACCGGCATTTGCTACAGAGGCTTTAATCTTCGTCTCATCCAGAAGCAGAATGCTACCCCTTGAGCTTGCATGAAATGCTGTCTTTCTATCCAAAAAAGATTACCCCAGTTTAAGCTGGTTCTGTTTAATATCCTAATTCTGAAAGTCCTCCCTGATTTTAGTAGTCATCTAGATTTGGTTTTGACATATTTTGACCTGAATTCCAAACATGAGGTTTTGATAGATTGTTGGCGAGTTCCAAATCATTCATATAGGTCTCTTATCCTTGATTAATTCCTTAAAATGAATTGCCGTTATTGATAAAACAACAACAACAAAAATTACAGGGATGTGCTTTCTGCCCAATCATGTGGTGTCACTGACTTTTTTCCTTATTGCTGTCATTTTATTTTTATTTAGTATTATATATTGACTTTACTATACCAGTTTTACCCTAAGCACTTATTGAATTAAGAATTATTGGAATGCTACAAAAACAGATGCAGTAAAGAAATTACACAAAGGAGAGATTGCCCCCAAACCACTCCCCTATAGTATACCATAATCTTTATCGCAGTACATTCCATACAGCAACAACCCAGTCCATGCAGAGTTTCTTGCTTCACCCTGACATCGAAGGCTGCTCCTAATTTATCAAGCTCCTGTTGCCTACCTTATTCCAGTTTTCATATAGATACTATCACCAGTACCAGAAAAAAACAATCCCAACCCAGCAAGGCTCTGAACTTCAAAAACCTCATTCAAGTTCCAATCTTTCACTCATCCACCCACCTCAGACACCAGCATCGTCTCCCCCAGCTGTCTTCTTCACATCTGTAGATCTGTAGTTTAAACACTTCATAGAGATTGCGACACAATCAGTAGCTAAGATGCTTGTCCTACTAATCTTACCTGAACTTCTCTCATTCGGTATTAGACTCTGCATATTCAGTTCTCCATCCCGATGGAGGAGGAAAGCAAAGAAGAGGTGTGCAGATCATTTGCAGTGATTCAGTACTCTGCAATAAATTTAGATGTGAATAGTTCTCCACCTTGCAATGCATGTCCATGGAAATGAAAATTGCGAACTCACTTTACTCTGAATTCCACAGCCTCACGGGGAACATTCTCTTTTTTTCTTATTGAACATCTAATGAAACTCCTCATTGAAAACTCAAGCTTCTCCTCTGAGAATGTCTTCTTGGGAGAAAATCCACTGGACCAACACCCAACTGTGCCCATTTGTCACTTTTCTTGCAGGACAACCTGCTACCTTTTAACTGATCTACTTACAAAAAGGGTGCCCAAATAGAGCACCTAATTGCCAAGAAGGGCCTTTTAGGAACACCCATCTCAATCTTTGCAGATGGATTCCTCCGCTCTTTCACAAACTACATCACCCTTTTAGCACCCTATTGTCTTTGCCCATCCAAAACCTTGAGTTTGTGTGATGCTCTCAATCATCTTCAGCTGCTAGTAAGCCTCCGAGCATCTTCCCATTGTTCACATGTTTAGGCTTTTTTGGGGGTTAATTGACCAGGAGATAGCCTACCCAGAGACCCAGCTTCATTGCTCAGTCATTCCTGGACCAGCATCTGCACTCTCATGACTGTTACACTCACTCTCACTCATTCTCTAATTCTTTCTGCCACTTTGTTTCTCTCTGTCACTCTCTTTATCTCTGCTACTTTCTGCTACTCTCTCTCACTCTGCCTCTTAGTCACACTGTCTGTCAGTCTATATGTTACTATCTTACTCGTGCTACCACTTTGCCACTCACTCATTTTTACTCACAGTCACACCCACTCATTGTCACTCATTCTCAGTCACTTACTCAGGTAGTCCCACTGTCAGTCACTGTTAAACACCTCACATCCATATCATTTAACATTTACTACTTACCCTTTGCCTCCAGATAGTGCTCTTCTTCAGGTTCTCCACAACTTCTGAAGCTATGCCCAAGTGCCATTGGACCCTCCATAGAGACAGAAAACATGCCTATTTTACCCACAGTGCACATATCTTCAGCACTACTCATGAGACAAGACCCTAACAGCGGGGTGCAGATGAATAAAGCTCTTCTGATGAATGGAAACCTCTTCACAGCTGCCTTTTTATGAAACGCTGATTTAAGTCCTACCCTTTGTTAACAGTCTGTAGCCAACACTTAATAAATAGAAAGTTGAGACTGTATTCATAAATAGGATTATCTATTAATGGCACTCTTTCTGCTACCTCTTGTGGTATAATCAATTGTGTTTTTTTCAGTTTGCTTATTTCTTTGTTTCTGTCTTCTAAGGCATTCCTGTCAGCCATGTGAAATTGTTGTGGATTGTGGACCATATGTTGATAAAAGCGGACTTTATGAAAGGCTTTTAAAAGAATTAAATGAAGCACTTAACTTTCTCAATGACTGCAACATATCTATTCAGTGCAAAGAAAGAGATTCTACAATCATTTCTAAACAGGTGAGTAATGGTTTGGAGCCAACTCGTGTTTTTAATAAGTATGTGGACTCAGACTTGTGGCATGATTGCTTTATAAGTGTTCTTGTTGTAACTTATAACTTATTATGATAATTCACAAAACCAGTACTGAAAATGGCTTGAACAAACCTTACATGGTAAATCAGGTTTCAGGGTAGCGTATATAGATTTGGGCGTAGGTTTTGTCACTCCTAATTTGACTTTAGAGTTGCTCAATTGACAAATTTGAGGCTTAGAAATAAGTTTGAAGTGATCAGAAGAAATATGTAAAAACAAACCAACACGTGTTTCCCGACCAAAGCATCATGTGTTGACCTGTTTAGTGCGTTGGTTGCAAAAACACGTTTTGGCTTGTTTTGACATAAGATTTTAATTTTTTCTTGTGAACACTTCAAACTAATTTCTAAGCCTCAAATTTATTCATTTAATTGATTGCGCGTAGTGACAGGTAAGTTCTCTACAAAACTATGAGACTTACTAGAGGATTATACCATTAGAGTTCCCTACCACTTTGTTGTTTTGAATTTTGAGTTATTTAACTCCTGTCAGAGTACTTTGGGTATAATTTTGATGCTTATTTACCGAATGTAGATTAATAAATAAGCAAGTGATATTAAAGTTTCGAGGCCATATCCTGTATCCCTGTAGCATTGCACAATTTCAGTTGTTTTCAGGGAAACCTTCTCAAAATATACTATTAGTTCTACTTACAGTTAACATATGCATCCATTTATACAGTCATCATGCTGCTTTTTTACAGCATCTGATTCGTTTAGACCTTCGGCTATTTCTTCACAGGCCATTAACCTTAAATAAAGGGTAAAATGGTGTAATAGAAGTGATAACGTACCCCAAACAGATCGAGCTGTTAGAACTGTTCTAGTTAAATACAACATTATAGTATACAGGTCTTTCTTCTTAATAATGAGATGCCATATTATATGGTGGGAATCAAATGAGGTAGACGTTTGATACATATCTATGCTGTTATTGTTAAACATTTATTACCTTCATTTTCCATCTTCCAATTTAATTTAAAAAAGCCAATCATAAGAGGTTGCAGTAAGTATTTTTAAAGTGCACTTGCTTCATGACTGGTCTCATAGCAATAGCAGAAACATAAGTAGAGTAGAAAAATGTGAAGCTTCATCTGAAATAGAAAGTAGCCAGTTTATCAAGCTGTTCCTGACATTTAAATGGATTTCTGTGCTGGTAATCTGCTGAGTTATAATACTCTCTGGGGGAAACATCAAAACAGGAAAATACATTTTCTTACTCTCTAAGAAAACAAACAAAAGAAACCAAACGAATTTCAGGAGTGGTTGAACTAGGAGCAGTGGGACCAGCAGAGGGTCTGTTGTAAGTTAAGAGACTTGTGCTATGTAGGTCCCTTACCATGTTGTGCTTATATTTATTTAATGCAATTTTATATAGCGCAGACTTTACCCAAAGGTGTCGGAGTGCTTCACAATAGAACCACGTAAGTTACATGAGGAAATTTACATACGTGCACGTTACAGCTACAAACGAGATAGATGAAGAAGTAAAATAAAACAATAGATGGCAGTCACACAAAAATCAAAAACACAATAGGATTAGGATTGTACAGGCATAGATTACATATTTACAACATTGCAAGAACTTCCTTGAGGGACATGAGGAGGGCTGTATTAATTCTGGAAGTGTCTTTGGAAGAGAAGAGATTTGAGGTCAGTTTTGAAAGTCCATGTATAGGTGGTGGTACGGAGTAGTGGAGGAAGCGAGTTCCAGATTCTGACCGCATTGCCTGAGAAGGATTGAGCCATCGATCTTTCCCTTTTGAAGGTGGAGGGCTCAAGCAGTAATTTTTCGGCATTACGTGAAGGTCTAGAGCTTCCAGAGATTTTAAGTTAATTTGCCAGGTATCGAGGGGAGGAAGTGTGCAAGGCTTTGTGGGTGATACAGGCAATCTTGTAAATTGATCTTGCTTCGATGGGAAGCCATCCAAGAGAAAACAGTATGGGTGTGATGTGGTCACTTCTTTTTGGCCCCAAAGACAAAACGAGCCGTTGAATGGAGTATGGACTTGAGAGGGGAAAGGTGAGATTTGGGGAGGCCAGCAAGCAGAGAATTACAATAGTCCAATCTACAGAGAACCAGAGATTGGACCAAGGTTTTTAGGTCTTGTTCCAGAAGGAAACGTCGAATCCCCCAGAGAAGGCACAGTTGGTAACGTGCATTCTTTGCAATGGAATTGATGTGGGAGTGTAGATTGAGCCTTTTGTCAAGAAAGACTCCAAGGGATTTAGCGCTGTCGACAACGGTAGGTTTGTTGTTCAGTAAGTTCAATTTATTCATCCAAGATTGAACAAGAGGAGGAGAGAGTGAGGTAGAGAGGAGGAGGAATTCAGTTTTGGAAGGAATCAGAATGAGTTGATGAGCAAACATCCAGTTTTGAATAGAGTTGAGAGTAGAGTTGAGGATAGAGATGTCGTGTGAGGAAGACACCTTAAGGTAGATTTGGGTGTCATCTGCATAGAGGTGGTAAAGTATCCCAGATTTCCTTAAGAGATTGCCCAATGGTTTCAAATAAAGATTGAACAGAGTGGGTGCGAGTATAGATCCTTGAGGGACGCCTTGACCTACCTCCATTGAAGACGAAACTCTGTTCGCTATTTTAATCACTTGAGATCTGTCCGATAGGAATGAAGCAAACCATTTCAGCACTGTGCCTTCCAAGCCATTCTCTGTTTTAAAGTGTTTAGGAGAGTGTTATGATTAACAGTGTCAAAGGCTGCAGAAAGGTCTAGAAGAATCAGAAGACAAGACTCCCCGAGTCAAGTACACGCAGGGCATCATCGATCACTTGCAGCAAGGCTGTTTCAGTGCTGCAGTCGTGCATGAAACCAGATTGGAATTCGTCGAGAAGATTGTTATCCTTAATATGTAGGGAAAGTTGATTCGCTACACATGTTTCTGTTATTATTGCAAGAAAAGGGAGGTTGGTGATGGGGCGGAAGTTGTTGAGGTTGTTCGCATCAGCGGAGGGTTTTTTAAGAAGTGGGGTAACCTGTCCTGTTTTAAGGGCAGCAGGAAGGGAGCCTTGGCTGAGGAAGAGGTTAACCAGACTGGTCCAATAGGAAAGAGTGTGGGTGTAGAAGTCAATGGCGATGACACTCTGGATTGGGTCGGAAGAATGGTTAGAGGGTTTTGTTTCAAGAATGCATTTGAGGAGGGCATCCTCAGAGATGACGTCAAAGTTCTGCCAAATGACTAAGGATTGCGCTCCTCTAGTGGGTAGGGTGAATGACCTGATCCACCAGTGGTTTCATTTTTCATCAAAGAATATAGCGAATTCTGCTGCTTTCTTTGGAAGATCGTCAGGCTTGAAGGTTGAGGGAGAGACATTTGTATTTTTGATGAGCTCAAATAGTTTTTGGGGTCTGTTTTTGGCTGAGTCGAGGAGGGTTCTGAAGTGAGACGCTTTTTCATAGAGGATGTGTTTGTGGTATTTTGATCTTGCTGAGCGCAGAATAGAGAGATTAGTGGTGGATGGTGATTGTCTCCATTGTTTCTCCAGGAGTCTCAGGTTCTTCCTTTCTGCATAAAGGGATTTATTGAACCATGGAGCAGAAGGAATAGGCCTTTTCTTTTTGCTTTGAAGTGGAGCAACATTATCAATTTCGACTGCAAGGCTGGCGAGCATTGGGAGGTAAGATTGTTGACATCCAAATTAGGGTCTAATATTGAAAGTGATAGCATGGCAGAATCGCAAAGAATGTCAAGGCCAATGTTTTTGGTGTTACGGAACCAGGTAGTAGTCCTTTTAGGTTGGCCAAGAGTTAGAGTGAAGAGAGAAGGGGATGAGGAAGTGGTCGGACCAGTCTACTGGACTAGGGACAGCAATAGTTAGCATATCTGCTTTGGATATAACAAGGTCAAGAATTGAGCCCTTCGAGTGTGTTGGTTCCGTGCAGTGTTGGATAAGATCATTAAATGAGAGAAAAGTGGCAAGCCGATTGGCAGCTGAGTCTTCCAAGGACCCCCAGTGGAGAATAAAGACTCCCAGAAAAATCTGTCTGTCGCTTTGAGAGTATTGGTCGCTGGCAAAGTCGGTGAGTTCCTCCAAGAAAGAGGAGCAGTCACTGGGCGGCTGATAAATGGCATGAAATCTGAAAGGGGAGCAGTGTTGCACTTGAAGCTCCAGAGAAAGGCATTCGAATGTATGGAAGGAGCTGTTAGGAAAAACCTTGACTTTAAGGGAGTTTCTGAAGATGATTGCAATACCTCTCCCAACTTTATCTGTTCTATCGTTTCTAAAGATGGAGTAGTCGGTGGGTAGCAGAAGATCAAAAATAGTATGTGAGGTGTCGTTGAACCAGGTCTCAGTGAGGGAAAGAATGTCTAGATTGTGAAGAGTGATGGTGTCAGAAATTTCCAGCTTGTGTTTAATTGCAGATCTGCAGTTGTGGAGCAAGCAACGCAACTCTGACAGGACTGTTTTCGTGAAGGGGGCGTTAGGGCTTATAGGGGTGATAGGGATAATGTTCCTGTATGAGGGTGCCAGGGTAGAATAAGGCTGAAGTTTAGTTCTGGCAGAGGAGATGGTCGGGATAGTGCACAGAGTAGAAGTAGTTGGAGAGGGGACGGGGGATGGCGTTAGAAGATTTGTAACTAGCCAGTAAATTAGCGATGTCTTCAGATGACAGATTGTGTGGCTTTTTTGGGGCGCGGGAGCAAGGAATTCCTCGGGAGTTTGGGGAAGTGAGTGCTAGCCAGGGGAATTGGGTTGTTGGGAAAGGTGGAAATTTTAGTACTTAGGAGTGAGATGGAGGCTTCAAGCTGGGAGATGGAGGAGTTGAGGAATCCTAGTTTGTTTTCTAAAGAGAGCAGGGCTGAGCACAAAATGTTGGGAGGATCGATGGGTTCCGGAGGGAGTGCAATTGGCGAGGGAGGGCGGTGGGGGTAAGGAAGGAGTAATGAGGTGCAGGGGTGAAAGGTGGAGATAGATGGTGGTTGAAAGAAGTTGTCTGTGCATCTGAGGTGGAAAGAGTTATCTTTGCAACTGTTGAGCAGAGGAGAAGAATTGAGTTCAAATTTAGGAGGAGACGGGTGTGGAAAATGGAGGGAGGGTGGAATGCGGGGAGGGGAGAAAGGGGAGTCAAGGAATGGCAGGGGGATAGGAGAAAAGAGAGGGGAAGGGGCTGGAGAGGTCCCGTGGGCTATGAGAGGTGTGTGTAAGGGGGCAGGCACCAAAAAGAGCGGGGGGATTGACTTAGAGGGTAGTTGAAGGGAGAGTATGGTTCTGCTAGGCCCGGGGGAGGGAGAAGGAAGAGATTGCCAGGGGGGGGGGGTGTAACAGGGTTGAGCAGCAATGATGGAGAGAAGGGAGGATGAGGAGAGAAGAAAGGGGTTTGTGCAGAATTCAGGATACAAGGAGAGGGGGGAGCGGGTAGGGTAGAGGAAAAGGGAGGGAATAGAGGGGAAGGTACGCAGAGTTAACTGGGAAATCGGGCTGTTGGAAAGATGGATTTAAAAAGGGGGTAGTGGGCATGGTTTAGGGGAAGGAGGTTACTACGGAATTCCAGGATGGTGCAGAGGGGAAAAGGAGAGTGTTGGCCATAGGTAGGGCCGATGTGTTGAGGGTAACGTCCCATTTGCAAGGGGGAAGATTGGGAGAAGAGGGGGCAGGGGAGAGGGGGGGGGGGGCAAAGGGTCGGCTAGGGGAGAGGCCTGTGCCTCCCGGTAGAGCGGTCTATTGGAGTTTAGGAGGGTCAGGGGAGGAGATAGGGAGTGAAGGGAGGAGTTAGATGAAAAATCAAGGGAGATCCCGGTCGCAGGGGTGGGGAGAAGGGAGGGAAAGAGGTGGTCGAAAAGAGAGACAGGTGTCTTGCTTGAATCAAGACAGTACCATTGTTCTAGAGTGAGATAGTGAGTGAGCCATTAAAACAAGTTGAGGGGGGGATTTTTAGCTGTTGCCCATGTGGGATAGAGGAGGAGGAGGTGACGTTGAAGGAGCTATAGAAGCTGGTGGACCAGGAAGGGATGTCGTGAGTGAAGAAAATGAAGTCATTTTTGAGCCTCCCATAACAACCACTATGGAATTGGTCAACAAAGAGGGAATCAGGAAATTGCTCAAGGGTGATATGTTTGAACCGTTTTGCTGAAGCTTTGGACAAATTAGGAAGATAAATGATCTTGAAACAGTTAACTCCAGTCTTAACTCGATTAATTGCTGTAGTTGGAGAATGAGGAGGGGGAGGGTGGTGGGGGGAAGAGGAAGGCGCCACTAGGGTAGCGAGTAGAAGGAGAGGGCACATATTCCTGTGATCAAGTGAATTTTACGATTATTTTGAGGTCATGAGGCGTCGGGGTTAGCAGGCAAAAGTAACTGGTCCAGCCAAACAATTACTGCAGCATCAAGGTGTGAAATATGGCCCTCAGTACCGCGATCGAGGGACAGGGTCACAGAAGGTGTTGATTCATGACAACATTATGGGTTCACCTCAGTAATCAGTGACCAAAGTGGGGAAGGAGACCAAAATAGTCCAACTCTTGTAGAGGCAACAGGATGGCACCCGGTGTGTGTGTTTAAGCTGTTTGGAGTCGTCTCTCTGTTCCCATTAATTTAGGCGTCCGATATTTTGTAAGACAGGGTGAGCTGTTTAAAAGCTGGGCAGAAGGAGAGTCCAAAAACAAAAATGGCTCTAAAATCTCCCACCCTCAATATCCTGTGTGGGAGAAGGACAAAACTCCCTCCTCATCTGCCCTCACATAAAAGGCCTCCATATCGGGTCGCTGGGCAGCCTGTGCCTCGAATTACTCCTTCGAAGCCTGGCCACTGCTTTCGATGTTGCTATCACTGCAGAATTTCTGGCCTCGAATTAACATTCTGTAATCCTGATTTGGACGGGCCATCCCAGGGATTTACATAAAAATTGTGATCCATGGCCACTGCTTTTGAAGTTGCTAACACGGCAGAAGAGAAGAAAAAAAAAACTCACCTTCAATATCCAGAGCATAGAGGTTGTACCACCTGAACGCAGAAATCTCCACAAATAGTGTTCAACCCTTGGCAACGAGATCGGGAGGCAATATCACTATGGGGAAAAGGAGCAAACCTGATATCACCACTCCAAGATGGCTGCCCCCTTTAGTGAGAGCTCCTTTGGTCGGCAGTCCTCTTTCTACCTCCTTTAGTAAAATATAGAAGATATACAGCGGTAGTCCTAAACAGGTATTTTTAAGAATGTTATAAAATATATCTTGTTTGAAATGTTTTTATGGGTATATTATATGAACTCAAAAGTATGATTAAAACTTGATTACAGCTCAAGGTTTCATAAATGTTTTACACATTGACACCAAGAATGTGATGTCCCAGGTTTACTAATATAAAATGTTTGAGGTAGTTTGTTTCTCCTGAGCACATGGATGTCTGTTCTTAGTTTGCATGTGAAAGGATAAGAAATTTTAAGCCAACCTAAAAAAAGATGACCCATTTATATATTGGCGGACTAAGTGCCATTTAGAGGTGAGGTAGCCGCTGATTGACTGCCAGTGGAGCCATCACCTGTGGCCAGTTCATTGGTAGCGACCCAGGTTCCACAGGGTGGGTGGCGGCCTTTATGTCTCCGAAGATACAATGCAGAATTCATTGTACAGGATTTTAAAGAAGAGCAAGAATAAGAACCTAGTCTCTTTGGTTCCCAATCCGTACCATACCTGTACTACCCCCACTTTTTTGATGTTGTGACCTGAGGGGAATCTAAGTTCAGTATTTGTAAAGCGCGAACAAGTATTCGAGGGTGTCAAGGCACTGGGGGCCGTCGGGAAGATTAAACGAGCTATTGCCCAGAGTCGCATGGTGCTGGGCTGATCTGCTGCCGGCGCCGGGGTTTGAACCGTGAGCCCCCGGGTTCCGGAGTCAGCCGCCCTGGCTGCTGCACCACACCTCTTCTCGCCACTCATGCAACCTATCGGAATCTAAGTCCGTCTTTTCATTTAATTATTCTTTTACAATTTTCACAGCTTTCCTATAATTGCGGAAAACACTGTTCAGTCAATGTACAAGTGTATTTCTATTCTTGTAAATCATGGTGTTTTTTTTTTTTTTTTTTTCAGTGGTTTAAATTTTCTGCATGAAAATGTGTTTTCAGCATTGTTTTCCATATTGTTACAGATTTTATCAGACTGCCGGGCAGTGCTAGTTGTTCTGGGACCCTGGTGTGCAGATAAAGTAGCGGCCATGATGGTGAGAGAACTGCAGAAGTATATTAAGCATGAACAAGAAGACCTGCACAGAAAATTCTTGTTGTTTACAGACACTTTCCTAAGGAAAATCCATGCACTGTGTGAAGAGCACTTCACACCCGCCTCATTTGACCTGAAATTTGTAACCCCCAAAGTCATAAAACTGCTTGAAATTTTGCGGAAATACAAACCATATGAAAGGCAGCAGTTTGAAAGTGTTGAGTGGTATAACAATAGGAATCAGGATAATTATGTGTCTTGGAGTGATTCTGAAGATGACGATGAAGATGAAGAAATTGAGGAAAAAGAAAAACCTGAGGCAAATTTCCCTTCCCCTTTCACAAACATTTTATGTGGGATTATTTTTGTGGAGAGAAGATATACAGCGGTAGTCCTAAACAGGTATTTTTACGAATGTTATAAGATATCTTGTTTGAAATGTTTTTATGGGTATATTATATGAACTCAAAAGTATGATTAAAACTTGATTACAGTTCACGGTTTCATAAATGTTTTATACATTGACACCAAGAATGTGATGTCCCAGGTTTACTAATATAAAATGTTTGAGGTAGTTTGTTTCTCCTGAGCACATGGATGTGTTTTCTTATTTTGCATGTGAAAGGATAAGACATTTTAAGCCAACCCAAAAAAAGATGACACATTTATATATTGGCGGACTAAGTGCCATTTAGAGGTGAGGTAGCCGCTGATTGACTGCCAGTGGAGCCATCACCTGTGGCCAGTTCATTGGTAGCGACCCAGGTTCCACAGGGTGGGTGGCGGCCTTTATGTCTCTGAAGACATGGTGGACCTGGCCCTCAGTTACAGGCAGACAATTCCCTTGTCATCAAGATCATTTCTGCATAGATATAAACCCATGGTTTGGGATTTAATTGTTGAGAAAGAAAAAAGAATGACTTACAATAGCAACCTATCCAGCGTTGAATCTGTCGACAAGTGCTTTCTCTATGTTGGAAGAAACACTTTTTTTCTAAATGTAACCCTCCACTGTGACAATCATATTTAAATGGGTGGTCAGCCTACTGCAGGATGGGGCCTTTGCTATCCCAGTGGCCTTTTCCAACTGCCCAGAGGCATCCAAGCAACGTCTAGGTGATCCTAATAAAAATATAGAAATGCTATATTTTTAACGATGAACAACAGACAAAAGAACGGTCATATTTGTAAAGGAATTCTTTCACCCATTATGAAATATCGTCTCATCCTGCTTTTTTGAAATAAAAACTGGGTTTGCAGTGCTAATCTTTGTTTGCACCATGGCTTGAGTGTCACTGTTGCATTGTGGTTTTGCTTGGCCTTTCTGTTACTTTTGACAAGGATTTGGCACCATTTTAATTCTCACAACTTTGTGTTTTTTTCCCCCTTGAAACACATATATTTAGATGGAGAACTTTCTTGGGAAATGAACATACATCATACATTACCTGTTATCAAGCTGCAACTTTGCCTGTACTATGTATTTGAATTGTAATTTCATAGTAGCACAATAGCTTAACAGTTATTATGCGCTTATTAACCACCAGATTTTCAGTCACACCTCAGCTAAAGCTATTGTATTTACTAATTATAGCTGAAAGCAATTTATTTTCTCGCAGTGAGTGTTTATGCTAAGAATGTGAAGTACTTTGTAAATGCATTATATTGAACATGTAAATGCCAGAGCCTGAACAGTATTGTGCTCGCATTTTATGTTGTCACTAATTAAATGGCCCTTTATTCGCTTTGGTGCATTGCGAGACTAATGTAGCCCTTCTAGGATTTTAACCTGTGATCTGCTGTTTACAGTTCTCTCTGTAATATATACTCCACTCATTGATCAATTCTACCAGTGGTGCTATTACAGCCACCGATTATCTTTTGAAAGCCACGTTATGGGAGGCAGAGCTGATTAACTAGTTAGAAGGGCTGAAGCACTCCTATAATTTAGCATTTCTCCAAATACCTTTGCCCATTGAAATATTAAATTAATCTCTATCTTGCCCTCTCATCTTTGACTTAAGCCTCTATGGCCTTCCGCCAGAGGGTTGGAAAACATTGTGACCGGATTTGGCCTGGCATGGCTGTGGTGCTGAAAGTGGACAAATTATTTAGACTCGACTGAAATAGACCTGTGATGAAAATACAGAAAAATGGTTAACAACTAGATTGCTAAGGGAAAAACTGATCAAAGGAGGAACAGAATACATGGGAGGAGGGGGGAGGAACTATGGCATGAAAAAGGATATCAGAAAGTGATAAAGACAAGAAGGAGAATGAAGGAAGTGAGTAGTGGGAAGAATATGGAACAAAAGAAAGGGGGAGATGGAATGAAAAAAGAGAGGGAATATCCGAAGAAATAAAATTGAGGAGAGCATACATGGAGAAGGGAAAAAACATCGGAAGGAGACCGAAAAGTGCAGGAACATTATGGAAAAGGTTTTTTTTTTTTTTTTTAGAACGAACAGGAGTGGATACATGAGATGGCAAGGGAATTGGTAAATGGTAGCAAAATAGAAGGAAGAACAAGGTGATAGTGCAAGGAAGACTTTTACAAATGTGAGATATGCGAGAAGAAATACTAAATTAAGGTATTAGGAGTTCAAACATACAAACTTTGAGGGAGCTGAAAAGGATAAGGAAAATGATAAGGATCCAGGAACGTATGTGGGTGAAAGATTGATGCAAGTGAAAGCAGGGAAATTGAGAGTTGTACGTGAAAGAAAACTCTAAGAAGATAGAGAATCTTGCAGAGATGGGGTTGTCGAATGATAGATTTAGACCTGGAAGTAATTGACAATCTTGGAGAGATAACCTAGGCTAAGCATGCAGATGGAGAAGAATATGGCTGAGAGTGGTGAAGGTTCAGGCAAGGGAGAAGAAAATATGCTGAAGAGATGTAAAACAAATACACAGATAAGTGATTCTAGGTAAGGATGGAGATGAAATGAGCACTGCAAGAGATGGAGCTGAGTGAAAGTGTTTTGTTAATGGAGGTAAGAGGGCCTCAAATGGATCGATTAGAATACGGTTGAAGGTGAGAGGGAATCAGAAAAGAATTTAAGTAAGAGAATGAGAGTTGGAGGAGGAAGTGAGATGGGTAGAGACCAGAAAGAAAGTAAGTAGAGGTGTGTGAATGACAGACCAGTGGCAAACAAGAAAAAAATATTGAGAAAAGAATAATTTTCCCTACTAAAGTTATAGGAAACTAGATTTTATTAAGACACCATTGCAAGTTTTGTGCTTTATCTTTACTTATAAACTCTGTATAAAGAAGAAAATCTCTGTTCTAAATGGAGAGGCTATAACTTCCAGAATTACAAATTGGGATTCTCTGAAGTTAAAAGTGGAATAAAACTCCTGCAGTAGGTGGTCAGTAATACTTCCATACGTACGCAGCCCACCATACTTGCTCCTCCACATTGCTGCTAAACATGTTGCCTTCCAACTCTGGCAATCGAGCAGAATGGCTAGACCATGACTGCTCCCCAACTTAGACCAATCTCCATTATCAGTTCCACCTTGGCATTTTTGCTTTCTCCATGTAGGCAAAACAGTTCAGCTGCACATGTTAGATCCTTAAAGATCAAAACAGAAGAAAATGATAGCCCTTTTAAAAAAACAGACCCTGTCACTTTAACTGCACAACCTCCCTAATGCAAAAACAAATGAAAATCAGCAGACCATAATCCATTCAAAATAATATAATAAAAAATGCAAGCATACACCTTCAAGAAGTTTTGTTTTTACCCAGGGCATTATAATTCTCTCCTTAATATCTTTAGTTGGATCGAAACTTTTCCTCTAAGTTAGTGTGGATAATTGCTGTGTTATGGCAAAGCTGGAGGCTCATTTTATGCTAGTTTACAAATAAAAAAACCTCTTACCCTGGCACCCCAAGACCATTCAACAGCTTCACAGCCTATAGGATGTCTTCCAGTCTAGTTCCTATAATGAAAGTTTTTGGAGGCCATTTCGCCCGCTTCTGAATGGTTGCCAAATCCAACTGGAGATGATTATGGGTTAAAAATCAGATAATGAGTTTTCATAACATAAATCTAACCATGATTTTTCACTAGATCAAAATTATCAGCTGTTGCCAGGGAGCACACATCCATAGTGTCTACCTCATACCTCCTTAAGGCATCTCACTAGACACTGTCCCTCATTAGTCTGACATATAAAAAAAATACTATGGGTCAGAGTTCCCAAGCACCCCTTCCTGCACCTGTTGAACCATCTATATTAATGTGTGGAAGACATCACCACCCTATAGAAGTTCACTCTTTGATATTTCTTATCTCTTTCTGCAAATTGGTAGGAATTTTCAGAACATGTACTATAGATGTAAAAGCAGGGTGCATCATGCTTCTAAGACACTAACTCAGCAGAACCAGAGACCTGCCCTATTATATAGGCTGATGATGCACGCTCCCTAGGCAGAACCTTAAATGTGAAGTCTCCAGCTAATCTAGGAAAACAAACGTTTTCTTAATCTCCAAAGGTTTTGTGAAACGGACACAATATTTGCAGTTGTGGTGGGATAGGATGCAGGGAGGCAGCAAGGGACTGGAAGTGCTGTCACAGAAAACACTGGCTTTGATTTTATACTTAGCCATTGTGTCTTAGTTGTTGTGGGAGAAGCTGTACTTTGGCCAACTCAGTGAACCAGGTAACTGGAAATTGTCTTTCATTTTTATTGCTGGGTTAGCAAATAACATGCGTGTGATACTTTTAGGTTAATAAAGGAAGCTGGCAAGCAGGATCCGGAGCTGGCGTACATCAGTAGCAACTTCATAACTGGGCATGGCATTGGAAAGAGTCAACCTCGGAACAAACAAATGGAAATGGAATTCAGAAAACAGGAGGAGGTAAATTACATTACATTGAGTGTGCAATAAAGCTGACTTAAGCATTCCTTCTCAAGCCATTATCTTAGTAACTTTACAGTGGTTCTGCATATTGGTAATGCAGTTGTTTGGTGTTAGTCTGAAAAGAGATTTCTATGCACAGCACGGATACTGTTGAACCATGTTGATAAACTAGTTAACCCTGAATTCAGCATATTTCATGCTGCTCTCCTCAACATATGCTTTTACAATATTGAGATAGTCTGTGATTGAACAGTAGGTTTACAGCGCCAAGCAGCGGAGGACTGTTAGTGGACTACAAATCACATAAAACCAAAATTCTCTTTCAAAGGAGTGTCTTTAAGATAATGTGTATCATTTTGCCACCCAGGCCAGCGCTTATTTTCAGAATTTAATATAGCTAATAAGCACAATATATTCTAGTTCAGTACTCAAATAAAATGATTATGTGAAACCAAAATCCAAAATGTAGGATAGAATGTAGTCATAGTTGTACATAGCATGCCAGGGACATACCTTGTGAAGTATTTTAACTTAAAAGAGCTTGTAAGGATTTGTTTTTGGTCACACCTTAAATAGCAGGTATGCTCCGGAATCATCCCTAAAAGAAAGCAACATGAATGAGACAGCTGGAAGTACAGTAGATGGCAAAAGGGTAAAGAGAGTGAGTAGAAATTAATACGGCCATTCAGGCCACATAAGCACTCAAAAAGTCTACATTCATTCCCCAGTCGACGGCTGCAGAGCATTTGCTTGACTTGTTGGTTCTGCTAATATTGAGCTCTGTTTCCTTCTTCCATTCTGGTCCCTAATACGGCTATAGTCTGTTGGGGCTGATGTAAAGCACAGCTTTGATTTTCGAGCGGAAGAAAACCTGTAGGGTCTTAGTGTTTCCCACTGTCATTGTCCAGTTAATGTTTCCTGTCCCTACTGAAAATCTCTGCCTTAAGGCTACTAGTGTAGGCATTCCACATTTAAACTAACAAGTGAATAGTGAAGATTTTTAAAGGAAGGTATTTCTATTAAAACTTGCACACAATCGATTCCTTTATAACAATACATACAGTTGTACATTATCAACAGAATTGATCCATAAAATTAATATTAAAAACATTTGTCTCTAAAACCGTACTAGAAAATTATAAAATTTTAAAAAACAACGTACAACCTTAACGTAAAGATTCCCTTATAAAAATGATCATAAAATCCTTGGTGGAAAATAAAGTCTATACATGTGCAAACTAGCTTTGAACTAATATGCCTAATCTAGTTCCACATTCCTATTACAAGATCAAATGTAGCTCAATAGTGTGCACAAGAAACTTGTCATAGTTCATAGCTACCTCAAGGCAGACACTATATAGCCAGTCACAGTTTTCTATCCAATTTAAATGATGCTGCTATGAACAAATAGCTAAAATTTGAAGCCATTCACTATCCTTGTAAGGCAAACTGAAAATAGGAAGTTGCTTACAGCAAAAACTGTATAAGTAGATGTATCACTCTTTAAAATTCATAATGCCTCTAGGTATCTCCGGATTCTGAGATAATGATACACTAGACGTATCCACTTCCCTCTTCTATATGCTTGGCAGAAAAACATCACATTGTGCACTGTTTAAATTTCTGATTTGGAGCACAGAGTACAGGTAGGCATACAACCGGGACACCCACGAGCATGCCGCAGTGCCATAAATTACCCTAGTTCAAGTATGTCATAGCAAAATTTTAAATGGAGCGATTTCGCCAATTACTTAAGTGGTAATCAAGAAAATGTTCGTAACCGGCTGTGTCCTTAATAGACAAAAATGACACTGTCAACCTACCATGAGTAGAGGAACAAAAGAGATTGGCCTGGATAAACTCCCAGTAGCAGGTCTTCAGTTGCAATTTGGACACAGCCAACAACAAACCAGTATCCGTCCAAAAATAGCCAAGGTACAGTCTATTGAACCAATAACTAGCATGTTTGAACCACGGAAATGTGAGGCCTCTATCATGGGCTAGCAATTTCTCTACTGTTCTCCGGTATGGCAGCAGTTCCTCTGTAGTCCAGAGCCTTACTCCAATATAATAGTGGCCTGAGTCTAGCAATGACCCCCACTTTTTTTAGAGCAATATCTAGAACATGGGAATTAAAAGAGTAGTAGTAAGAAGGTGGAGACCCGAGTGAACAAACTTATTTTAGCTGATAGTAAGAAGATCTGCCTCTGCATAGCCCCATATTTCAACCGTCTCGTCTTCATTCTCTATTAGCAGATGCTGCCATTACCCAATGTAATTGTACTCCGTTCACTGACCTCAAAAGAATGGAAGGCTGTTTCTGCCTTGCCAAGATTTGAATTTGAAACCCACAAATCACTTCATATCTCTGCTGTGCACCATCACTTCATTGTGGAATCCTGCTGACATAAAAAAAAAACTACTACATGTCCTTACTGTTTGCTGCACATTTTGCCTTAGTGTTTGAAGAGGAAAGGGTTCAAAAACCGGGCTGGTGGCTCTGATATAGTTTGCAGACTCTTGCTAGGTCACGGTAGGAGCTGTGAAATGGACTTTTATTTTCCTGGAATCTCTATGGCTTCAGTCTTTTGAATAAAAGTACCCTTTGTGATGTAAACCTGAATAATTTTCATATATATTTCCAGATGACATGCCTTTGCCCAACTGCCAACCATAACAGCTAGTTTTGGTATGCAGGTTAAGCCACCAAAGACCTGCACAGTGAGGACTCCTCTATCAGAATGATTTCTTTATTTTATATATTTATATAGCACAGCATTACCGCAGTAGTGTCCGTGTAGTTTACAGATAACCAAGAAAAAGAGAGATGTATATCTTGCATGTTGGACATTAAGAACAGTTAATCAATCTAGTCTGAAACCAGAATTGAAGCTGTTAGAAGAAATGAGGGAGATGGTAGGCAGAACCTCTACATAGGACAAAAGATTGGTATTCAGAAGTAAGGGCAATGAAACGGTATGAAGCAGGTGAGGGTAAGAATGATGGGCCAATCTGAAAGGTACAGGAGTAATTAAAGGGGAAATTGTTGGCAAGCAAGTCAAGGGTTAGAGGGGAAGTAGAGAGGAGAGGTTACTACTGAGTCATAAAATACCTTGATAGTATAGGACCAAGTTGAGAAGAGCATGAAAACACAGATGTGTAGTACAAAAATGCACTAGACTTTCAGATGCAGTTGAAAAGACGAGTTTTTAGTTTAAAAAAAAATCTGAATGTAAACTGATCTTTGGTATATGCGATAGCTTCTGCCAGCGCTTGCCAAAGGGTCAGGCTGCACGGAGAAAAGATTGACCAACTGCTGAGTGACATAAGAATATTTTGGACTCCAACCAGACACACTATTTGCTCCAGAAGTTTTTCAGTGTATTCCAGTTGTTTTCAATGAAGTGCCTTGAAGATGGTGCAGGTGGCTTTAAACTTGATCCTGGCTTCCTGAGGGAGCCAATGCAGGTATCAAGATGTTTAGAGCAGTATGAAGTTCTCTTTCTCTGCGAGAAACAACTAGATCATTAACAACAATCCTAAAATCCAGAGGTTTAGGTAGGGGATCTTAAAAAGACATCTAGCTGCAGATTCCTTACCTTTGAACTTCCAGGCGTCCGGCTGGATCCGGAAGATTTTGATAGAAGTACCCCAGCGTGCCGGTAGGTGGTGTCAGTGGACTCCGTGTGATGTCGTAGGCATTGTGTTTGTCGTTGTCGTGACGTCTGTGTCGTCAATATAACTGCCACTCCGGCACGCTGACGTTCGTTCTTTTCTTTCTGCGCCAGCCAGCGCCGATCCATTGTGGAGAGCTACCCCCGTCACTTTTTGACAGTTTTTTCAAACTTTTGTCGACTCCTTTTGGTGTGTAGGATGTCCAGTAGGAAGACTTCAGGGTTCAAGCTGTGCCTCGCCTGTCACCGTGCCATGTCGGTAACGGCCCACCACCTGGCGTATCTTTGGTGCCTGGAGCATTGACCATGACGCAAAGTCGTGCTCCGATTGCCGTGCCATAGCGGCAAAGGCTTTGAAGGAGCGGCCCCTGAAGCTGCTCGCAGCCTGGCCCGCACCGCTGTGGTCGCCTCGTCGATCTCGCTAACTATTTTGGTCGAGAGGAAGGTCCGAGCATCAATCCGGGGGCTCGAAGTCCTCTTCCGCGAAGTCATCAGGTAAGAAACACCACAAGTAGCACAAGAATTCGAAGCGTGCTTCGACTTAGCACCCGTCCACCGCGCGGCGAGATGGAGAAGCCTCGGCGTTCTAGACCCCGTTCCGCGAGCGAGCACCTGGGTCGACTCCGCGTCTTCCTCCCCTTTCCGGGAACAGGAGCGACCCACGCGCAACTTAAGGAATTTTAAGACGCCATGTCTGCCGTGTTTGGGTGGCCAATCCTGCCGGCGCGCCTTCGGGCCCCGCAGGCCCAGGTGAAGGAGATCCCGGGGGTCCTGCGCCATCGGCGCCACGGCCTCCTGTTGGACCCGTTCCTGGACCTGCAGCTTCCTACAGTGGCGATCAAGACAAATGTCTTGACGAAGGTCCTGCAGCTTGGTGTCTCCTCATCGGAACCCTTGCTGCCTTTTAATGAGGCTTTAACAGATGTTCTTCTGGGCACGTGGTCCAAACCCAGCACAGGGGCTCCTGTGAATAGAACGATTGCCTGCCGCCAACGCCCTGCACCTGGCGACCTAGTTTTCCTCACTGCCCACCTCTCCACCTAAAGCTTGGTGGTCCACTTCCCATGGCGCGTTCCCGTCCGCCCCTTCGAACAGGGAGTCTAAATGGTTGGAGACCTTTGGGAAGAAAATTTTCTCTTCCGCCAGCCTCGCATTGCGGTCGGTGAACACCGCATGCCTTTTGGGCAGTTACTCCCATTGTATATGGGATACGGTTGCACATGTGCTGCTTAGGGTCTCGTAGGATGACTGGATCCTGCTTTCCCAATCAATATCAGACTGGAGAGATGCAGCAAAGGTCGCCATTCGCTGTGGCTTGGACACGACTGACTCGCTAGAAAGAGCGATTTCTTCGGTGGCCATCGGGCGCCATGCCTGGATGTGAATGCTTGGCTTTTCGGGGGATGTCCAGGCAAACCTCATGGACATGCCTTTTGATGGCTCACGTCTCTTCGGAGACCAGAGTGACGCATTGCTTGAGTGCTTCAAGGATTCTATGGCTAAGGCCAAATCCTTGGGCCTCAGTACTACACCCCGGCCTGCGACTGCTTTTCGTTCCTTTCGTGGCTACGGGAAGGGGTTCCAACTGCACCAACCCTATTCCAGCCAGCAGGTTCCGCAAGTTCAGCAGCCTCTGCGGGGCTGTTGGCACGGTTCAACCCGTCCTCCAGGGTCGGGAGGCCAGAAGTCTAGTCAAGCCACCATCCCCTCCTTCACTGCAAAAGCTTCCTAGTCCGGTGCTTCGGGGTCACGAGCGTCCATTGGGTGGCAGGATACGCCATTCCCTCCACCACTGGCGCGACATCACCTCGAACAGGTGGGTGTTGCAGATAGTCCGAAGGGGATACTCCCTCCCCATCGAGACTACTCCTCCCTCTGTGCCTCCAACTCACAATCGGCTGACAGGAGGATCATCTTGTGCTACTCCGCGAGGAAGTCAAGGCTCTCTTGGCCAAGGGAGCTGTTGAGAGGGTTCCCGGGCCAGAAATAGGCTGTGGTTGCTATTCCCGCTATTTCCTGGTTTCAAAGAAGGACAGAGGCCTCCATCCTATCCTCGACCTCGGAGCCCTCAACTACTTCCTCGAGAAGGAGAAATTCAAGATGCTCACTCTGGCTCAGGTACTGTCTGCCTTAGACCCGGGAGACTGGATGATAGCGTTGGACTTGCAGGACGCCTATTTCCACATTCCCGTCCTGCCTGCCCATCGTCGCTACCTGCGGTTTACAGTGGGCCAGGAGCACTTTCAGTTTGCTGTGCTCCCCTTTGGCCTCACCAGTGTCCCGCGGGTGTTCACCAAGGTGATGGCGGTGGTCGCAGCTCATCTGCAGTGATCAGGGGTTCCAGTCTTCCCCTATCTCGACGACTGGTTGTTGAAGGCGGGACCATCCCAAGCGGTCGTCTCCCATCTCCAGACTAAGGCGAACCTCTTGCATTCGCTGGGGTTAACTATCAACGTGCCAAAGTCACACCTGACTCCCTCTCAGATGCTCCCCTTCATCGGAGCAGTTCCGATGCATGGTGCAGTTTCGGGCTCATCCTCCCGAAGGCGAGTCCAGGATATTCGAGTTATGATACCGATATTTCAGCCTCTAACCTGGATTTCGGTGAGAATGACTCTGAGGCTGTTGGGCCTCTTGGCCTCTTGCATCCTTCTTGTGGACCATGCCAGATGGCACAAGCGGGCTCTGCAATGGGACCTGAAGATACAATGGGCGCAGCATCAGGGAAATTTCAACGACCTCGTCCAGATCTCGGAGTGCACTGCGAAGGACCTGCAGTGGTTGCTATCAAACCGCGATTGGGTCAGAGGCAGAACCCTCTCCCTTCCCCAACCAGACCTCACTGTAGTGACAGATGCATCCCTTCTGGGCCAGGGCGACCATCTGGGAGAGGTAGAGATCAGAGGACGCTGGTCTCCGATGGAGGCCCGGCTCCATATAAACCTGTTGGAGTTTCTGGCGGTCCGACTGGCACTAAAAAACTTCTTGCCACCGTCAAGTGGAGGCTAGTTCAGGTGTTAATGGAGGACACGACCGCCATGTGGTACTGCAGCAAGCAAGGCGGGGTGGGGCTGTGGACCCTGTGTCAAGAAGCTTTGCGTCTCTGGACTTGGCTGGAACAGCAGGTCATTTCCCTGGTCATTCAGCATCTGTCCGGTTCTCTGAACCCCAGAGCGGACGAACTCAGCCGAAGGTGCCTGGCGGATCACGAGTGGCGTCTCCATCCGGTGGTGGTGCAAGGACTCTTTCAGCAGTGGGGAGAGCCTTGGTTAGATCTGTTCGCCTCCGTAGAGAACACGCAATGTCACCAGTTTTGCGCGCTGGAGTTTCCAAAGCGGCTCTCGCTCAGCGACACTTTTCATCGCGAGTGGAGCTCTGGCCTCCTGTACGCCTTTCCGCCCATGCTACTTGTACCCAAAGTGCTCAGTCATTCTTGTGGCTCCGGACTGGGCACGGAGAGTCTGGTATCCCGAGCTTCTGTCAATGAGCTTCGATCCTCCAATCAGGCTGCCTCTTCGGGAAGATCTCCTGTCGCAGCAGCAAGGTAGGGTTCTCCACCCGAACCTGTCCACTCTCCGCTTTATTGCGTTGAGATTGAGCGGCGACAGCTGGCCGCTTTTGGACTTCCTCCCAAAGTCTGTGACGTTATTCTGGCAGCCAGGCGTATCGCCACAAAATCGGTATACGCCTGCCGATGGTCCAAATTCTGTAAATAAATGTACATAACGGTCTGTTGAACCTCTATCTGCATCCTTATCTCACATCATCCTGTTCATACTTTCCTTGGCCCAACAGTGCTCTGCTCTGGCCACCTTGAAGATCTATCTTTCGGCCCTTTCCTCTTTACTTCAGCTGCCTGATCACCCTTCTCTTTTCAAATCCCCTCTGGTGCAGAGATTCTTGAAAGGGCTTAACCCACTTTTTTCCCCCATCACCATTTATTATGCCACAGTTGGACCTTAATCTGGTTCTCACCTTTCTGATGTGTGCACCGTTTGAGCCGCTGCACAACTGTCATCTACAGCTCGTGCTCACCATCAAAACAGCATTGTTAGCGGCGATAACCTTTGCCAGGAGGGTGAGCGAACTGCAGGCACTGCCATCACAGCCTCCTTATCTGATGGTAAGGGCATCTTTTCTATCTAAGGTGGTAACACCCTTTCATATGGGGCAGTCGGTTAGTCTACCCACTTTCTATGTACCTTCACACCCTTCCAAGGAAGAGGAGCGACTCCATCATCTGGACCCAAAAAGAGCATTATCGTTCTACCTCATCTGAAAGAAACACGTTAGTTATAGATTCCTTACCTTAGAATTACCCCCAGGCGTCAGACTGGATCCGGAACGTTTTTTCGTCAGCAGTACCTCTGCGCGTCGGAAGGTGGCGTCGGTTGGCTCCGCGTCCGTCGTGGTCGACGGGATGACGTCGCAGCAGCTACTTAGACGCCGCCCTCGCGCGCTGACGTCAGTTATTTCTTTTTCCGCGCCAGCCAGCGCAGATCCAGGAAGAGCGGTACCTCAGTCATTTTTTGACTAAGTTTTTCTTGACTTTTGTCGACTTCTTTTTCGAGTCTTCGACTCCAAAGGTGCACAAGGGATGCCCGGTTTCAAGGCCTGCGGTTCCTGTCATTGCATGATGTTGGTGACGGATCCGCACCGCGTGTGTCTTTTTTGCCTGGAGCGCGACCACAACCCCAAGTCGTGCTCCGACTGCCGGTCGATGGGGCCGAAGGTTTTGCGGGAGCGGTCCCGAAAGCTGCTTGAGCACCGGCAGTCTGCTCCGCGCCGTTCGAGGTCCCGATCGAGAGGGAAGTCGAGGAACCGGTTGCGGAGCAACCACCATTCCGGTTCGAAATCTTCGCACTCTGGGTCGGGTAAGTCGAAGCATAAGAAGAAGTCGAAGAAGCATTGTCGCTCTGTGGAGCCCCTCCCGCTGCTCTGCCCGCGGAGCCGACTCCGAGTTTCCCTCCCTTTCCGGGACCCGGAGCGACTCCCGCCCAGCTTTGTACGTTCTACGATGCGATGCATGCCTTCGGGCCCCGCGGACTCGGTTGGGGGGCCTAGGTCTTTGCTGCCGGCGGCTCCGGTCCCGGCGCCGCAGGCCCTCCTTGGATCCAGGCCTGGATCCGTATCGGCGCCGGTTGACCTCGTTACGCCTCCACCAGCGCCGCTTCCTCCGGCACCACTACCGCGCTCGACGCCGGTCGGCCCCCCGGCCGGCGTCGACCCCGGCCTCCACCATGAAAGGGACACTGAGCTGGACCGGCATCGTCCGACACCGAGTGGGGTTTTTGTGCCCCTCTTTGCTCCTGTAGCCCCTTTTCAACCTGAGTGGCATCCAGATGAAGAGGAGGAGGACTGGGAGGGATCAGGTGACCCTTTAACGGATCAGCTAGGTTCTGACCAGCACTGGCGAGAGGAACTGGGGGATGCCAGTGGTCTTGATACTTCCCCTGACCGTGGCATGTTGTCTCCTCCTACCGTGGCTACGGAGGCGGGAGCGTCATACGCAGTGGTGTTGCGTAGGGCGGCCGAGGCTCTCAACCTCGAGCTTCCTACGGTGGCGGTCAGGACTAACCTCCTGACAGAGGTGCTTCAACCGGCAGCGAGCTCTTCGGAGCCCCTGCTGCAGTTTAATGACGCCCTCACCGACGTCCTTTTGGGCACGTGGTCCAGACCCAACACGGGGGCTCCCGTGGACAGGATGATTGCCCGACGCCACCGCCCGGCTCCGGGCGATCCCACTTTCCTCTCCCAACACCCCACCCCGGAGAGCTTGGTGGTCCAAGCCTCCACTTCCAAAGGCGCCTTCCCTACCGCTCCACCGGAAAGGGAATCCAAGAAGCTGGACCACCTTGGCAAGAAAATGTTCTCTTCCGCCAGCTTAGGACTGCGGTCCGTAAACACCGCATGTCGGGTGAGTAGTCGCGCTTAACAAACGCCTGATTGATCTCTTGGGCCGTTATGCCCACTCGGTGTGGGATATGGTGGTGCAGGTGCTGCCTCAGTGTCCGTAGGAGGCCCGGGCAGTGCTCTCCCAGGCTGTTGCCGCCGGGAGGGACGCAGCAAAGTTTACGATATGTTGTGGACTGGACACCGCCGACTCTCTGGGCAGAACTATTTCCTTTTTTTTTTTTTTTTTAAATTTTTTATTATTATTGATTTCATATACAGCTGAAGAATAAAATCACAAAGTTTATAGTACAAATAATGTAAATCTATAAATAGCTAATAAGGACCATTATCAACAAGACCATAACAAAGAGCCCAAAGCAGCATAGAATCTAAATACAGGCAATAAATAGTTTTAAAGAGCTAAGACATTACATTGGAGACCAAGCTATATACAATAAAAATTCATAGCCAAATATTTCATTCTTCCTGGATAAATGGAGTAATCCAATCTGTGAACGGGCCCCAGATCTTTTTCTCTTTTATCCTACCCTTTCTCCCTCTACGCTTGTAAAGTGCTTTTTCTAAATTATAAATATGCAGAAAACGGCTTTTCCACTGTTGAAAAGTAGGAGGTTGCGGGCTTAACCAGGCAGAGGCAACACAGTCTTAAAACTGCCATCGCAATAAAAATCAACTCTTCCCCCTTTTTCCCTATTGTTTCGTCTACCCCCAAAAACATCAAAAATGGTGTCAATGGAACCTCCTCTTTTAAAACAAACTGCAAAAAGTCTGATATTTCTTGTCCGAGTGACTCAATGCCTGGGAAGGTAGAAAAGATGTGTATTATATCAACAGCATATGCCTTACACCTAAAACAATAAATTCCTTCCACACCTCCCCATTTCGCGATCTTCACAGGCGTGATATATAGATCAAACAGGGTCTTGAAATGTTGTGATTTCAGATTAGCTGCACACAGAACGGAGTTCCCCAATTCAACTGACATAAGGAATCGGGAGTCCAAAACCCCCAATTTATCCTGCCATCTTTGCCTGTGCTTATCTAAATCATCTGGCAACCCCTCCAGCAGGCAGCTATAGAATTGTGAAATTGAGGACCCCGATCTGCGAATCAGCAATTCGATTAATGCCACCTGCCCGAAGCCCGCAGCCCCACCAGCCTTTTTCAGAAGGAAATCCCTCAGCTGTAGATATTTAAAAAAATCTCGAGATCCTATACTAAACCTTTCCCGAATTATATCGAAGGAAGCTATATGATCGCCTTCTAAAAAATCCGCAATCCTGAAAAAGCCATTCCTGCCCCATCTTACCAAACACTCATCTTGTAGGGCAATTGGGAGCTGATCATTCCCGATCAGAGGGGTATACCTATTAAACCTGCCCACTCCTGCTGTGCGGCAAGATGGCGGCGGCAGCGTAGTCTGCCACGGTAGCTCCCCTTCCCCAGCCTTGTGTATGCCCCTAGACTAAACCTCCACAGAAACGGCTTACCTCTCGCTCGTAGCGGCTGCCGTAGCGGGCCTGGGTCCGGCGGATGGATCACGCTCTTCGAGCGGCCGCGGAGCTCCAGCTGGGCATCGGGACGTCTGATGAAGTGGTGGGTGGAATTCCCAGGCGAAGGAGGACGGAGGCGGGGCCCGGGCCGGGCTGTGAGCAAGCTGTTGCTGCAAGTTGGAGGCTTAACCCTTTGGCTGCCGGACCTCTGTCATTTCGCGTTACCTGGCAGTTCTGGCTGGAATCTGCTTTAGCATTTGGCAGCAAGCTAGTGGAGAGGTTGGAGAGGGCTCAAAGAGCAGTGCTTGGCTCCAGATACTCTAGATATTCTAGGTACGTAGAGGAACTTGAAAATATGCCCCCAAAGTCCTCGAGAGCTGGAAAAGAAGCGGTGGGAAGAAATCCTGCGCAATCCCAGGGTTCTAAACCGATGCCCTCACGTAGCCAGGTTGTTAAGCCTAACGAGCCGCGTAGTCTAAAGAAACAAGTAGATAGTGGAGGAGTGGGGAGACGAAAGGTTCCGATAGAATGTCTACAAACTGGGGGACGGAAAACAACTGCTTTAAAGTTGATGGAAGAAGGAGGGACAGCCCTAGATGAGGATGATTTTGCCCCAAATTCTGTACCGCCCCAACCAACTATTACGAGTTTCTTCAAGACGAAGGAAGATATACAAAAAATTTAAGTACTGCTGGCTATATGGAGAATACAGACCTAGAATCCCAGGCTCAGCCTCTTCGTGACCTTCGAGGCGATTCCTCGTGGGAGGGCTTGACGCCACAGCCCGGAGCCTTGGAAGAAGATTGGGTCAGTACATCAGGCGTGATGGCACAGGATCCCAGTGTGAATGGTTCTCGTATTATATCTGACCCTTCATCTGGTTTATCTGTCACTGTACAAGAAGATGCTTCCCGGGGTCCAGCACATATTAGAACCTTAGATGTTATAGCGGCAGATGACATCATATCGGATAACGCAGATAAGTTTATTTCACTTGCCGAGGAATCAGTATCAGATCTCTCTGACTCCGACTCCTACCAAATTGAAAGCGGGGTTAGCTTCTTGTCTTCGGACTCTAGCACTCTTGAGGCACCAGAGACTGCCCTAAAACGCAAAAAACAACAAAGGAGTTCTAAGGGACACAAGGGATCCGCTGAGATGCGAAAAAACCCGGGAAGGCGGTTCACTGGCACCGGATTAAAATGGGACTATTCTCATGCTAGGATTACTGGTCCTACAGAATCAGCGCTGGGTGAGGCTGCAGGTCCCTCGAAGGAGCAACATAAAGAGACCGCTGATATGAACTCAGCACTAAGTATGATTCTTGAATCAATTAAAGAACATCGTGCAGAGACCAGGGCGGATGGCAAGAAAGCTAGACAAGCTACAAAGAAATTGGAAGGCGCAGTTCGGAAAGTTGGCAAAGCCTGCGCAGAGATTGGGGAACGGATGAACAGCATTGAAGAAAGAACCGAAGTTGTCGAAAGAGAACTGTCGGTGGTAAGGGAAGGCTCTACATCCCAGGAAGCTCAATTAAAAGATGCAATGTGGAAGCTTGAAGATATGGAGAACCGCCAGAGGAGGAATAACCTCCGCTTTCTTGGGATCAAGGAAGGACTTGAGGGGGAGGACATCCGTGCTTTTATGTTGGACTTACTTAAGGAAGCTTTTCCAGAGTTAGGGGCTGGGATTGGGACCGAGAAATTCAGCGGGTACACCGGTTCCCAGCTGTCCTCCGTAGATCTTCTGGCAGAGACTCTAACCAGCCGAGGGCGATTTTAGTTTTCTTTGGTAATTACCTGCTTAGACAGGCCATTTTTGAAAAAGCTCGTCCTGAAGCTAGAAGACAGTACAAGGACTCTTCCTTTTTTGTTTGCCCCGATTTCTGCCACATCACGGTGGAACGTAGATGGCGGCTGAGACAAATGATCAAACCGTACCAAGATGCAGGTTTTGAGGCATTTTTACTGGCCCCGGCCAGATTGAAGACTATTGTCAGAGGGTCTTTTAAGTTTTTTACCTCTGAAATTCAGGCAAAAGAGTACCTGGAACAAGTTAGTGGGAAATGAGTATTAGATGAGAACTAGATTGGGCTATCTCTTTCTCTCTAAGGGGTTTCAGGAACGACTTTCGGTTTAAATACCAGAGGGGTGCACGGGGGCCTGGGGGGGGGGTTGTGGTGTACTTGCTACCTCCATCACTCGGACCCTATGGGTCCGGCTGCTTTCAAAGGGAGGGTAGAGAGGGGGTGAGTGAAGGGGAAGGTTGGGGTGGGGGCGGCGGGTGGTCAGGGGGGCACTGGTTAAAATGGTGAAGGGTGAACAACAGCTGAAGGGTATCTCTATGGATTGGTGTGTTTTTTTGGAAGGTATCAAAGACCAGGGACTATTCTTGTTGGATGTCAGGATTAGTGGATTGGACAGGCAATGTATTTTAGATAAAGAAACAAGGTGGCACAGCCTGGGAAGCCTTTTTTAAAAAGGTATAATGGCTAAAATACGAATCGCCACTGTAAATATTTGTGGGCTCAATGACCGTGTTAAAAGGAGAAGGGTTCAGGAAGATCTCAGTCCTCAAGGCCGATTTATATTGTTTTCAGGAAACTCACATTGCACGGAAAGATTGTAATCTATATAAATCCTTAGGGCTGAAGGTCCTAGCATATACTTCACAAGATGTAAGGACCAAGGGGGTCGCTATCCTTGTGAAAAATAGCTCTTTTACCCTGGGGAAAAAGATGGTGGACAAGCTTGGCAGATGGGTTATAATGGAATGCAAGAATGGGGCAGATTCTTTTACATTGTGTTCAGTATATGCTCCAGTGACAGATGAGCCGGGTTTACTGTGTTATCTAGCTAACGAACTACCTTCCTGGCCGGCACCATATGTGGTTTGTGGAGATTTAAACATCAATGGCTCCAGAGGAACCCCAGGGGATACAGGAGTATCTAGCAAAGGGTATAAACCGCATTCTATGAGGGCTTATAATAATTTATTAAAAGACATGGGCCTGGTAGATGCATGGGCTAAACTAAAACCGGATGACCCTGGCTATACTTATTACTCGGCCCCCCATAGTAAGTTTGCTCGGCTTGATTATTTCTTAGTCTCCCCATCTCTTTTGCGGAAGGCCAGGGTGGAGCTCTTTCCCAGAGTAATGTCAGACCACAACCCAATTGTCCTTGAGATTCTTTGTAGCGGGATTCGTAAGGAACGCACAGGCTGGACATTTGAGAGGGCACTTTTATCAGATAATGAATATGTTGAACATATGAGGTGCTGGATCAGAGAGTTTTTTGAGAATAATATCGATAGTGCCCCTCCAGGGATGATATGGGATGCGTTCAAGGCAGCAACAAGAGGGGAGACACTGCAATATAGCCTGACCAAGCAGAAAAAAGGGGCTGTACAGATTAAATTATTTTATCAGAAACTTGCCGGTCTGGGAACAGAATTGATACGCAAGGTGGCTAAGGGAGAAGATATTTCCGCAACTCTGAATTCTATCATGGTTATCAAAGCCTGTATGTCCGACTTCAATGCAGAAAAGACAGCAGGGCTGTACTTGGCCAAACGGCAAGACTGTTATGAATTTAGTGAGAATGTTGGTCGCTTATTGGCAGTAAGGACTAGGCAACAGGCCGCGTCTGGACACATTGAACGGGTTAAGAATATGAGGGGGACGGTAGTTACAGACCCGGGGGATATTAGAGAGGCCTTTAGGGAGTTTTACGAGGATTTATATAGTACCTCTTCTGCTGTTACTCTTCCGGAAGACGCTGCATTGGAATTTTTACCGAGCGGAAAGATATCCCAAGAGGAGGGTATACAACTGGGGCGGGCTATCTCTCAGGAGGAGTTATATTGCGCAATCCAAGCCCTACCTGCGGGTAAGGCTACGGGTACGGATTGCATTCCTATAGAGTTTTATAAGGTCTTCTTTAGAGAGACTTGCCCGGCTTTGCTTGGTTTATTCAAGGAGATCAGGGAGGGAGCTCTACCACCCGGCTCTTGGGGTACAGCCAATATTGTGATTTTTTTAAAGAAGGGAAAAGATCCTATTAGTTTGGGCTCATACAGGCCCATTACATTGCTTAATAGTGATGCCAAACTATACTCAAAGATTTTAGCCACTAGGTTGAATTCCGTGATGCATCAATTAATTTCTGTTTGGCAGCATGGTTTTATACAGGGAAGGGGGACTGAAGACCACGTCAGAAGGGTAATTTCACTCTTCGATGCTACTGAAGTCCTTGCCAAGCCTATGGGGGCTGCCTTCCTGGACGCCGAGAAGGCGTTTGATCGTGTGGCATGGCATTATTTATGGAAGGTTTTGGAGTCCAACGGCTTGGGGGTTTCATTCATTAATGCATTACGGGTCTTGTATATAAATCCTATTGCACGATTAAGAATAATGGGGAAGGAAACAGAGGCTTTTCCAATCAGCAGGGGGACTAGGCAGGGCTGCCCGTCCTCCCCCTTGCTGTTCGCATTATATATAGACCCCTTTCTTAGGCGGCTGGAAGCCTCGCCACGCATCACTCCGGTAAGCTTGCACGGCTGGCATACTAAGCTCCTGGCGTATGCCGACGATGTGGCTATAATTACTTCTGACCCCGATGGAGCAATGCGAGCCGTAGAAAGTATAGCGAAAGATTTCGGGATCTATTCATGCTTTTCGTTAAACAGTGCTAAGACTCAGATCCTGATAAACAGATTTGCCATAGCTTCGGACATTCGTATTGTTGAGAAAGCGGTTTATTTAGGGGTCTGTATTACAGCTAAGGTTGAGGATATTGTAGAGTTAAATATGACTCCCATATTGGGGAAAATTAAAAATGATCTTCATCGTTGGGACAACCTGAAGCTGTCAATAATGGGGAGGTGTAATATTATTAAAATGATTGTTCTTCCAAAGTTGTTGTACATCTTCCGCACAATCCCTCTGGAGATACATAATTTCTGGTTTCGCTTAATTGATAGGGAGGTAGCGAGATTTATCTGGTCATATGGCAGAACAAGGAGAGCTAATGCATTTTTATCCCTCACCCGGGAGAGAGGGGGATGGGGGCTCCCACATTTTAAGCTATATTATTTGTCTGCAGCTCTGCAATATTATGGGCCTCTCTTCGGGATTAAGGCCAGGGAGAGAAAAGATCCTAGCTATGTCCCCTCAATATTTGAAATCTTGATTAATACTCGGGCTAATGGCTGCTTATTAAAATTTTATGAAGCTAGCTATTTCAAAAAAACCCGCTTTAAGGTTTTAATTGCTGCCTTTCGTAATTGGGCTGGTATAAGGCAGAACTATTTCCACGTTGGTAGTGCTTCGTCGCTACGCCTGGATGAGGTCCTCTGGCTTTTCAGGGGATGTCCAGAACACCTTGATGGACATGCCCTTTGTTGGCCGTCGCCTTTTTGGCGACAAAGCAGACCACGCTCTAGAGCGTTTTAAGGACTCATGGGCTACGGTCAAGTCCTTGGGCCTCTCCACCCGCCCTGCGCAGTCTGCTTTTCGCCCATTTCGTGGCTGCGGAAGGGGTGCCCCGCTACGTCCCACCCAGAGCCACAGGCCGCAGCAAGTTTCCCAACTTAAGAGCGGCCGGGGACGTGGGAACAACCGTCGTGGTTCCGGGGGCCAGCGGGGGGGCCAGTCCACTAACCCCCCCCCTCTGCAGCAGCCTCCAAACCCTCCTAGTCCGACCTTTCAGGCCCATCAAACGCCAGTGGGCGGCAGGATTCGCCATCACCTCCCCCCCCCTAGCGCACCATCACGTCGCTACTCCCTCCCCTTCGAGACTACCCCTCCAGCCATGCCACCGAGATACCACCGCATGTCGGAGGATCATCTGGCCCGTCTCCAGCAGGAAGTTACGGCTCTCTTGGCCAAGGGAGCCATCGAGCGCGTTCCTGTCCCAGAAGTAGGTCGTGGTTGTTACTCCCACTATTTTCTGGTCCCCAAGAAGGACAAGGGCCTGCGTCCTATCTTGGACCTCAGGGATGTCAATTGCTTCCTCGGGAAGGAGAAGTTCAAAATGTTGACGCTGGCTCAGGTCTTGTCTGCCCTTGACCCGGAAGACTGGATGGTAGCGATGGACTTGCAGGACGCTTATTTTCACATCTCCGTCCTGCCGGCCAACAGGCTTTACCTACGGTTCACGGTAGGCCACGAGCATTTTCAATTTACCGTGCTCCCCTTTGGCCTTACCAGTGCCCCTCGGGTGTTCACGAAAGTGATGGCGGTGGTCGCAGCTCATCTGCGCAGATCAGGGGTTTCAGTCTTCCTCTTTCTCGACGACTGGCTGTTGAAGACGGGCTCTCCCCAAGCAGATGTCACCCACCTCCAGACTAGGGCCAACCTCCTGTATTCGCTGGGGTTCTCCATCAATGTGCCGAAGTCACACCTGATTCCCTCTCAGAAGCTCCTCTTCATCGGAGCGGTTCTGGACACAACGCGGTTTCGGGTCTATCCTCCCGAACAGCGAGTCTGGGATATTCAGGCTATGATGCCGATCTTTCAGCCTCTATCCCGGGTTTCGGTCAGAGTGACTCTGAGGCTGCTGGGCCTCATAGCCTCCTGCATCCTGCTGGTCAATCATGCCAGGTGGCATATGCGGGCTCTGCAGTGGGACCTGAAGTTCCAGTGGGCGCAGCATCAGGGGAATCTGTCCGATTGCGTCCAGATCTCGGAGGGCACTGCACGACAACTGCAGTGGTGGCTCACGAACCAGGATTGGGTCAATGGCAGATCCCTCTCCCTTCCCCAACCAGACCACACTGTGGTGACGGACGCATCCCTTCTGGGATGGGGCGGCCACATGGGAGAGGCGTAGATCAGAGGCCTCTGGTCTCCGGCGGAGTCCGGGCTTGACATCAACCTTCTGGAGCTCCGGGCGATTCGTCTTGCACTGAAAGCATTCCTTCCCTCTGTCCGGGGAAAAGTAGTGCAGGTGTTCACGGACAACACCACCACCATGTGGTACTGCAACAAACGGGGTGGGGTCGGGGACCCTATGTCAAGAGGCCCTTCGCCTCTGGACATGGCTGGAACATCTGGACATATCCCTGCTGGTTCAACACCTGGCAGGTTCTCTGAACGCCAGGGCGGACGAACTCAGTCGCAGGTGCATGATGGATCACGAATGGCGTCTTCACTCTGAGGTGGCGCAAGGTCTCTTTCGACAGTGGGGAGAGCCTTGGTTAGATCTATTCGCCACCGAAGAGAACGCGCAATGTCAGCAATTCTGCGCGTTGGCATTTCCATGGCGGCACTCGCTAGGCGACGCTTTTCGTCGCGAGTGGAGTTGCGGTCTGTTGTACACCTTTCCACCTATACCACTTCTGCCCAGGGTGCTGAAGAAGATCCGGCGCGACCGGGCCCAAGTCATTCTTGTGGCCCCGGATTGTGCACGAAGAGTCTGGTATCCCGAGCTGCTCAACATGGCCATCGATCCTCCGATCAGACTGCCTCTTCGGGAGGATCTTCTGTCGCAGCAGCAGGGGACGGTAAGGTAAGGTAAGTTTATTGTACATGATTAATAAAAACCTTTACAATGATAAAACAATTTTAAAATTCATTTAAGCAACTTCTTAAAAATTACACAGTTCAAATTGTAATCATCAGTAGATAATAAAGTGCAAATGCATCAAGGTCAGACAGACGATTAGAAGTTGTTCTTAATCGAGCGGACTGCAAAGTGCTTGTACTTCTGGAACAGTGAAGAGTTTATAATTGACCTAGTCTGGGCAGCACCTTTTCAGAATCGGGGTGAAATTTAGAGGCCTTCCTTAAACATTGTATAAGATTACACTGTTGGTGCCGAGTTCGTCGACAGTTCATAAAGTGCTGGTGTCTCTTGGCCCAAGAAGATAGACAGAGTTCCTTAGGCGGGCTAGTCTTTAAAGTGCTTATGCTTCTCTATCTAAATCCTAGTCGTGGATGTCCTAAGCCTCGCTCTTTGAACTTGTTTTCAATTGTACTAGTCAAGTAAAGAATGTTAACATTTTTTGGGAGTCTTCCCAAGGTGAAGTTGGTGCTGATGTTGTTGATCTAAAGGCAGGCTGTGCTTTTCCACGTTATGCCATTATTACTTAGACGCCGGAAGTCCATAAATGTGACTTCGGGTGTGTCAAGCTGCCGTCAAGCAATGCCCTACTCAGGCTATGTTTTGTTGGTCCACGCACAGCATGCTCTTGTGCCTTTTTGTTACTAAGTCGAAGAACTTTGTGAGCCGGCAGTTTAATTTTGTTTCAACTGGATTAAAGCACAGTTTAACTGCCTGCAGGTTCGAATACCATGCTGCTTAAAAGATCGGCGTAACAGGCTATGCCTGATATCCTTTAGGTTAGGGCAAATGCAGACAACATGAATAATGTCTTCCTTGCCGACTCCACATATGCGGCAGAACTGCGGGCTGTCTTTCCTTTCCCAAGGTGGCAGATATGGGGTGATCGGGATTACTCCCAAGCGTAGCTTTAAAAACTTTTCTTTCATCTTTATTTTTACTCCGGTTTTAAAATAAGATTGTGGTTGCAATATTCCGTAGTCGTTAAGCGTTATCCAGCCATGTGCTCTTTTGGCGAGTGCCCCCTTGTCCTCAAAGGCGGATATAATTTGTGTTGATTTTTTCACGATTTTTTTAAAAGACGAAAGGTCAGTAGGGGTGCCCCAAAGATCTGACAGTCCCAATACTTCAAGCGAGTCGAACAAGTAATCCCTGGCTGAGGATTTTCTGTGGCGGAGTAGCTCTTCCCAGAGATTGGAGCTTAAGGATCCACTCTCCGCGCTGCGAATCTTATGCCAGCAGGTTACGTACGCGCCCCTTCTTTCCAGCGTTTGTTTAAGAAGGCCAAATTCCAGCCGTATTTGTGCTGGGGAAACGTATTTTGGCAAGTTGAAAATTGCTCTGTACGAGTTGGCTATCACTGTGTCCAGTGTTACGGCGTCCTTTCCTTGAAGGGATTCACTCCCGTACGTAAGAGTCGGCTGCAGCTTTGCACGCAGTACCTGCAGCAAGGGGTCAAGCGTTAAGTCGGGCAGCTTGTGCTTTATTGGTTTTATTGCCAGATATGTCAAGGTTCCCTTCCCCCGCAAGGACTCCAGTTGTGGTTTGAACGTATTTTTGTGGTCCATAAGTATTCCCAAGTATTTATAGTTGGTTACCGAGTCCAACCCTTGTCCGTTTAGATGCCAGTTGATCTTTTTCTTTTTTTAAGTAATTTACAGCCATGATCTTAGTTTTTAAAAAATTTATTGGCAGGGAATTTCTTTCTGAGAAGGTATAGGTTACGTTCAAAAGATGTTGTAGGCCGATAGGGGTCCGGCTTATCAATACCAAATCGTCTGCGTACAGCAGATTTGACAGCTGTATTTTCCCCAGTTTTGGTGCATGGGAGGGACATTTATCGAGTTCTCCTGGCAGGTCTGCAAGGAAAAGATTGAATAAAAGCGGGGCTAAAACGCATCCTTGCTTTAGCCCTTTTGTAGTTGGAGTTTGTTTTGAAAGGTGCGTTCCAGCTCCTAGTTTGACCTTAATCCAGGTGTTTGTGTGCAGTAGTTTTAGCTGGTCCAGAAGCAATTTCGGTATTCCCCAATTTTTCAATTTCCGCCAGAGCTTGAGGCGGTCAAAGTGATCGAAGGCGGCAGTGTAGTCGATGAAACAGAGGAATAGGGGGGATTTGGCCTCTTTTGCTGCATCCATTAATAAGGTTAGTGCCATGATGTTTGTTATGGTCCCTTGGCCCCGTCAGAAACCTGTTTGGTTGATTGGGATGATGGAGTTTTCGGATGCCCATGATGTTAACTCCTCCAGTATGGTTCCTGCAAAATACTTTGCCTCCACATCAATGAGGGCTATAAGCCGGTAGTTGTTTGGGAGTTTCCTGTCGCCCTGTTTGAAAATTGGGCTTATTATTGATCCTAACCAGGACTCCGGTAATAATGTAGTATCCTTTGTCTTTAAAGACCGGTGTTAGTGCTGCACTCCAAAATTCTGCATCGGCTTTATACAGCATTGGTGGGATGCCGTTTGGACCGGGGGCGCCTGTTGGTCTGCCCTTTGCTATTTGCCTCTTAATGTCAGTTGGTGTGGGGTCATGATGTTCAGATTTGGCAGGGGGAGGAGAATTTAAGCCTGCTGCCAATTCGCCCTTCCAGGAGGATATCGCAGTTCCGTCTGGGTCTGGGTCTTGCGGCGAGGCTGTTGTGTAGCTGTTGCCTGTTTTTCCCCTGTTGGTGTCGCCGCTGCGCTCCGTCGTGTTCCCCGTTTCCTTGACGATCTTATCTTTATCGGCAGCCATACTATTAAAATGTGTGAAAAGGTATCCTGCCCATGCTTCCTCCGTTATTTTGGAGTTTATACCAGGATGGTTTGGATTCTTAATTATTTTAATTATTTGCCAGAACCTGGCGCTGTTTTTTTGTTTGACTTCGTGGAGCAGCTTGGCCCATAATTCATCGTTTTTTGATTTTTTTTCTTTACCCATTTATTCCTCATTAACAGTGCCTTCGCTTTCCGGAGGGCGATTTGCAGGTCCTGATTTATTGGATTTTTGCGTATCTGTCTCAATGTTCGATTTATGGTTTGTTTTAGTTTTTTCGAATCTGGACTAGCTGGTAATCTTGCCGATGCTCCCTCTAGTTGGCTCAGCCTTGTCACTTTCAATAATTTGTCACCAAAAGTCGCTGTGAAGCTTTGCCATCCATTAACTGGTTTTGTTGTAAGACCTGCCCCTTGGGTGTATAGTGTTTTAGCCGCGAGGGATACTGCGTTGATATTGCTGGGGTTGCACTGCAACCGCTTAGGGTTTGAGGTCCCTTCGATGTTAACTCCTGCGTATGGCTTGATCTTGAGGACTGAATTGGCTTTTATTGTCACTTCTTGAGGCAAGTGGTCACTGTGTTCCTTAATGCCTATCCTGAAGGTTGCTATTTTGCCAAGCATATTTAGCGAAACGTTGCGGCAGGTGCATTGTCCTCCTGAAAGCGCCCGTTCAAAGCTCTTAGGTTAAGATATTCGAGTTGCCATAGCAGGTATTTTGAGCATCTTGTAGATTTTTTAATTTTTGGAGAGCCGTGATTTGGTACTTCCCATGCAGTGCTAAGATCTTGGTCAAGGGCTTCGTCTATTCCGGAGCCGATAAGATGCATGTTAAAGTCACCTGCCAGGATAATACAATCAGTATCCTCATCCATTATCTTTTTTGTTGCTTCTATCAGTTCCTTGGCAGCTTTAAATTTTCATTTGTGTTGGATGTAGGCGTTAATTACTATAGCTTCTTGGCGTATGTTATTATGCTCAAGAGCTATCTTTACCGCCTGTATGACGCTCAGAAATGCTATTTGAGCCTCTATTGGTATGATTTCTCCTATTGTTGTTATAGATGCCAAGATCATTAAACCCCCGATCGACGGCCAAAGTCGGAGCCCTTTGTTGCTGGGATACAGCGGGAAGTGTAACCTTGAAGCTCAAAGGCCTTATCCTCCCAGGTCTCTTGGAGCAATATCAAGTCGAATGATTTTAAATATTGCAGAAACTCTGGGTCCTCACTTTTGCTGGCTAGACCGTTGATGTTCCAGATGCATATGCTGATTTCCCCGGTCTCAACCAGTGCCGATCGTGAGCTGCTCCCCCTTTGTCAGTTTGTTTGGTCCATGATGATTGTACGCTGAATTTGCTTCCAGTTTTGCGATGTAACTGACGAGGCATGACGTGATTCCCTTGGATCTAAATTCGAAGGAGATGGCTTTGTTTCTGAGGCATGTGCTCTGGGGGTGCTGCTCCTGGCTCCCTTTAGTACTGAGATGGTGTTTTTTCGTGGGGGAGTCCTGCTGGAAAGTAGAAAAGGTGTCGGATAGGGAGGTTTTTGTTCGACTTCCAGTTTTATCCCCCATTGTTTAAACGTGGTGTCTTCTATCATGATTTTCTTAACTACCTCCCTAGAGTTCCAGGTTGCTTTAGTTGCTTAAGGGCATTGCGGGTTGTTAGTTGGTTGAAACTCTATTTGGAGGAGATCAGTGGAGTTAATACTGTCGAGGCTTGTGATGGAATGTAGAAGTCGCAGTATGTTTCCTCTATTCAGTATGTCGTCTCTACCCCGAGATGCATATTCGGGGGTAAAAATGATGGTGGTCGTGCTTTCCCCATATTGCACCTCCATTTGCTTTATGAGGGGTTCCTCGTTTTCAAAGGGTCTGGGTTGAATGAGATGACTTGTTGGTGACCCCTAAGTTGTCGCTTGTGGGGTGAGTTTGTTGTAGGTCACTTTGCTGCATTGTGTTCCCTGAGCCCTGTGTTGTATTTATGATCCCTCCTACTAACTGTTGCGATAACTCCGTGTTGTTAAGCTGGCTGTCATCGCGGGGTCTTACTCTTGGAGGTTGTACATTTTTAATGATCTTTGTTGAATCTGGTTTTGATTTGATTTGTCCTGTTCTTACTTGAGATAACCCCTGCTTATTTTCACCAGTTGGATGGTTCTGTAATGAGTCTCTTAGGGGTAGGCCCGAGACCGTTGGCGAAGCGGCGTTGGATCCCGTAAAGGAGCACTCGGGGTCATCGACCGGGGAAGAAATGGAAGCCTGATTTGCGTTCGTAGAAACTGGTCCATTGGCGGTTAAGGTTAAGTGTGGCTGGAATTTTATGCGTAGACCTGCGCCAATTAAGTTCCTGTTGCTTCCCTTCCTTTTTTTCTTCCTGCGAGCTTTCCGTGGTGTCTGGGCATTGATTACTACGCAATCGGCTGTTACTGTTGCTTCACAGGCTGCTGGCAAGTGATGTCTGGTTTTGATTACTGCACTCTCTGTTGGTGTTGTTAATGCTTCCCTGCCCACAGGCAGGGGGTTACTGGTTAGTGCCCGCTCAGCTTTTGGGTGCTCTAATGCCGTTGTTGGTGTTCCAGGCAATTCACTACACTGGAGGGGGTTCAATAAGGCAGTTGTTTTTAAATCTGATATTAGGTCCCCTATCATAGATGGTATCGTTTGTAGCTTGTCTACAATCGGTGCACAGGAGCATGCTAGTGGCAGTGTATGAAACACATGAGCCGCTTCTTGCCCTCTCTTTATGAGGCCGTTGAGCTCTGATTTTTTCCAATCAATCCTTGAGATGGAATCGGCCATTGTTTGAAGAACCGTAAGCTGCAGATCCATTTTGTGGGATTGGAATTGTAATGCTGCGGCTGAGTTTTGCCGGGTGCTTAAAATTGTTATCCAGATGGATTCCGGGATTAAGCTTCCAGTGTTACTTTTCTCCAGCCGTGGGAGGTTGTTTGCTTCTTTAGGTGAATGAGGTTGAACAGGTTTTAGATTGTAGGAGGCAACTAATTCCTCCCATTCTTGTGGAGCTATGAAAGTCATGTCAGTGTACGTTGAGTGGGAGTCGTCATAAGGTTGCAGTGTAAGACGCACTGGAGGTGTATTACTATTGAGTTGTTGTGCGCTTCCCAGGCGTCTTTTTGACTTGTTTGCGTTTGAATGGGAGAGCTATTTTTTGGTTGAGGAGGTAAGTCTTGTGGTATTTGGTCCTGCTGATCCTGTCCCGTGGTTGCAGCTGGTAGATCTGTACGGACCCCAAGGTCCGCCAGGTCGCCCGTATCTGTTTTACTTGAATTTATTACGGCACGACTAACTGAGTAGCAGTGTGTGTCCGGTTCAGGGGGTCTGCCCGCCTTCAGACTACCTGGCGAGCTGTTTTTTGCACTACAGGGCGAGCCAGGTGATAATTTGTCGCCCAATCTACCAATTCTAGCCCCACTTAGGCTGTCAGCCCCACCGCTTGCCCGGTTGGCTATGTCCCCCGTTTCAGTTGACATTATTTTCCCAAAAAGATGTTGAGGGCTGGTCCTTACATGTGATGAAGACTCTGCTGGATTGATGTTAATCGAAGGGCTGTGGTCAAGTTTGCTTGGTAAAAGTGGTGTTAGCAGCCCCTTTATATTCTCAGTATTAGAGTAGATAGCTGTTCCGGGGTCTTTCAGACAGGAAAATTTTGTATAGATCTTGGGCTGGTAGGTGCACAGCTTTTTTCTCTAGGGCATCCCTTCGATGTTTATAAGATCTTCTAGATCTTGATCCCTTGATGGTGCTGGTAATGATGGTGAAAGGGGCAGTGATCGTGTACAGTCAGTTGGAATTAAAATGTTAGTTGACGCTGAGCCGTGGGCCTTATACGTGCGTGAGCTTGTGGAAACACCCCTTCTAGGTGTTATGAGATCATTTGTATTTGCAGTTGTACTTGCGCTTGTGCTTGCCCTGTCGTGATCATAGTCATGGTCGTAAACATGGCCTTTATCATGGTTCGTCTCTAGTTGCAAGGCTACTTTAAGATTAGTTTTCCTCTTTTTTGACTAAAGTTTTGGCTCTAAAGGTGGTTGCCTAACTCTGCCAGATCTCATAACTCACCCTTGTTGTTTTAATGTTACCAGTACTTAATCAGGGCTCCAGCAAGGGGACACGATTAGTTCACAGTTGACTCCTGGTTGGCTCCTGGCTTGAACACTGTTGAACACTGTTGAACACTGTTGAACACTGTTGAACACTGTTGAACACTGTTGAACACTGTTGAACACTGTTGAACACTGTTGAACACTGTTGAACACTGTTGAACACTGTTGAACACTGTTGAACACTGTTGAACACTGTTGGATACGGGTCCGCTTTAGGGTGCGCTTGGACAAAAAGGCCCTCGGTGTGCCTTCAGTGTCACTCGATATGCCTCAAGTGCCCTCAATAAGCCCCTCAGTATCTCTCAGCTTACACGGGAGGCCGCCCCACGCTAGGCAGCGAAAAGCAGGAGCAGGGCAAAAGTGTAATGCTGGTCCCCCCAGTTGCTGGCAAGTTGGCGAACTGGCGAGCTGAAGTTAAGGTTTAAGTTATGAGCGGCAAATGAGGTACGAATGAGGTGATGGCAGTTGGACAGATAAAGGAGCAGCCGGTACTCATACGTTGTGCACAACCCTCCGTTGAAAACAACGGCAACCGCACTCGCCGCACCGGTCCGGGTTGCGCCGCGCTGCCCCCGTGCAGGTCCTGTGCAGGTCCTGTGCAGCGCGGCCTCTTACTCTTACTGGCGGTAAGGGCGGCAGGGACGACAATGCTGGCAGCTGGCTGCTGGTTTTAGACTTCTGGCCTCTAAAATTGAGCGGGGTGAGAGGCGAGCTGAAGAAGCCCGGGGCTCACAAGCTCACAGTGCCCACAGCAGCTGGCCGCACGAGTCTGCAGGCTGCAGGCTCCTCCCCCTCAGACCCGCTGACCAAGCCGGTGGGAGATGCAAAGGAGCAGTGGCTGTGGTTTCGCAAGCTTCAAACTTCAAAGGCCCCCCCGTGGAGCGTAGCGAGGGGAACCTGGCCGCTGTGTAGTGGAAGGGAAGGAGAGGGAAAGGGAAAAATATCGCGGTGGCAGGAAGGAGCACGAGAGCAGGGCACGCTAGGCGCCGCAAGCCGTACCCAACCTGGTTGGGCCGCCTCCGCGGACGCACCTGGGCACAACACTCTGCGGCCACCACTAATGGTGGCCGCGCTCTCGTGCCGCTCTACCTTGCTCCTGTCGTGCCGCTCTTCCCTCAGGTTGCCTCCTCGTAGAGGGTCCGATGCCGTCAGTGGTCCGTGGCCCGCAGTCCTGAGAGAGACTCCGGCCGACCGCTCTGCCTCGCTCCTTGCTCGTAGCCCCGCCTCTGCCTCTGCCTCGCGTCTCACGTTTCACCAGTATAGGGTTTTCTGAATGGCTCTTGAGCATACAGCAGATGCTTCAACAAATCTAGCAGGGGACGGTCCTCCACCCGAACCTGTCCAGTCTCCACCTCCTTGCGTGGAAATTGAGCGGCGGCAGTTGACGTCTTTCGACCTGCCTCCCAAAGTCTGTGACGTAATCTTGGCAGCCAGGCGTCCCTCCACTAAGACGGTGTACGCCTGCCGGTGGAACAAGTTTGTGGCATGGTGCACAGCAAAGGCTGTGGATCCCCTTTCTGCCCCTCTTTCTGAAGTTCTCTTGTTCCTTCTTTCTTTAGCCCAGCAGGGCTCTGCTCTGGGCACTATCAAGGGCTATCTTTCAGCCATCTCTGCCTTCCTTCGGCTGCCGGATCAGCCTTCTCTTTTCAAGTCCCCGGTAGTTAACCGTTTCTTGAAAGGCTTAACGCATCTCTTTCCTCCAATCCCCTTCGTTATGCCTCAGTGGAACTTGAATCTTGTTCTTACCTATTTAATGTGCGCTCCCTTCGAGCCGCTACATAACTGTCCTTTAAGACTCTTAAGACTGCTTTCCTGGTAGCCATCACTTCTGCTAGAAGGGTGAGTGAGCTCCAGGCCCTTTCTTCCAAACCTCCTTTCCTGTCTGTCCATCCGGACTAGGTGGTTCTCAGGACCCGTCCATCCTTCCTTCCTAAGGTGGTCACTGCCTTTCACATCGGGCAGACCATTACTTTGCCCACTTTCTTTCCGCCTCCGCATCCTTCGAAGGAGGAAGAGAGGCTCCACCGTCTGGACCCAAAACGTGCACTCTCTTTCTATCTGGATCGCACAAAACAGTTCCGGGTGGATGACCAACTCTTTGTTGGCTACTTGGGCGCCAAGAAAGGTCGGGCCGTACACAAACGCACCATTTGTCGATGGGTCGTTTTGTGTATCAAGGCATGCTATTCTCTGGCTAAAAAAGAGCCTCCGGTTGGGCTACACGCCCATTCCACCAGGGCGACGGCAGCCACTACTGCCTTGGGAAGAGGAGTTCATCTAAATGACGTCTGTCAGGCAGCCACGTGGGCATCGCTGCACAAGTTTACGAAACACTACTGCCTGGACAGCCAAGTCCCGAGAGACGGCTTCTTTGGCCGTTCTGTTCTCCAGGACTTTCGGGTGTAATCTTGGTTCGCAGACCCACCACCGGGGTTGGTATTGCTGGGGTATCTATTCTAAGGTAAGGAATCTATAACTAACGTGTTTCTTTCAGATGAACAAGTTACTTACCTTCGGTAACGATATATCTGTAAGAAACATTAGTTAGTTATAGATTCCTTACCGCCCCACCCATCCTCCCCGTTCGGCGAACTGATTTCTAGGGTTAAGTACATCCTTTCAGGGCCCTAGTTTTGTGCACCAGTGGTCAGTGTCTTGCATGGCTCTGCATTTCTGGCGCGGAAAGTCGTGTACAGAACTGTCGTCAGCGCACGAGGGCGGCTTCTAAGTAGCTGCCGCGACGCCATCCCGGCGGCCACGACGCCGACGACTGACGCGGAGCCGACCGATGCCACCTTCCGACGCGCAGACGTACTGCTGACGAAAAAACTTTCCGGATCCAGTCTGACGCTTGTGGGTAATTCTAAGGTAAAGAATCTATAACTAACTAATGTTTCTTACAGATATATCGTTACCGAAGGTAAGTAACTTGTTCGATCGAACCAAAGAGTTCCGGGTGGATGACCAACTCTTTATAGGGTACGTGGATGCAAAGAAAGGGCGTGCTGTTCAAAAGAGGACTATATCCCGCTGGGTTATCCTCTGTATCAAAATCTGTTACGCCTTCGCGAAGAAGGATCTCGCTGAAGGGCTTAAAGTCCATTCCACCAGGGCAAATACGGCCACCACTGCTCTCCAGCGTGGTGTTCCTGTTTCAGATATCTGCCAAGCGGCCACGTGGGCATCGCTGCACACTTTTGCCTAACACTACTGCCTGGATTCCCAGGTTTGCAGAGAAGGCCTGTTGGTCACTCTGTCTTGCAGGACTTCCTGGTCTAAACCTTTCCGCAGTCCCTCTTAAAGGGATGGCATTGCTTGGGTATCTGTTCCAAGGTAAGGAATCTGCGGCTAGATGTCTCTATCAGATGGACAAGTTACTTACCTTCGGTAACGGCTTATCTGGTAGAGGCATGATCTAGCTGCAGATTCCTTACAGACTCAGCCATCCTCCCCGCACAGCAGATTGGTTCTAGTGTCGAGGGCGTGGAGAAGTGTGGCTCAATGGTTAGAGCGGCAGACCCTGATTCAGAGATCTGGCCCGGGACCAGGGTTCAATTCCCGCCTCGGCGGGTCTTGGGCTCAATTTCCTCGGACCTGATAATTCTCGCCTCGGTGCCTATTCTAATCATGGGTCCCACTCTGCAACTCTGGGCAATAGCTTGCTTAATCTCCACAACGGCCCCAACAGCGCTGGGATGCCTGGCTTCACCCTGGGGGTGCCCAGGAGTGGACATTTCACAGGGAAAAGCCAGGAAGGGTTCCACAGCGGTATGCGTACAGCGCCAGGACACCGCTTTGGGGGTATAAGTGCGCTTTACAAGTACAAATTTCATTTCATTTCATTTCATTCATTTCCCTAGTTGCTTTTGTTAACACACCACGGTCAATCCACTTCATGGCTCCGTGCTTCTGGCGTGGAAAGTCGTGAAAAGTACTGACATGAGCGCGTCAAAGTTGCAGTTATATTGACGACGCATACGTGATGACGCCTACGACGCCACGCGGAGTCGACCGACACCACCTACCGGTGCGCAGGGGTACTGCTATCAAAATCTTTCGGCTCCAGCCTGATGCCTGGAAGTTCAAAGGTAAGGAATCTGCGGCTAGATCATGTCTCTACCAGGTAAGGCGTTACCGAAGGTAAGTAAATTGTCCTTTAAGAGTACAGCATAGATTGGCCCCAGGCACTGTGTGTGCAAGAAGTCAAGACGTGGTAAGGTGGTTATCCACCCAGAATCTCAATCATTTTACAACCTATGTTGGAAAGAATAGATATATTGCAGTTCTAAAAGCCATTTGATCTGTTGGCTGATGTCTTTCGATTGCCATAGGAAATTAATTCAATTTTTCAAGAGTTCTGACTCTGTAAACTGAGGACAACCATGTTTTAAGTTTTGAGAGCAAGGTTCTTGGGTGCAGATGTCTTGGAATGAAAATATTCCAGAGACAGCTTGCTATCAAGTGCATATTGATAGATTGGGATCTTTTTGAAGAGCATTCTGAGCTTTTCCATACCAGTGTTGAAAAAAGTTGGAGCAAAAATTGTATTTTGCTGGACACCACAGTCTGTAGAGATGGGTTAAGATAATTTTTTAGCCTAATCTCACTAAGTTCTTTTCATTTGAAAGGAATGATTCAAACCATTGAGTGACAGTTCTTCTTGTACATGCTCTTCTTCAAGAGTGTGAGCCAGTCTGTGAAGGCGAAGGCAGCAGATGAAGCTTTATCAATTATAGAGTGTACATCATCTAAAACTTTCAAGATGGCAGTTTAAATGCCACATTCCTTGTATTATCCTTATGGTAGGGGTAGAGAACATTCTGAATTTCGAGGAAGGTGTCAGTTGATCAGAATCACATTTATCATTCACTTTACATAACCAGGAAAATTTGATGACTAGTTCGGAAGTTGGGGAGAATATTAATATAGGCACTGGGTTACATTAAAATGGGGGTTAATTGTGCCAGTCTTTAAGAAAGGTGTCATTTAGAAGGGAGTTATTGATGAAGGTGCACCATAGTTGACTGAACAAAAGAAAGTTGTTTTGATTAGTTTAACTGGCATAATATTATCAACAATGAGCTGGTCTCAGATTCTTGAAAGCTTTGGACAGGTTGTATTCAGAGATCGTATCGCACTCCACCCAGAAGTCAGATGGTCTGTGGATTTGTAGGTGGCTTGCAGAGGCCAAAGTCAGTCTACTGTCAACTAAGTGATCCAACCTCCCATTGCTCGACTCTCACAGATGAGATATTTTGTATGTGAAGTGATTTATAAAACCATTGAATTTAGAGACTGGGGGGAGACACTGGTACCTGTTGTGGCTCTGGCCAGTGCTGCATCATACGCTGCCGCTGACTCGACATCTGCGAGAGAGTCTACTACTGAAGCCCCACCATTCCAAAAGAGCGGCTCAGGAGCTATTAGACAAAGGCAGGTATTTCTTTGGGGAAACAGACCCTCAAGAAATCCCCAGTGCAGATGATGGAGACAGCACTTTGGGCACGGACTTTGCAGGATTGAAGGATACCAATCCGCTTGATACCTTACTGGATTGGGAACTTCTGTTGCAGACGGTCCTTCCTTTATCGGAAGTGACCTCCAGTCACTCGGTGATCAGGAGGGCTGCAGACACATTAGACCTGCAGCTTCAATCCACAGATCCTCACTGAGGTCCTTCATTCCACCTCCTTCACGGCGTAACCCTTATTTCTGTTTAATGAGGCGCTGACAAAGCCCATACTAGCCGTATGGAAAAAAACGACAACTTCTACTGTCACCACATGACCAACTGCTCTGGGAGATCCCAGCTGCTCTGGGAGATCCCAGCTGCTCTGGGAGATCCCAGCTTTTTATCAGCTCACCCATTTCCGGTGAGCTTAAGGGTGCAGGCCTCTTGTTCATCTAAAGTGGCACTGGGCTCTTTGCCTCTAACCCAACTGCTAGGAAATCAAAGAAGGTAGAACAGTTTGCCAAGATAATGTTTTCAACAGGGAGTATGGCGCTCAGGTCTGTAAATGCCACCTGCCCTCTTGGAAGATATGTGTTTGCTCTGTTCCATTCAGCACAGACAGTCATCCCTACTTTTTTGGACAACCTGCAAACACACTTCACGGAGCTGATTGTAGATGGTCATGCTACAGAAAAGCAGGTGATACAGTTTGGCCTGGATAGTCTTGATTCAGTTGCATGAGTCATGGAGACATCCATTTCCCTACGTCGTCGTGCCTGGTTACGTAATTCAGGTTTTTCACCACATGTACAGGTTAATGAATCTCTCGTTTAACGAATCGTGGCTCTTCAGTGCCAAAATTGGCTTTGCACTGGAGAGATTTAAGGAAATAAAACCACTGCCCCATCCCTTCATCTCTAAATACTACCCAGAGACTACCGTCAGTTTTGGAACTTTTGTGGCTTCAACAGGGGCTTTTCAGTTTGAGGCTGACAACAGTTTGCAGCTCAAAAACAGCAGGCAAACAAGAGCTATCCCACTCGCTACCTCTCCTCTTTTTCCACTGCCTCAGCCGCTGCAGGGAAGCAACCCTAGTTCCACATTATCAAAACATGCATAGCCTGTTAGAGGACAGGCATCCTCCTTTCCCCAGGCTTGGAGGGCCATTACTTCAGACCTTTTGGTCTTGCAAGTTGTGGAGAGGGTGTATGCCCTACCCTTCCAAAAAATGCCCCCTCCTTTCCCTCATGCCTGGATATGCTTCCGACCGACCATCTACGAGCCTTCCAACAAGAGGTTTAGTCATTGCTCCTCCAAGGCGCAATAGAGTTGGTTTGAGAATAGAATCTTGGTCAGAAGTGATACTCCTGGTACTTCCTGTTCCTTAAAAAGGATGGCAACCTTCACCCGAACCTATAGCTCACGACTCTGAGCTGGTTCTTCAAAAAGGCAACATTCAACATGCTGTCCCTAGCTCAGGTTCAGCGGCGGTTCCTCCATGGGAGTAGAGGAGCGCCACTGCCCCCCTCCCCACACAGCTGCAGAAAGCTAGAAAAATAAAATGGCAATTGAAAGGATTTTTCTTACCCTTTTAGTTTTCCGATTTTCTGCCGAACTGAGGGGGAAGGGTGTGCTGATTGGCAGCAACGACGAGTGGCCCTTTCAGTTTGAATTGGGCATGTCGGTTTGACCAGCTACATTATTACGGCCAAACAGAGATGCGCAATTCAACCTCTCCAACCTGGCTGCCATAGAAAGCCGAGTTGGAAAGCAGGCACAGGCCTTCAATGTTCTTCTTAGCGCTGAAGCAGCCTCCTCCAGCCGATCCAGACACTTCTCTCATGTAGCATGAGAGCAGTGTCTGGATTAGATAAGGAGCTGCGAGACCTCGCTCTGGAGGAATCGGGAGCTGGCTGTAGGAGTCAGGAGCCGGCTGTAGAACACTGAGGACGTGCTGCTGGCTAAAAAGGTAAGTGACATTTTTTTTCTCCATTTTAAAATGTAAATGCTTCTTTATATATTGTTTAATTTTATCTATGTCGACCCAACATTTTCGTGGTTCACCAACCGTCACTGCTCAGGATGTGCTTGTGCTGGAAGCAAAATACTGGATTGTGTCTGTCCGTCAATCTGCAGGATGTCTACCTTCATTACCCTATCCTGCAGTCACAACGGAACTATCTGCGCTTCACAGATGGGTCTGAGCATTTCCAGTGTATGTTCTTTCTGTTTGGTCTCCCTTCCACTCCTCTGGCCTTTCCACAGATGATGGCGGTTATTGCAGCCCATTTCAGGCAGGTGGGAATCCCAGTGTTACCTTTCCTGGACGACTGGCTAATCAAAGCAAGCTCTCCAGAGAGGGTGTCATTCCACTTGCAGGCCACGAGCAGATTGTTTTTCAACCTGTACTTTTCAATTAACAAGCACAAATCTCATCCAGTGTCTTCTCGCCGGATCCTGTTCATAGGAACAGTACTAGATTCTACATCAAGTCGAGCCTTCCCTTCTCCTAGAGGATTCAATATATTCAGATTATGATTCTAATATTTCGAAGTGGAGCAAATAATCCAGTCCAGATGGTCTTTCAGCTGCTTCTGCTTTGTTTGTCACCCATGCACGCTAGCACAGAAGGGCCCTCCGCAGGCAGTGGTTCCAACACAACTGATATCTCCAGAGCTGTATTCACACCACAGTGCATCTACGATGGTAGAGTGTGGAAAGCAACTGTACTTAAGGAAAGCAGTTTCCCCCTCTCCCTCCAGTGACAACACTGTTCATCGATGCCTCCATCCTAGGCTGGGGAGGCCATCTGGAGGAATTGGAGATCAGATGTCTCTTGTCTCCAGAAAACTTGATATTGCACATTAGCCTATTGGAATTACGGGCAAACGTCTGGTAGTCAACCCCCCCCCCCCCCTTCCATTCGTGGTCAGTCGGTCCACTTTTTGACTGACTTTACGATTGCAAAGGGGTACATAAACAAACGAGGGTTGCATCGCCTCTGGCAAGAAGCTCTGCGACACTGGTCTTGGGGATCAGATCTGCTTAGTAGCAAATCATTTATCCAGAGTGCTCAACGTGAGAGAAAACCGTCTCAGCCAGCATCATCTTGACTTAATGCGGAGGTAGTGCACTACATTTTCCAGCTGTGAGGGGCACCTCAGATGGACCTCTTCGCAACTCACCAGACTGCTCACTGCCTGAAATTCTGTGCCCATTCAGTATCCAATGCAGGGAGCATTGGGGGATGTGTTTCTCTTGAGGTGGAACTTTCCACTTAATTACCCTTTTTCTCACATATGCTTGATTTCTCACATTTTGAGGAAGATTTGCCCAAATAATCCTAATTGTCCTGGATCGGCCACGAAGGGTGTGGTATGCAGACCTCATTCACCTCTCCCTGTGCCCTTCTCTCAGTCTACCTCACAGTGTTTACCTACTCAGCACATCAGCCAGTTCTTTCCCCCCCGCACCCCCTAATGGTGGATGTTATAGTATGTTCATGAAGACAATCCACCAAAACAGTCCAATCAGGTAGATGGAGCAAATCTATATGCCAGATGTTGCTGTCCATTCCCAACATTAGATGACAGGCATTTTCAAAGCATGTGAATCAACAACACAGAAATCTATAAACGGATAGTTACAGGGTAAGTACATTTTTTTCATTTATATATTTACGTGTAACACTCCCTCCCCTCAGGCCCAAAATTGACTTGATGCTATTCTACCTTCACACTTGTGCTGTGAAATCTGAGCTACAATGGCCTCTACCGGAAATGAAGTGTTGCGCGTGTTCAACTCATTGGCTGATGTTTAAGCAATCGCAAATGAGGTGACTTACTACTAAACAAACATTGTTCTGCCTGCTCTGTCCTAATATTGCTTCTTTCTACATTGAGATTTTGGTGATTCTTAATTTGACTATAGTGAATGTTGAAGCATGTGAATCTATGAAAAATACCAATGCCGGAGAAGTGAATTTATTGGTTTGTAACTGATTTATTGTGTGCTTATCTTATCAAGATAATAGATACCAATTTTTACATTCCTCATTGTTTTTACAGGTGCTAAGGAAGTTTCGGGCTCATGAAACCAACCTACTAATTGCGACAAGTATTGTGGAAGAGGGGGTTGACATTCCAAAGTGCAATTTGGTAGTTCGTTTTGATTTACCAACTGAATATCGTTCCTATGTGCAATCCAAGGGAAGGGCAAGAGCACCAATCTCTAATTACATCATGTTAGCAGATTCAGACAAAATTAAAGACTTTGAGGATGACCTAAAAACATACAAAGCAATTGAAAAGGTACTTATTTGCATATCACTGCATCTTGTACTTCAATTAAATCTCAGTATGTTGAGCACCAGATTTAGATAGTTGGGCAACCTTTATTTTACAGGTGTTATTCCAGAGATTATATACTAAAGTCAATGTAATGAGTACTCTGTGAGTTTGGTAATTAAGATCTATTCTATGCGCCCCAAAAATATATTTCAGATTACATAAACAAAATCTGTCACAATGTGTGAATTGTATTTTTATTGTAAGTGTATGCATTTGAATCCATAGCAAATGTCTCTAACGTGGCATCTTCATTAATGTTCATAAAGGTAGAACAACTGTGCCAATGTGCATTTTTTAAAAATATCTATTTATAGCACTTCTTTAAATGTTGCATGTTTTCTCTCCTTATAAATAATTCCAACATAAGCAAAACAATGGTTCCTTCTGATAAAAATCTGTGAAATTACTAACAACAATGATAGTATAAAATATCAACATATCTAGTAGCTGAGCAATCAGTTGGGCAGACACGAACCACGTAAAATATGGTGTGGATGCACTTCACAAGCGCCACTCCATCCTGTGCATTGTTTTAAACAACTTTTTCTCCCATGTTATTCAATTGTGAATGTCTCCCCTTGCTGCGTTATTTATTCAGTGAATCACACATTTGGATGCTTGTCCTGAGTAAGACTCAGTTTAGATTGTTTCAAGTAAACACATGTTTGGGGCGAAACTTTGATGTACTATTTGTCTGTACCACGTGTGGAGGCTACAATAAAATGAATATACTTGTTAAATTCTGTAGCCCAAACACATTAACATTGCTATGGACATGACTGTATATATAATGGAAGATTTATTTGTATTGTAACCCTTTCTTTTTTCCACCACTCATGCACCCACTTCCTTGCACAAACACATTCCTAAGAACTGCACATTGAACATGTTAGTGAGATGTGTTGTTTTTTTTAAATTACTACACAAACTGTAAAATTTTATGAACTCAACATCTGTTTGGTAATTTTTTGGTGTATATGTATTGATTACATTATTTTAAAAGACTGGATATGCTTATATGTTATACTATCAGTGTTCTTAATTTCACTGAGCTGTATCCGACAGAACCATTGTTTTGCTTATGTTGTAATTAACCCAGGTTCTGAGGGACGCAGGGAAACCCCATACTACATCTGTATTATAAATGATTCAAATTAGAATTAAAAAGAAGCTTCAGCAGGGAAGTGTGCTGAGAGACTTTGGGGAAATTGGGTGTTATGGGCAGCCCCTGCATTATGAAGAATTTTTCAGTCACTTTATAAGGCTGCAGGAGTACCACAATGTAGATCAATGTCCCCTACCCTGTTTATTTTTTTCCATCCTATGGGTAAGGATTTTTTTTTAACTTAAGAAAATTGGATTTGATTTTACTCAACCTTTTTAGTCATCTGCCAAATATTTACAGATGTTTGTGGAGGTAATTTAATTCTGTATTTTGCAGCACAGATTTGCCTTCGGTCACTGCTGTGTTTGTATTTATAAAGTTTCTCTGGTGGTGTGGACAAACCTCTAGAATGCTAACCATACAGTGATATTTCTATTTCTCACATTCACTCTGATGTAGAGTATAACATCTTTGGGATAAGCTGCATGTGTATTTAAAGGATGGCCTTTTCCCTTTGATTCAGGACCTGTGCTCCATGTGAGAGCCCAGCAAACAAGTAAGCACACGTCACCCTTGGATTAAGTTGAGACCTACTCTGATACCGCTAGCTGACCTTGAGAAGCGAGATGTCTCCATTGTCGCCATTGTCCGTTGAGTTTCAGCTTCGTTTTTCTCGACAACCGAGTCTTGAAACATACATTGCCATTAAAAGCTTTTTTTATTCAGATGAATTGCAACTTTTAGATCTTGCTTCATGACATTCTCCTTTCCTCCTTCTGAGGAGTTCAAAGCAAGGATTGACAACCAGTGAAGTAGAGAAATATTCCAGGAACGTTCTATTCTCGTTCCGGTGCTGTTCCCCATAAGGGCTTGAACCAATCCTTCCTAGCTGAAAGGGAATTACAAATTTGCCTGTATACCAGAGGTATATCAGCCAAGAGGCAGTTCTTGTATCTACCTGGGCACCAGACAGTCTTTCTGCCACCTGGTGGAAGCTGAATTAGTAGGTAGTCCCCATCTCTACCAGCCCATATTTCAAGACTACTCCAAAAATAATCAAAATTTCTTCTCACTTGCCATGGGAATTAGGATTGTCTAAGTCACAAGAGGGCAGAGGTGGGATGGGCTTTAGATTTGGACTTTAGAGGTGAGGGATATGGCCTGATGCCAGGACAGGCTGACCCACCCCTTCCCACCTCCCCACAACCCATCAAAAAAAAAATCCCTGTCATTCAATGGGCATTTTGCTTTCACACCTTCCCCATGGAGCTGATATGGTATAATTCTCCCAATCTGCCCTTGGGAGCGGTAGGTAGACTGTTAGGGGCCCAATGGGGTAGAGGCAGGACCCGAAATTATTGTGGGCTGGCACTGCCCCCTCTTTTTTTATTTTTTATTATATTAAACCATTCCCTGATGTTAGTGGTCAAAACCCCGTTCACCCTCTCCATGGGGGCAGACAATCAGAATTTTTATTTTTTGGGAGATGAATATTTGCACATTCCTGAGGGGGTCTCTCCCTGGTGTCTGGTGGGTGAGCCCCTGCTTGCAGGCACTCTCCTGCAGCGATCTCCATGCAGAGATCTATTAAGGAAAAGATACCGTGGGGGGGGGGGACATTGTCTGCCGCTTAGATTGGTGCTCCGTGGCTCAGATATGGCCCGAGCACATCAAAGTGAAAGCAGCTAGCACCTAATGATGCTGACTGCTTTCTCTTTCAGTCAGTGTTGTGCCAACACACTGCTTGTCACGATTATAAAAATCAGTCTTTGGACACGAGGAAAACTCTTCACTAGCATACCAAGTTTTCTTTTTTTTTTTTTAAAAGAAGAAAATCCATCTGTTGCAAGCCTTTGACTGTCCGCTCCTTCACTTTTAAATGGTTCGGTGTGTATTAAAATATAATTTAAAAACAAACTGTATTTCACAGGATCTATAACATGGAAACTGTTTTACAGTTCCCTGGGTTACATAATTTCAGTGATGGCCCCAAACCATTCTTCAGAACATTACAGTTATCAAGTGTACTAAGGTCATGGGGAATAGAGCACCGTATACAATATTGGACGGTATTACACAGTTAGCAGGTATTATTCTTTAATTATATGTATTAATAAAGGTATACCTGAGCAAGGTCTTTAACTAAGTTACTTTTTTCTTTTTGTTTTCAAAATATTAAGATCTTGAGGAACAAATGCTCAAAGTCAGTTGGTTCAAGCGAAACTGAATTAGAATCCCTTGCGGAGGATGATGATATTTTTCCGCCATATGTATTAAGACCAGAAGATGGTGGCCCAAGAGTAACAATTAATACTGCTATTGAACACATCAATCGGTAAATATATTTTACATTGTTGCTGATGGCTGAACAAGAAAAATATCTAAGTTAAGAACCTTTGTTATAAATGATATGAATTTTACATTTTTGGGTGAAATTTAAATAACTGACATTCATAAATGCATGTTGTGAAGTGAGTCCTTTGTATTTTCCTTTATAAAAAGTTAATTATGCGCAGTAATAGTTCAGTGTATCAATGTATTATTAATAGTTCAGTGTACTTTATCATTTTATTTTGCAGAGAATAATTATCCTAAAATGTACTACTTAATTCCCAAAAATTTAAAGAAACCGAACAATTAGCCAAAGGTGTTCTAGTGCTGAGAAGTGAAGTAACTGCCTTCTCTGCCTACAGTGTGAGCTGCCAGGTTTTAAGTGGCTTCCTAAAACTAAGCAGAATGGCTTTACCCCTCCTTCGAAGTGGTAGTGAGTTTCACTTGATGGCTGCCTGATATTAAAATTACCTTCCTCCTTCCCTTGTCAAGCTTTCTATATCTTCGTTATCTAATACAAGAAAGCTGAAGACGAACATAAAGTTCTGGGAGGATAATACCAGTTTTAAGTTGCTTATTTAAGAGAGTACTAAAGCAGTGCAGAGCTGTGAAATGCAGAGATTTTTGAAGAGAATGTTCTTTTCAACTAGGAGCCAATGTAAAGTCTGTAGATGGCTAAGAGTTCTGAGTATGACTAGGTAAACCAAAAAGAAAATGAACTGCGCTGTTATGCACAGGTTGGAGGTGTTGAAGTACGTGTGCTGGGAGTCCAAGACGGAGAGAATTGGCTTAGTCAAGCCGATCTCCAATCAGCTCTTGAATTCTAGAATAGTGAGCTGACTTAGGAATATATGGAAGTATTTTCCTCAAGTTCTTGAAATTACCGGAAACGGGATGGAGACTTTCTGGATTTTAGGGAGGAAAGAAGAGGGTCTTGTCAAAATAGTTTCTTACAGGATCTCTGCCTCTGCAACCTTTCCCTGATGTGTGGGACCTTATCAGTGCCTTATCAGGCTTGACAAACTTAGACGCTGTCGAACTCTGACCCTGACCGCTGTAAACACTGGTTAAAAGAATTTGGATAAGGGAAAACAACAAAGATCATAGGATTTCCACCTCAAGTGACTGACGGTCATGAGAAATTTTGAACAGTCCAATCTAAATTTTGCATGATTTCTCCTCGGGGTGCTTTAGTGAATTAACATTTGCAGTGACTTTTATTAGTCATTTGAGTGCGCACTTCTGCAGAGCACACAAAAAAAGAGCAAGGAGCTGGTGATGCGAAGGCAGGTTCCGCTGCGATACGATTTCCGCCTGCTGCTGAACAGAGAAACCTACCTACCCAAAAATGTTTCATGCAAGCTGTGAATTGAAATGTCGAGATGGGCAGTGAAATAACTCCATGTATTAACCACACCACCGAAGGTGTTTCAGCTTTAGTGAATGGGAGTTGTTCCAATTGTTCTAAGTGCAGCATTATGTAGGTCGCGTCTTTCATGGCCATTAATTGTTGTTTGTGTGTTAAATTAAAAGGCAGAAACAAATCGCTGCCAATCAAGTAATGCCATGGAACGTGCCTTTTTAAAAAAAAAAAAAAGTTTTTTTTTTTTTTTAGTTTAGCGTCCAGCTAAACTGCATGATAGATCTAAGCTGACTTTGCCTATGATATAACGTTGACATGTCACTCCGCACAACATCAATAACACACGACACAATGTTGTTTAAATTGTAAATAAGAGATGACAACGTATTAATACTATTATGAACAACAGCAAGTACTTTCTCCAAATTATTTTGGCCAATTTGTCTTACACATACAGCAGCTTCCATATGGGACAATTTCCAAATTTCATTATAGGTTGTATATATAAATCTTTTAGAACGTGGGGATTTGGGACCTGAAAGAAAATCTGATAAATTCATGTCCTCGGACAGAAGAGAAAGGGGTTGTTCTACTGCCGGCTGTGTGGAGTGTTCCAACTATTGTTGACGTAACTTTCCCATCGAATAAGTGGTAACAATACCAGAATGTGTTGACTGAGAGTATTGCTTGATTTAAACCCAGATATGGAATTAAGATAACAAGCATGACAACCATTTATGTCCACTGGCCACAACAACCACCTGCCAAGACTTTAATATGAAGAATTAAATGTACCATACTGTACCATGCTATTTAATTGTTCTTCAGTGTAATTTGTCAGTTTCTGCCAACTATCAAAGCATGCCACTGAGGGAATGGTCAGGGCATTCATTTCATAAATTTTCGGCAATCCCAAACAAGTAGTCTACTTGATTGTTTCATTTAGGAAAATCATCTGTGAGGGAATTAAACCGGCTAGAAATAAGGTTTCCCTGCCCTGAACCTGCCAGGACTTAGTACCCCAAATTGATTTTAACTCAATTGTGCCCTTCCAGTAATCGTAGCCTTTTAAGACCAACTGATTGACGAACATAGTGGTGTGTATATATAAGCTTAGTTTGAGTAATCATATATTTCTTTGGTTGTGTTGGAGTTAATTTGAAATAACATGACGTGGAGTCTGAGGTGTCCTATCCTGTGAAATATGTGTATTTGTCCTTTTGCTCTTTGGAACTCTCTCGAGGGGGAGTTGGACAATGTTCCCAATGTGTATAATTGAAATGGGGACAGTGTCCATTTGTTCTGTGCATAAAATGGTGCCCATAATGATGGTAACAGAACATATCATCAAAATTAGCAGAATTAAGATATAGATCCTCTGATTCAAAAACAGTATAATACTCTAATTAAGAAAGCATAGAATTTACAGTGTCAACATCCCAATCCTCCGAATGCATCCCGGGTACTAATACATCACCCATAGAAACTTTGAACACATATGGTATCTGCAGGATCTCCGTAGAACCGAATATGTCGAAAGGTACTTTATCCCAAACAATTCCATCAGTCACTGGAACGGCTGAAATGTTAACTGGGGCAAGTCTCTTTTCAGTTTATGCGATGAGTGGTGAGCCAGCACCCCGTTGACTAGTTCTGTAGCAGAATGTTCCGGGAGGTGGTAATGTCCATCGATTTAGGAAAAAAAACTGTCAAATCCAATCCACATGAACAAGAAAACCAAGGAAAGTATGATTGAGACCTATATCCAAGGTGAGACTAGATGAGTGCATTTTTAACCATGAAATAAAAACACAAATCCATGCTGTAAGCAGACGGAAAACAGAAGAACTGTTAGAAGAAAAATCATCTTGATCCATTTAGTACCCGGAGGTACTCGGCTGAAAAACTGGAGGTTAGGACTCCACAGTAGGATTTGAAAAAGCCAACACGGATGGATTCAGCAATGGTGGATCATTATGAATGACTTCTGTTGTAATAGACATGATAGTAGAAACAGATGTCGTATCGGGGAAGTTGTCGGCTGTGGACTCTGCCTCACCCTCCCCCAGCCGGGAAGTATCTGCATTGGTGGTGCTAACAGGCTGCAAAGAAAAGTCTTGCGGAAAAGAGCTACTATTCCATGGCATACTATAAAGTATCGGCCACATGGTGTAGTTCGACATGTTCAATGAAGACAAAGCAATCAATGAATCAATGACTTTATTTCGATCTCTGTGGATCATAAAAGTACACCATAAAACTAGACAATTACAAACACACAATGCAAATGGGACATTTTCAGTATAAATAAACATTCACAGCCTATTTACAATCACAGCAAGACAGTTCAATCAAAGTGCGTTGGTGTTTGTGCAAAAGGAACAAAATTCCATGTTCTGGCAGCATAATTTTAAAAGTAACATCATTATTTACAGTTGCAAAATTCATAGGTTTGCCTAAAGGAAACGGTTGTATATACTAAAACTACATCTGTAGAGTTATAAAAAGGTTAAAACTGTAGAAATCTGTGTGCTAATAAAATAGGACAAAACCCATAGTAGAAGACATAAAATACTATGTCGTATAGACTACACCCTTAAAACTTTCAGAGGAATACTTGGTACGCTTGATCCATGCAGCCATTAAAAACGTTGCTATGCAAAATACAATCATACGCATTGTTTGTCTTCATTATTCTATATGCATCCTTGTATCTCCTTACTCCCAGATTCCTACAAAGGGGGGCAATCCATTTAAGTCGCGATCGGGAGTATAGGGGGCAGAAGAATAAAACATGTTAAGGTGACTCAGCAATCCCTTGACAGCAGGGGCAACATTCGTCAACACTCTCCCCTACTGCACTCCAGTTCCTTCTGAACTGATTAAGCGGTAAACAGCCATACCTAAACTGTAGGTACAGCTTCCTTGCTAGAGGAGGTTCAATTTCATCCAGTGAGGGCTCAAATAGCACAGATTGCTTAAAATTCATAAAATCAATCGAAAGCGATCCCTTACAATTCATTATCAGGTCGGTTTCGATAGAGCCCCAGTACACAGCTTTAAGACTAGATTTATTTATCTGACTCAAGGTTTCTGGGTCACTCCAGTGGGCAGCCAAACCTAACTTACCCAACAAATTCTTAACTGTGAGCATCCAGGGGATCCTCTCCACACAGGATGCTGTCATTAGCTCCCGAAGCCCCACTCTATGAAGACAAAGCATTTATCTTTATAACCCGGCAGTGGTGGGAAAATTATAGTTCGTGTACCTTGAAGACCAAGGACCGGGACAGGAGCACGGTACGCTGGGCCGAATTCTTTTTGGACAGACACCTTTTCTTGAACGAGATCTCCAATTTTAGGAAGCCAGCCGGAAACCAGAAGGGCGACGTCAGTAGGTGAAGGATGAGATGCAGACAAATGTTTGTGTGAATGAGCATCACAGAACTCTTGTAGGTCCTGTAAGACCGCACAATGGTTACCTACGTCAAAGGTTGCGGCAGCCGCCACAACGTTTGGACCATCAAGGTCTGAAACATATATCTTGATGCCAAAAAGCATTTCGTACAGGGTCTGCCCACCCTGAGATATTTGAGGGAGGTTATTTGAAACTTATTGAACCCCATATAGATGGTTCAAACAACCACACCCTGTACCAAATATCCTAGCCGTAAAGGACCGCTTTAAGTCCCAGTTCATTCTCTCCACAACAGAATCACCCTCGGGTCGATATGGAAAAGAAAAATGCACTTGCACACCCATGGACTATATTGAATCTCGGTACGTTTTAGATGCGAAAGCCGGACCTTGGTCCGAGTGGAATGCGCCACAGGCATAAGTCCCGATGAAGACTTGCAAGTCTTTAATAACAGTTTGAGCGTCAGCCGAGCTCTGTGGCCAAACCCAGAGGACTCTAGAGCAAGAATCAACTGCAAACAAAATAAATTTGTACATAGTATCTGAAATCAGAGGACCGCCATTATCTAAATAAATGCAACCGACAGGCTTCTTAGAGATAAAGAGTTGTCTCTGCGGTGGACGAGACACAGTAGAACTTTTAATCTGCTAACCTATATTACCACATAAAACATATTTTCTGGTTTGTTGGTATAAACCTTGCCACCAATATCTTTGCTGTAAGAGCGAATTGGTGGCGGTCACACCGGCATGAGCAGAAGCTATACCTTCATGTGCAGCAACAATTAAATCATGTCTGTGGTCCGTGTTGGGAATCACACAATCACCAACACCAGGAATATTTCCAAAAGGAACATTTTGTTCATTTACATTATAGGAATAGTTATTATTATTATATTTGCATTTATATCGCGCACAGCTACTCAGTGTCCCAGGGCATATTGGGGTGCTGCTCTTAAAAGCATTAACGGCAACCAAAATATCATTTGTAGATACAAGTCTTCGAGCATGTTATTGCTGTAATTTTAGATGTGGCTACTGCAGATCTGTCCGCTTCATCAGCCAGAGAATTCCCTACGGCGAGTGCTCCCACAAATTGATGACATTGATGTATAACATGAGTTAGTGGCAACGTATCCTTCAGATCTGCCACTTTAACCCAAAGCAGCATGTGCTTGATTGTGATACCCTTGGAATCTCTGAAGTCATTTTGTCGCCCAAAATGTAAATTGTCATTAAAGACTATACAAATCACACACAATAAGTGTGGGGAATTTAGGTTTCGTATTTTCAAGTGCAAGGAGTACAGCCTTCAGTTGAGCCAACTGAGCAGTGCAGTTCCCCAAGAGACTGTGTGCGAGTAGTTTGAGGGTGAAAGACTCCATCGGAGATAATGCCAAGAACTATGGCGCATAGGGCAGTATAGTGCTGCTTATTCCCACTTATCCCATGCATAGTCAGGAGGATAAGGCAAGTCTCCATGACCCTCATTCTGATGGCACCCACCTGGGCCAGGCAGCCATTGTACTCAATGCTGTTAGAGATGTCGATCACCCCTCACGAGAAACTCCCCGTCACCTTCTCACCCAACATCAGGGACTAAGCAGACACCTAGACCCTAGTAAACTAAATCTAAGAATTTGGTGCCTGAGAGATTAGAGGTTGACTACTTAAACCTCTCAGAAAAGTGCATAGTTATTCTGCACGAAGCAAGTAAAACTACCATGAATGCATGCTATGTGGCCAATTGGAAGCGCTTCAGCCACTACTGTCTTGCAAATCGGCTTGATCCTTTTATTGTAATGTTCAGGTTATCATTTTCTATATCTTACATCTCCAAAAGGCCGGGCCTCCACCTGTCGGCGGTAGCCATTAGATACGGAACCGCAAACGCTCTTTCCATTTTAGAATTACGGTAATTAAAGCTTTTATGAAGGATCTTAAACGGGTCATACCCCTTCGAACACCCCCGCAACCCTGTATAAAATTTGAATGTGATTCTCACTAGGTTCATGGGACCACCTTTTGAACTTCTACATTCAGCGGATTTTCAGTTCCATTCATAGAAACTAGTTTTGGTAGCTATTTCTTCCTTAAGATGTGTTAGTGAGCTACAGGCACTCCCTGTCCAGGAGCCTTTTAATCGGGTACAAGGAGACAGAGTAGTCCTTTGTACTAATCCGAAGTTCGTACCCAAGGTGGATTTTCCTTTCCGCTTGAATCAGACTATTGAGCTACCAGTCTTCTTCCCACAATCCCTCATTCGATTCCAAAGTGGGCGTTGCACACACTAGACATAAAGAGGGCATTCATATATTCTATCAGCAAAACAACATTCTTCTGTAAGACTCCACAACTCTTTGTTGCTTATGGAAAGCCATACTGGGGTCTGGCAATTTCCACTTTCCAGTTAAGGTGTTAGGGTGCAGATGGATTGTGACATGCATTCAAACCATGCTATGCTAAGGTGAACAGACTGCTCTCAATACCTCCTAGGGCACACGCTACATGTAACAAGGGGACTCCCATGACATTCTTGGGTAAAATCCCCATAGCTGACATATGTAAGGTAGGAATGTAGTCAACACTGCACGTCCACAAAACATTACTATGTGGACATATTAGCGCACCCGCAAGCTATAGTTGTCTGAACAGTATTGGGAACTTAATTTCAAACATCTGCCGCATCTGTCCACTACCCATTGTTGGAAGGATACTGCTTTATAGTTGATGCAAAGCATGTGTATCAACTTCCACACATGTTACGAACAGAATGTGTTACTTTCCTTGTAGGCATATGTTCTTAGCATGTAGTGCTGTAGATTCACAGGCACCCTCCTGCCTCACCAGAAGTGGGAAATAACAGCATATGTTTTCTCTACAAAGTACAGGATACATATTTTTAGTGATGTGCTCCACTTAATTCTCACTTTTACCTCGCTGCATGGAAAACAATTTAAGAGTGGCGTCGATGCACACGCACATTGTGGACTAAGGGAGTAGTTACTCTACCTCAAGTGACTCGAAGCTTCTTCAAAGAACAACTTGTATTGTCCGGACCCTATACTGAATAGGAGTATGCAAAGCATGTGAATCTACAGCACTACATGCTACAAACAGATTCTTATGGGGTAAGTAGCATATTACTTTCCTTTTTAGCCAATATTTTGGGATAGTGATGTGAAAACAAATGCAGATCTTCAGGCTTGCGCAGCAGCTTTGGAAGCTGGATATAGCTGCATCCTGCACCGAGCACTGATACACTGCACTCACACAAGGACTTTCAGTAGGTAGAACTGTTCATCATACATTTTTTTTATATTCCAGTTATGAAAATTTATAAAATAGATTCTTTTCTGATTTTCTTATGAAAGTTAAACTTTTAATTTTGGGAAATTTAGATTGTGTTTTTTGTCATTTATAGATATTGTGCTAGATTACCAAGTGACCCTTTCACTCACCTTGCACCGAAATGTAAAACTCGACAGCTGCCTAATGGTACTTTTTACTCAACCCTTTTTCTGCCAATCAATTCACCTCTTCGAACTCCAATTGTGGTAAGTGTTGGGCTTGATAAAACGCATCCTTTATATAGAGTAATTGATGAAAAAAGCATGTAGGTGAAAAACAGCTTTTGGGGAGTTATGAGATAAGATTTCATTCTTACTCCTCTAATCCAAGGGAAGTTAGAATTTTAGCTGCTCCATTTCATTGGCTTTCAATTATCATTTTTGTTTAATTTCAAAATGTATACCTAGTTGGTTTGAATCTAAAAAGTTAGGTGTTAATTTATTATTATTATTATTATTATTGCTAACTACTTCACTCAACCTCTGCTTACTGTATTTTTACTTATAAAGAAGTCTTTGAAATTAAGGATAACTGAATTCTGCTTTGTCAAAAGTTTTGAAATGTATGGAAGGGCCCAGCCTTACTTTTTCCGTAAATAAAGTAGTAGGGCTTGTATTTATGTATTTTACATATTTTATTTATATTATACAACAGAAATTGATCAAATAAATCTATCATACAGTTTAACTGATCAGTATTCATTATTTTTTCTAATATAAGAAACAATTGTTTTTCTTGAACTTTTTAATTTCAAAGTCTAGCATTTTGCAGGATTGTTCAACTATAGTGCTGTCCTAAGGTAAGGTAGGATTGGAGTAAGGAGTGATATAACCGCATCTTAAGTAGGGAGAGCAACCATGTGGGTAAGCCTTCAGACAGCAAATAAATTCATTATTCCTAATGCTACAAGTGGCCCAGCTAGTTACTTGAAATACAAAAAGGTCAAGTCAAGCAACACAGGGGCATGATGATGTCATATGAAAACAGCTGACATAGCCAAAATCATTAGTTACTGTTCTAGCTCCCAGTATGCAGCAAATTTTACACTTGATTTAAATTCCTGTGTGAACTACTTAGGCAATTCTCAGTTCCTAATGATCTCTGAGGAAGCTAGGCTCTGGTTAGCAAACCCCATTAAAAAAGAGATCTTAAAGGCTAGTCAGTCCCTAAAATTTTGAAAATCTTGAGGTCCATATGTCAACTGCACCCTTTTTAAGTCTAATTTGCCATTCTCTGAAGCTTTGCTAAAAAGGTAAAGTGTGAGCCCAACCCTGAAGTAAGGGCAAAGTGTCGGAGGTATTGACAAACGTGTACATCAGATGGTGCCAGGAGCAACTTCGGTTGAAATCATGGGAGATTCATTTCTGATGGCATGATAGACTGTACATCCTCATCTAGTGTTGATGTGAACGGGGCGGCAGAGTTGATGGCACCAGAGCCGAAGGCCCAAAGCCAGTGCTGGACCGGATGTGGGTTCAAGGGGCTCAGATGAAGCAGAGGATGGACCCCCCCAGCTGAAGTCAGACTGGAGATGCCTGCCATTCCTTGGGGCCTGAAGGCACCCCAGAGGGAGCTGCTAAAGTGGCAAGATCCACAGTATAGCCTCTGTAGGCTTCTACTTGCCGACACACTTTGGAAGTCAAAATTTGACGGGACCAGGGACAGAAGTAACTCCGATGGCGACCGGGAGTAAGACCAAGATGCATTCTCATGCCCTCATGCTGTTCAGGAGTTTGAGTGTGGCAGGACGGGACCATTTCCCACTTGGACTTTATATGTTTGTCCTTCAACGTACCTGAAGACTTCGACCACGATGATTACCTGCTGCGAGAACCACTTCGGAGCAGGAATGGGATCTTCCTTTTGACTTTGACTGGTCGCAGCTTGGAGTCTTGTGTTTGGCGTTGTAAAGTTTGGCTTAATGTTCCAAGTAGCTTTTGAGAGCATCTGGGCACAGTCGCAACAGGCCTTGGAGTCGTGGTACGACCCCAGGCACCACAAACAGGCTATATGTGACTCACTCACAGACTTTTGTTTGAGACAGTCCCTGCACTGTTTGAATCCTGCTGTTTTTAGGCGGTGACATCTCCCTTGCACACTGGTCAATTTGTAAATAAAATTCATGTCGTAATACCAGGTAGAAGCTCTGGATCAGCATCTGAGGGGGAGGAAAGGAACCAACGTGCCTGGCTTGGATGGTGTTTCCATGCAGCTTCGCACATCTCTCCTGAAGTTTAACAACATTGATGCGGAGCTGCATAACACCACTTTCCACTGTGCAGAGGTACTGCTAAAAGGTCTCTGGATCCACTCTGACACCTGGGGGTGTAATCTCAAGGTGAGGAATCTGCAGACAGAGTATCCACCAGAAACATTGTTTCCGAAGGTAATTAACTTTTACTCCAGTATTGGATCGTTCATAGATTCACATGCTTAAATCAATCCCCGTCGTCGAGATGGGAGTCCCACGGTACTTTAGAAAAACAATGCAATGATAGGTATAGACTGGAAAAGGCCCTAGGCCCTTTAGTTTAGTAACCTATCATGGTCATTTTTAAAAAAGACTTAAGTTTCAACCAGTCTGGTTGTACCACCCTCTGGAACACTCCTGTGAGAAGCTCTAGTCCCTCAGATTTTCTACCGCATGTCGTGTAAGGGAGTCTCCACTGAGCTCTGCTCAGTTTTACCTGTTCCAGATTTGTTCTACAGAGAATTTGGAAATTATCTCTTCAGATATATACAGATATGTTCACATCTGTGTATCTGTATTTTTCTTGCTAAAATCGGACTTCAGCATGTCAGAGAAAGCAAAAAAGAGCCTATTCAGGGCCTGTGTTACCTGTGGCAAAAAGAGGTTTTACTGTGATGACCCTCATCAGGACTGCATTTACTGCCTGTATCCATTGCATAAAGCAAAAAAATTTAAGATATGTAGTACCTTTTCCAGTAAAACTCTGAAGGACCGTGAGGGGAAGCTGCTGTTATGGCTCCACTTAAGCCCAGGAGGAAGCCTGTGTCAGACACTGTCAGCGAGGAGACTTCATCTTCCTCTAGAAGATCGCAAAAAAGAGTCTCCCATTCTCCCTCCTCTATGGAGCCACCTAAGAAATACAAAAAAAATTTAAAAAAAGTCCTCTTAAGGGCCTCACAGGGAACGCAGCCCATCCAAATCACCTCATGGTGAGACTTCTTCAAAACGTAAGAAAAAGAAATGATCATCTTTTTCCTCAGAAAGACCTTCAAAATCAAGGTCTGAGCTTCTTACACCTCCACCACGGGCCAATCACTGCTTCAAAAAACATTCATCCACTCCGTCAACAGACAGATCGTCAGCAAGTTACTCACCGGCAACGAGAAAATAGATGTCTGCACCATTGATGACGAAGACTTTCACTGCAGCGTCTACGATGGCTACGACTAGTATCATTTCCACTCTTCGTCCAGAAGTCAATCTCTGAGACAGTCAACGCTAAAGATAACATCAACCTCATCGATGACAACACTCCTTCGACGAAGCACTTGTCGATGGCAGCTCTCCCAATGATAAAGGCAAACACTGTCTTGTTGACGGCACCACCAGCTTCAGCGTCGTCATCGCTCAATCCGCTGTCCACGACCTCATCGAGCAGTATCGCTTATCTAAATGTCAGGATAATTGCAAAAACAGGAAAAATACAAGCAAATCACACCTGCTCAAAATTCTCCAGCAAGCTGTCATTATTACTACCTCCACACCTGTTAGATGAGGAGGACTCTGACGACGATGTTCCCTTTGGCACACCCCAAAGCCCCTCGGAGCTGCACGTCAAATGTCAGGAGGATGACTAAGACATGGGGCACTAAACTAACACTCAGTGTATTAATGGCACAGTACCTTTATCTTGCTAGAATCACAGGAATCGTATTGAGATTGTTCCTGTTCCCATGCCCTATACACATTTGTTTAAATTCCACAACATGAGACATCAACAGAAATAAAGGTTCACTCATGATTTGGAAATAACTGTGAACAGCCAACAGACAGTTGCTATATCACAAGTTAGAAGGCGAGCCAGAATTCCAGTAAGGAGGTGCAAAGGGCAGTTCAAGAATCCAACCATAGTGTCACATTCCACATAAATGAATCCAACTAATCCTAGGTAATCTTTAACTGCAAAGAAAGATGTAAAAGAATTCTAAGGCTTTGATGAAGTTTTTCATCAACAGTGAAGAAAGCCAAGCATCCGACAACTTCCAGAGTGTAGTTTTTATGGACTGTGAGATCCTGGAATCCCACTATAGTCTGCCACTCAGATTGAGCACACTGGCGTGGATTTTGGGGTGCCCATATGCGGACAGTATTGGCTAGGCTGGTGATGGGGATGTAACAACTGTGTAGCTCACACATGGAAGCCACAATCCCAGGTAGCATGACTCCTGTCATGTCAGTGTGGATGACATCCTGAGTGGTGATACACTGAGCAAGGGATGAAAGGGGAGACCAACAATTCCCAGGACGAAAAGTGGTTGGGAGTAGTGATGGGCACTTGTGCAAATCCATGACAGTGACCAAGAACATTTAATCGGGCGGTCTGATCTCTGACTGTTTGCGCTTTTGTGGTGGTCTGGCGCCATGCCTGGATGAGTACCACAGGTTTCCCTGGAGACTGGCATCATTCCATGAATATGGCATTTGATGACTCCAGACTCTTCAAAGAAAAAGACAGACTCTGCCTTTGAAATTTCAAAGACTTGTCTCGGTGCTTGTAGCTCTTTCTTTCTCACTGCTGCTTGTTGGCCATTGTGAGAATGCCTTTTGTTAACAAAACGTTTGGATGCTGCTGGAATTTGATTAATTGAAATGTATGAATAATCTTCCACTCAGATCCTTAATAGAATTAAGTTTTTATCCAAAGCAGCTCAAGTTTTACATACCGCTAGAGCCATTTATAATGCCCATTCTGATGGACACTTCTGCCTGCAGATGCCTCACCTCTGAATATCCCAGGTGCTTGACTGGCTCCAGAAACTTCTGACATAGCACTCCTGCACTGGTAAGGGATTCTGGCTCCGTCTTGACATCTGAAATTGAGTCGCGGTTGTGTACCCGGAGCAATATGGTGCACATTCTAGTGCCCTAACGTCAGTTCTGTTTTTTTCTGTGCCTTTTGACAGTGGCCTAGAGAAGACCGCCACAATAGGTGCTGGTAGCGGTGGTCTAGGTCATGTACCAGGTCCAGGTTCACCACCCTCTCCTTGCTGCTGTCAAAGTTGTTCAAGGAGGGGAGTAAGAGGCACAAGAAATATTTAGACTCTGCCAGGTAGTGTTAGAGATGGAGAGATATGTCTCCAGTTCCCGTCAGCCCACCGGCTCATTCCTTCCCTAAGCTGCAACTGGTGAAAATAGAGCTTCCCTTAGAGGCTCAACTGGCACCCTTAGTGACCTAACCGGTCCCAGCGATGTTGCTTTCATAAGTACCCTTCACTGTTCTGATGTTGGCCTACTCTGATTATCCGGTGTCTGAAGCTGACCCAACCATGTTCTTCCAAGCAATGTTGGAGGTTTTCAGATGGGAAGCTGTCTCCTAAGGAGCACAATTTGACCCCATGGGACTATGCTGGTCTCCTCTCTGGGTCTTGCCAGTGGGTTTCCCCCCGGACAATGTATTCCACTAACAATTTTGAACCTTCCTCTGATGTTGTATGGTATAGTTACGGCGCAGACAATATTGTTGTCCTCTCACTCTGATGCCAGCTCAATTTTACTCTCCTCCTCCTGATCCAGAGATCCCGCTGACCCTGTTAAGCACTGGTAGTGCAGAAGAGAGGCTCAGCGACTGCTTGAAGAAAAGCAATTTTGGAACATGCCAGTGGCCTCCAGCAGTATTAGGGGACCATACATGATGTATTTGCAACAGACTCAGACCTTTTCCTTTGAGAAGGCCCACAGGAGTTAGATGATGGGAGCCTGTCAGAGCTTCTCCCTACTTCTTATAGAGGAGATTTGCTGGCTTCACAGAATGCAAGTGGGCTTGACACATTGCCAGACATAGACCTAGACCCACTTCCAGAGTCTGCCCCTTGAAAAATGGCATCCTTGCACACAGTCCTCAAGAAGGCTGCAGAGGGGAATGGCCCCTTCCCTTGCCTGAATTTTGACCAAATAGTTGACTGAAGTTCTTCAGTCAGCTTTTCAGAGCCATTGCTGCTGTTATTGCAGCCCTTTTACCAGGAATAAAGGAGGCGTGGTCAAAGCAGATTACTGCTCCAGCTATCAGCTGAGCAGTGGTGCAATGTTATAGACTGGCTCAAGGGGATCCACCTTTCTTCTTGTTACATTCTTCCCAAGTGAATTTTTTCATACAGGATGCCTGTACCACCAAGCTGAATCTAGGGTCTTTCCCCACCATCCTCCAGAAAGAGTCCAAAAACATTTGCAAGGTTGGGTAAAAAGGTGTTTTTGCCCGGCAGCTTAGCATTCCGTTCCCTCAATGCCGTGTACCTTCTGGGACATTATACCCATGTTCTGTGGTACATCGCTGCTATGGTCGTGTTCAATGTTCCTGACTACCTTTGGGATCACTTAGCTGAGGTGGTCCAGGTTGGCCAGGATGCTAAAAGACATATCATTAAAGCGGGCCTGGATACTGTGGACTCGATGGCCAAATTGATGAAATTTTCCATGCTCTAAGATGTTAAATTTGGCTAAGCTTTTATGGATTTTCCTGGGATTTCCAAAATACTCTCATAGACATGCCCTATGATACGGGTGTCTCTGTGGAGGCAAAGCAGCAGCCGCTTTGGAATGGTTTAATATGTAAAGCAAGTGGTTCTGTCGGGTAGGCAAATTGCTTTGTTCAGGGTAGTAAATACACCACGAAATTGCAAGTTATACTCCTGCTTTCACGGAACACACCAAAGGGAGACAACTGTCTTAGCAAAAATAAAGTTATTTACTTAATATTTGTACATCTGTAAATATTGGAAATGGCTGTCTGACACAAAAAACATGCGGCGAATATGCAAGTGACTAGGTGTACAATAAGTGACTTGTGATACTACGTGACAAAGTGCTGTACAAGGATTACATAAATGACATAAACATGAAAAAAGACAAAGGGGATACTAATTAGTCAAGTCCATTCCTAGTAGCATAAAACCCAAACATTAGTATTAATTTCCTGTTCAAGTCAGGGAGACTGCATGGACAAATGGTGACAATAATTGTCTCAGGGAGACTGCATGGACAAATGGTGACAATAATTGTCACCATTTGTCCATGCAGTCTCCTGAGACTGCATGGACGGTATTCAAGTCCATAGACTTCTGCCTTCTCCACAATTGAGTCGTCGCATTTGGTGCTGTGGCACCTTAGGGTCAAGACATCTCCGCTGTTTGACTTGGATTTTTTTGATCAGCGTGCCCATATCTCACCTGGAGCCCTCTCTTTGCATCCTATTCGTAGAGGCAGTACTGAATACACCATGCTCAGTCTTCCTTCCTCCAAAGAGGATCCGAGATACGATTCAGATGCTTTGGTTGGGAGAGATAGAATTTCAAGCCAGTGTTTCTACACTTGCTGTGTCGGTTAGCTTCTTGCATCCCCCTGATCATTCATGCATGCTGGCTCATGAGGGCTCTGTAGTCAGAGATTTTATACCCAGGGAGAGCTGGAGGAATTCATTTAGTCTTCCAGGACACTGCAGCGGATTTGAGCTACTGGTTGACAGAGGAGAACCTGAAACAAGGGAGTTGCTCATGCGTCCCCTCTAGGGTTGAGGCGCACTTGGAGGAACGGAGGATCTGAGGCCAATGATATCCATAAGAGTGGCTGCTTCAAAAGTTACTCGAACTACAGGCAATTTGTGTATTGCTCAAGCTCTTTTTTTCCCTTCGCAGCCGGTCTGTCAAAATTTGACAGACGATATAACTGAGATGTGGTATGTCAACAAGCAGGGAGGAATGGTGTTTCACCTTCTCTATCAAGAAGCACTGATGCTCTGAGCCTGGACACACCAGAATAGAATGCAGTTAGTCGCAAGCCATCTGGCAGACTCCTTGAACACCAGGGTGACAGCATGAGTCGGCGACATCTTGCCAATTATGAGTGGCGTCTCCATCCAGAGGTGGTTCAGGACATGAATCAAGTGGATCTATTTGCTTCTCACAACAATGCTTATTGCCCAATGTCTCTGCCTACCAGTATCTGTTGTAGGTAGCCTTGGGGAATTTATTTCAGTTCAGTGGAAGTTTCCACTTCACTATGCTTGACACTTCACTTCACTCCTTTTCCCTTGATACCTTGGGTTCTGAGGAGGATTCTCCAAGCCTGGACCCAAGTAATCCTCATTTCCCCAGGTTGGCTGAGGAGCGTATGTACACCGACATCCTTCACCTTTCCCTATGTCGCCCACTAAGTCTACCCCTCAGGGTAGACCTCCTCTCTGTCGGAGGGGCATATACTGGATGGTGACTTTGTGTGCCTACTCAACCTAAATCCTCTTCTTTGTGCAGCTTCAGTACCCTCAGCCTTGTAGATCTGAAATATCCAGTTGTTGAAAATTGTGCTTTGAATTGCAGTTTCTGTCAGCCATTGCCGCCAAAAGCAAGAGACACATTCTGCTCCATATCAGTTGTTCTGTAGAGGAGTTATTCACCAACCAAATAAATTGTTTGTCCCTTACCCCAACTATACATCCCCCCCCGAAACAGACTTATGCATAGTGTCAGTGGGTGCTATGAAGGTCGTTTGCATACATGGGTGCTTGAGCATATTTTTTGCAGTCTTGTTGACATGTTTAAGTTGGAGGAGTAATTTGATTGTTGCCAGTGTTTTGAATCGGAGTTATTAAGTAGGTCTTCAAAAGTCAAATAACTATTGTGTCTAATGGATTCTCCAGATCCTCATCTGCAGTCATCTTTATATAATTGATTACGGTTTCATTACATCAACTCTAGCCAGCAAATGCCCCAATAAAATCTGAATTTGAATAAGAAATGTGATCTGTGCTGGATGGAAGTTTAAATACATGGTGTTGGCTCATATTATTACTCTGAAGTATAAAGCAACTGTACTGTTAATAAAGCTTTTGCAATCATTGTCTAGGGTGATATTTGAAGCTTTATGCACAGCATTTATATTGAATGCAAGAATACATTGCTTGTTTGTGCTTTTTCAGGGCCCTGCAATGAAATGTGTACGGTTGGCCGAAAGAGTAGTGGCTTTAATTTGCTGTGAAAGACTGCACTCAATTGGTAAGAATCATGAAGTAAAATTATTCTGAGCGATGGCTTACAATAGTGTGTAACTTTGAGTAAAGGTGTTTTATAAAATGTGGTATTCAGTTGTAAGAGTGATAATTGTGATGCATTATGCACATACATTGAACAAACCTTTTCTATGCTGCCTTTATTTATTTATTTGCAGAGTTTTATATAGCGCTGGCTAGACCCGGAGGTATCAGAGTGCTTTACATGAGGATTAGCCAGTTACAAAATTACGTCAGTTACAGGAGCCTAGTATAAACATAGGAAGAAAAAAAAAACTGTTACACAGTAACATGAGTTACTAGAGCATAGCTTAACATATACACACATCCTATGGGGTATAGAAGGAAGAGGGGAAAAGTAAGATGGGGTTGGAATGAAGATCGGGTCAAGGAAGACCGGCAAGGGGGCAAGTACTTCAGGGGAACCAAGAAGACAAAGTGAAAGTCAAACCGGCTGGGGACCAGCAATCAGCAATTTGTCGGAAGGCGGGGGAGGAAGGAGACATGGCGGAGAGACGAAGGAAAGTCTGCCCAATGTCCGGCTGGGTAGGTAACAGCCAAGGGGGTGATCCACAGCCAATCTCCTCTATAGCTACCTAGGTAGCTCCACTGGGCATCGGCCATATTGCTGGGTCTCCGCGGTCGGTAGATTATTCACGGATTCCTCAGAAGTTGCTGAGGCTGGTTACGAATTCAATCGTGGGAATTGGAGAATCGAAAGACCGCAGTCCATAGAACCCCAGTTGTGTATAAAGTTTCAAGGAGGGGGTAAATTCCAGGGGATTAGAGCCAAAAAGGCAATCCCTAGCCAGGGAGTTCCCAACCGGAGCGCCTCACCTTTCGGCCATCTTGCTGATTAGTTGGTATGGCAGCCGATTTACAAGGCCGTGGATGGCCAATGTTGTAGTGAACTTCTACACAGAGGCCGCTATTATTGCTGCTCGCCTTTGTTCCTTTACTTTCATTTGACTATTGCAGAGTGTCTTTCTCCATCTCTCCAACCCAGGTGTGTCTTTATTAAGCTCCTCAAAAGGTCCATCTTAATATATTGAATCGTGTATCAGTATGTTTATCTGCAACGTTTATTCCTCTATTTTCCTTGGGTAATTATTGAGAGACAAGAAGTGGTAAATATTACTCCAGTATTAGAGCTTTCATAGATTCCCATGCTTGGAATCATTCCCCGTCGTCGAGATGGGAGCCTCGGTAATTATATATATATAACAGTAGTAAATAACATTACAAAAGAGAAACAGGCCTAGGCCTAATCCCATTTTGTAGTCAGACCATGTCTTTTTGTAAAAGAGACCAAAAAGAATCATTAGCCAATCAGAGCAGCCTCACCCTCTAGAACCTTGGTGAAAGAACCTCAGCTCCTCAGATTTTCTACCGCACGTTGTGCAGAAGGGAGTCTCCTAGAGCTCTGCTCTATTTCAACTGTTTTTCAGCTGTTTCTTCAGTTTTTACTTGGCAAGGATGTCTGAAAAAGAAAAGAAAGCTTTGTTTAAGCCTTGTGCCACTTGTGGGAAAAAGAGGCTTTATGTGGAGGATAGGCATAAGGACTGTATATACTGCCTATACCCGGACCACAAAGCTGCGGAGTGCAAGATTTGCCGCACCTTCTCAACCAAGACTCTCCGGGATCGTGAGGGTCGTTTACCTACCTGGCTTCACAAGTTAAAGTCAAGGAAAGACACTGTGTCCAGTGACAGTGAGGAGTCGTCTTCCGCCGTCTCATCCAGAAGGTCAGTCAAGAGGGGTAGGGGTTCCCCTTCATCATCTCTGGGTCACCCCTCTAAGGCCTCAAAAAGACCCCAAAGGAGTCTGAGGACCAAGGTTCTATCAAATCTCCTCACTGCGGTGTAAAGGAGAGGGAAGCACCATTATCTTCTTCTTCCACGACCCCAGGCAAAGAAAAATCTGTGAAGAAGCCTTCTTCTCAATCTTCAGAGAAGAGTTCACACTCGTCGTCGACGCGCAAACCCTCGTCGACGAAGACGGCGAAATCGCAGGCTAAACATGCTCCTGTGTCGACGCCGTCTCTTTTCCAGTGTCGACGGGCTCGTCGACGAGCACGGTGTCGACGATGGTGTCGACGAAGATTGCGGCCACAGTTCCGTCTACCACTGTGGCGTCGACGACGAGAGTGTCGACGATGACGGCCACGACAATCACGACGACGTCAGCAGGGGTGCTGTTAACCTCGTCGACGACCGTTTCGACGACGCCCATAGTCTCGTCGACGATCAGCTCGACGTCGAAGCTTCCGTCGATGATTCCATCTACTCTCTCGTCGACTGTGCTTCCGTCGACGATGTCGTCGCCGACGACGGTTTTCACCTCCACGTCGACGAGACCGTCGACGACATCGTCGACGGGGAAAATTTCGATTTCTATTAAAAGAAAAGGGGTTATGCCGGAAAGGCTTTCACCCAAGACAGTGGATCCCTTACCACCTGCATTGTTGTTGGAGGAGGAAGAGGACTCAGAGGGTGATGACAGCCAGTTTGGCTATGCTAACAGTCCTTCCCAGCTTCTGGTGAAATGTCAGGAAACGGATTCTGAGGGTGATTATTATCAAGAGCAGACTGCTCCACAGCAGCAATATCCAACTCGGGAAAACGTTCAGCAACAGATGGTGTCTGTTCCGACCTCGCTGTTAGCGGACTTACAGGGGATGCTTCTAGACTATCGTCAGAGGTTGTCTTCGCATCCTCCACAACCTGTTATCATACCACAGCCTGTGCATACTCCTCAACCCATGGTAATGGTTTCACCACCTCCATCGACTCGTCCACAAATCCCAACAGAGGCAGTTCTTCAACCCCAGGAGGTTTCTTCAGAGGAGGAGGAAGGTGAACTGGTACAGCAGGATGATGGAGAGGAGTGGGATGACTATGTGATTCCGGATCCCGCTTCGCCAGCTCCTGCCCCGGTGGATTCTCCTCCTGCTGACATTGGGGGTTTTCACAAGTTGATGGAAAGGGCTTCTCTACGTTTTGAACTTCCTATGCCCTCTGTTCAAACTGAGTGCTTTCTATATGATTTTAAGGAGCCGAGTAAGAGGATGATACGTTCCATTCCCATAGTATCTCACGTATGGGAAGAAGGATTAAGGACCATGAAAAATCCAGCTACAGTGGTCCCAGTCTTGCCACGCTTAGACAAAAAATATAAGGCCTCTGATGACAGTCCAGCCTCATTGACTAGTCAACCAAAGCCGGATTCAGTCATTTCCCAGGCAGCGCAGAGAAAATCAAAGAATCCTTCAGCGCCCCTGACCACACCACCAGACAAAGAAGGCAGGCGCCTGGACAATGCAGGGAAACGATTTTCCTCTATGGCAAGTCTGCTGATTAGAGCCGAAAATGCACTAGCAATACTTGGACGATACGACCGCCAATTGTGGTGCGACCTTTCACCTTATCTGAATCAGTTGCCTGAGACGGCTAAGTCTGAAGCAAAGAAGATCCTACTTGAAGGAGAACTAACATCTGCGGAGATCATTGATTGTGCGATGGACATCGCTACAACATCTTTCCGCTCCCTGGCAGGGGCAGCTGTGCTTCGTCGACAGGGTTGGCTCAAGGCAACGTGGTTCCGGCCAGAGGTGCAGAATAAGATCCTGGACCTCCCATTTGATGGGGAAGCTTTATTTGGAAAGCACATTGATGACGCTCTCCAAGATATTAAAAAAGACACTGAGACTGCTAGGTCATTGGGGACCCTTCAGTACCGGAAAGTCCCATTTCGTGGAGCTAGAGGCAGGGGTGCTCCTTCATACAGAGGATCCTATCAACAACAGAGATATTCCTCTTATGCCCCCACATCTCAGTCTTATCGGCCTTCTTACAACCAGAAACAAGGCCAGACATCATCTTTCTCCAGATCCAACTTTAGGGAAAGCAAAATCGTCAGGGACGAGACTCCTCTAAGAGGCAATAGCGGCGACCTGGCTCTTTGCGCTGTGCCCTCCTCCTCCTCCAAGACATCTGTAGGAGGCAGGGTATCTCGTTACCTACACAACTGGCAACGGATTACTTCAGACCGTTGGGTCCTAAGCATCATTCAGAGTGGCCACACCCTGGAGTTCGTCCATCTACCACCATCCAGAGCTCCTTCCGCCATTTCCATGAAACATCTGCGTCTTCTTCGGCTCGAAGTTCATCAACTGCTGATCAAGGGGGCAGTAGAGCTGGATCCTTTATCCCAGAGGAACAAGGGTTTCTATTCCAGGTTCTTCCTGGTAAAGAAGACTTTGGACAAATGGCGACCTATCCTCGACCTCAGGAGCTCAACACTTATCTCACAAAACAATCCTTTCGGATGGTGTCTCTCCAGGACATTCTACGTCTTCTCAACACGGGAGATTTTATGGCCACTCTCGATCTCGAGGATGCATATTTCCACATACCCATCCATCCGGCCCACAGGAGGTTTCTTCGGTTTACAGTCGCCAAGAGCCATTTCCAATTCAAAGTACTTCCATTTGGCCTTCGATCAGCTCCGAGAGTCTTCTCCAAGGTGCTGGCACCGGTAGCAGCATTTCTCAGGAAACATCATTTCCAGGTCTTTCCCTACCTGGACGACTGGTTGCTAAAAGCCCCTTCCAGGGAAGCAGCAGCGGAGGCAGTTGTCTCTTGCACCAGCCTCTTCTCCAATCTGGGCTTGACTCTCAACGCCACCAAGTCTTCTCTTCGCCCTTCCAGGAAGGTTCAGTTTCTAGGAGCGATTTTAAACACATCTCTCAGCAAGGTTTTTCCCTCTCTAGAACGACAAGGGAATCTAATCTCAATGGCCCACCTAGTGCGAAGAAAAAAGTATCTTTCTGTTCGCCTCTACAAATCCCTGCTGGGGATGATGTCCTCCTGCATTCCCTTGATACCTCACTGCAGGTTGCGAATGCGTCCCCTGCAAGAGCTCCTGGATTTACAGTGGAAACAAGTGAGCGGATCCTTCAACGACAAGCTTCGGATCACTCAGGACATGCGCAAGGCCATTCTATGGTGGACAAAACAAAAACATTTGTCCCGAGGTCTATCCTTCGTAGCCGCGCCATCACCTCAGGTGGTAACGACGGATGCGTCACTAGAGGGCTGGGGCGCAGTTTTACAGGATCTGCAAGTCAGTGGTCACTGGCTTCCAGAACAGTGCCTCCTTCACATCAACCTCTTGGAGTTGACAGCGATACGTCTAGCAATTCAAGCTTTCCTTCCAAGGTTGCAGGGTCTGTCGGTTCTTGTCCGGACGGACAATACGACAGCTATGCACTACATCAACAAGGAGGGCGGCACCAGGTCTCTACCTCTGTCACAAGAAGCCCAAAGAATTTGGGAGTGGGCTATCTCTCAGGGGATTTCTCTGAAAGCAGAGCATTTGCCAGGAGTGCTAAACGACAAGGCGGACAGGCTCAGCAGGCTGAAGTCTGTTACACACGAGTGGGAACTGGATCAGACAACGCTGGAGAGGGTGTTTCGCCGGTGGGGCAGACCTTCCATAGACCGGTTTGCCACACCAGAGAACAGGAAATGCCAGTGTTACGCCAGCAAGCTACACCATCGAGGGTCACTGGGGAATGCGCTTTCGATAGCCTGGTCAGGCGCATTTGTCTACGCCTTTCCCCCCCATTCCGCTAATTCCCAGATTACTCAAGAAGATGAAAGCGGAGCGGTGCAAGATGATCCTGATAGCTCCTGCCTGGCCGAGGCAGTTTTGGTTCACCGAACTTCACCTTCTCTCCTTGGACCATCCTCTTCAACTGCGACCAATTCCGCATCTTCTTACAATGTCTCAGGGTCAGATACTGCACCCAGATCCTCGCTCGTTACAGCTCTCAGCATGGCTCCTGAGCAGCGGGAATTTCTTCACCTAAATCTTCCAAAAGAAATAAAGGATGTCCTTTCGCAGGCGAGAGCGCCTTCCACGAACAGGACCTACCGCTTGAAATGGAAGCGTTTTAGTATATGGTGTCTAAGCAATAGTTTGGATCCTTTCTTATCAGAACCACACCAGGTCCTTCCTTATTTCCTGTCCTTGGCTAAGGCAGGTTTGGCTCTTTCATCCATTAAGGTGCACTTAGCAGCAGTTTCTCGTTTTCGACGCACGTCCTCTGGGCCTTCTCTTTGGTCAAGCAGAATTGTCAAACCGTTTCTTAAGGGCCTCTTCAGGGTGTTTCCGCCAGTGAAGCCTCCACCGCCTTCGTGGCAATTAAATTTGGTTCTTTCTCAACTTATGAGACATCCATTCGAACCGATTCATCGGACGGATCTCAAGTTCCTCTCCTGGAAGGTGGCTCTGTTGTTGGCCCTCACTTCAGCCAGGAGAATAGGAGAATTACAAGCTCTTACAATTCAGGAACCCTTCCTTCAGTTCAAGGGAAATACTGTCATCTTGAGAACTAATCCTAAGTTTATTCCTAAAGTACCTTCTTCTTTTCATCTCAACGAACCAGTGATCCTTAAAGCCTTTTTTCCTCAGCCTACGTCGCCGGCTGAGAGAGCTCTTCACTCTCTGGATCTAAAAAGATGTTTGAAATTTTACCTGGACCGAACTAAGTCTTTCCGCAAGTCTTCACAACTTTTTGTATCATATAGCGCTCCCCGCAAGGGATTTCCCATTTCCAAACAGGGGATATCTCGCTGGGTTGTGAACGCTATTCGATACTGTCACACAGCAGCGGGCAAACCCCTGGAGGGTATTGTCCGAGCACATTCGACAAGATCTATGGCATCTTCAGCTGCCTTGTTTGCTGGTGTCCAGATCAAGGACATTTGTAGGGCTGCAACTTGGAGCAGCACTCACACCTTTACTGAAGCATTACTGCCTGGAGTCATCACTCCAAGACGACGCAGCGGTGGGACAGGCAGTTCTGAGGAACCTCTTCCAATGAGTGGTGAGCTTTCCCTTGCTACCCTCCTTCCTTCTTTTATCTGCTTTATACACATTTTCTCTTGTTTATAAATGCACTAACTTATCTATGCCTTCGGCTAGTTGTAAAGCATGTATTTAGATAATGTGTTTTCGGACAAACAATGTCTTATGGAAAATGTGTATCCTTACTGCTAGCTACTCTGATTCCAAGCATGGGAATCTATGAAGCTCCAATACTGGAGTAAGAAAACAAGTTACTTACCTGTAACTTTGGTTCTCCAGTATTGGAAGCTTTCATAGATTCCCATGCGATCCACCCTCCTCCCCTGGGAAAGCTCAGCCTCTATCTGTGTATGTTTTCACAACGTATACGAAAATCTGAGGAGCTGAGGTTCTTTCACCAAGGTTCTAGAGGGTGAGGCTGCTCTGATTGGCTAATGATTCTTTTTGGTCTCTTTTACAAAAAGACAGGGTCTGACTACAACATGGGATTAGGCCTAGGCCTGTTTCTCTTTTGTAATGTTATTTACTACTGTTGTGTATATATATATATATATATATATATATATATATATATATTTATATATTTATATATATATATATATAATTACCGAGGCTCCCATCTCGACGACAGGGAATGATTCCAAGCATGGGAATCTATGAAAGCTTCCAATACTGGAGAACCAAAGTTACAGGTAAGTAACTTGTTTTCATCCTAATCAAAGCTAGCACCCCGCTCATCTTGCAGACAAGCTCACCATCACTGGTGGTCCTCTGCACACCTGCAGCCAGGACACCATCAGGCTGAAGACTAAGAAGTGTAAAAAAAGAAGAAAAAAAAAATGTAGACAGCAGGCCTTTTTTTTTTTTTTTTTAACTATGCGCCCAGGGTCTGCAACAATATCCTGTATCCATCAGGACTGCCCCAACGCTGCTCCAGTTTAGGAAACAGTTGAAGACTCACCCCATTCAAGAACACTACATCACAATGCATTATTATCTGTCCACAACCCAGCTTCCTCTGCTATCACTTGTTGACTATAAGCTTGCCTTTGACTATGTACAGCGCGCTGCTGCCTTTTCACTAGATTTGCGATATAGAAATACCATATACTTGCATACATGCAGAAATTGGTTAAATGCTCAAGCACATCAGACAAGAACGAAGAGGTCTGCAGTTCACCTCTCCAATGAAAAACGGCTGACAGTACAGAATCCTCATCCAAGATTGTTTCAGTCCTAAGTACATATTATGGTGCTGATAAGGGTGACAACAAGGATCTGAAAGAGACACGTTAGTGACAGATGCCTTACCTTAGAATATCCCCAGGCGTCAGGCTGGATCCGGAAAGTTTTTGCGTAGCAGTACCCTTGCGCGTCGGTAGGCGGCGTCGTGCGGCTCCGCGTCCGTCGTCGGCGTTGTGATCGCCGGGATGACGTCGCGGGCAGTACTTAGACGCCGCCCCTGCGCGCTGACATCAGTTCTTCTTTTTCCGCGCCAGCAAGCGCAGATCCGGGAAGAGCAGTGCCCTAGTCATTTTTTGACAAACTTTTTTGGTGAATTTTTTCACTGTTTCTTTTCGTATCGACTCCAAGGTGTCGTTAGGGATGCCCGGCTTTAAGCGTTGCGACGCCTGTGCTCGGACGATGTCCATCACAGACCCGCATCTGGAGTGTCTCTTCTGTCTCGGGCGAGACCACGACACGAAGTCGTGTTCCGACTGCCGGTCCCTAAACCCGAAAGCTTTGCGAGAGCGGTCTCCAAAGCTCCTCGAGGCCCGGCAGTCGGCTCCGCGCCGCACCAAGCCCCGGTCGCGTGAGAGGTCGAGGGGTCGGTCGCGGAGTCCTCGCCGGTCGTCGGAATCCAAGTCTTCGTCGTCCGGTAAGTCTAAACACAAGAAGTCCAAGAAGCATCATCGCTCTAGGACTTCGCCTCGCCGGTCTCGCGACTCGGCTGAGGCCCCTCCCGGCACTGTCCCCGCGGCCCCGGACATGCCTGTGGAGTCGCCCCCGCAATACCCGTCCTTCCCGGGTTCGGGGGCGGATCCGGCCCAAATACAGGAATTCCTGTCGGCCATGGCCTGCCTCTTCGGGCCTCAAGGTCCCTCCGGTGCGCCTTCGGGCCCCGCGGGCCCTGATGGAGTTGCCCCGGCGTCGCCGACGACTCCGGTCCCGGCGTCGCTCGTGCCTCCAGCCTCGATCCCGGCTCCGGCTTCGGCCCGGCCTCGATCCCGGCTCCGGTGGTACCGCAACCCCCATCGACGCCGGTCGACCTGACCACGCCTCCGCCGGCGCCGATGTCTCCGGTGCCGTTCCTGACGCCGCCCGGGGCTCCGGGCGGCGTCGTCCCCTGTACTCTCCGGCTCCGGACATGGAGCCGGACCGGCGCCGCTCGGCGCCGGTTCCGGCGCCCGATGAGACCTTGGGTCCCAAATGTCCCTCCTCCTCCTTATTTTGAACCGGAGGAGGACCAGGAGGACTGGGAGGGGTCTGAGGACCCTCTGGCACAACAGTGTCAGTATGATGAGGACTGGGCAGAGGAACTAGGGGATGCCAGTGGTCTAGATACTTCCCCTGACACTGGCATGCTGTCTCCTCCCGTGGCTACGGAGGAGGGAGCCAATTTTGCAACGGTGTTGCGTAGGGCAGCTGGAGCCTTACATCTCCGACTCCCTACTGTGGCGGTCAAGACTAATCTCTTGACAGAAGTGCTTCAGCCGGCAGCCTCCTCCTTGGAGACTGTGCTGCCGTTTAACGATGCACTCACTGACGTTCTTTTGGGCGCCTGGTCCAAGCCCAACACAGGGGCTCCTGTGGATAGGAACGTGTCCCGACGCCATCGCCCAGCTCCGGGCGACCCCTTGTTTCTCTCTGTCCACCCCACTCCTGAGACCTTGGTTGTCCAAGCCTCGGCTTCCCAAACCGCCTTCCCTACCGCCCCTCCGGATAGGGAATCCAAACGACTGGATCAATTTGGGAAGAAGGGTTTTTCTTCCTCCAGTGCTGGCTTGCGGTCCATCAACACCGCTTGTCTTTTGGGCCGATATACCCACTCCCTGTGGGATTCGGTGGCGACTGTTTTGCCCCAGTGTTCTGAGGAGGTCCAGACACTGCTTACCCGCGCCATTGCGGAAGGTAGGGATGCGGCCAAATACACCATACGTTGTGGCCTTGATACCGCCGACTCGCTGGGCAGATCTATTGCAACGACGGTGGCGCTGCGTCGCCACGCCTGGCTGAGAACCACTGGTTTCTCGGGTGATGTCCAGAATACACTCATGTGCATGCCCTTTGATGGAGTCGGTCTTTTTGGTTCCAAAGCAGACCATGCGTTGGAGCGTTTTAAGGACTCACGGGCTACTGCCAAGTCCCTGGGCCTTTCTACTGCACGCCCTCCGCTAACCTCTGCTTTTCGCCCCTATCGTGGCAACGGAAGGGGCGCCCAGTCACGTCAGCAGCCCAGCCACCGGCCCGCGCAGCAGGCGTCTTCGCGTGGCCGAGGACGTGGATACCGCCGTGGCGGTTCGGGCAACCAGCGTGCGGGTCAGGCCACACACCCCGCCCCGTCCGCGGCCTCCAAGCCCTCCTAGTCCCTCCTTTCAGGTGCACAGCACGCCAGTTGGAGGCAGGGTCCGCCATCACCTTCACCACTGGCGTGCCATCACCTCGGACAAGTGGGTCTTGGACATTGTCCGAAGGGGCTACTCCCTCCCCTTCGAGACCACCCCCAGCCATGCCACCTCAATTCCACCGCATATCAGGGGATCACTTGGTGCTTCTGCAGAAGGAAGTCACGGCCCTCTTGGCCAAGAGGGCCATCGAGCATGTTCCGACCCCAGAAGTAGGGCGTGGTTGCTACTCCCACTACTTTCTGGTGCCCAAAAGGACAAGGAGGACATGCGTCCTATCTTGGACCTCCGGAACGTCAATCGCTTCCTCCGGAAGGAGAAGTTCAAGATGCTCACCCTAGCTCAGGTCTTGACTGCCCTCGACCCTGGAGACTGGTTGGTAGCGTTGGACTTGCAGGACGCCTATTTCCACATCCCCGTCCTGCCGGCCCACCGGCGTTACCTTCGGTTCACGGTAGGCCACGAGCATTTTCAGTTCACCGTGCTTCCCTTTGGCCTTACCAGTGCCCCTCGGGTGTTCATGAAAGTGATGGCGGTGGTCGCAGCTCATCTGCGCCGGGCAGGGGTTTCAGTCTTCCCCTACCTCGACGACTGGCTGCTGAAGGCGGGCTCGTCCCAGGCAGTCGTCTCCCACCTCCAGACTACGGCCGAACTCCTGCACTCGCTGGGGTTCTCCATCAATGTGCCGAAGTCGCATCTGATTCCTTCTCCACAGCTCCTTTTCATCGGAGCAGTTCTGGACACGACGCAGTTTCGGGCCTATCCTCCCGAACGGCGAGTCCGGGATATTCAGGCTATGATTCCGATCTTTCAGCCTTTATCCTGGGTTTCGGTACGGATGACCCTGAGGCTGCTGGGCCTCATGGCCTCCTGCATCCTGCTGGTCAATCATGCCAGATGGCATATGCGGGCTCTGCAGTGGGACCTGAAGTTCCAGTGGGCGCAGCACCAGGGCAACCTGTCCGATCACGTCCAGATCTCGGAGGGGACTGCAAAACAGTTGCAGTGGTGGCTCTCGAACCGGCAATGGGTCATGGGCAGATCCCTCTCCCTTCCCCAGCCAGAGCACACAGTTGTGACGGACGCGTCCCTTCTGGGATGGGGCGGTCACATGGGAGAGGCGGAGATCAGAGGCCTCTGGTCTCCGGCGGAGTCCCGGCTCCATATCAACATTCTGGAGCTCCGGGCGATCCGACTTGCACTCAAGGCATTCCTTCCCTCTGTCAAAGGGAAGGTAGTGCAGGTGTTCACAGACAACACCACCGCCATGTGGTACTGCAACAAACAGGGCGGGGTGGGGTCGTGGACCCTATGTCAAGAGGCTCTGCGCCTCTGGACATGGCTGGAACATCAGGGCATGTTCCTGATGGTTCAACACCTGGCAGGTTCCCTGAACGCCAGGGCGGACGAACTCAGCCGCAGGTGCATGATGGATCACAAATGGTGTCTTCACTTGGACGTGGCGCTAGGACTCTTTCTACAATGGGGAGAGCCTTGGTTAGATCTATTCGCCACCGAAGAGAACGCGCAATGTCATCAGTACTGCGCGTTGGAATTTCCAAGGCGGCACTCGCTCGGCGACTCTTTTCGTCGCGAGTGGAGTTGCGGTCTGTTGTACGCCTTTCCGCCTATACCACTTCTACCCAGAGTGTTGAAGAAGATTCGGCACGACCGGGCCCAAGTCATCCTTGTGGCTCCGGACTGGGCTCGAAGAGTTTGGTATCCCGAGCTACTCAGTATGAGCGTAGATCCCCTGATCCGTCTGCCTCTTCGGGAGGATCTTCTGTCGCAGCAGCAGGGGACGGTCCTCCACCCGAACCTGTCCAGTCTACACCTGCTTGCGTGGAGATTGAGCGGCGGCAGTTGATTCCTTTCGACTTGCCTCCCGAAGTTTGTGATGTGATTCTGGCAGCCAGGCGTCCCTCCACTAAGGTGGTATACGCCTGCAGGTGGAACAAATTTGTGGCATGGTGCACAGCAAAGGCTGTGAACCCCCTTTCTGCCCCTCTTTCTGAGGTCCTTCTGTTCCTTCTTTCTCTGGCCCAACAGGGTTCTGCCCTGGGTACCATCAAGGGTTATCTTTGTGCTATCTCGGCCTTCCTCAGGCTCCCTGATCAGCCCTCCCTTTTCAAGTCCCCTGTTGTTAACAGGTTCTTAAAAGGCATTACACACCTCTTCCCTCCTGTTCCGTTTGTGATGCCTCAGTGGGACTTGAACTTGGTTCTTACCTTTTTAAAGTGCGCTCCCTTTGAGCCTCTACATAACTGTCCTCTTCGTCTTCTGACTCTGAAGACAGCCTTTCTGGTGGCCATCACCTCCGCTCGGCGGGTGAGTGAGCTCCAGGCTCTATCATGCAAACCTCCCTTTCTGTCTGTCCATCCAGACAAGGTTGTTCTTAGGACGCGTCCGTCCTTCTTGCCAAAGGTGGTTACTGCCTTCCGCATTGGGCAGACCATCACTTTGCCTACCTTCTTTCCGCCTCCGCATCCTTCCAGAGAGGAAGAGAGCCTCCACCGTCTGGACCCAAAACGTGCGCTCTCTTTCTATATCGACCGCACCAAACACTTCCGGGTGGATGACCAGCTCTTTGTTGGCTACGTGGGCGCCAAAAAAGGTCGGGCGGTGCACAAACGAACCATCTCCCGCTGGGTTACCTTGTGCATCAAGGCCTGCTATTCTTTGGCTAAGAAGGAGCCTCCTGTTGGGCTGCGTGCCCATTCCACCAGGGCAACGGCTGCTACCACGGCTTTGGGCCGCGGTGTTCCGCTGCAGGTTATCTGTCAGGCAGCTACGTGGGCCTCGCTGCACACGTTTACGAAGCATTACTGCCTTGACAGTCAGGTCCGGAGGGACAGCTTCTTTGGCCGTTCTGTCCTCCGGGACTTCCTTGTCTGATCTTTGTTCGCAGACCCACCACCGGGGTTGGTATTGCTGGGGTATCTATTCTAAGGTAAGGAATCTGTCACTAACGTGTCTCTTTCAGATGCACAAGTTACTAACTTGTGTAACGATATATCTGTAAGAGACAGTAGTTAGTGACCGATTCCTTACCGCCCCACCCATCCTCCCCGTTCTGCAAACTGATTTCTAGTGTTAAGGACATCCCTTTCAGGGCCCTAGTATTTTTCAGACACCTATGTCAGCTTCTTGCATGGCTCTGCGTTCCTGGCACGGAAAGTCGTGTACAGAACTGACGTCAGCGCGCAGGGGCGGCGTCTAAGTACTGCCCGCGACGTCATCCCGGCGATCACGACGCCGACGACGGACGCGGAGCCGCACGACGCCGCCTACCGACGCGCAAGGGTACTGCTACGCAAAAACTTTCCGGATCCAGCCTGACGCCTGGGGATATTCTAAGGTAAGGAATCTGTCACTAACTACTGTCTCTTACGGATATATCGTTACACAAGTTAGTAACTTGTGCCTTATGACTCCTCTGAACCATGATGGGTTGTCGTTGGAGTCTTCCTGGTAAACCACAGCACCATTCTAATTAGTTCACAGTATCAAAGGCCAAAGCAGTGGCTCAGATGCACTTCTCAACACTGGGTAAAATGTCTTTAGGGCCAAATTGCGCATTTCCTGCCTGATCACACACTTGTCAATATATGATATCTTGCCAACTATTTCTGCTACAGGCTATGACATTCAAGCCAAAGAAAAGCAATTATTTACCTTTTGATTAGTGATGGTTGGTGGTGGTGGTGGATAAAGTTAAGTGTCCTGTGTTTAAATGTTAGTGTGTTCAGTGTTGCACTAGAAAATAGTCATCTGTAGAACATAGGGGTGACCCCATAATAAGACAGCACTTCTGGAACTATCCTAGAAGCAGATCAAATTTTTTTTAGACCAGGTAAATGTAGCACAGCCAAACAACTGACCTATGCAAAATAGTTTAAAATGTTTGAAACCTTTTAGTTTGAAAGTAATTTCATGTGAACTGTTAATTTAGAAATTGATAAGTGTCCTTGTATTTTACTTTGAAACCAATTAATTGAAAATTTTTGTTAAAAAAAAGCTAATTTCAAGCGCGTTTGTAGAATTTCCTAACAATCTGAGTAATAGAAGAGAGGGTGGTAATCGGAGATAAAGCCTTAATTATTTGTCAAGATAGTTGTTGTCTATGGTCCTGTAAGTAACTTCAGCTTCATCAAAGTCTTCCAGCAGACCATAAACTCCGATGTTTAGGATACCCGCCAGCCAAAGCAGGTGACTATGGTCTGTAGAGTATGAGCTTCTTCGAGAATGTTGCAACCAAAAAGGCATGGCTGTTTGCTTCACCAGTTGACACCTATTTGCATACTGTCGTACTGGTGGGCCTCTTGGACTAAGTCTTAAAAGAAACCAGTCTCGCTTAACCTCTTTATAGGTAGCTCTTGTGATTTATTTATTCTTCTTTTTTAAAGGCATTATGGAATTAGAATGCAACAGATGTAAAGGGAATGAGTTCCAACAGAGTGGTCCTTAGGTAGAAAAGCCTCTGCTTTTCTTGAAGAGTAGTTGGATCATCTGATTTCCCACTAAATAGAATGGAGCCCTTCTTATGTCACTGGTGGCGGTGTGGTACTGAATGCAGGTAAGCTGGTGCCGTGTTGTGAATGCAGTTGTAAACTAGGCAGCCCAGCTTGAATCGAAACCCCTCTGTAACTGGCAATCAGTGCAGTACTTTTCTGGCTGTCAAAATGGTTTTATTTTGGACATATCAAAGAAGCTGTCGCTGACTGCAGTGACTATGGACTGGTTAAAAGACACATTATTCTTGAAAGAGACACACAAGTTTTTTTTAACCTTGCCATTACTAAATAGATGAGGTCTTTTTAGACTGGATTTTCTTTCAACCCCAAAGAAAATTAGCTTGATCTTAGAGCTATCTGTAAGGTATTATTAATCTTTAACCATATCACTTCCTCCAGAATCTTTGGAGTATACCTGTAGATAAAGGGGTCTCTAGAGAGTTTTGTGCACACCTGAGTGTCAAAAGCACATGATGCACATAATAAATGATCTTTAGAACTGTCAAGAAAAGGACTTTGGTGTAGGATAAACAGCATGAGAGAGAATGCAATGACCCCTGCTGGTCCCATGGGCGGGGTAGAACCTCTGGTGATGTACATGGACAGAGATCCATTCTCTGTTATCTGTATGTTTGAAAAGCCTGAAATAAGGTTACTGTCAAAGTATCGGTGTTCACAAACATAAATTATCCATTAAGAAGGATGTAATGGTCAGCAATATTTAATGCCAGAAACAGAGTGAGCATCATCACAGTGCAGTCACCACTGTCATCCACCATCCTTAGTGTCATCCCTAATATCTAAAAGAGCAGTCTGTTGCAAGCTTGAGAAGCTTGACAGAATGGAGAGCAGGCAGTTCTTACTTTCCAGATGCGCCTACAGTTGTAGGCTTAGCCCTCCCTGTTGATTTGTTGGCTTGCCCACATCTAGTTGTCCGAGGTCAGTTTTCGGAAGCAGTGTGATCAGATTTACTTTGGGAGTACCTAGTCAGGGTTAGGCGGAGTTACACATGAGCTTCTCTGTGGATTTTGAACCAGAGCCGACTTCTTATCACTGGTGCTGATTATACGCTCAGGGTTGGTAAACCAGTGTCTGCTGCCTCCTGTCTAGGCAGACCAGCTAAAGGGTGGGGTAAATTCCTAATCGGCCTCCTTTTTAAAAAAAACAACAAAAAAAAACTTACCTGATTATCCTATTTTTCAGACTATTAAATGAGTTGTTTTGCCCGCTGTTTTTTCAGGCTGTTTTGGTGGCATACCATAAAGCTTGCTAGTTGACAGAAATGCAGTAATAGATGTGAGAAGAGAGAATTCTCTAATTTGTATCCGATTTCATCATGCCAGAACTCTTAATTTTATCTCATTATCAGTAGTGATTAGCTTTCCACTGTGAGTCTCCAAAGCATTTATCTAGCTTGGAGTAGTCTATGACTGGCCCACCAACTCGTGCACTGAAGCTCGCTCATTTTCAGGTGGATTGTCACATATGCTCAGGCAAATACCATCACTCATGGGGCAACCAACAATGGCTGGCGTGAGCTGACTCATTGTCCCATGCTGTATGCCGTCATGAATTAAGATGCATTACACTCATTCGGACAAACTACAAAAGACCAGAAAGGGTTAACTTAAAGCCCAACTAGCTATTAAAAATGACTTGTATTTTAATTACATTTTTTAATTACAAGATTCCAGCAGACAACTAACATGTCGGGCCCGTCAAAAAGATTCTTGCAGGAATTATTATTACAGTGCAACACTACTATCCTCTGGGTTTGTCAAAGGGAGCAATCAACACTAAAACCTTTGCCTTCTGCAGTAATCCGTGAGACTCCACATAATTGAATGAAGGTTTACAGGCTTTAACATGCTGCAGTAACAATTCTCCCTTAAAGATCATTTGGCTCTAACATATATGTTCCATACAAATTAAATTAGGCCCACTGCCTTTCATGGAACTTTTCACATTAACAAATGAGACCTATAATATCTCATATAACTTTTTCCTGTAAACCAGTCAGGTCTAAAGCGTTTATCGCACCAGACAGAGTGGTCTAGAGCACACCAGCAACTTGCCAAAAGCCATCGAGAACCTCAATAGCTGGATCACTGCATGCTCCGACACCTTGGCTCCCTCAAGTACAACCCAATGGCTAAGGCCCGACCTCAGGCCAGGTAATGCACACAGGAACTCAGGCTGAAGAAACGACAAGCAAATGGAGTGCAAATGGAGAATCATTCAAGATACCACGGATAAGACATCTTCAAATCCACCCTTAGATGCTGCCACCAGCCGCCTACAAGGATGTATCTGAAAGAGACACGTTAGTGACAGATTCCTTACCGTAGAATATCCCCAGGCGTCAGGCTGGATCCGGAAAGTTTTTTGCGTAGCAGTACCCTTGCGCGTCGGTAGGCGGCGTCGTGCGGCTCCGCGTCCGTCGTCTGCGTCGTGATCGCCGGGATGACGTCGCGGGCAGTACTTAGGCGCCGCCCCTGCGCGCTGACGGCAGTTCTTCTTTTTCCGCGCCAGCAAGCGCAGATCCGGGAAGAGCAGTGCCCTGGTCATTTTTTGACCAAACTTTTTGGTGATTTTTTCACTGTTTTTCTCCATCGACTTCAAGGTGTCGTAGGGATGCCCGGGTTTAAACGTTGCGGCGCCTGTGCTCGGATGATGTCCGTCACAGACCCGCATTGGGAGTGTCTCTTCTGCCTCGGCCGAGGCCACGACACGGAGTCTTGTTCCGACTGCCAGGCCCTCCACCCGAAAGCTTTGCGAGAGCGGTCTCGAAAGCTCCTCGAGGCCCGGCATTCGGCTCCGCGGAGCCCCGGTCGCGTGAGAGGTCCAGGGGTCGATCGCGGAGTCCACACCGGTCGTCGGCATCGAAGTCTTCTTCGTCCGGTAAGTCAAAACACAAAAAGTCCAAAAAGCATCGTCGCTCTAGGACTTCGCCTCGCCGGTCTCGCGACTCGGCTGAGGCCCCTCCCGGCACCGTCCCCGCGGCCCCGGACATGCCTGTGGAGTCGCCCCCGCAATACCCGTCCTTCCCGGGTTCGGGGGCGGATCCGGCCCAAGTGCAGGAATTCCTGTCGGCCATGGCCCGCCTCTTCGGGCCTCAAGGTCCCTCCGGTGCGCCTTCGGGCCCCGCGGGCCCTGATGGGGTTGCTCCGGCGTCGCCGACGGCTCCGGCCCCGGCGTCGCCCGTGCCTCCAGCCTCGATCCCGGCTCTGGCTCCGTCCCCGGCCTCGATCCCGGCTCCACAACCCCCATCGACGCCGGTCGACCTAACGACACCTCCGCCGGCGCCGATGTCTCCGGTGCCGTTCTCGACGCCGCCTGGGGCTCCGGGCGGCGTCGTCCCCAGTTCCTTCCGGCTCCGGACATGGACCCGGACCGACGTCGCTCGGCGCCGGTTCCGGCGCCGATGAGACCTTGGGTCCCAAATGTCCCTCCTCCCCTTATTTTGAACCTGAGGAGGACCAGGAGGACTGGGAGGGGTCTGATGACCCTCTGGCACAACAGTGTCAGTACGATGAGGACTGGACAGAGGGTCTAGGGGATGCCAGTGGTCTAGATACTTCCCCTGACACTGGCATGCTGTCTCCTCCCGTGGCTACGGAGGAGGGAGCCAATTTTGCAACGGTGTTGCGTAGGGCGGCTGGAGCCTTACATCTCCAACTCCCTACTGTGGCGGTCAAGACTAATCTCTTGACCGAGGTGCTTCAGCCGGCAGCCTCCTCTACGGAGACTGTGCTGCCGTTTAACGACGCCCTCACTGACGTTCTTTTGGGCGCCTGGTCCAAGCCCAACACAGGGGCTCCTGTGGATAGGAACGTGTCCCGACGCCATCGCCCAGCTCCGGGCGACCCCCTGTTTCTCTCTGTCCACCCCACCCCAGAGATCTTGGTTGTCCAAGCCTCCGCTTCCCAAACCGCCTTCCCTACCGCCCCTCCGGATAGGGAATCCAAACGCCTGGATCAATTTGGGAAGAAGGGTTTTCTTCCTCCAGTGCTGGCTTGCGGTCCATCAACACCGCTTGCCTTTTGGGCCGATATACCCACTCCTTGTGGGATTCGGTGGCGAATGTTTTGCCCCAGTGTTCTGAGGAGGTCCAGACACTGCTTTCCTGCGCCATTGCGGAAGGAAGGGATGCGGCCAAATACACAATAAGATGTGGCCTTGATACCGCCGACTCGCTGGGCAGGTCTATTGCAACGACGGTGGCGCTACGACGCCACGCCTGACTGAGAACCACTGGTTTTTCAGGGGATGTCCAGAATACTCTCATGGACATGCCCTTTGATGGAGTCGGTCTTTTTGGGTCCAAAGCAGACCATGCGTTGGAGCGCTTTAAGGACTCACGGGCTACTGCAAAGTCCCTGGGCCTTTCTGCTACACGCCCTCCGCTGACTTCTGCTTTTCGCCCCTATCGTGGCCACGGTAGGGGCGCCCCTTCACGTCAGCAGCCCAGCCACCGGCCCGCGCAGCAGGCGTCTTCGCGTGGCCGAGGATGTGGATTCCGCCGTGGCGGATCGGGCAACCAGCGTGCGGGTCAGGCCACCACCTCCAACCCGTCCGCGGCCTCCAAACCCTCCTAGTCCCTCCTTTCAGGTGCACAGCACGCCGGAAGGGGGCAGGGTCCGCCATCACCTTCCCCACTGGCGTACCATCACCTCGGACAGGTGGGTCTTGGACATTGTCCGAAGGGGCTACTCCCTCCCCTTCGAGTCCACCCCCCCCCAGCCATGCCGCCTCAATTCCACCGCATGTCAGGGGACCACTTGGTACTTCTGCAGAAGGAAGTCACGGCCCTCTTGGCCAAGAGGGCCATCGAGCATGTTCCGACCCCAGAAGTAGGGCGTGGTTGCTACTCCCACTACTTCCTGGTGCCCAAAAAGGACAAGGAGGACATGCGTCCTATCTTGGACCTCCGGAACGTCAATCGCTTCCTCCGGAAGGAGAAGTTCAAGATGCTCACCCTAGCTCAGGTCTTGACTGCCCTCGACCCTGGAGACTGGTTGGTAGCGTTGGACTTGCAGGACGCATATTTCCACATCCCCGTCCTGCCGGCCCACCGGCGTTACCTTCGGTTCACGGTAGGCCCGAGCATTTTCAGTTCACCGTGCTCCCCTTTGGCCTTACCAGTGCCCCTCGGGTGTTCACGAAAGTGTTGGCGGTGGTCGCAGCTCATCTGCGCCGGGCAGGGGTTTCAGTCTTCCCCTACCTCGACGACTGGCTGCTGAAGGCGGGCTCGTCCCAGGCAGTCGTCTCCCACCTCCAGACTACGGCCGAACTCCTGCACTCGCTGGGGTTCTCCATCAATGTGCCGAAGTCGCATCTGATTCCTTCTCCACAGCTCCTTTTCATCGGAGCAGTTCTGGACACGACGCAGTTTCGGGCCTATCCTCCCGAACGGCGAGTCCGGGATATTCAGGCTATGATTCCGATCTTTCAGCCTTTATCCTGGGTTTCGGCACGGATGACCCTGAGGCTGCTGGGCCTCATGGCCTCCTGCATCCTGCTGGTCAATCATGCCAGATGGCATATGCGGGCTCTGCAGTGGGACCTGAAGTTCCAGTGGGCGCAGCACCAGGGCAACCTGTCCGATCACGTCCAGATCTCGGAGGGGACTGCAAAACAGTTGCAGTGGTGGCTCTCGAACCGGCAATGGGTCATGGGCAGATCCCTCTCCCTTCCCCAGCCAGAACACACAGTTGTGACGGACGCGTCCCTTCTGGGATGGGGCGGTCACATGGGAGAGGCGGAGATCAGAGGCCTCTGGTCTCCGGCGGAGTCCCGGCTCCATATCAACATTCTGGAGCTCCGGGCGATCCGACTTGCACTCAAGGCATTCCTTCCCTCTGTCAAAGGGAAGGTAGTGCAGGTGTTCACAGACAACACCACCGCCATGTGGTACTGCAACAAACAGGGCGGGGTGGGGTCGTGGACCCTTTGTCAGGAGGCTCTGCGCCTCTGGACATGGCTGGAACATCAGGGCATGTTCCTGATGGTTCAACACCTGGCAGGTTCCCTGAACGCCAGGGCGGACGAACTCAGCCGCAGGTGCATGATGGATCACGAATGGCGTCTTCACTCGGAAGTGGCGCAAGGACTCTTTCTACAGTGGGGAGAGCCTTGGTTAGATCTATTCGCCACCGAAGAGAACGCGCAATGTCATCAGTTCTGCGCATTGGAATTTCCAAGGCGGCACTCGCTGCGGCGACGCTTCGTCACGAGTGGAGTTGCGGTCTATTGTACGCCTTTCCGCCTATACCACTTCTACCCAGAGTGTTGAAGAAGATTCGGCACGACCGGGCCCAAGTCATTCTTGTGGCTCCGGACTGGGCTCGAAGAGTTTGGTATCCCGAGCTACTCAGTATGAGCGTAGATCCCCCGATCCGTCTGCCTCTTCGGGAGGATCTTCTGTTGCAGCAGCAGGGGACGGTCCTCCACCCGAACCTGTCCAGTCTACACCTGCTTGCGTGGAGATTGAGCGGCGGCAGTTGATTCCTTTCGACTTGCCTCCCGAAGTTTGTGATGTGATTCTGGCAGCCAGGCGTCCCTCCACTAAGGTGGTATACGCCTGCTGGTGGAACAAATTTGTGGCATGGTGCACAGCAAAGGCTGTGAATCCCCTTTCTGCCCCTCTTTCTGAGGTCCTTCTGTTCCTTCTCTCTCTCTCTCTGGCCCAACAGGGTTCTGCCCTGGGTACCATCAAGGGTTATCTTTGTGCTATCTCGGCCTTCCTCAGGCTCCCTGATCAGCCCTCCCTTTTCAAGTCCCCTGTTGTTAACAGGTTCTTAAAAGGCATTACACACCTCTTCCCTCCTGTTCCGTTTGTAATGCCTCAGTGGGACTTGAACTTGGTTCTTACCTTTTTGATGTGCGCTCCCTTTGAGCCTCTACATAACTGTCCTCTTCGTCTTCTGACTCTGAAGACAGCCTTTCTGGTGGCCATCACCTCCGCTCGGCGGGTGAGTGAGCTCCAGGCTCTATCTTGCAAACCTCCCTTTCTGTCTGTTCATCCAGACAAGGTTGTTCTTCGGACGCGTCCGTCTTTCTTGCCAAAGGTGGTTACTGCTTTCCACATTGGGCAGACCATCACTTTGCCCACCTTCTTTCCGCCTCCGCATCCTTCCAGAGAGGAAGAGAGGCTCCACCGTCTGGACCCAAAACGTGCGCTCTCCTTCTATATTGACCGCACAAAACACTTCCGGGTGGATGACCAGCTCTTTGTTGGCTACGTGGGAGCCAAAAAAGGTCGGCGGTGCACAAGAGGACCATCTCCCGCTGGGTTACCTTGTGCATCAAGACCTGCTATTCTTTGGCTAAGAAGGAGCCTCCTGTTGGGCTGCGTGCCCATTCCACCAGGGCAACGGCTGCTACCACGGCCTTGGGCCGTGGTGTTCCGCTGCCGGTTATCTGTCAGGCAGCTACGTGGGCCTCGCTGCACACGTTTACAAAGCATTACTGCCTTGACAGTCAGGTCCGGAGGGACGGCTTCTTTGGCCGTTCTGTCCTCCAGGACTTCCTTGTCTGATCTTTGTTCGCAGACCCACCACCGGGGTTGGTATTGCTGGGGTATCTATTCTACGGTAAGGAATCTGTCACTAACGTGTCTCTTTCAGATGCACAAGTTACTAACTTGTGTAACGATATATCTGTAAGAGACAGTAGTTAGTGACAGATTCCTTACCGCCCACCCATCCTCCCCGTTCTGCGAACTGATTTCTAGGGTTAAGGACATCCCTTTCAGGGCCCTAGTATTTTTCAGACACCTATGTCAGCTTCTTGCATGGCTCTGCGTTCCTGGCGCGGAAAGTCGTGTACAGAACTGGACGTCAGCGCGCAGGGGCGGCGCCTAAGTACTGCCCGCGACGTCATCCCGGCGATCACGACGCCGACGACGGACGCGGAGCCGCACGACGCCGCCTACCGACGCGCAAGGGTACTGCTACGCAAAAACTTTTCCGGATCCAGCCTGACGCCTGGGGATATTCTACGGTAAGAAATCTGTCACTAACTACTGTCTCTTACAGATATATCGTTACACAAGTTAGTAACTTGTGCCTCAGGTCCGTCTCTGGTTCTATGGCCCGAATTGCACAATGGATGTACATGTGTCACATCGCTTGAGCCCGCGCTTATCTGGCACGTAGTTCTTGTGAACTACATCAGTTCTGGAGGTTAGTGGTGGGAGGCAGACGTGCCCTCTCTGTGGGTGTCTGTATGGCAGCTGCAGTGCTAGCATCCTTTCTTTAAACGCATCATTAAGCCTGTTTATTTATGTTTTTCTTCTCCCTGTGCTTCTTTTTTTCTTGCAAACGCTGTTCCTCCTGGAAGTTCCCCCATTGCTTCTCTGCCCCTCCCTTCCCAGTGTTGCTCCCTCCGCCGCTCCACTGCAATTAGTTGCTCACCCCCCAACACCCGGATTTTTATGCATCTTTTTTTTCAGTGGGCTGGCTGCTCCAATTTGCTGCAGAGTTACTCCTTTCTCTGTAAACTACCTTTGTGTGCTTTTTATTTTATTAATTTACTGCTCCAAGATCTGTCAATCATCTTGGAAGGATAAATTAAAAACTATTCGACATGTCTCGTATGTGGTGGTGCATATGCAATGCTGGTGAAAAAATGTGCCCACCCTCCTCCCCCGCATCATGATGCATACGGTCATACTTTGTGATACCTGAGTGCGTATACGCCGTCATGCTAGGGTCAGCCATTTTGACTTTTTTTGTCTTTGCAATTGTTGTGCAACAAACAATATTGGCAAAGTCAAAATTCAGCTGCCACCTCTCAAAGGTGAAACCTATTGTCTTTGCCAATGCTTTTTATTTTTCATCCATGTGCCCTTGTGAAGTGACTCATGTCATCTCCATCACATTCAATGAATAACTCCTGTAGGTTAGAAAAAAGGCAACTGCCATTTTGTGTTCTCCACGATGTTAGTCATAAGATGCTTATCGCCTCGGTCTCGTTGTCTCCAGTACAACTCCAGATATTTCGAGACGAGCCAGGAGAGCGGAAGAGATGGGCTGTGATGCTTCCCCCTCCGTCCTTCTGTCTCATTATACTGCTTCCATATACAATTTTGTATTATATAACATACTACATAGTTAAAAAAAAAAATCGTCTTTTACAATGCCAATAGCTCTAACTCTCACAAATGCGAGACCTATTGCAATATCGATCGATCTCTCTCTATATATGGCTATGTCTACACACATGTATATCTATATATATTCGCTATATATCTACATTACACCGTGACAATCACCTGGCCCTGCGTCCAACCCTCTGCTGCACAAGGTGAAAAACTATGCTTAGTGATGGAGTTCGATCAATATGAATAAAAAGAAACAGACATTTACTGAAAAAAAAGGTTAAAGTGACTTTGTCACCAGTGATGTCAATTAACTTGTTATGAGTGATGTAATATGTGAGGTCATAATCCGTGCATGGTGGGGGCGCAGTTTATAGTTAGGTCAGTAAAGTATACCTGGTGAATTTCAGTGACATGTTCAAGTTCCTGTTGCGTACAGTTTTCACTCCTGTGCACAAGCTTTCATGGAGAGCCCATTCCCTTCAGACACTCAAGGCCCCTTAGGAGAGTAAGCACAACCTTCGCCCTGTAGCAAAGCTTTTACAGATAGTTGATGTCTTGTGGACAATCAGCGAGACGCACGCTGTAAGCGCACTCCCTTCACACTCAAGACCGATTTGAAGGCCAAGCATGCTGCTAAAGCTTTCACCCTGTAGCAGTAAAGAGGTAATAGAAATTGTCTGTGTGCCTCAGGTCGTCAATAATGTACTTTGAGATGTCATTCAACATGTCATCGGTGATGTGATATGTGAGGTCCCATGCAGTTCATGGTAGTTTCTATATTATTACAAGGCCGAACTATAACATCACTTTAGCATTTGACTTTTTTCATTGGATTTTTAGTGTTTTTTTTAAAACGTAAGCCAAAATCTTAGTGCCTTACCTAATTATAACATCACTTTAATCTTTGTGTTTTCAGAGGAATATATATATATATATATATATATATATATATATATATATATATATATATATATATATATATATATAAAAAATACCCTTTCAGGCATAGAGTGACGAATAAATTATGCAAAAAAGAAGCCGAGAACTCTGGGTAGTTATCAAGTTTAGGTGGAAAGCAGCTCCTGTATAGAGCACTCTCAACACCAGCGACACTCTAGATCTGCTCACCTCAAATGTCTGCTTTTCTATCAAAGTCTTTAAGCATAGGATTAGCAGAGTGCTATCCACGCCGAGATAGAAATGGACAAAGTCTTTTGCCATTTCTACAGCAAAATCTTTAAGCATAGGACTAGCACAGTGCTGTCCTTGCCGAGCTGTAAAATGACATAAGCCATTTACCACTCCAGGCACAGTATTACAGCTTTGAATTGGTAAAATACCAACCAAGCCAATCTGAAATGAGTAAAAGCAACCCCTGACACAGTGTTCCGCTCTAATTGGAGCTCTTCAGAGAGGTATAGCTTTGTCCAGACACAAGGGAGCACCCAGTATAAGTAAAAAAATACCCTTTCAGGCATAGAGTGACGAATAAATTATGCAAAAAGAAGCAGAGAACTCTGGGTAGTTCTCAAGTTTAGGTGGAAAGCAGCTCCTGTATAGAGCACTCTCAACACCAGCGACACTCTAGATCTGCTCACCTCAAATGTCTGCTTTTCTATCAAAGTCTTTAAGCATAGGATTAGCACAGTGCTATCCACGCCGAGATAGAAATGGACAAAGTCTTTGCCATTTCTACAGCAAAATCTTTAAGCATAGGACTAGCACAGTGCTGTCCTTGCCGAGCTGTAAAATGACAAAAGCCATTTACCACTCCAGGCACAGTATTACAGCTTTGAATTGGTAAAATACCAACCAAGCCAACCTGAAATGAGTAAAAGCAACCCCTGACACAGGCCCCTCAGGAGAGTAAGCACAACCTTCGCCCTGTAGCAAAGCTTTTACAGATAGTTGATGTCTTGTGGACAATCAGTGAGACGCACGCTGTAAGCGCACTCCCTTCACACTCAAGACCGATTTGAAGGCCAAGCATGCTGCTAAAGCTTTCACCCTGTAGCAGTAAAGAGGTAATAGAAATTGTCTGTGTGTGCCTCAGGTCGTCAATAATGTAATTTGAGATGTCATTGAACATGTCATCGGTGATGTGATATGTGAGGTGCCATGTAGTTCATGGTAGTTTCTATATTATTACAAGGCCGAACTATAACATCACTTTAGCATTTGACTTTTTTCATTGGATTTTTAGTGGTTTTTTTAAAACGTAAGCCAAAATCTTAGTGCCTTACCTAATTATAACATCACTTTAATCTTTGTTTTTTCAGAGGAATATATATATATATATATATATGTGTGTGTATATATATATATATATATATATATGTGTGTGTGTATATGTAACTCAGTCAATACTATCAATATGACACTTAGTCTATATTAATCACCTGCACCCTATATTTAAATTTAATTTGAATTTCTGTTATTGGGAGCAACCACTATGGTTCTCCGTAACTGAGGGTGTACTACAATGGACACTTAGTCTATATGAATTGATATAAGAACAATAGCAGATGTAATTATAAATACTGCATTGGAACTTGTAGATTTCCCAGTTTCCACCACTTAATGAAAAACTAATCGAATTGATAAACAAAAATTCGATAAACACACCCAGGTCCTGACTATACCATGCTTTATTTAGAACACTTGATTACGTATGTGTAACAACATGCAGTATTATTTCATTGTTGAACTATATTCATGTAAATAACTTGGAGCTTTAAGTGTGAGAACTACCATTCCCACAATGCCTCATAATGGACCAGGTGGGAGAGAGGTATATAAACTGACAGTAATGATGGACTAATGATGTACCGTGATCAAGACCAGTGTGGTCGAAACACGTAGGTGAGAGTATTGGGCCGAGTTACTTTATGACTCAAAGTACCTGGCCACATCGCAAGGCGAGTGCAGCGTTATTTTCTGGTTGAAGGCTAATATTTTGCGTGGGTAGCCCACCCCCGACGAGTGCCTCAACTGTGTAAAGTGCGCCCCTCGTTCTGGACGAATTTGTTGATTATTTATATATATATATATATGTATCTTCTGAGACACAAGATTGACATTGCACCACCAAGAACATAATTTAATTGTGACAGAAAATTCATTGAATTTCTGAAGGCTCATGGAAATGGTTATTTTTTTCCTTGATGATAGCAGCAACTGTAAGAAATGCTTCTGCAGGAGTGAGATAGATCTGAGCTTTTTCAGGGATAAAACTTGATGCCTATCAGGAATTGTCCTCTATGCCCTCCACAGGGTTTTCCCTGAAACTGCGTAGTTGGGTACATTCTCCTTTCAACTTATCGGATAAAGTTGTGTTGCAAGTCTGCTCTTTAGTTCTTCTGAAGATTGCTTCAGTGTTCACATTGTGTGAAAATGTCAGACTCCCCAAATTGTATCCTCATTCTTCGAAGCTAGAATAACATTTACACAAATTTTACACTAGAATAACCCCCAGTTTCCGCGTTGACCACACTGAGTAGCAGCAATCACATAATGAGTTATTCATATAAAATTTTACTAGTTTGGTTATGCTATTGTTTTTTTTCTAGTGCAGCATCCACCAGTTAGCCCCGTTGTGTTTTCCAAGGCCTCCACCTTGAAATATTTTGCAGGATGCAACGTTTTGTTGCTCTGTCTGCATGTTGCAGGTCGTTCCAGTGGAATATGATCTAAAAAGTCTTGTGACCTTTAACCGTATCTGTACATGTGTTTGGTTGCCCACAGTTGTGAATTAGATGGTAAGTATTCCATAGTCTGAGTGTGTGAGATTCCAAAGTGTATTAAATACAGTCCTGAGGTGAAATGTCTTACAACATTTCACCAGCTTAGTTTCATTACTGTCATGCATTGAATTCAGCTGGGGTCTTTTATAAGGGTTTGTCTTTCAGGTTGGGAGGTTCGAGTCTTGCTTGTTATTGATGTGATCTATCACCTCTATACGATGTGTTTAAACCTTGGCCAGTTTTGGAATTGTATATTATGATTTCTTGCCTTGTGTTGCTGGGTGAGATGTTGAAAAGAGGATTGGTTGATACAGTAGAGGCATGTGTGTCGTGGTAGCATATGTGTTTTTGTGCGGTTAGCTCGTATGTTAGAGAAGCTGTGATGTGAAGTGATGTTAGATGGTGTGCAGTTGAATGCTTTTGTCTGATGTGGCATTGAGAGGTTTCGTATTTGGATGTGCGGTGTTTTGAGGTCAGGTCGTTCATTGTTGCATACTACATGTAGCAAAGCAAGTTAGTATAGTGAAGGCTTATGCTCTGGTGGTGTTTGATCTAGCGATACGTCTCTAGTGTTGATGGTATTGTGTGGTGTGGTAATGTGTTGTGGAGATCATACCAGGTAATATAAATATGCAGAACCAATGCATAATATTTTATCTGATAGAGAAAGCTAGTCTCCGATTCCTTACCTGTAAACTTCCCAGGCGTCAGACTGGATCCGGAAGATTTTTCTTGAGCAGTACCCCTGCATGCCGACGGTAGACTCTGCGTGACATCGTCGGCGTCGTCTGTCATTGTGACTTCTGCGTTATCTATATAGGCTCCACCCCAGCACGCTGACGTCCGTTCATTTTTTTTCTTTTTTTTAAAAATTCTCTTTATTGGATTTTTAGATCAAAAACACAGCAGCAATGCCATGCAAGGCAGTACAATATCAAACAAACAACATGTGATTGACCGATCCCTCATCTCATGGCTTAGTGGGACACTAGTGTCTTACATTGATTTTGTTATTCCAAGGAGTATACATGCACATTGATATCAACCATCATCATTCCATGACAAAGACTGGGTTTGTGAGCTCAGATAGTGTCGCAAAGGTTCCCAAATGTCCTTGGGTTTGGAGGACGAAGGCAGCTCTTCCGCATAGAGTTAGAGTTGTTCTTTACAGTATACTAGATCCTTTACCCAATGGTCCGTCGTGGGGAACGAGTACTCTTCCCATGTCAACGCCAACCGGCGTTTCGCCATCAACAGTGCAATTCTTACAAATCTGCCCACAGTCCCCTTCAGCTGCGGTATGCAGCATAGTAAACAGACCTTCGGTGTACATTGCACAGGGACTGCTGACATAACCTGTATGCGCCGCACCACTTCCTCCCAAAATTCAAACACTAGCCTGCATTCCCACGCCAGGTGCCAGAAAACTGCATCTGGCCGTCCGCATCGCTTGCATCTGCTATTGTCTCGGAGCCCAAACCTGTGTAGTTTAAGTGGTGTGTGGTACACTTGGTGGATATATTTAAAATGGATAATGCGCAGATTGCCATTGGGCGTGAGGGCACTGGTGATCTTGCAGGAGTGTTCCCACTCTATTTGTGTTAGCGGAGGAGTGAGTCTGTCGTTCCAGCGCGCAAGACTTTTGTCAGCACAATTGACCTTCTCGTCCCTCACTGCCCTGTACAACTTAACGACCAGCTTGTGACGTGTGGGAGTAACCAGCAGCAGTTGTAGAGTGTGCAAGGTGGGTGCCTCCGCTGAGAATGTACTATAATGCGCTTTTATTGCCAACTTCAATCTATGCAGTGTGAACCGGAATAGCAACGGTGAGTTAAGAATATATTGCAGCTCCTCTGCTGTGATAAAACTCCCGTTTGGGTATATGTCTTGCATTTTGTCTATACCTGCTTCTCTCAAGGAGCGCATCGGGCCTTCCTCCTGCGTCACCGAGAGTGCGGCGTGGTGTGCTAGAGGTAGCGCTGGAGCATTAATCGGAAGTTTCGCCGCAAGCTTGCCAATGGATTGCCACATGGCAATGGTGGTGTCTATCGCATTGATTTCTTGTTTCGGTGTACCTCTCTGCGAGTTTGTGAGGATGCAATTGAGTGGAATCGGGTGTGCATCCCCCGTCTTCCACAGCCACATGTGGAGTAAAAGCGTGGGGATTGTACCAATAATGTGCGTACTGCGCCTGTGCGCAGAGAAAATACATATATAGATCTGGCACGCAGAATCCACCCTTGGCATAGTCCAGCGTAAGTGTGTTCCATCCCACCGAGCTTGTTTGCCTCCCCAGATTAAGCGTACTAATAACGAGCGTATAGTGTTGAAAAAATGCTTAGTTAATGTTATTGGAATGTTGCTGAATAGGTACAAGAAGCGAGGCAATACGATCATTTTAATGAGAGCGATGCGATCTGCTAATGATAGCGATAGTGCCGTCCATCTGTCTACATGTTGCTCCAGGGCAACACACGCCCTCCCATAGTTTTCTTTGATCACGATCTAGGGGTCGCGATGCACCCAGATTCCCAGGTACTTAACTGGGTCAGTGGACCACACCAGCGGATACTCCAGGGTAGGGGAATCCGTGACTGGGGTTAAAGGTATGATCACAGACTTATCCCAGTTAATAGTCAAACCCGAAAAAAGGCCAAAACTAATATATTCGCGCAGTACGGGTGCCAGATACCGTTGCGGTTCTCTGATGAACAGCACCATGTCGTCAGCATATAGAGATGCCAACTGGACGGTGCATAAAGTTAAGAGCAGTTTCTCTATGCCGCTGTCTGATTATGCAAGCCAGTGGCTCCATCATGATGGAGAACAGCAGTGGCGATAGGGGGCACCCCAGTCTAGTTCCTCTACCAATCTGAAATGGCTCTGATGTTAGCCCACCCACTCGAACCCGTGCAGAAGGGTCTGTGTACAACAAACGCACCCATCCAATAAAAACCTTAGGGAAACCCATACGCTGTAGGATCTGAAACGTATAGCTCCGTTCGATGGAGTCGAATGCTTTCGCTGCATCCAACATTACAGCAGCAGCAGGGAGGGTAGGATCTAGTATGTGAAACATCGCAAATATAGTACGTAAATTGTGGGACGTGGATCTTTCTGGTATGAAACCAGATTGATCCGGTAAGACCAAACTTGGTATTAAAGGTTGAAGTCTGGAGGCTAGAATTTTTGCAAGTATTTTTGCATCTAGATTGATAAGTGATAAGGGGTGGTATGACTCGCAGTGAGAAGGTGTCTTGTCTTTCTTTAATAAAGTGATTATCAGAGCCTGTCTGAGCGATAGTGGAAGCTTGCCTGTCTCATGTGCCTCCCCATACATTTCCAGTAAATGGGGTATCAGGAGCTCTGCGTATTCTTTATAGAATTCTGCCGTAAGGCCATCCGGCCCCGGAGCCTTTTTATTTGGCAGAGCACGTATTGCCTTCTGGATATCAGACGCTTCAATTGGCTGACTTAAATAATCTTGATGTCCTTTAGCTAACCAAGCACATGCGATGTCTGATAGATACTCCTCCAGTCCTGAAGGGTCCGCACTGCCCCGCGATGTGTACATGTTGGCATAACAGTCTCGAAATTGATCAACTATGGCGTGTAGTGCCCCTCACCCGGCGCATCTGTGATTTTTGTAATGGTATGGTGCTCAGCGCGAGATTTAAGCTTGGACGCTAAATTGCGGCCCGGCCTGCCCTGCCACCCTCTCCATATGCACGGGCTATATGTCTCCTAAACAGATAGCGAATCTCAGTCTCCGCCATCTCATCATGTTCTAATATCAAATCATGAATGCGAGAAAGTGTGTTTGCACAGGGCCATATTTCGTACTCTTTCAAGCTCCGATAGTGCATGTTCAATTTTAGTGATTTGTCCCTTGATGTCTCTTAGAATACCCGCTGCTGTGCTAATGCACGCGCCCCTGATAGTGACCTTGAAGGCCTCCCAGAGAGTTGCAGCGCTGTCCACAGTTCCCACATTTAAATCAAAATACTGCACAATGGCTTCTCTAATGGTGTTGGCATAGATAGGGTCAAGTAGAGCCTCCGTACGGAACCTCCACGTGAACTGGCGTGGGATATTCGTTGGAATATGTAGGGCGAGCTTAACTGGATTGTGGTCAGATAGCGTGCGAGGGAGAGGGACGATAGTTGTCACCCAGGCATTTGCACCTTCGCTCAACAGCCAGTAGTCCAGACGGGACCAGCTCCCGTGCCCCGCAGAGGCATGTGTACCCTCCAGTGTATCACAATTACGAAGCCGCCAAGCGTCAATCAGACCGAGTTCGAGCATACCATCCCTGATGCATTGGGCGGTTTTAGGTGTGCGCCCGCCCTGTTTGCTGGATTTATCCTTGCTAGGATCTAAGTGCGTGTTGAAATCGACCCACCCTCCCCTACCCCCCCCCCCCACAGAACTTCGGCTTCAGGCCATTCGCGCAGTACATTAAGAATCTTTGCAACCAGATCGTGTTCATCCGTGTTTGGCCCCTACACATTAACAGTAGTCCGTAGCGAGACACCCAGCTTTCCATGCACAATAGCGTAGCGCCCCTCCTCATCTGTGCACATTTTAATCGGAGTGAATACAAGCCCCCTCTTTATGAAGGGTGAGGACCCCTCTTGCGTAGGACAAGTATGAACAGGCGAGTTTATACCCCGCCCACTGAAGAGCAATCTTGGCCTCAGTCTGTTTGGTCAGGTGCGTCTCCTGAAGAAGAGCAATCTGAACCCCATGCCTATCCAGATGAGCAAAGACCTGATTAATTTTCTTGGGGGAATTCAGCCCTCGGACATTCCACGTTAAACATGTGAACCTATCACTATCTGTCGCCATTGAATGTATTGAACGATGATATACTTAGTTCCCAACTGTGCAAAGCCAAACATGTTCATACGAACCAGAGCCTCAGCATCAGGCCAATCCCATTTAACAAACCCCAGCTCCCATGTTCCATTTCACCCTCCCCCACCCACTTTAGCACACCCAACTTGCCAAAGTCATCCCGCAAACTAGCAAAAAAAAACAAAGTGTTAAACATGGACATAGTGTGGTATGGGGAACACCCATTGGGGAACGCTGGAGCACAACCTACTCCCTAGGTGAAAAGGGAGGTGGCCGTTCAGTATGAATTACTCTCCCAAGATTACCCATCTCTTAGAACATTGACACATTAGATCCCAGAACCACAAGACTTGACAATAAGTGGCACCCTCAGCCTCAAGGTACTTAATATGCAAAAAGGATACAGGTATATTGGTACAGTTCAGCAGGAGCATCCCGCCCCGACATACATGATACCAACGCCGTCATTGATGTTGTGAAATGCAGTCTCTGCGATATCAGTCTGTTTAGAAAGTCTTGGAGCACTGTTCTGCGTAACTTAGCCTTCATCGTCTGAGGCATTGGGGACGGATTGCTTCTTACGCCGGAGGGTTCTTGCATATTCCATGGCCTGTTTAGGGTTGGTGAAGATCCTAGCTTTGTCATCTGAGCCAATACGCAGCTGGGCCGGGTACAACATGGCATACTGCACATTTTCGGCTATCAAAACCTTCTTCACCTGCTGGTACTCCTTCCTCACCGCCTGGACCGCGGCTGTGAAATCAGGGTAAAATGCCACTGTGTTACCCTGATAGGGGATGGTACCTTTCTGACGGGATATGCGCAGCACCGAGTCACGGTCCCTATAATTCAGCAGGCGCGCAATAATCGGTCTGGGTGGAGCACCCGGGGGAGGACGAACTGCCAGGGAGCGATGGGCTCTCTCTACGATGAGCAGCTGATCGAGACTTACGGCGCCGAAGATTTCACGGAGCATATTTTCCACATACGTCTCCAGCCTGCCCACATTTGTCGATTCCGGCAAGCCCATTATGCGCAGATTATTGCGCCGGGACCTGGCCTCCAGGTCTTCATTTTTAGCCTGGATGACTGCAAGAACCTTCTCCATATCCAGTGCTTTGGAGGTCATATGCTGCAGTCCATCCTCCGCATCCGATGTGCGTTGTTCTGCCTCGCCTAGTCTGGTAGCGTGTCTGTCTAGCTTGGCAGACATGTGGTCCATACGGCCACTAAGTACCTCGATTTTGCCATCTATGGACTGAAGATTGGCTTGTATGGCAGACAATGTCTTTTCCAGGGAGGATGGAGCGTCAGTAGGATTGTCCAGCTCAGATTCGGAGGTGGCTCTCTGCTGAGGTCTACCGGGTTTCCGCAGGTCAAATGTTGGGCGCGGCTGGTTTTTATCCGTTTTTCCCATTGTGAGATTCTCGGTGCGGAGTGGCCGTGGTCGACACCCTTTAAGCAGCGCGCATCTGTTGGGCTAGCTGCTTGTCAGTATTCTCTTTCACTGGTGTCCTCTGCATACATACGTCTCTCAGCCCCCACTCTTATCTGTATGTCAGAGGTGCAATGTTCACAATCTTGCGGCACAGGGCAGGCCCCGAGTCCAGCGCCCCTGTCCTGGTCTCCTCGCGCTTACGGGCAGCCCTAACACCCGTGACTGTGGGTAAGGACCGTATATTTGGCCAGACGTTATTGATGTTTAAGGCAGCCCGGCCACCAGCCTGTACTTGACCCCCACCCCTCTCAATATGGCCGGGAAACGACTATCAGCCGTCATACCTTGCTGCTGCGAGAAGTCTGAGGTTGCCGCTATGTGGCTCCAGAGCGTCACCTCGCCGTGCTGCACGGGGGGGGGTAAGGGCGTGGGGGGGGGGGCACAGCGCCCAACTTGACGTCCGGGAGGCCAGCACAAGCAAACAGCACCACTTATTGTAAATATAGGGCCCCAACAGCGAGCAGGGACAGTCCTAGTGTTTTGCGCCCTACTCAAACTCTTTGCCCCACGCCGGAAGATCACCGCAGCAGGCCACACGCTGTCTCTTCACGCTGCCCGGGTTACTTCTCTTCGCTCTCGGTGGGGGGGGGGGGGTCGTCACCAAGGCAGGATCTTCCTGCGCCGCCGCTCACGAAATTCCCACAGCAGGCACACGGGGGCCGCTCCCGAGCCGCTCAGCTCTGCTCAGGACGGGGCACGGCACGCACCACAGCCGCCCGCCCAGATCCAGTCACACTACGCAGTGGTCAGGTCTCACCGGAGGGATGGATCTGCAAGGAGCTCCTGCAGGTAAGGCAAAATCCAGCGATTAATCTTCTCCGGTTGCGCCGATTCCCAGGCAGCCCTCCGCCCTTCGACCGCCAATGCACTGCTTACGCGGCCGCCATGTTGGGTCGCTAATCTTCTCTGCCCCGCGCCTCCAGCCTGGTTCCTCCGCTGTTTCAGATGAAGGGCACCGCAATCATAGGCTCTGTCCGCCTCTTCATCCGCGGGATAGTTCGCCCTCTTCACTCGGGCAACGCACACCGGGCTCACCACCGGGCTGTGCAGTGTGTACTGGAGACGGGCGGCTGGTTTTCCCACCCACACCACGCCACCCTCTCAGATGCAGCCCCGGTCGTCTCTTCCGACCTGCACCGGAGGAGCGGGTCGCCCAAGCGCTCGTAGCCTTAGATATATTTGGCAGCAGTACTTCCCACTATAGACGCGGATGTGCAGACAGCTGCCGGACTCCACCGGGCGCTCGAAGCTGCACTACAGCGCAGCTATCTTGCTGTGCGTCCTCTAGCGCCCCCCGACGTCCAGTCTTTTATTTCCGTGCCAGCCAGCGCAGATCTGTTGAAAAGAGCTAACCCCTGCCATTTTTGACAGAATGTTTTCAACTTTTTGTTGAAGCTTTTTCATCGTATGTTGGTGAAACCATCATGTCTAAAAAGAGTTCGGGATTCAAACCGTGCTGTGCTTGTCACTGCGCCATGTCGGTCATGGATCCCCACCTCGTGTGTCTTTGGTGCCTGGAGCGCAACCACGACCCGAAGTCGTGTTCCGACTGCCGGGCAATGGCCCCGGGAGCGGTCCCTAAAGCTACTTGCGGCCTGCCATCAGGCGCCTCGGAGGTCTTGTTCCCGTTGCCGGTCGAGGGGAAGGTCCGAACACCGCTCCAGGGGCTCCAAGTCTTCATCCGCCCGTTCGAAGTCATCGAAGGGGTCAGATAAGAAGCACCACAAAAAGCAAAAGAAGTTGAAGTGTGCTTTGACTTCACCCAGTCCGTCACCAGAGGCGGCGGAGGAGTCTCATCGTTCGAGGCCTCGCTTCGCTGGGCATGTGCCTGGGTCAACTCTGCCATTCCTGCCTTTTCCAGGACTGGGAGCGACCCTCACCCAATTAAAAGAATTTTATGACGCCTTGTGCCATATTTGGGTGGCCTGCCCCCGCGCCTTTGGGCCCCGTAGGTTCTTCAGAAGAAGTTCCATCGGGTATCGCACAATCTGCTCCGGTGTCCGTGGCTTTTCATGGATCCCTTTCCGGATCCGGAACGGCGCTGGTCGTACCTCCTTCATGATCTTTCCCAGCGCTGCGTCTGACACGTAGACTCCCGACGTCGTTGGTGTGCCCACTGACAGCATCATCTCCATTCTTATCCCTGATGACACGAAGCCGGCCGGGTGTCTGCAGAGGCCGGCAGACCCTTTGGACTCTGTCACATCCTCAGCCTTATTTGGAGGGGCTAGGATTGGAGGAAGATTGGGAGGGGATGCAGGATCCCTTAGAAATCCCGCCTTGTCATGAAGAATTGGACTGGTATAAGGAACTGGGTGCTGCCAGTGGCTTGGATACCTCTCCAGAGCCTGGCATGCTTTCTCCCCCTAACCTGGCTAAAAGGAGATAGCTTATTTTGCTATGGTGGTACGTAGAGCTGCGGAGGTCTTGTGACCTGCAGCTTCCTATTGTGGCAGTCAAGACCAATGTCTTGACTGAGGTCCTACAGCCTGTCTCTCCACCTCAGAACCCTTGCTGCCATTTAATGAGGCCTTAACTGATGCTCTCCTGTGCACCTGGTCCAAGCCCAGCACAGGGGCTCCTGTGAACAGAACAATTGCCCGCTGCCATCGCCCTGCACCAGGCGACCCAGCATTTCTCACATCCCGTCCAATCCCGAGAGCTTGGTGGTCCAAGCCTCTGCTTCTCGTGGCATGTTCCCTTCTGCTCCTCGGATGGGGAATCCAAAAGGCTAGATAGCTTTGGCAAGAAAGCATTTCTCCCACCAGCCTAGCATTGTGGTTTTGTTGCAGGGATTCTGCACATACACAACTATGCGCAGGAATACAGGACCTCGGTGTATAGGGGCTATGCATTCCTACTGCCTCAGTACCCACAAACCCAGGACCGTCTAGCTATAGTGTCTCACTCGCTCTCCTAAACAATCACGAAAATGCAAATGATTGGACACCCCAGAACACAACACTCCCCTGATCTCTCAGGAATCACGGTAACAAGACACCTTTTCGCTCTCTCACTCGTATATGTCCACAATAAGAATTGAACAAGACACGAATAAAGTTTAAAATGTTTATTTTAACTATCGTGCTCTAAAGCGCTGTATACGAGTCATAACCAGCAGCAAAATACATAATATCAATACAGTTAGCATTGTAGCAAGGCCATATATCATAAAGGGAGATGTCATCATATAAAGACAGTGGATAAAGGACTATGAGGCCTAACCACCCTCCCCTTGGTAAGAAGTGGTATTATTATATAATAGAAGATCTCTGGGCTTTGTCAGCAGACCTCATGCCTTAGTGCCTAGATGGTATATCTACATCATAGGAACTGCATGTCTCTTCTCCCTGGAAAAATCTCTCTCCAAGTGTGTCTTTAACAAACATGCATCCCCATAATATTAAAGCACGAGTTTCCAGCAGCAGCAGCTGTGTTAGCCTGTTTTGTCTAGGTGCTAGGAACTGACAAGAACAGAATAACAAGGGGCATTGTTTATCGACCTTGCTTACAGTGTTCAGACTAAACTCCAGGAACCAGCAGAGAACGAATGAAGCAGACGGTTCTCATGTGAAAGGCAGAAACAGAATCTTGCAAAAATAAAGTCATGTAGTAACGTGCGCAAAAGCAGCCTCATGGCAGCTGGGCTCATGCTAACTTGGCGATATCGACAATGTCCACCTCTGTCATACTACACGCTCCTCTTGGCCAGATCGTAGCAAATAGAAAAAAATCCAAACGGAGTGCAAAGATGAGCAGAGTCAAATTACGCTTGCAAAAAGGGCTAAATCGGGATAAGACCAAATGTCTAGTTTAAAATGATATTAAGGCGAGTCCGGAAAACTCATCAAAGTACGTGAACCCAAGAAGGCAATTCGTTCCAAAAGGTCATCCCTGTCGTTCGTAGCAAAAAGGTGCACGTGTGTAGTTGAGGAGATCAAAGGAACACACGTGCACCTCATTCCCCGATGCTTCCAAAAGCCCAACCAGGCAACTTGCGTGATACTCGATGAAACTTCGTTACAAGAGGCGTTGTGCAGCCTCACAGGTATTCCACTCAGGCAACACTCCAAGTGCAGCGGCACGCATCAAACGGCCATCCCCAGAACAGGCCTGGTCATGACCCAGTAACGGACCCACCAACAGATCATAATCTAGGTCAGCGCCGGACGTATTGGAGAGGCATAAATCCAAGGCCCAATGGAATGGGCACCGTCGGCAATAGAACACAGATTGCACGCAACTGAAGTAAGCGAGGCGAAAAGTAAGTCCATAACTTGCACCAAGCGTCGCCAATGGCAAGCATCCAAAAAGTTGTTGCATTCGGTCACGGTACAGTTGCAAGTGGCCTGGTCTGTGCAGTACCACAAGATGGGCAGCCATTGCGTAACAGGAGCAGAAGTACCAGCATGCCACCCGCCAGCACGAAGATCAGTGGAAAACCTCCGAACGTGCTGGAAAAAATAGAATGGATAAAGGCCGGTATTACTCCAAAAACCGTCTGAATAGAGGACACAAGGCCAGATCCCACAAGTTTAAAAAAATGAGCAAGGCCTTCGCTGTCAGACACATTAAATATTTGGTAAATTGATTCTCCAAAATGAAGTGGGAGATTGGTGTTCAATAGTGAGTGTATCTCACTTGCGGTTCTCGCCACCTGCAACTCGAAGGCCTCTCGCGCTGATGTGAGAGCCACTTCTTGTTGAAACAATAGCTCTTTGAGTCTGCTTAGTTTATTGAAATCTGTTTTCAAAGTTTGAATGGAAGGCCAAAGCGAACTATCCACAACCCCATGTGGGGGCGGAAAAAGGACATTGCTGCAACAAGTAACACGTTGCGAAACCGTTTCTTTACACGGGATGCCAGCCCGTAAGCCACAGCAGTCGTGGTTATTCAAAATAAGATAACTGGGGGCGTGGCCAAGATGGCGGAGCGGTAGGACGCAGAATCGCGTTCCTCCGGCACCGCCGATACTTAGCTTCGAAATAGCGCCTGTCCCGGGAATCAGCGGACCGCCTGTGGCGGTGGACGTCCCCGCTATCGACTGGGGGTGCTGCTGGTGCGACCCTGGGTCCGAAATCGGCACGAGTGAGGTGCGGTGCGGGCCCGGCTGAACGGCGCCTGCGAGGCCGATAGGCTGCGACGCTCGGATGTGGTGCGGTGAGGCGTCTATGGAAGGGTGAGGCCGGGAACGCTAACCGGCCCCCGTGGGGCGCTGTACGCTGCTCCGGGAGGTGAGGGACGGCCCCGGTTGCGGTGGGAGGAGAGCTGCGAGGCTGGAGAGACCCCTGAGACGGTGCTGAGGAGGACGGGTCGCCGCCATTTTGAGGCGCTCGTTCCGAGAGGCCTCGGGGTGCCTGGAGGCCGGGCTGGAGCAGAGCTAAGGGGGCACAAGAGCGGGAGCAGGAGAGCTTGGCGCCCTGCGGTGTTGCGCCTGTACCAGAGTGGCTGCCCCTCACGACCGGAACCCACCGGGAGACAGAGAGGAGCTGCCGTGCTAGATCACCAGGCCTGGCGAACCACCGGCCTGGAACCCTAGGAGCTGGGCAGAGCAAGCCGGGCGGAAGGTGCCCCAGCGTGTGATAGCTAGCACTCGGGTGGCTAAAGGGGCGGTGGAGGTGCCGGCGGTGACCGCGAAGCCCTGTGGCGCAGCAAAGATCAGAGCCAGAGTTGGGGCAGGTGCTCCCCGATGAGACTGTCTGCGCCAGAGCGCCCGCCGACCCAGTAAGGAGGTGAGGGTGGCGGACAGGGACCGCGGATAGCTGCTGGCTGGCGGCCGGAGTGGATGGAGACGGAGGCATACTGAGCAGTGGTGGTGTACGTGTGGCCTCTCGCATCCCTGCTCGGCTGAGGAGGGGATATCTACGGACCGGTCTACAGGAGGCCAGCTGCAGTGGCACAAGAGAGAACGCAAGGGCTGGCTGGGTGCGGCGGTGAGTAGAGGTGGTGGACTATCCCGCATCCTGGACGACGGCGTTGGAGCGGACTAGCCCAGCGGAACAGAGCACGAGGGGTATGGCAGTGCCACGGGGCCGTAAGGATAAGGCGCTGAAGGATGCCCTCTCCAAGCCGATGGGGCAACCTGGGACCTCGGGTGAGGCAGGAGCAGGCCAGCTGGAAGGCGATGAGACCCTCGCTACGAAAGCCTTCATGGTTGAACTTTTCGCGACCATGAAGGCTGACATCCAAGAAATCAAGTCACAGCTGGCGGCGGACCTGAGAGAGGTGCGGCGCGACGTGGATGAGGTCGGGAGCGAGTTGCGACGTTGGAAGAGCACGACATCAGCAGGGCAGAAGAAGTGCACCAACTACAACAAGAGATGCTGCGCTCCGGGAGCAAAACCTCGACCTACAGGCCCACACCGAGGATTTGGAGAACCGCTCCCGGAGGAATAACATCCGCATCCGAGGCGTTCCGTGGAAGGAGGAGGGGGACGACCTCCGGGCCTATGTACGGGCTCTGTTCCAACAGCTTCTGGGAGAAGGTGAGGAGACAGACATCCAGATGGATCGTGTCCACCGAGTAGGTTTCCCCGGGGTCTGAAGGCGCCCCCACCAGACATCCTGGTATGCATCCATGACTTCCAACTGAAGGAACGAATCCTTCGCCAGGCCAGGGACTCTCAGCCTACTCTTTTAGGGGTCATCGGCCGGCTCTCTTTCAGGATCTGGCGGCCTCTACGCTCAGCAAACGGCGAGCCTTCCGTGAGGTGACCATGCATCTGCGGGAGTCCAAGATCCCATACTCCTGGGGGCATCCTTTTCGCCTCATTTTCAAACACAATGGGAAATTACTACAGATAAGGTCGGTTGCGGAAGCTGTGGTGGTACTGGGGCTCGAACAGGCAGTGGCGTCAGAAGAAGTGGACTTGCCCAGGCCACAACGTCTGAAGCAACCTGGGGACTGGCAGAGGGTGGGCAGGGGGTGTGGGCCACGAAACCTGACCAAGCTATGAGAGAGAGGGAGAGGGAGGATGTGTTGTCTACCCTTTCTCAAACATCAGCGAGGCCTGTCACCCCTTGAGATGCGTGGATATTTTGATGGCTGATACTCCCGGGACGGGCGAACAGAGAGGGGCCGGGGGACGGACTGGTGTGCTACACCATCTCCACATCTGTTTCCTGCGACTTGTTGGAGGTACGATCGTCCAGCCAGGGTCGTGAGAAGCTGCTGCGACCCCTGACTTTCTTTAACTGTGACAGACTTTCGTCATGTGGGTTTTTTCTTGGAGGGTGGTTTTTGTTTTTATAAGGGTAGGTTATAAGGGGAAATGGTTTTTTGTTGAGGGTTTGGGGGATCTCCGCATCAGCCTGCTTATAGATTCTCCATACGGTGGTGTTACCATGAATCGTGGTGTGGGGACGAGACAAGATAGGGACCTAATGAAAGGAATAGCAGTAACATACTCAAGACTAAGATATGGGTAGGGAGCTTAAGATTGTGAGCCTCAATGTTCGGGGGCTGAACAACCCGGTGAAAAGGGCAGCAGTGCTCTCCCTTCTTGAGAATATAGGAGGTGACATTTGTCTCCTCCAGGAGACTCATTTGCTGGGCAAGGACACTGCACGCATGCGCGACAGGCGATTTCCCCAACAGGTATGGTCTACAGGGCCGTCAAAAAAAACGGGGTGGCTATCTTAATTGGGGCCCAGTGCCCATGCAGGGTGATCTCGACTGTAGCTGAGATAAGGGGGAGGCTGCTGGTCCTTAGAGTACAATGGGGCGACACGCATCTCACTATAGGGTCAATATACGGCCCCAACGAGAAACAGGAGTCTTTCCTTCTGTCAGCATTGTCGGACGTCCTCACCTCGCAGGATGCAGCGATCTTGGTGGGGGGAGATCTGAATCTTGTGATGGAGGCGGGGTTAGACAGGTCGGGCCTAAGAGTGCACCAGTCAGGGGCCCTGTCCCCAGTAGGCAAAGGGTGGCTTGAGGAACATGGGTTGCATGATGTATGGCGCGCACAACATCCATTGGAGAGGGATTATACTTATTACTCAGCTGCCCACAAAACTTACGCGAGGTTAGATCACTTTCTAGCCTCTACAGAATTAATGTCTAGCCTGGGCTCTGCTACTATTGAACCACGCACACTGTCCGATCACGCCCCACTTACCGTTCTGCTTCCAGTGCAGTATAGGCGTACGTTGCCACCAGGGTGGAGACTTAGAGAAAGCTTGCTGCACTCCGAAGATCAGTGTCAACGAGTGAGGGAGGCGATAGTGCATTATTTTCAAGAAAATGATATCGGTTCCACTCCACTGGCGGCGGTTTGGGAAGCCCTGAAGTTAGTGGTGCGCGGAGAATTTATTGCGATAGCGGCCAGGTACAATGCAATGCGCAGGGCAAAGCGTGCAGAGTTGGAAAGGGAGGTAGGGGAACTAGAAACAATACACAAGCGGACAGGGGCACAGAGAGTGTGGCGGGAGCTGGAGAAGCGTAGACGGCTGCTGAAGCACCTAGATATAGACAGAGCGGAGCATGCACTGCTGCGGCTGCGACACAAATTTTTCCTTAGTAGCGACAAATGCGGGAGAATGTTGGCGCATAGGCTGCGAGCGCAATCACACAAGTCTCTCATTCAGGCAGTACGAGACTCAAGGGGGACGGAACACACCACGGATGCTCGCATAGTGGAAGCTTTCCAAAACTTCTACCAGCAGCTATACACAGAACAAGACCCTCCGCCGCTAGACCCAAAGGAGTACTTAGATATGAGCGAGATAACTCCGATCTCTGGAGTAGCGGCAGAACAGCTAGATGCGGAGATCCGTGTAGAGGAGGTCATCGCGGCTATAGCGAGATTGAAGGTAGCGAAGGCCCCGGGCCCGGATGGCTTCCCGGCAGCATTTTATAAAGCGTTCTGTGCGGAGCTGGCTCCCTTTTTAACGAAATTGTTTAACTCTTTTCTCGAGACCGGGGCGGTGACACCGACAATGGCAGAGGCAGCGATTTCGGTGATTTTGAAACCCGGAAAAGAACCGAAGGAATGCGGTTCGTACCGACCGATTTCGCTCCTCAACATTGATGCGAAACTTTTTGCTGGAATTTTAGCAGCCCGCCTGAACACCCTTATGACTGATATTATTGACCCAGACCAGTCCGGGTTCATCCCCACACGGCAAGGAGGGGATAATGCAAAGCGATTACTACACCTCATTGACAGTATACAGCGCTCCGGGAAACCGGCCTTCCTGCTGTCAATCGACGCGGAGAAGGCCTTTGACCGCGTGGGGTGGGGCTACCTGTTCGGAGTATTACGCAGATTTGGGTTCGGGGACAACTTTCTGAAGTGGATCGGGTGCATCTACCAAGCCCCGAAGGCATTTGTGCGAGTTAACGGAGATAGGTCGACATTCTTTCCCATAGCACGGGGGACACGGCAGGGATGCCCTCTGTCCCCTCTGTTATTTGCGCTCTATATGGAGCCCTTCGCGCAACGCATTCGCGCTAATCAACACATAGTGGGCCTAAAATTTGGAGCTGACGAGCATAAGATCAGACTATATGCCGATGATGTCATTCTCTCGTTGACACGGGCCCGGCTGTCGTTCCCTGCTCTGATGACAGAACTTGCGTCCTTTGGGGCAACCTCCAGATTCAAAGTAAATCTGGGCAAATCGATGATTCTCAATCTATCGCTCCCTGAGGCTGACGTGGACACCCTGCAGAGGGACTTTCCCTTCCAATGGACGCAGACCGACATCACTTATTTGGGATTTCGGCTTGCCCCGACCATCGCACGGACGGTGGCGCTGAACTATGCCCTGCTGCTAGAACACACGGCCAAGGCGCTGGACGCCTGGTCACGGCTGCGGCTGGCATGGTTCGGGAGGATAGCGGCGGTGAAGATGACGATCCTGCCACGTATCCTGTACTTATTTCAAATGCTCCCGCTAACACCACCACAAGGGGCGCTTAAGAAATTACAATCCCTCATTAATAAGTTCGTCTGGGAGGGACGGAAACCCCGGCTCTCCCTGAAGCAGATGGTTAGCCCGAAATCGAAAGGGGGCCTGGGACTACCACTAATAGAAGGCTACTATCAAGCGTCCTGTCTCCGGTATCTCATTGAATGGAACAGGCCGGAGTCCAGTAAGCACTGGAACTTTATGGATCAAACAGTGGCAGGTATCAATATTTGGAGAGAGCTATGGCTGCCTCGGAAACACAGGGCATGGGGATTGTATTCTTCTCCGGTGACCTCACCTACCCTCAGGGTTTGGGACAGAGTGGCGGTGGCAAAGGGCTGGACGACCTTCCCTCGCCTATGACCCCCATTGTAGATAACCCGGACTTTGTTCCAGGAAAAGCCTCAACGGTGTTCCACAGATGGCGGGAAGCAGGATGTAAAAGGGTAGGGTTTCTATTCGACTTAGAAGGGGTAATTCCCTTTAAACAGCTGCGAGAAGATTATGACCTCCCGGCGAAGGATGCCTTTGCTTACGCGCAGGTTTGTCACTGGGTCACTAAGCCTGCTAACTGTACACACATGTCAAGGCCCCTTTCGGCGTTTGAGCGATGGGTGGTGGGTAAGACGGACGACCGGCGGCTGATCTCGGAGCTATATGCGCTGCTGCAGGAGCGTCCTGGGGAGCACAGAACGAAAGCTCAGGTGCGATGGGAGACAGAACTGGGTAAGCCCCTAACCTTCAAAGAGTGGGAGTACATTCTCTATAGGGCGCACCACACTGCTCGCAGCACGACGGGCATGGAGGCAGCATTCAAGGTGACCTCCTACTGGTATTATACTCCAGCTCGGGTGCATGCCTGGAACAAAAACAAAACAGACCAGTGTTGGAGAGGCTGCGGAATGACAGGGACGCTAGCACACCTCTTATGGCACTGCCCGAAACTACATCGATATTGGACGGCAGTCCTAAATGATATAGATGCAGTTTTCCAGATTGCGCTTCCCCGCTCACCAGAGTATACGCTTTGGGTCTCCCGCATGCGAAAAGTTTCCCGCTGCGCACTATGCAGGACAGGCAGATAGCGCTGGCGCTTCTGGCAGCTAGACAAGTTCTCTTGGCTTCGTGGGGCACGACTAAGCAGCCGGAGGTGGGAGCTTGGGTATACAGACTTTGGCAGTTGCTAGCTATGGAACGAATGTCCATGACAGTGGAGGGACGGGGCGGGAGTTCCCAACAGTGTGGAGGCCCTTCCTAGGCTTACTTACCAAAGATCTCAGAGAAGTGACGTGTCCAAAATACCTGCAGATCCTGCGATTGATCCCCCTGGAGCCCCCGGGCCCTACCTCATCGTGAATACAGTAACTGGGCTCAACAAAGGAATGAGGGTTCTCAGGCCTTAGTATGTGTTACATAGCAGACGCTGATGCGGAGGAGGGTGGGTGGGTGGAGGAACAGTGAGGAGGGAGGGGGGTTGTTGTTTTGGTTTTGTATTCTATTTGGTTTTTGTTTAGTTAAATGGATGGTTTTTAGTAACATTTTGAAAATGGAATTATAGTACTGCCTTCGCACGGCACAGAGTCATGCCCGGCCTCCGGGTTGTGAAGTTAAGAATTGAAATGTATATTGGGCTTCGCTCTGCCGGCTTTGAGTTGTAGGCAGTAAGCTGTGTGCATCGCTTGCTTATTCCGTTAATAAAAATGATTGAACACAAAATAAGATAACTTCCATTTGAAAGCAAAGTGAGCAAGGTAATGATTACCGGGACGGGCGTACCTTTTAAAAAACAAGCCAGATTAGGGGCTGAAACGTTACCAGCGCTTTGCAATTTAACTTGTTTGCATACTAGGGAATGTCCTACCGTGGAATCGCACTCCTCCCCTGTCAGGAAAACCTCCTTATCCGCGCGCTGACATCTGTAGGTGAAAGGCAAGGACCACAATTCATGAATAAAAGCACTACCCAGGGGCTCAAAACTGCCAACCGGGAAGTGCTTCATGCAAGATGTGAAATGAAAAAGCGAGAAAGGCAGAGAAATAATGCCATGTATTAACCACACGGCTGAATCAGTTTCTGCTACAGAAAAAGCTAACTGCTCTAATTGTTTATGTAGCAGCGTGTAAGTCGCATCTTTCATAGACATAAACTTCTGTTTATCAGTCAAATTAAACAGCAAAAACAATGCAGAAGTATTCAAATAATCCCATGGAACTTTTCCCATTTTGATTGTCTGCAACGTCCATGCAAATTGCATTACAGATCGCAATTGATTTTGACCATGGTACAACACAGATACATAATTTTGAACAATATCAATAACAGAAGAAACAATGTTATCCAAGGTGTAAATACGGGAAGACAAAGTATTAATGCTGTTCGAGGCATATGAGCTGTAGATCATATGCTTTAGCATAGATCGCCATCTGGTGTTGGGTCCGGGTGTTTGCACTTTGTTTTTCTTCGAAGAAGTCTTGCAGTCATGAGGTAGGTGACTCCTCCTGTCGGTGATAGTGCGCATGGGCATCGACTCCATCCCCAGATTGTTTTTTTCCGCCATTCGGATGTGTATTGCTGCGCTCCGGTTCGGTATTGTTTTCGAACCCCTTCGACACACAATCCTCTGCCCTCGACGGTATTGTCTATCGATCGCGGTTCCCCATTCGATGCGCATAGTTTAAACTGAGAAAACCTTCGATCGGGAAATTCGAGGCGGGCCATCGGGCCTACCCGTGCCGACCACGCCAGCAGTCGATGGAACGGACTCCATTTAAGCAATGTCCCGGGTGTCGTGCTAGATTTCCACGCACCGACTTGGACGAGGTCTGCAACCTCTGCTTATCCCCGGAACACGACAAAAAGGACTGTGAAGCTTGTCGATTGTTCCGATCGAAGAAAGCCATTCGTGATCGCCGGGCTCGACGCCACGAGATGCGACGCGGCAGCGGCTTCGTACCGGACATCTTCGGCGAAGATTCCGATATCCACCATCCAGCTGCTGAAGCCGAGGAAGAACTAGTCTCCGTGTCCGAAACCGATTCCGACATGGAAGAAGAGAACATCACTCCGGGTCAGCGTACCGTGAGTACAGATCCCCCTGTGCCCAGTCAACACAAAGCTAAGGCTCCGGTACCACCTTCGCCCTCTGGCTCAGGTCGGCACCGAGAAAGTTTCAGATGCCCCGCCCTCCAGCCCAGCTCCGAAACACAAAGAGAAGCCTTCCGGCTCGGGCTCGAGCCGGCCCCATTCCGGTACTGACCCAACACCTTCGGCACCGAAACACAAGTCGAAGTACCTCCCGGTCTCGACACCACCGGCACCTTCGAGACCAAAGAGCTAGGAGCCGAAATCCTCCACGCCTAAAGCTTCGGAGCCGAAATCCTCCACGCCTAAAGCTTCGGAGCCGAAATCCTCCACGCCTAAAGCTTCGGAGCCGAAATCCTCCACGCCTAAAGCTTCGGAGCCGAAATCCTCCACGCCTAAAGCTTCGGAGCCGAAATCCTCCACGCCTAAAGCTTCGGAGCCGAAATCCTCCACGCCTAAAGCTTCGGAGCCGAAATCCTCCTAAAGCTTCGGAGCCGAAATCCTCCTAAAGCTTCGGAGCCGAAATCCTCCACGCCTAAAGCTTCGGAGCCGAAATCCTCCACGCCTAAAGCTTCGGAGCCGAAATCCTCCACGCCTAAAGCTTCGGAGCAGAAATCCTCCACGCCTAAAGGCTCGGAGCAGAAATCCTCCACGCCTAAAGCTTCGGAGCCCAAACCCTAGACACCTAAAGGCTCGGAGCCCAAACCCTCGACACCTAAAGGCTCGGAGCCCAAACCCTCGACACCTAAAGGCTCGGAGCCCAAACCCTCGACACCTAAAGGCTCGGAGCCCAAACCCTCGACACCTAAAGGCTCGGAGCCCAAACCCTCGACACCTAAAGGCTCGGAGCCCAAACCCTCGACACCTAAAGGCTCGGAGCCCAAACCCTCGACACCTAAAGGCTCGGAGCCCAAACCCTCGACACCTAAAGGCTCGGAGCCCAAACCCTCGACACCTAAAGGCTCGGAGCCCAAACCCTCGACACCTAAAGGCTCGGAGCCCAAACCCTCGACACCTAAAGGCTCGGAGCCCAAACCCTCGACACCTAAAGGCTCGGAGCCCAAACCCTCGACACCTAAAGGCTCGGAGCCCAAACCCTCGACACCTAAAGGCTCGGAGCCCAAACCCTCGACACCTAAAGGCTCGGAGCCCAAACCCTCGACACCTAAAGACTCTCAGCCTAAATCTTCAACGCCGAAATTAACTCCATCCAAAGAACCCCGGTCCGATGAACCACCTTTGGATCCGAAACAAAAGAGACTAAGTATTAACCCTGAAACGGGACACATCCATGCCACTCTGCCTAAAAAACGAAAGTTAGATCTCACAGAGGATTACCCTATACCTCTGAAGAAAAAGGACAGGGGCACAAACCCTTCTCCTCCCTCCCTCTCCTCCTAATCCAAACTTACTAATTACACCATCAAATTCACCACCACCTCCACTATCACCTGACCCACAGGATGAAGAGTACGGGGATGGGGATGGGGATGAAGAGCAGAATGTGCCACAGGATCAGGACATACCACAATACACTGATCCCTGGGAAAATTATAATAGGGACCCAGATCAAGATAACGACCCCGACCTGTATCCCTCCAGACCCTCTCCACCTGACGACAACATTGGCTATGTTCAGCTTATCAATAGGACTGCCCAATATCATGGGGTGGAGCTTCACAAAGAACCTCTAGAAGAGGATTTCCTCGTTGAAACATTGACTCACTCACAAAGGTCTACTCATACTTTACCAATGCTCAAGGGCATGTGAAAACACACGGATGAGGTATTCAAAGACCCAGTCAGAGCAAGAATACTCACTCCTAGAGTAGATAAAAAATACAAAGCCGCTCCTACAGACCCCGCATATATAAAAGGTCAGTTGCCCTTAGACTCTCTCGTAGTGTCCAACACCCACAAGAGAGCGAACTCCCAAACCACAGGCGACGCCCCTCCTCCTGACAAGTAGTCCAAACTTATTGATGCCTCAGGCAAAAGAGTGGCTTCTCAAGCTGCTAACTATTGGCGTAGGCACAGGGTCAGACTGATTTGCATATGGCCATGTCTGAACTGGGGTGGCGGAGTGAGCTAAAGAATGATGATGGATTAAACCCAGATCAGTTGACTGGGGGTGAGTGCTTGCAATGTTCAACACTCCGTCCATCATCCCCTTTGGTTTTGCAACTATTGGCGTATTGCCAATGCTCAAGCCCTGTTAGCACGCTACGATAGGGCTCATTATGATGAGTTGGAAAAACACATGCAACATTTGCCAGACGAATACAAAACCAAAGCTAATGACCTCATTCAGGAAGGTAAGCTTATTACAAATACTTCCATTAAATGCGCAATAGATGCGGCAGACACAGCATCTCGCACCATCAACACTAGTGTATTATTCCTTTCGCCGCTCCTTTTACAGGGGTGGCTCAAAAACTGTCTCTTCAAAAAATCCCTCCTCCTCTTACAAGGACAATAACCAATCCCCCTCCTCCAGAGGTTATTTTTGAGGAGGCTACAGAGGAAATAACAATAAGAGAAGAGGCAGAGGTAACTCCACCCGCACTTCCCCTGCCAACAAACAGTGACTTCCCTCCACTACCCCCCCCCCCCCGATCATTCCACTCCAGTCGGGGGACGTCTCTCACAGTTCCTACCTGTCTGGAATTCAATCACCTCAGACAAGTGGGTAATACAAATTATCCACTATGGTTACTGCCTGGCACTTACCAGCACTCCACCAACTATTCTTCCAAGACAACGTGTAATGTCACCAGAACATCTCACCCTCTTAAAACAAGAGGTTCTCTCTCTATTAGAAAAACATGCGATAGAACCAGTCCCATTACATCATCAAGGGACCGGAGTGTACTCCCTGTACTTCTTAATACCAAAGAAGGACGGCTCTCTCAGGCCTATACTAGACCTCAGACAGCTAAATCTCTACATTCAGTCAGACCACTTCCACATGGTCACCCTTCAACAGGTGCTACCATTGCTTCAGCAAGGCGACTTTCTATCTACCCTAGATTTTAACTACGCCTACTTCCATATTCCCATTCACCCGGCTCACAGAAAATATCTCCGGTTCGTGGTGGATGGACAACATTACCAATTCAAAGTTCTCCCGTTCGGGGTAACTACAGCACCCAGAGTCTTCACCAAGTGTCTAGCAGTAGTCGCAGCTCATTTAAGAAGACAACACATTCACGTCTTCCCTTACCTAGACGACTGGCTAATAAAAGCCAGATCGCAACACAGCTGCATACACCACACTCACAAAACAGTTCAGCTGCTTCACGACTTGGGATTCACGGTAAACCTCACCAAGTCTCACCTTCAACCGTCCAATACGCAAGCGTACCTAGGAGCCACAATGGACACTTGCAAAGCTCTAGCATACCCCAACCCAGTCGGGATACGCAACATTCAAAATCTAATTTCACAATTTCAGCCTCCACACTCACTACCAGCTTGAGTGTTCATGCAATTGATCGGAATGATGGCTTCTTGCATTCTAATCGTTCCATATGCAAGGCTCCAAATGCGTCCACTACAGGAATGTTTAGCACGTCAGTGGAACCAGGCTCAAGGTCAGTTGACAGATCTGGTGTTGGTGGACGGCCGCACCCATCGCTCTCTGCAGTGGTGGAATACACAAAACCTTTCCAAGGGGCGGCCATTCGTCGACCTGGTTCCACAGATAGTGCTAACAGCAGACGCATCGCTCACTGGTTGGGGAGCTCATCTTCAACAACATACCATTCAGGGCATGTGGACCGTACAACAAAAACAACTCCACATAAACCATCTTGAATTACTAGCAATTTTTCTAGCATTGAAAGCTTTTCAATTGCATCTAGTAGGCAAAGCTGTCTTAGTTTGGACAGACAACATGACAGCAATGTATTACATACAAAAACAAGGGGGGGACACACTCTCTACAGCTTTCACATTTAGCTCAAAGCATATGGAGATGGGCCATACCTCAAAAGATGCATCTCCTTGCACAACACCTCCCAGGAGTAAACAACCAGATCGCAGATCTGCTCAGTCGTCAAAGACAACATATCCACGAATGGGAACTACATCCTCAAGTCCTCATCCCATTCTTCCAGATGTGGGGCTATCCCGAAATAGATCTGTTCGCCACACACCTCAGCGCAAAATGCTCAAACTTCGCGTCCAGGTATCCACACCCATTGTCCAAAGGCAATGCGCTATGGATGAATTGGTCAGGGAAATTTGCTTACGCTTTTCCACCTCTCCCGCTAATTCCATTAGTGGTTCGGAAGCTCAAACAACACTCCCTGACAATGATCCTAGTTGCTCCCACATGGGCTCGACAACCTTGGTTCACAACCCTGTTGGAACTATCAGTAGTTCCTCATCAAAAACTACACCTCTCCCCCCAGCTTCTCACTCAGAACTGTGGAGAGATAAGACATCCAGATCCCAGTCAATTCAACCTTGCGATCTGGCACCTGAAATCATAGAGTTTGGCTACCTTAATCTTCCGCCAGACTGCATGAACGTCATTAAAGAGGCTAGACGTCCTACCACAAGAGCATGCTATGCAGCAAAGTTGAAACTATTTGTAATTTACTGTACAGGCAATAAAATCAATCCACTGGATGCTTCAATCCAAAACATAATTTGCTATCTGTTACACCTACAGCGTTCTAACTTGGCATATACATCTATACGCTTACACCTTGCTGCGATAGCAGCTTACCTACAAAACAGACAGCACTTGTCTTGTTTCGAGTGCCTGCTATCAAAGCTTTTATGGAAGGACTCAAAAGAATCATTCCTCCTAGACTTCCACCTTCCCCAGTGTGGAATCTTAACATAGTCCTTTCAAGACTCATGGGCCCACCATTTGAGCCTTTGCACAAATGTGAACTACAGTTTCTCACTTGGAAGGTAGCCTTCCTTATAGCCATCACATCTCTTAGAAGAGTGGGTGAGCTCCAGGCACTAACTATACAAGAACCATTTTTACAAATTCACCAAAACAAAGTGGTTCTTAGGACTAACCCCAAATTTTTACCCAAAGTTGTTTCTGCCTTTCATCTCAACCAGCCTGTTGAGTTACCTGTGTTTTTTCCTCAACCAGACTCGGTGGCAGAACGTGCTCTTCACACACTAGATGTAAAAAGAACAATAATATATTACATTGAAAGAACTAAATCTTTTAGGAAAACTTAACAACTCTTTGTGGCCTTTTCACCACCGCATAAAGGCAATCTCATATCAAAAGCAGGTATTGCAAGGTGGATAGTTAAGTGCATCCAAATATGCTACATTAAAGCTAAGCGCACATTAACAATACCCCCTAGGGCGCACTCTACACGCAAACTAGGGGCTTCTATGGCATTCTTGGGGAACATACCCTTAGATGAAATCTGCAAAGTTGCAACTTGGTCTACACCACACACATTCACAAAACACTATTGTGTGGATGTGTTAGCAAAACAACAAGCTAGTGTGGGGCAGTTTTAAGAACACTATTTCAAACTACTGCAACAGATACAGGTTAGCCACCGCTTGGGAAATAACTGCTGTGTAGTCTATGCTAAAGCATATGATCTACAGCTCATATGCCTCGAACGGAAAATGCTACTTACCCAGTATGCATCTGTTCTTGGCATATAGAGCTGTAGAGTCATATGCGCCCACCCGCCTCCCGGGTATCTTTATCTGTTGCAGTATTATCTTACTTAGATACTCTATACATGGACATCTCTTTCTACTCTTACTATCTCCATCACCACCCTTACGGCAAAACAATCTGGGGATGGAGTTGATGCCCATGCGCACTATCACCGAAAGGAGGAGTCACCTACCTCGTGACTGCAAGACTTCTTCGAAGAAAAACAAAGTGCAAACATCTGTACCCAACACCAGATGGGCGATCTATGCTAAAGCATATGACTCTACAGCTCTATATGCCAAGAACAGATGCATACTGGGTAAGTAGCATTTTCCATTGTCGACTACTGCAAGAACTTTTTCCAAATTAGCTTGGTCAATTTGGTGCAGACGCACCGCAGCTTCCATCTGCGAAAGTTTCCATAATTCATTATATACCTCGTAGATAAATCGTTTAGATCTGGGTGATTTAGGAGCTAAAATAAAATCAGCTAAATTTATGTCACCCGACAAGAGGGACAGGTGTTGTTTTATTGACGACCGTGTCGAGTGGCCTAACCACTGTTGACACAATTTCCCCACCGAATACGTGGTGACTGAATGAGAGTGCAGGAAACGTGGATCAGGTCTAGTCTGTGTAAAACCAGGTGTTGCATTAAGAAAACGTAGTTGACATGCATTGGAATTGGTGGGCCGCAACAACCATCCTAAAGGGTCCACGTCCGAGACATTTATACTGCCATTCATAAATAGGGCTTGCAGGACATCTAGGGTATGATTGGTGTGTTTACGCCACATGCCATACTCAGCCAATGAAGGAATGGACGGAAGATTCAACATTTTGGCTGTAGCCAAACCAAAATAAGTAGCCTGCTGCACCGTGTCATTTAAAAACAAAATTTGGGTCGGAATTAGACACGCACGATGTAGAGCTTCAGAACCCTGGACCTGCCAATTTTTAGTGCCCCAAATTGATTTTAAATCAATGGTATCTTTCCAGTGTTTGTAACCATGTACAGCTAAATCAATCCTAAAGGAATTCGAATAAATCAATTTTGTGTGAGTTAACATGAATTTAGCAGGAGATGGAAATTTTAACTTATAGGACTCAGGATTGGACGCATTGTAATCTGAAAAGTATGTGAACTTATTCCGGATAGTTTTAGAACTCCCCTTTAAGGGAGCCAGACAATGTTCCCACTGGGTGAAATTAAAGACAGGTCGTAACGTGTTTGATTTGTGCAAGAAATGATGGCCATAGTGTTGGAAACAGAATAACTCCGCATAATTGGCCGGATTCAAATACAAATCTTCAGCATCAAATGCAGCATAATACTTCAAATCAGAAAACAATGAATGAACAGCCTGAACATCCCAGTTGTCTGAGTGTCTGTCATGTGTTACCACATCTCCTAGTGAAACGCCAAACACTTATGGAATGTTCAGGACCTCCGTCGGACCATGGACATTGAATGCAACTTTATCCCAAACGATCCCATCAGCAACAGGAAAGGCCGAAATGTTCACAAGGGCTTGATCACGTTTCATGATGTGGGACGATGTATGGGGAGCCAGAATTCCATCAACCAATTTCACAGCAGAGCGTTCTGGCAAATAATGACCATTGATTAGCAGGAAGAACACTGTCACAAAACCAATCCACATGAAAAGGAAGATAAGTTTGAACACCTGCCAGATGTATGTCCAGGGTGGGACCAGGTAAGTCTTTTTGAACCAGGATAAGAAAAGGAATGTACGTGTTGGTGGAGCCGACACAGATAAGGACGAAGAAGATGAATCGGATGAGAAACTTGTACGATCCATATAGTAACCGCTTGTACTCAAGCGCAACAATGGAGGCTGTGCCGCATCAGACGGATGATGTATAGAATCTTCAGGGACATTGGGAATGTCAATCTCGACCTCTCGAGGGGGGAATCATACTCGACGTCTGCAGTGGAGGAAGCTGAAGGGACAACAGACGAGAAGTCAATGGATGTTTCCATCTCCCTCTCCACAACGCGGGCACTAGTTAATGGAGCTGGAGCCATCGGATTCAGGGAAACATCTTGTCGTGGAATACTGGAAGTTGCACTATTCAGTATTGGCCATATAGTGTAGCTTGACATTGTTAATTGAAATAAATCGGTTTTCCTTACGACCAGGCAAAGGAGGTAAAATTACTGTACGAGTACCCTTCAAGCCAAGAACTGGGACCGGTGCACGATAAGAGGGACCAAATTCTTTTTTGTTCTCCAGCTTTTCTCGTACCCGATCTCCAACTTTAGGAAGCCAGCCGGCAACAGGAATGAGCACCGCAGCGTCAGTGGAAGAGTGTGAATGTTCTCTTATCAGCGTGTCACGGGTCTTTTGTAGTTCCTGTAACACAGTAGAGTGGTTATCTACGTCAAAGGTTGCAGCAGCAGCCACAACGTCTAGACCGTCACGGTCCGGCACAAACATCTTAATGCCAAAGAGCATTTCATATGGGGTCCGCCCACCCAGAGATCTTCTTGGGAGATTATTAAGTGCACGTTGAACCCCATACAAATGAGTCAGCCAGTACCTAAGACTCTAGCTGTCAAAGTATGCTTTAAGTCACGGTTCATTCGCTTCACTATAGAATTGCCATCAGGCCTGTATGGAGACGAAAACTGCACCAGCACCCCCAGAGACCTCATCGCGTCCTTGTAAGCCTTTGAGGCAAACGCTGGATCTTGGTCAGAATGGAAGGTGCCACAGGCAAAAGTCCCGACAAAGACACCCAAATCTCTAATGACATTTCGAGCGTCAGCACTGCGTTGTGGCCAAACCCAAAGGTATCTAGTGCACGAATCAACTGCAACTAAAATATGTTTATATGCAGTATCAGATGTCAACGGACCGCAGTGATCAAGATAAATACAACCAAAAGGTTGATTTGAAATATACAGCTGTTTGTGGTGGACGTCTAACCATAGCTGGTTTAATCTGCTGACAAATGTCACAAGATAGTACATGATTACGGGTTTGTCTATATAGACCACGCCACCAATAACGTTGCTGTAAGATGGAAACAGTCGCAGAAACACCAGCATGAGCAGAAGCCATGCCTTCATGTGCGGCTATGTTCAAAGGAAGTCTGCGGTTCTCATTGGGAATCAGCCGATCCCCAACTGAAGGTATTGTAGCAAAAGGAACTTGCTCAGGTGACAAATGATAAGAATACTTAGAAGGGAAACCTTGTGGGAAAACTGTTCTGTCCTTCGTAGCAGATATCGCTGCCAGAATATCATTATCAATCTTCGTCATCGACCTAGTAACTACTGCAACTGAACTTGTGGCTACTGCAGATATGGCTGCCTCATCAGCCAAAGAATTGCCAACAGCATATGTTCCCACACGCTGTTGGCCAAGAGTATGTATAACTTGTGTGAGTGGCAAACGTTGTTTAAGTTCTGCCACTCTAATCCAAATCATTTTATGCTTTATTGCGCTACCTTTAGAGTCTCGATAATCATTCTGAGACCAAAAGAATAAATTATCTTTGAAAGCCTGTACACAGTAGTAGGAATCGCAAACGACAAGAGTGTTCACCTTAAGATCTGCGAATTCTAGAGCCAAAATCCGAGCGCGCAGCTCTGCCAATTGTGCCGTACAGTCTCCAAGTGCTTGCGTGTGTACTGTGGAAGACTTAAACTCACCATTTACGATTGAGCCAGCCACAATAGCGCAAGCAGCTGAATAAACATGTTTGGACCCGATGGCCGGTTGTGCTGAGCCGTCGGTATAAATGATACATTTGTACTGATCCAAGGGAAGCAACGACAATGGAGGAGGATGAACATGTTCATATTGTAAAAACTCATGTGTCTGCAATGAGGGATCAAAAATAAACGTGACATCAGCCGATGTCAAAGAACTGGCCCATTGTATCCAACGGGGATGCAAAGCTTTAGAATTCGGTACACTCGCCTTTGTCACTGCTTCCAATGCCTGTATAGGCGAAACCATAAGAATGCGTTTTCCCTGCGCCAGAGATCGCTCCTTCAGGATCGCCATCTGGACCGCAGTCAATATTTTTTCAACCGAAGGAAATCGCATATCTGCCAATGTGTACAAATGAGATTTGTAAGCTATCGGTACTGTGTCTCCTTCATTGAACGTCAAGTAAGTGAAACCCACTGTCCCTGGCACAATTCTTATGACCAAGTTTGTAGAATTATCACGTGTTAACAAGAAGCTGGTCGCAAGAAGATCAGAATGCAAAGATTGAAGAATAGAGGTGTGTTCCAGAAGCAAGCTGGCAGCTGTAAAAGAAGGTTGTATCAACGCATAAAGCAGTTTGATACGCTGGGCATAATCAGGAATGCAAGTCCTCCCGAAATTAAAAAAAAACCAGCACAGATTGTAGTTTTTTCAATGTAGATGGAGGTTCTGTACTGCAAAGGTACGAACATGACTATTCAAATTGCGGTATCGGAAAAAGAGGATTATTCATGGGTGATACACAGAGTTCAATCACACCCTGATATTCCAATTGGGCCAAAATGTCACAAACTGAAGCGTTAGCCTCACGTTTGATCGGATATTGGGGTTGAGGTTGTGGGCTAGATCGTAAAGGTATCTCATGTGCCGGTGAATCTCTATCCCAGCCCACCTGATTATGATACACCGCTGGAGCCAAGGCTAATGCTCATTCAGACGCGTAAGCCTGTTTAGCTTCTTCAGAGACATAACGGGAAAAACTCAGAAGTATCATGTCCTCCCCTCGGGAACAGGCTAGAACAAATGGTGGAGGCCAATCTGCCTCTGCCAACAAAATGTCATATGAGGAGGTAATGTTTTCCCAAAATAATGCATTAATTGTACGCTGTATATCTCCTTCAATTTGTAGGACTATTTCATAAAGTCTATCTGGGGGCGCAACTCGTGTATCTCCTGTTTCCACTGTAATGAAAGTGTCAGTTGCTCTCGCCACCAGAAAATGACGGAGTGCCTCCCGCACTATGGTAACTTCCTCCGCGTTGTCGAGGAGTGTCACTGCCCATGTCCAATCTAGGAGTAGGGTTCTCACCGTCTGAGGAATACTTCGGCCACTTTCTTCTTTTGATAAGGGGCTCTAAACTGAGGCAGTCCCTTCGGTTTGGCTTTCACGTCAAACTGGCGTGGCGGATCACGTCGCTGCTGAGCTGTCTCGCCTTGTCTGCAATCTTGGCGCTCTCCACCACCGACTTGAGAATCTGATGTGTCCTGTAAAGAACGAGGAGAGCGCTGATCAGGAACTTGAAACCTCTCAGGTGTCTTAATTTTGGAGCGGTCACGCAAATCAGATCTACGCTCAGAAGCCTCAGGTGTCGGCGAACCAGCACGCGAACTTTGCTTCTGCTTCTGCTGATTCTTATTGCAGTTCTTTTTAGTAAAGACTGGACCCCCCTCCTTGTCAGGTTGGGCTTTTTGTTGAGCTTGTGTAAAAGGCTTAACTCCCAGACTATTTCGCCCTAAGATTTTATACGCCTTAGCGATAATTTTTGGTAATTCACGTTGCTTGTCTGCGTCAGCAACTACTTCTAAGCGCTGACTCACCTGTAAGCTCATATCGCAAGGATCATATCGCAAACAATATCGAATACCCCCACCAATCGCATCCCCAACTCAAGGGCAGCTTCTGCCCCATGTTCATCCTGAACCGTTTTAAGGACGATCGGTAGAACGGTCATGGAGGGGGTGCCTAAACACATTGAATATACCGCTGCAAACACTTTGTCCCAAGTGGTACATTCAGCCAGTTCAGGAATGAGGCCTTTAGGTAAACTCATAGTCCGGATCCTGTGCTTTTCCACAGGAGTGGTATTTGGAAAAACAGCTTCGAGTTGCTCAAACTTCTCCGCTAGCCAATAAGGGAGATCATCCTTATTCTGAGGACGTTTACCCATCACGGAATTAATCATGAGGGGACTAATGACTAGACCACCGTGTCCCGGTGGCTGCGCAGCAACACTCGATGGTGCCACCTGTATGTTGCGCGACATAAACTGTATCACAGCTCTATGAATATGTATCAAAAGACTTGTGTAATTGACGTAGCTCTGCGATAGGAGCGTTTAGGTAATTTGGATGTGGTGTGTACCCAGCCAAAACGGGCCATGTGGCCCCATCAACGGACAAGGGGCCTAAACGAACCGCAGATATAGGGTGAGGAAGGGCGCCATTAAACCATATGGTGTGCTGCTAAGCCGTCAGCGGAACTTCAAGAGTCCTATAAGGTCTATATTCCCGTGGAACCACAGAGGCAGTATATTCGTGAAACAAATTATCATTACCATCCACTGCCGGAAAGGTAACCCAAGAATAGAAAACCTTGAAGTGGTGTGCTGCGTCCGCTTCAACCACAAAAATAATAGCAGCTCCAGCATGAGGGATTGAGTCAAATAAGCCGTGACTGGAGCACGGTTTGGAGCCACTATGGCAACCGCCATAATTAGAAGACCCCAAGTGAGGTCGCGCAACAATGGGCTATAACCAAAAAGGAACCTTTTAAAATCCAAGCTTAAAAAACCTATAAACATCAAATATAGGAGGCTAAGCCCTCTCACCATGGACGTCTCCGGTAATAGGTGAAAGGGTATTGTGGACACAGACAAGCACTACTCAGGTGTCTCGCGAATAAGTACCAGCCCAAACGTTGGTGGCGCCATGTTGCAGGGATTCTGCACAGACACAGAACTATGCGCAGGAATACGGGACCTTGGTGTATAGGGGCTATGCCTTCCTACTGCCTCAGTACCCACAATCCCAGGACCGACTAGCTATAGTGTCTCACTCGCTCTCCTAAACAATCACGAAGATGCAAATGATTGGACACCCCAGAAAACAACACTCCCCTGATCTCTCAGGAATCGCGGTAACAAGACACACCTTTTCGCTCTCTCACTCGTATATGTCCACAATAAAAATAGAACGAGACACGAATAAAGTTTAAAATGTTTATTTTAACTATCGTGCTCTAAAGCGCAGTATACGAGCCACAACCAGCAGCAAAATGCATAATACCAATACAGTTAGCATTGTAGCAAGGACATATGTAATAAAGGTAGATGTCATCATATAAAGACAGTGGATAAAGGACTATAAGGCCTAACCACCCTCTCCTTGGTAAGAAGTGGTATTATTATATAGTAGAAGAAGTCTGGGCTTTGTCAGCAGACCCCATATCTTAGTGCCAAGATGGTATATCTACATCATAGGAACCGCATGGCTCTTCTCCCTGGAAAAATCTCTCTCCAAGTGTGTCTTATCCAAACATGCATCCCCATAATATCAAAGCTCGAGTTTCCAGCAGCAGCAGCTGTTAGCGTGTTTTGTCTCGGTGCTAGGAACTGACCAGAACAGAATAACAAGGGGCATTGTTTATTGACTTTGCTTACAGTGTTCAGACTAAACTCCAGGAACCAGCAGAGCACGCACGAAGCAGACGGTTCTCATGTGAAAGGTAGAAACAGAATCTTGCAAAAATAAAGTCATGTAGTAACGTGCGCAAAAGCAGCCTCATGGCAGCTGGGCTCATGCTAACTTAGCGATGTCGACAATGTCCCCCTCGGCCATACTACAGTCTGTAAACACAGCATGCCTCTTAGGCCGGTACTCACATTTGTTATGGGAGACGGTTGCGCATGTACTACCACAAGTCCCGGAGGAGGCCTGGCTGATCTCGCCCAAGCTGTTGCGGACGGGAGAAATGCAGCAAAGTTTGCCATATGCTGTGGCCTTGACACGAAACACTCGCTGGGCAGAGCGATTTCAACGACAGTAGCCGTTAGGCGCCACGCCTGGCTGAGAATGTCTGGCTTCTCTGGGGATGTCCAAGCCAACCTCAAGGACATCCCCTTTGATAGCTCTCATCTCTTCGGAGACAGGGCGGACGCAGCGTTGGAGCGCTTCAGGGACTCACGGGCTACTGCAAAGTCCTTGGGTCTCTCTGTCATCTTGTCCTGCTACTGCCCCTTTCGTGGCTACGGTAGGGGCTTACAGCCACGCCAGCCCTATCGTGGCCAGAGGACCGCGCAAGTTCAGCAACCCCTATGCAGCCGTGGGCACCGCTCACCCTGACCCAGTGGGTCAGGCTGCCAGAGGTCCTCCTCTTCCCCAATCCCCCTAGTCCGATCCTCACAGATCATGGGCGCCCAGTTGGTGGCAGGATACGCCATCACCTCCACCGCTGGCGGGACATCACCTTGGACAGGTGGGTTCTACTGATAGTCTGAAGGGGCTACTTGCTCCCCTTCGAGTCTACCCCTCCCTCCTTGCCTGCTACATACGATTAGCTGACGGAGGATCACCTTGCTTTGCTTAGAGGAAGTCATGACTCTCTTGGCCAAGGGTGCCATAGAGTGGGTTTGGGTGCAAGAAGTAGGCTGTGGTTGCTATTCCCGCTACTTTCTGGTCCCCAAAAAGGACGGAGGCCTTCGTCCTATCCTCGCCCTCAGAACCCTCAACTACTTCCTCTAGAAAGAGAAGTTCAAGATGCTCACTCTTGCTCAAGTTCTGCCTTCCCTAGACCCAGGAGACTGGATGGCAGCATTGGACTTGCAGGACACTTATTTCCATATTCACGTCCTGCCAGCCCATACCTGCTACCTGCAGTTTACGGTGATCCACGAGCACTTCCAGTTTACCGTGCTCCCATTCGGCCCCTCGGGTGTTCACCAAGGTGATGGTGGTGGATTCAGCTCATCTGCGGAGATCAACGGTTCTGGTCTTTCTCTAGCTCGACGACTTGCTGTTGAAGGTGGGCTCGTCTCAGGCGGTCGTCTCCCACCTCCAGACTACGGCCAACCTCCTGCATTCGCTGGGGTTCACTATCAACATGCTGAAGTCACACCGGACTCCTTCCCAGGCATTGCCTTTCATTGGAGCTGTTCTGGACACAGTTTTGGGCCTATCCTTCCAAACGGCGAGTCCAGGATATTGTCTGTGATACTGATGTTTCAGCCTCTATTCTGGATTTTGGTGAGAATGACTGAGGCTGCTGGTCCTTATGGCCTCCTTCATCCAGCAAGTGAATCATGCCAAATGGCACATGCGGGCTCTGCAGTGGGACCTGAAGTTCCAGTGAGTGCAGCATTGGGGGAATGTCACCGACCTGGTCCAGATCTCGGAGGGAACTGAGTGAGATCTGCAGTGGTGGCTGACAAACCGCAAATGGGTCACAGGCAGACCCCTCTCCCAGATCTCACAGTGGTGACAGATGCATCACTCCTGGGATGGGGTGGTCATCTGGGAGAGTTGGAGATCAGAGGACTCTGGTCTCCGAGAAAGCCGGGCTCCGCATCAACCTTTTGGAGCTTCCTGCGATCTGTCTGGCACTGAAAACCGCCTTACCGTCTCTCAAGGTACGCCTGGTTCAGATGTTCATGGACAACACCACCGCCATGTGGTACTGCAATAAACAAGGCCGGGTGGGGTCGTGGACTTGGCTGGAACAACAGGGCATATCCCTGGTGGTTCAACACATGGCTGGTTCCCTGAACGCCAGGGCAGACGTACTCAGTCGTCGGTGCCTAGTCTATCACGAATGATTGTTCCATCTTGAGGTGGCGCACGAACTCATTCAGCGGTGGGGAGAGCCTTGGTTAGATCTGTTTGCCTCTGAAGAGAATGTGCAATGTCTGCAGTTTTGCGCGTTGGAGTTGCCAAGGTGGCTCTCACTCAGCGACGCCTTTGGTCTCAAATGGAACTCTGGCCTTCTGTATGCCTTTCCGCCCATACCAGTCCTGTCCAAAGTGTTCATTTTGGCATGTGACCATCACCTACCCCTTGCTGCAACCTCCTGTCTGTTATTCTCCTGATGGACCAGGAAAGTTGTGTGTGGGGATTATATGAACACCACAAGTAGAGCATGACCAACACATTGTGTATTTGTGCAGTCATACCCTACTCGCCCTGTTCCCTACCCCTAAACATAAAAGGTGTAAATGTTTTAAAATACAGAATGGCCCATCATGCATAGTGCATTTTATACTCTAGCAATTGAAAGAGATCTACAACTCTTCCCAACACAAATCTTGCCATCACTTTAGACAAATGCAATAGAAACGTATAGGTAGAGAAAGTGGATATTGGGAATGTTGCAGCACCATGCAACAGTGTGTGAGCCACGCACTTACACTTATGGTGGTAGCAGGTGTTTGAACCCACTGAGCTATTTTTCTTGCTCATGTGCCCTGTTTTCCTATTCCCGTATTCGCTATGTTCTGCATGTCGAAGGATCAATGACGGAGAGTGCCAGGTGCTTTGACCTGCACTTAAGAGAAGCATAGCCCGAGATTTATGCAGCAGGTGCAATCCAAGGTTGCGCGATCTTACTGATATGTGCTCTTCCCCACACACCCTAGATAACTCATCCCACCTAGCTACAGTACCCAAATGTTGAATGAGCCCTGGGCTAGAGCACATCATTTCTTGTTGAGGCTGGGAGGGTGACTGTGCCAGTCAGAACTGGCAGAAAGGTCCTTGCACACGTGTGCATCAAATGAATATTTGTTTTAATTGGTGCAGAAGCAGGGTTCTCGGGACCAATTCCAGCTAAGAGTGCAGGAACAGTTTTTTGACCAATCACATGCCATCACAGATTTCATATGTTGATGGGATATATTTTAGTGATCCTGATTGGCTGTTAGAACAAGGGTGCTGCAGCTCAGTAAATGTTCATTTTAATTTAAGGCCTACTTGTCTCACAGGCAAAAAATTAATTTAAACTTCTTGCCCCTGCAGGAAATCCCCCATATCTCGGGTGTCGGGCGATAGAAATCCTGCATCCCTGCATTTTACAGGAATTGCAGAGGATACCACCACCTTCTTTTGGCCAGTAAACCATCCCCATTCCAAGAACCTCATTACCGTGGGATGGACCTTAGTCTGATTATCAGCATTGAGGACTGTGAATGTCTCACCAGTCAGATACTGTCCTGGGGATATCAGTTTTTCAGTCACCATGGTGACACTGGCACCTGTATCCCTCAGTGCTTCAACCCTAACCCCATTGATATGCGATTGTTGTCTGTATTTCTCCAGGTTACTGGGCCAGACAGCCACTGCAGCTATAGCAACGCTGCCCTCCGAGACTAGAGTTGCTTCAGTGAGCTCTTGGACTTGCTCAGGACTCATCTGGAATCCCAACTGAACACTTGCCACTGCATTAGGGACTGCAGGTGTGCTAGGGGGATTCTTTTTGGAACAGTCTCGAGTTTGCTAGAGTCTCCAGTTTGGTGCCCATTGACTTTGCAATTAAAGTACCAAGCCTTCTAGGGTCCCAGTGTTTACCCTGGTATCCACCCTTGGACTGTGTATTGTCTCTTGCCCACCCTCCTGAACAGGTTTTTGGGGGCCTTTAGAAGACTCTGTTTTTCTCTTTAGACTGGTCACCATCTTTCCCTTGGGGAGGCTTAGCAAATCCTTTCTTTTGGTTGCCCCACCATGAGTTGTCTTTGTTACCCTTGTCTCGACCCAGTGGTCTGCCTTCTTCCCCAACTCTTGAGGAGAATGTGGACCTAGATCTACCAGGTACTGATGTAAATTTTCAGTAACACAGTTACTCAGCAGATGCTCTTTCATAATAATACTAAAAAGCCCATCATAATCTTTCACCTTTTTACCTTTTGCCCAGTCACCTAGTGTTTTTACTGAGAAGTCTACAAAATCTACCCAGGTCTTAATCTGGGTTTTTCAAGTCTCCCTGGTCCTGGATTCCTAAGTGGGGAGTCCAGAGCCCTCAATCAGGGTATCCTTCATGAGGTCATAGGACTCCGCATCTGTCTCATTCAGTGTCCGGAACCTAGCCCTACACTTTCCTGAGAACAGCTCCCAGAGAAGAGAGCCCCAATACTTTTGGCTGAGTTTCCTCATTCTACAAGCCCTCTCAAAGGCTGTAAACCATTTGGTGATATCATCACCTTCTGTATATTTAGGGACAATCCCTTTGGGGATCTTAGTGTCAAAAGCTTCTTCTTTCTCCCTATTTATAACTTTGCTGCCACCAGAGATGAGCCTAGGCCCATCTCAGCTCTTTCCTTTTCTATAGCCAAGAGTTTAGCATCTAATTCTATCCTCTTGACTAGTTTTTTTAAGATCTGCTTCTTCACTGTCTACGTCTGGCATACTGTCAGTACTCCCAGGGGTGCTATCAGTAGGATTGTTGTTGGAATCATCATCTATGTCTTCATCCACTTCAGGATCCACCTCCCCTTCTCCTATAGGGGTTTCTTCCTCTTCCAGGGACCTAGCATTTTCTGCAAGATGTGCCTTAGTGGGTCTAGGCCCCATGGTGAGCTTCCATGCTTGGCAGTGGGACTGAAGTTGGTCCACCATATGTTTACTGAAGGGCCCCAGGTTGAGCTCCTGGGAGGGTTCTGCTACCTCAGTCATGTTTTTAAAGTAGTTGGGTCCTTTTTAAGAATAACCAAAAAATCTGAAGTACTCTTTCTAAAAGGCCTAACTGACTGAAATACTTTTAAATTCTAAACCGTTTCACTGTGGGACTTAACATAAGGCCCTTACAGCTAAATTAAACAATTTACAAAAAATTTGAAATCGACAAAAAATATTTTTAACTAATGACAATATTGTATTCCTTAGTGGAATCACTTATTAACCATGTGGTACAGCAGATGTCAAGTCTTGTATATCACCGCTGCACCACCAATGTAGGAAGCTGGCTCATCATATGGTATACCAAAAAGAGGTATACCATGCAAAGAGTCCAGGTACTTCATTATGAGTGGACCAGGGCTTGCTCTAGCAATCCCAAGGTGCTCTTCTAGGGGGTAGTGAGGTTGAGCAGCCTTAAGCTTATCAGAGAGGAGAATTAGACATCTACAAAATACACACATAGTCAGTAAATGATGCACACGACTCAATAAAGAGATCCACACCAGTTTATACAAATAACATTTATCTTTATATATATTTTGGCACCAGAATCAATACGATCAGTTAAGTACGTTTTGAGATGGAAATACTTTACATTTTCAAAAGTCCACACTTTGTGCAATTTTCAGATGCTGTAATGTTAACCTATGGGAGGAAAAATAAATACGCATACAGGTAGACTACAGCGACTTACTAGACCAATCTCATGGACTTAAGGTGAGTATGGGGCACGGTCCAAGACAGCACTAAGAGATCACACCGGGAGGCACTCTGGTAGCCTGTTGCAGAGGTGCTGTACAGCTTCGGGTGCCCAATGTTAGTCTATGGGGATCTGTTGTAGTGAAGAGTCTGCAGGTTTGGACTGGGAGGCCAGTCGGGGTGAACAAACAGGTGGGCTCAGGCCTTCTGATTCTCGGGGATGTGGGGACACTTTTGGTCCTCTTCTCCATGGGCCAGGGGCAACGGGTGCAGAGGTACTTTGAAGCGTTGAGTTTTCGTCACTGAGGACACTCGCGGTTGAGGAGACCTACACACAGGGGCTGCTGGCGGAGGCGGAAAGTCCACAGAGGGCAAGCCCAAGGTGGCCTTCGTCTCTAGGGGGTCGGAGACCACGCTGGCACCTTTGACCCACTACAGCTCAGGCTAGGCAGGTTGGGTGCTGTGGTGCTTTCAGGTGTCGGGTTTTGGCAGTCTGGAGTCCTCACAGGTCTCTTGGAGTGCCTGTAGAATGCAGGGAAGCATCCTAAATGGGAGTTCCTGTGTCTTGGGTGAAGTGCTGGCAGGTCTCCCAGGCTTTGGAGACACAGCAGCTGCAGGACAAGTCATCTTTGGTGCAGTTGTCAGTCAGCAGACAGGCTGGCAGGGTTGGTGCCAAGTCAGTTGCTGGTCTTCTGTTCTTGCTTCTTGTGACTTTTCACGTCCGTCTTTTTCTTTTAGGTCGGCAGGATTTGATTTCCTGGTGCTAGGGGCTCCTCTAAATACTAGATTTAGGGGTGTTAGGAAAAATGTCATCTTCTCTTAAGAGTGGAACTAGTCTGAAGGTGAGCACACCTCTCTTACTACTAATTTTCCCGCCTGTCCAGTCGCCAAAGGGGACCTGGACAGAGAGGGTTGGCATTCTCTGCTGTGAGGGAAGCTAGATTTGCATACCAAAGGCGGTGGGCTTTTTGAAGCTTCCTGCCTTGGAATACTAATACGCACGTCATCCTGTGGGAGGGGTTGTAAACTAAGCATACACAAGGAGACGATGGACGGAGCACTCAAACTTTTCAGACACTCACCCCCATGGTTTGGCAGTTCGGGCTGGACTGTTCCCAGGAGGCACAGGGTCAAGACTGATTTGCATATAGCTGTGTCTGAACTGGGGTGGCAAAGTGAGCTAAAGAATGATGATGGATTCAACCCAGATCTGTGACTGGGGGTGAGTGTTTGAAAAGTTTCAGCACTCCGTCCATCATCTTTGTGTTTGCTTTGTTCACCCTAAGTTGGCAGGGTATGCCCAGACATGGGTCCCTTGCTCACTTTGCCACTGGATTCAAGCTAGCCTGGCTGATGAGGGCTGTTAGCCCGAAACCGGTCCCAGGATGCTTGTTTCCGGTCCAGGGAAGACATGGCTTGGCAGTTCGGACTGGGCTGTTTCCATGAGGCACAGGGTCAAGACTGATTTGCATATAGATGTGTCTGAACTGGGGTGGCAAAGTGAGCCAAAGAATGATGATGGATTCAAACCAGATCTGTGACTGGGGGTGAGTCTTTGAAAAGTTTCAGCACTCCGTCCATCATCTTTGTGTTTGGGGTTGTAAACTCCCTCTGCTCGAGCAGGCTTTTATCCAGACCTCCTGAGAGCAAAGGCCCTCACCCTTGGGGGGGGGGCAGACACTCATCTGGGGTGGCAGGCTGGCTAAGACCAGTCAGTGAGCATACCAGTAGTTGGCAGGTTTCCAGGGGGCACCTATAAGGGTGCATGCATTAATAAATCCAACTCTGGAATCAGTGTTGGTTTATTAATACGAGATGTTTGATACCAAACATCCCTGGTTTAATTGAAGTTATGATGTAGCTGGGAAACTCGTTTTTAGGTCGAGCCTGAGCCAGCGCGCATTCGCTGCCCTGTTGTAGTTCAGTATGGGAGAGAAGCCCAGCCCACATTTTTCATTGGCTTGTGTCTTTGTCCTTCGTAAATGCAGGCTTCTGATTGGTTAATAGGCTTATTAGTCCCTCCTTAGTACTGCCTTGTCTTCATTTGTAAGCTCCCATTGCTACAGGCCCCTTTACTTCGGTTGTTACACGGCACGTCTTATTTAGTCTTTTAAGCACTATTTTCTTTATTGAGTTTCTACTTTAGGCAGGACGACAATGGCGGCTGCTTGTTTAATTTCCTGTTGCTGTGCTCCTGCCCCCCTCCTGTTGTCTGCATTCCCTTTGTTCCCACCCCCCTTCCCATTTGCCACGGCCCGTGAGGTAATCGTTGTCCATGTTTACCAGGCTCCCCTCTCCGGTTGGCCATGTTTACCAGGATCCCGCCCCCCTCCCGTTGTCTGCGTTCCCTTTGTTCCTGCCCTCTCCCCACTTGCCGCAGCCCGTGAGGTGCCCCCCGCCACCCCCCCTTGCGGCACACCATTGTTTGTTAAAATGCTGAACAGAGCCAGCGAAAATAATTTGGAAAGCCAAAAGGCGGAACCTATTGGCTTTGCCAATGCTTGTTTTTAATTCCCTTCGACCACTGGGGGAGTTGCTATTTTTTGTTTTTGACATGCTGGATTCTCATGTCCACCCTGTAGTTCATGCAAGGACACATCTAGGCCACCGTATTCTCGTTCTTTGAAAACAGCGCCACTTGGTGCTGAGCTGGGTGACTGAAACCCCAGGTGCTATTCGTGGACTGCAGCAGGAACCTCGACGAGAAACTTAGCACTACAGTTGAACCAACAAGCACCGGCCCGTCTTCAGACAGGCATCTGGGTCGTCTCTGCCTGGGGTATTATTTTTACTTGCGTCTTTTAGGTCCGCAGTCGGCACCCATGCCAGTAACCAGCCGGATAAGGAAGTAATTCGTAAACATTGCACTATCGGTGCTTATGTGTGCAGCGGTGGGTTTATTTTATATCCCTAGACTTTAACCAAGAGGGAGAGAGAGAACTTTAGAAATGGGAAGAGAAGCAGAGGAGGGACCGGAGCGACCCGGAGCTGCCCCAGAAAAAGCACAAATGCCCGAACTGCGGCAAGGTGTACAGCAAGTCCTCGCACCTGAAGGCTCATCTGAGGACGCACACAGGGATTTTGGGCACAGCGTTGGGGTGGCTGGCACTGCTCAGTGTGTCTGACTGCACGCACTCTCAGATCCTGTCCCCAGTAAGAGCACATCTTTTTCTCAGAAACTCAGCACGAGTCTGCAATGGTGAAATATATTCAAACTTGGAACACTGCAAGATTTGTCCTCAGGGCTGCACCCACCTTGCACGGTATTATGGTAATATGGAATCGTCGGCAATAAAATTAATAAGACGATCTCTGTTCAGTGATCCAGGGTTAATAAACACCAGGGGCTGCAGCTGAACAAAGTAAATGGCCACTAGTCACTCATTACCTGCCAGTCTCTAGCCCTCTTCGCCCCTCCCATGCCACTGCTCTCTGCCGCGCCCAGAAGACATCGTTAACCTCAGTGCCAGAAATACAGCCAAATAGAACAATCAGACTTGCTTCACTCTCTTATTATCCAAAGTAGGTGTTCCTGCCAGCAAGCCGAAGCCCCTTTAGGGTAACAGAAGAACTGTATATCAAAGTACCTATACAATGAGGGTGATTCACTCCCATACACCTAAAGTGAATATCGGTGTCATGAATAACTCCTGCAGTGGAATGCGTGTTACAAAAAAATATATAGCATCTTAACATTAATTCATTTAACTTAACATCACATCAGAGCACAATGTTATAACACCAACCATTGCGTGCATTATGCCATTGCAAGCATTACACCATGAGTGTGCACAATTGTGAAAGAATGTCAACAATATATAAAGGAGTACCACCATTTTGCTACATTAAGTGTTACACTCTGGGTTGGCAACATTGCGTAAAGCATGCTTATAACATTTCAATAATTACCACGATAATGCCAGTGCACACATTACAAAAGAATGCGTAGCGATGCATTTTGCACTTTTATACTTACTGCATTTTTATATTTGCCTGTTGCTTAGCAGTTATCAGTGTGTGTTTAAATATAGCCCATCACCTAGTTAACCTTCCTGCATGCTTAGATTTGCACTAACATTCACTTCTGAGTGTGTGTTCAGATATGTACATAGAAACCTAGAGTGCTGGCAATGATTTGCATCATCACTTAAAAGTCTTCGGCGCATGGCAACCTATTTGAACCATCACTTATCATTAGTGTGTGTTCAGTATAACACTTAGTGATTCTAGTGCATATTAAGATTTGCCACATCAACCATTAGTGCATGTTAAGATTCACACCCTCACTCACTAATTTCCAGTATATACCCAAATATGCACTGTCACTCAGCCATAATCGGTGTGGGCTGTATTTCAAGAAATAGTCAGACATCTTTAAGGTGTGCCTGGATTTGCATCATTACTCATAAATATTGAGGATATTTTTTTACTGATAAATCAGAATTGCTTGCAGCATCAGTTAGTAATCCTTGATGCATTTTCTAATTTGCCCCATCACTTAGTAGTCCTTGGTGCATGTTCATATTTGCCCAGTTCCTCAGTAATCCTTAATTATAGATTTACCTCATCTTTCTGTAATCTTTGCTGGATGTTCTGATTATCACAGTCGTTCCTAAAAAATAAATGCATGTTTGAATTCACACTATTACAGAATAATCCTTAAGACATGCTGACATTTGCTCCATCACTCAGAAATCTCGAACACCTGCCAGTTTTGCATCATTAACCAGATATCTTGGCTGCCAGGTCAGATTTGGACCAGAAACAATTCGCCTCAAAACCATGTGCCTTTGCTTATCTTTCCTTGAAGATCTCAGAAAGTGGGTGAGGTTGGTGCTACAGACTGTATAATGACGTCATTCACCTGCCTCAGTCTAACATCAGAGCTAGGAGTTTACAATGAAAAGCACATAGTGGTATAAGGAATGCAGGGACCACTGAAGCCACTTGGGGCCATGGGAATCCAGTGAGCATGGGAGGCACAGAAGCTCAAGGCGCATTATAGGGGGAAAGGAAGCAGCAGGTGGCAGAGGAGAAATGGAAACTGGAGTGACATGTGATACTCGAGGAACAGCGAAGCATGGGGTGCACAGGATAATGAGCAGGCCAGCACAGGGGTAGAGGCGCAGGTAGGGTGGCACATGGGCACGATGGGATGGAGGAATAAGAGCAAGTGGTGAAGGAGGACTAGGGAGACACGGAGCTTTAAGTGAAGTGTGGGGATGCATTGGGTGTTATAAGCTAAGTGGATGGTGAGGCAGGAGAGGGCACAGGAGCAGTAGTGGGAAGTCACGGGGTGCAGACTGCATGCCACAGGTGGGGTGCTTGGGGCATATGCCCTCTGTCAGCTCCAAAGGCGCCTGGTATCTGCAGGAAGAATGCTGGGTACTATGCAGTCCAGTGAGGTGGTATACAGTGCTCCACTGGCACTGTGACTTCACTCCGTGTGCCGGACTCAAGACAGGCTTTCAATGCGGTTAGGAGACACATAATTTCTGATGATGACCTCCAATGCTCCTCCCATACCAGAAAAAAGTTTGCTTCCAGCAGGGTGTGCAGAATAAACAGGCAGAGGAAATTGGAGGTCAAAGGCTTGTTGGTTTTCAAAACCGATCAATAAAAGGCTTTGCCATTTACAATGCCAATAGCTTAAACTCTCGCAATTGTTTGTTTATTTTTTTACCAGTGTCCAGCGCATTTTTAGGTCTCGCCTAGTGTTGCAGCGCATGCGCTGCTCGCTCGGTGAGACATATAGTGAGAGAGGAGATTTTAGACGGGGACCTGAAGCCCCGCCCATCATTTTCATTGGGTCGCGTCAGCGTTTATGCTAAACGCTGGCTTCCCATTGAAAAGGATGCTTTTTGGCCACTGCCCTTTCTCCCTTTCGTCCGGCCCATCCAGACTGGCTCGTCTGCTTCACGGCTGTCGTGAAGCAATTTCTTATCTGAACATCTGTTTCACTGATGTGAAACAGACTGATGTTACGCCACTGCCCATCCTGCTTGATTACCCCGGTGGGGTGTCCGTGGAATCTCTGGGGACTTTCACACGCCTCTGCTTCTCCCCGGGCCCCTCCTTACCTCGCCCACCCCCAATTTATATTGTGATGCAAACCCCGGGGAAAGAAACCACCATTTACGAGCCCAAAACTTCCTAAACTCAAAGCTGGGCGTCCCCGTTGGTGTCCTTTTACAGCTCATGGAGAAGGGCGGGATTAGCGTAGGGGTGACTCGGGGTCGAGTCACACTTAGTGCTAGTATAGCACACTGATTGCTTTGTTGACAGTCTCGTAGCGCTGTACATAAAGTTTCAGGGAGTTGCTGTTGCTCCCGCTGTCCCTGCTCTTCAGCTTCCTCCCTTGTCTGCCAGTTTCACCATATACGTATGTGTGTCTCGCTAGGTCCTTGCTTTATTTATTTATTGATTTGCACTTTTATATAGCGCGAACTCGACCAGAAGGTATTGGAGCGCTTTACGTGATCTTCAGTTACACAAGGACACATTCATTTTTCAGGCACGGGGAGATTATATTATTTGCTCAGATCAGGGCGCCAAGACTAGAATCTGCGATCACGGTTCCAAAATTGACAGCGCTGTCCGTGACGCCACATCCTCCTCCCCTCTCCCCCACCCAGGGCCTCTCTGGAGCAGCTATGACGCTCACTATACGTGTGACACCTTGAACTCTTTCTCATTTTTAGGCAACTGCCCTTTGCCTTCTGGGATAGTTCAGTCCTGACCCGAAGTTACAAAGCTCTTTCTTAGACACAAAACTTTGAAACAGGCCTACTCTGGGAAATCTCCCAAGACTACGGAAATTCCACCCCCTCTCCCTCAGGAAACTCCCTTTGCTGATACTGCGAAAAAAGCCTGGTTCCATCGTTTCTAAAATCTGCAGCTCTCCCCTATTCTGTAAAGTTATTTTGCACTACACCTAATTCATATATATTGCAATTTCTGAACAGCGTCCCCACGCCCTGGTTTTCGCTGTAAAAAAACATAAGTAAATTAAAATTTCAAAAATAAGACAGACCGCGTGTAATGTAATTTGGTGCTCGTGTAAAGCACTCCAGTCCTCTTAGGACATGTTCGCGCTATAGAAAACTGACAAAGGGGAACGGCAAACCTACAAGTCCCAGAATGCAAAGTGCTGTTGACATAAAAGGCCGGACAATTTTAAAGTGTGACATATGATATGGGTTTACAGAGTGGATGGGTCTAATCCTGGCCTCAAAAATTCAGTCTGTAATTTCTCAATATTTTGTACCTCCCCCCCGTTTAGTGCCACCAACTGCTCCAGTGCCTGCCCCTTTTCTTCACCACCTCTGATGGGCTCTTACAGTCAGATGAAAAAGGTCAAAATCCCACCACAAATTAACAGAAAAACAAAGTTGCTTGTTAAACAGGAGGAACAGTCCAAGTTAATGAGTTTCCTCCCAGGAACGCCGGCCCTGGGGAGTGGAGGGGAAGGGACCCTCCCTTCCTGATTGAGGCTGTTTACCTGCTGGGGGTGGGGGAGGAGAGCACATCAGGTCCTAGGGTGCTAAAACGAGGGAAGGAGACGTGGGGTTTCCCCAAGACCCAATGGGGCACAAGGGGCGTGGGGGGGAGAGGGAGGGTCTCTGGGAATACTTCAGGGCGCAGGCGCAGGCACTGTAGAGAGCAAAGTCCAGCCAGCACAGGAGAGCTGTAGCAGTAACAACACTCGCAGCTGGTCCTCAAGGAGCTAGACTCAAGAGGGCTCCTGTCTGCCCAGGCAATCCGACTTCTCCTTCAAACGCCAGGAGCTACCAGGGCAGATCTCCGAATGGGGCCCGTCGCCAAACCAGAGGTAAGTGGTTACTATTCTGCGCGAACATGTAATCTCTCTAGTAGTCCCACCTGCATCTTATGGCACTTTTAATCCAACCCACCAGATTTGTCGTCCAATTTGTCAGGTGTTTTGGCGAGTAAAAATAGAGAGAATCTTTTATTTCTCAACTAGCAACTAAGAGTCCTAATTTACGTGGTTGCCTAGTGACCCAATGTCGCCTGTTCTCCTCAAGGCGCACATTTTTTTTTTTTATCATCGTAGCTCTTTAGATGGTGAAAGCTTTCATGGCCCTAAATACAATAGGGAAATGAAACTACAAGTCCCAGAATGCAAAGTGCGGTGAACTCGAGCCAGGACTGGACGGATTTTCACTCTGTGACACGGACGTTGTTGGCAGCTAAGGATGCAAGCGCGCTTCCCTTAGAGGGGTGTGGGCTCGTTCCGGGCAGAGTCTGCCGTGAAGGCCTGTTCCCTCTGTTTTAGGCCTCTTTTCCATGCCAGCCGCTGCTGTAATGCCAGTTTTTCTTGTGGTTTTATCTTGTCTGGCTTTGGGCAGCCCCTGATTGTGTGGTAAAAGCAGCTCAACAGGCACTTTCTGGCATTCAGGCAGTTTATTTGGGCTTCTGCCTGTTTTCTGACAACTCGCGCCCAACCCCTCTTTCTGACCTTTCACCCGGGAAGGACAGGTCGAACCGGTTCCTGTCACTAGGAGGCGCAGCCAGGCCAGAGTCCCTTGATGGTCGCTATTTATTTACTCTTTATGCAACGCTTTGGCCCTAGGAAAAGGTGTCGGAGCACTTTACATATTTGAGGAACACAGACAAACAAACCAAGAGGTTATACAATGCGGAGCATTGAAGGTGTAATTCATACAGTAGGCAAGACTCTCTTACACTGCTAGACTCCCGAGTATCCTTCTGCACAATTGCCCACCTATCTCTCTATACCTCTGGAAACCTGCATCAAGGTGCTGCTGGAGACTAAACCCACTGTTAGGCGCTAGTGATACCGAATCCCCTTTTAGGATTTAAGGGAGCCCAAACGAAGAATTGCAGTTTCCACCAGCGCCAAGTCCTGCTGCTGGGCGCTATCTGCTGGTAGGAGGGCTAACACCTCATCTGGCCGCTAACGAAACCCAGCCTGGTTTCAAGCGCCAGTGGATCGGAACCCCTGCCTTGGGCGCTCGAGGCTATGTGCTGTTGGAGGCAAATCTTTCTCCTTGGCGATCGGTTTTTAGGCCTCAAGGCAGGACATCTGAGAGTTGACACAAATCTTCTACACCACCGGTTGTGCTCTCCCCTCAAACTAAAGGCCGTCTTCGCTATCTGGATCACCGAGGTGAAGCGGGAGCGACCCCCACAGACCGAACAAACTTCGTCCTCGGAGCTGGCCCTCGAGGAGGAGGGCAGCAGAGCAACATGCGGACAGAACTGTTCCAGCCCAAAACAGAGTTCTGCTTTGGCGCGTTGGTTTGTGAAACCATACTCTTCGTGCAATAAAGACCCAACCACAGGCCTGTTGTAACATAAAATGCTGCTTTATTAGGACAGGCTTGCAGCTATCAACATTCATTTATTTACATATGCAAACAAAATAATCGTCATCACTACTACATAATATATCCTGATATCCCCTATCTCTTAAACTCCCCAACTTTGTAACATGCCCCAAAACTACTCCCCTTATCCCACAACATCCTTTTATCTTCCATTCACAGCTCTTCCGTTACATTGCCCAATCTCTCTCTGACACCCATTCATTTCATTTTTCATTTCAAAATCTCATAGACTGTTGACATCTGTCATTGATTCTGTTCTGTGCTTCTGGGGTTTTCTTCTATTGTGTGTTGGTAGCCTCTGTGGCTTGAGGCAAAGCATTCAAGGATAAAATGTTTTCTTTTGCTAGGAGTAGAAAAACAAAAACAAAAAACAATGTCATTTACAGTGTCAATAGCTCAAAATGTCAGTGCGAGACCTATTGCATTGTAAATGCTTGTTTAACCGCTTCGCCGCGATCAGAATTCCGCCCAGGTGCTGGACATTCCGATTGCGGGCGTGGTCGTGACGAGCTCAGCTCGTCATGCGCACACGCCCACCGCGCAGCATGACGAGCTGAGCTCGTCATGAGCATAGAAGGGGTTAAAATGGCTTCCCTGATCACTTGTACCGGCAGTAATGGAACTGACCAGCTCAGGGGCATATAACTGCTCATGCAGTTATGCCCACACATGTAGTATAGTGCACCCTTCCTTAGGGGCTGTAAGGCCTGCTGTAGGGATGACTTACCTATACTGCATGCAGTGTCTGTTGGCATGGCACACAGGCTATGTGCCATGTAGTGTTTTCACTTTTGTCTGCACCAGGACGCCCAGCCTGCAATGGCTTTCTGCATGACTTGGGGGAGGGGTCCCTTAGGGACCCTCTTCAGTATTTCAGGCTCTAGGTACAAGGGGTGCCATTTACTAGGGACTTACCGAGGGTGCTAACGGTATTGCCAATTGGGGTACAATTGGACAGTTTTGGGAACGAGATCTAGCACTGGTGACCTGGTTAGCAGGAACCCAGTGCACTTCCAGTCAAAATCACATCAAATACCAGGTAAAAAGTGGGGGTGACCATATCAAAAAGGGGCACTTTCCTAAATTCTGTGACTATGAGGCACAGCATGAATTTGTTTGAGTTCTGCACCATAAAGCATTGGCTAAGTAAAACTTGGCAAATAGTAAAGCAGTGTTCTAGAATACTGCTAAATGTATTTACCATCTGCAAGGGAAAGACTTAAGAGCTAATTTTGATGTAAATGATTTCCAGTTGAGTTCATGATCATATTTTATTATAGGTGAATTGGATGATCATTTGATGCCAGTTGGCAAAGAAACTGTGAAGTATGAGGAGGAGCTGGATTTACATGACGAGGAAGAAACCAGCGTTCCAGGGAGGCCAGGTTCTACAAAACGAAGGCAATGCTATCCAAAAGCAGTTAGTATTATCCTAAGCAAACAATTATTTTTTATGTTTATCTGATTGATTTGCAAACTTAAATTAAGCATTTTAATAATGTCAAAATGTGAAAACATCAGCTTGTCCCATAGGTAAAGGGTCATAAATGTAATCTCTTTTTAGAATATTCCCATTTTCAGATGGAGAATTCCTTTATTCTCTTGTCTCTGTTTATATCAGCCATAAACCACATAGCTGCTCATGTTCTGACCTTTCATTTGGCTCCCAGCCACTGCTTGTAGAAGTTTTCTGCCTAGTCAGTTGCTTCTGTTTCACCCATGCAGGTCAATATAGGTTTATATTTGCCTGCTGCTGAAAAGAATTTCTCAGTATTAGCCCCGGTTACCAAAACAAATAAATTGTGCAGTAAATCCATCATTGGGCAGCTTCGATCATTAGCAGCATCATTTTTTATTCTGCCAAGCTGAAATTGAGACATATACCTGACATACTTTTTTAGCTCAAAGTTGCTTTCATGGTTTTTTTTTGGAAGAAGTCGGAGCCTCTGAAGGACAGATCATGTTGCCAGAATGTTTGGGCGCAGGAATATCATGAGGATATTGTTGTGTGCATGTCTAGGATGTTGCAAACTTTGAAATCTGTGATACTTTCTCCACAAGGAAATGACTGAACAGAGTCAAGAGGCTCTTGGTTGTCTTTCAAAATTAGGAGACACTTGCTGCAAAAGAAAAAGTTTTATCCTTGAGTGCTGGTCCAAGGCGGAAAAGAATTCAGTATGCAGGTCTTCGGAGACCAGGTTAAAAACGTTCCTCCTTTCTCTCAAAATATTGATGCTAAGACTAGGGCACACATCGAGACCTTAAGAATCCTGCTGGTGGATCATGCCAGATTGCGTATGCGGGCTCTGCAGTGGGACCTGAAGTTCCAGTGGGCGCAGCATCAGGGGAATCTTTCCGACTACGTCCAGATCTCGGAGGGAACTGCGCAACAACTGCAGTGGTGGTTAACGAACCAGGATTGGGTCAGAGGCCGATCCCGCTCCCTTCCCCAACCAGAACTCACGGTGGTGACCGATGCATCACTCCTGGGGTGGGGTGGCCACTAGGGAGAGGCGGAGATCAGAGGAGTCTGGTCTCAGGTGAAGTCCGGGCTCCATATCAATCTGTTGGAGCTGTGGTGCAAGTTCTCTTTCAGCAGTGGGAGAGCCTTGGTTAGATCTGTTCGCCACCGAAGAGAACGCGCAATGTCAGCAGTTTTGCGCGTTGGAGTTTCCAAGGCAGCACTCGCTGTGCGACGCTTTTTGACGCAAGTGGAGTTGCGGCCTCCTGTATGCTTTTCCGTCTGTACCACTTCTGCCCCGAGTGCTGAAGAAGATCCAGCGCGACCGGGCCCAAGTCATTCTTGTGGCACCGGACTGGGCATGAAGAGTCTGGTACCCTGAGCTTCTGAGCATGGCCATTGATCCTCCGATCAGACTGCCCCTTCGGGACGATCTTCTGTCGCAGCAGCAGGGAACGGTTCTCCACCGACCTGTCCTGCCTCCACCTCCTTGTGTGGAGATTGAGCGGCGCTAGTAGACAGCTTTTGACCTTCCTCACGAAGTCTGTAATGTCATCTTGGCAGCCAGGCGTCCCTCCACTAAGATGGTATACGCCTCTCGATGGAACAAGTTTGTGGCATGGTGCACAGCAAAGGCTGTGGATCCCCTTTCTGCCCCTCTTTCTGAGATTCTTTTGTTCCTTCTTTCTTTGGCCAGCAGGGCTCTGCTCTGGGCACTCTTAAAGGCTACCTGGCAGCCATTTCTGCTTTTCTTCGGCCCTCTTTGTTCACGTCCCCTATTGTAAGTAGGTTCTTTAAAGGCATTAGTCATCTCTTTCCTCCATTTCCTTTCATAATGCCTCAGTGGGACTTGAACCTTGTTTTGACTTACCTTATGTGCGCTCCCTTCGAGCCTCTTCAGAACTGTCCTCTTAGGCTTCTCACTCTTAAGACTGCCTTTCTTGTTGCCTTCACCTCTGCTCGCAGAGTGAGTGAGCTTCAGAATCTTTCTAAGTCCCCTTTCTTCTCGGTCCATCCGGACAAAGTGGTGCTTCGAACGAGGCCCTCGTTCCTGCCAAAAGTTGTCACTCCTTTTCACATCGGACAGACTATTACTCTGCCTACCTTTTTCAAGCCTCCGCACCCTTCCAAGGAGGAGGAGAGACTCCACCGTCTGGACCCGAAACGTGCGCTCTCTTTCTACCATGACCGCACAAAGGATTTCCGGGTGGATGATCAACTCTTCATTGTCTGTGTGGGTGCCAAGAAAGGTCGGGCGGTGCAAAAGCATACCATCTCTCGATGGGTCGTCCTTTGTATCAAGATTTGTTACGCTTTAGCTAAAAAGGAACCTCCAGTGGGGCTGCGAGCTCATTCCAATAGAACTACTGATTTGTCATGTGGAGTCCCACTCACTGACATCTGCCAGGCGGCTACGTGGGCTTCTATGCACACTTTTACCAGACATTGCTGCCTGGATAGTCCAGTCCGGAGGAACGGCTACTTTGCCTGTTCTGTCCTCCAGGACTTTCTGGTGTGAACTTGGTTCGCAGTCCCTCCTCCTGGGTTGGTATTGCTGGGGTATCTATTCTAAGGTAAGGAATCTATAACTGATAGTCTCTTTCAGATGAACAAGTTACTTACCTTCGGTAACGAAGTATCTGTAAGAGACATATATTAGTTATAGATTCCTTACTGCCCCACCCATCCTCCCCGCTCTGCGAACTGACTTCTAGGGATAGGGACTCCCTTGCAGGGCCCTAGTATGCCGCACCAGTGGTCAGTGTCTTTCATGGCTCTGCGCTTCTGGCGTGGAAAGTTGTGTCAGAACTGAAGTTAGCGCGCAGGGGCGGCATCTAAGTAGGCACCGTGACATCATCCCGGCGACCACGACGCTGACGACGGACGCGGAGTCGACCGACGCTACCTACCGATGCGCAGGGGTACTGCTGAAGAAAAATATTTCGGATCCAGTCTGACGCCTGGGGGTAATTCTAAGGTAAGGAATCTATAACTAATATATGTCTCTTACAGATACATCGTTACCGAAGGTAAGTAACTTGTTCAATAAGTAAAGAACACAACACAATAAAAATCTAGCACCAATTTATAAAAATAGAGAGTATTTTTTATCTTTAAAACGACACCAGAATGACAAAAATCCAATGTAGGGAACTGAAGATATACATTTTTAAAGATTAAATCAAAAATTGTGCATTCAGGCGCCAAAATGCTTTAAGTGCCGCTCGCAGCTATCTGGTCATGCTGGACTGGACTAAAGTCAAAGTTTTAGGCTGACCGCTATGGAGCATGGGTCAGATAGGCTACGTGCTAGGTCCCGTTCTAAAGTTTACCTTCAGACTTAGTCTTTTTCTTGGAGCTTCTCTCTTGTCGATGGGCTTGTCAGCGGGTCGACGACTGCGGCCTGCTGCAGCGCGATGCCTCGATAAGCTTCTAGAAGTCTTTTTCCTTGACGGCGAGGAGCTCCAGCTTTCAGCGGGACAAACCAGCGCAGTCAGACCGATTCACGAGTCCATAACAGCGACTTGAGACACAACATCAAACCGGTCTCCTCCTAGAGCTTTTCTGCAAAACTACTGAAAATGTCTTTCTTTGCACATCTTGTAGTTCCTTGGTTCCTTTGGGCAAAATAAGTGTCTACTAGCTCAGTCCAGGGTTCAGAGACTCTGGATAGCCTCTTGGGGGCTAGGACTCAGTTTCCCACAATGCACATGCACAGTCCAGGAAAAATCCAGTTGCAACTGGTCAGCTGGGGTGATACTCTCTTTGGGCTTGCAGGTGACGTCTTCCATCTCTGTTATACCTGTTGCTGATCAGGGAATCCACTACTTTTCCTTTGAGTCAGGCACAGTCCTTTTTTTGTGGAGCCTTGAGAGTGCAGCAGATGCTGTCCTTTTCAGTGCAAGCCTTCTGTGGTGCAGTTTAACAGTCCAGCAGGGCAATCCTTCTTTTGTTCAAGGCAGTGTTCTGAGTAGCTCATGTAGCTCTCCAATATTTAGCCTCCATTCTGGGCTGGAAAGAGGGAGGGGGGGGGGGAACACCCCAACCAATAGGGGTAAAGTTACCTCCCTCTGCTATGACCACTTCCTGCGAAGTGTGGCATATTTTTGACCCAGAATGCACTGTTTTCACAAAAATCAAAATGGAGAAAATCTTTCCTTGGTGTGTGTGTATCTTTCCTTGGGGTGTAACCCAACCCAAAGATGTGGCTAACAACACACTACTCTCCCCTTCCAGCCCCCCTCCTAATCTAATTAGTGGGGCTCCCATCTGGCTAGGGATCAAGGAAGTCTGGGCTGTTCTCTGTCATATGTTCCTCCTGCCTTTGAAGTCCAGCTTATCTCCCCAGCCCACTTTCTCTCCCTGGCTTCTCCAGGAAGCAAATCTCCTCCTCACCAAATGGTTATATTGTTTCAGCCTCAGGCCTCTTCACACCTACTCGGAGAGCAGCTTGGCTCAGGCTGTCAAAGGCTGACCTATCAGAAGAGGCTGCTACAGGGCTGCTTTAGGTAACCGCAGGATAGTAAGTTCTAAAACTACTTACCTGTAGTAGTTCTAATAAATCAGACTATGGCAAGTTGTTTGATTTATTGTAAACTTCATTGTGATACTTTGAATGTTATTGCTAGCTAGCTCCCAAGCTAAGATAGACTTTATTGAGTTTAATAAAGCCTATGGGGGATAGCAGGACTACAATAGGGGAAAACAACTTTGGCTGTTTTTCACTACCGGGGATATAAACCACTTTTAAGTTGTCCCTGCTTTTTATAACCATGCACTCTACCGCTGGGGTATCAAGGGCAGACCTTAGAGGTGGCTTGTATGGTATAATAAGGTAGTTTTTGGCTTTGGAAGTACTTTCAAATCCGAAGTTAAATTTGGACATAGTTTTTTTTTAAAACCAGCCTGCAAAGCAGGCTTGGCTTTACAATGACACCAAACACCACAGCACTGCACACTTAAGTGCATTAGGTCCACTGGGGTCTCTAAACCTACATGCCCTATCAAGTACTAGGGACTTACAGGTAAGTTGTCTTGGACAATTAGAACTATACCAATTACCATATACCTTTTTAGAGGACCGAGTTAGCAGAGCCCCGGGCACTTTCAGAGTCAGTAACCACCAGCATCTGCCAAAAAAATGGGGGTGATCAGGGCAAAAAGGATGACTTTCCTACACAAACGTTTCCATAGTTCTCACAAGCCATTAGCGGGCGCATGCCCTATTCTGCACTGGAAGCTATGCCAAGGTGACCCCACTGGAATCGTATAGTAACCCATCCCAGCGCACGGATTTTAGTTCACTTTTTTCTGTGCCCTTCTACACAGACTTGGAGCTACTGTTTATCACTTTTTTCTCCTGGCTTCTAAATCCAATTTTTTTTTCTCCTGAAAAATTCGGTGGGAAACGTCACAGCCGAGAAAATCTGTGGCACTTTCAGCGGGCAGATGTTCATTTCCGAACTTTATGAGGTCTGTGCTACTTATGGTTGAAGCAGAACTTGAAGTCTCAGCCCAGGCCCAATATTCACGCTGGTTCCTTTGACGTCCAAGACAGCACTGACGCTCCCGGCACCGGAGGTAGACTCCTTCCCAATAGTCCATTCTGACTACAAGCCGAATTTGTCTCTACCTTGAGCGAGGTCACATCTCAAAGCCGCACTGACACAAACGTTTTGGTACCGACCCTTGTCGGAGCCAACCAGCTTTCAGGACTACAGTGGAAATGATCGGAATCCATTCTCTCCACACTATGGAGATGACACTGTGTATTGATTTGCTGGAGGCAAGAGAGTTGGACATCTCCCTGGACACTTGGTTGTGTTCTCCCCCTGGACCATCAACAGAAGAGTGCTTCCTTTTCTGTGGTCATAAGAATGAAGAGGAGGTTTTGAATTTGCAGCTGCCACCTATTAAAGTTAGGACTGATGTTTTAATAGAAGTTTTGCAACCTGGCAGACTTACTGTAAGCACTCTATGCCAGAAGGTCTGGTGACACAGGCTTCAACAAGGAGGGGAACCCAAATTAATTCCCTATGAGCAAGGCCCCCCAACCCCTCATTCCACACTAAACAGAGTTGAAGGGAATTGAAGCGTCCAGGAAATGGGTGTTTTTCATTGGCCAGCCTAGTTCTCCAGTCAGTCAATGCCAGCTGATTTTTGTGGAGATATTCCCATCCTTTATGGACACAGTTCGCAAGACCATGCCGCTTTACCTGCTAAACTTTAGGCCAACCTGACTCAAATCATCCAGGATGGTGTAGATGAGGGCAAATGTCATACGTTCCAGGCTGGATACTATCGATTGCTTGGGCAGAGTAGTTGAAACTAGCGTGGGGCTTTGACATCAGGCATGGATGAGATCCTCTGGCTTCTCTCGTGTCATACAGACCTCACTGATTGATGTGCCATTCGATGGGTTTTGCCTTTTTGGGGAGAAGGCTTAGTCTGCATCAGAATACTTCAAAGAAAGCAGGGACAGGATGCTTTCCTTAGGCCTCTCTACTCCAGCAAGACAATACACACAGCAGTGTCAACACTTCGAGCTTTGCCATACCAGCAGTGCCAAGGCCTAGTGCCTCCTTAACGGGCATCCCAGTCAATTCAGAGTCAGGCAGGGATCAAGCAGGCAACGCCCAAGTCACCAGGGGCAGTGAACTTCCTAGTGCCACGCCTCTACAGCATCAGTATCCAAGGAGCTTCAGTATGCCATTAGTGGCACACAATCAGCCTGTGGGGAGGCAAGATCAGACATTTCCTCCAGTGTGGCAAAATAGAACATCCAACAGGTGGGTCCTGCAGGTAGTCAACCAGGCTGTGCCCTGCCATTACTTTTCGGCCTGCCACATCTTTCACCCACATCAGAGCAGTTTTTAGAGGAGTACCTGTCCGTCTTGCTTCAGGAGATGCAGGCTGTTTTGGTCAAAGGATCCACACAGAGGGTTCTGGCTTCGGAAAAAGGGACTGGCTTTTACTCCTGCTATTTCAGACTGTTACACATTAAGACTTTGCATTATAGGCTGTTCTCTCTGAAAAGAGTTTAACCTTTTTTTTATTTTCCAGAAATATTTCTGAACTTTACAGACATGCACTCTGTACTTTGCTAGGTAGGTCTGCACTCATTAAATGCATGTTGCACTTTTATAAAATGTTATAAATTGCTCTTCTTGGTGCCATCTAGTTTGCTTTCTGTCTTATTTCTGCAACTTCAATCTTGAAATGTTTTAATATTTTACTTTGGTCGAACACCCCCCGACTGCGTTAAGTCATAGATATCTACGTTGAAGACTTTACCAAACCTAGGCAAATCCTTATGGTTGATGATGGGAACAGCTGGAATCTGTTTTTAAGTAAATTCACTTCTGTAGTGTAGAGACTTTAGGCAAATAGCTCCTCCTGACTTCTAAATCAGGTTCTCCATCTGATCATGTCCCTTCACATACCCTGCACTTAGTGCCAGATGTTTGGATCGTTTTAGATCCTTTGCGTTGCTCACACTAAATGCTGGAATTCCCTCCCAGCAGAAAAACAAAAGCGGTGGATAATGAATCCCAGTTCAGTACACACACAAAACAAGACTCTTTTTTTTTTTTTTTTTTTTTAACAGTCTAGATGTTGTCTTTTCTCATTATCTTGACAGTCTTGATATCAACAAGATGCTGTAGGGTAAAAGAACGCTGTAGAAGCCCGCCTCAGTTCATTTAATTGTACCGAAGAAGGCTAGATACCTTAGTCCTATTTTAGATTTCCGCCCTCGCGTAGACTTCTTGCAGAAGGACACATTCAAGATGCTCAAGTTGGCCCTGGTTCAGTCTGCCCTGGTCACTGGATGGTTGCTTTGGACCTGCAGAACGCCTACCTTCACGTACTTGTTTTTCAGTTCTGCATACATTATTTGAGGTTTAAGGTAGGCCAATAGCATTTTCATTTTGCTGTGCTCTCCCCTTCGGCCTCACTAGTGTCTTGGGTGTTTCACTAAAGTGATGATGTTGGTCACAGCACACCTTCGGAGGTTGGGGATTCCTGTTTCCCCTACCTCGATTGACTGTTTAATGCGGGCTCACCACAGTCAGCCGTGGACCAACTCCAGATGACAGCGAACCTCCTGTCTTCATTGGGGTTCGCTGTTACCTTGCAGAAGTCACACCTGCCTATTTCGTAAAGGCTCCCTTTCTTCAGCGCCACTCTGTATACAGTCCTGTTTTGGGCCTTGCCTCTGTCATGAGTCCAGGAGATTTGGGCTTTAATCCCAATGTTTCGGTCTCGTTCCTTAGTATCCGAGATGGTGACTGAGGCTTCCTGGCCTCCTGCATGCTGCTCGTCTGCTATGCCATGTGGCATATCTGAGCTCTGAGGTGGAACCTGAAGTCTCAATGGGCCCAGCACCAGGGAAACAGTCCGATTCCAGTCTGGTTTCAGAGGAGACTACAGAAAACCTACAGTGGTGGCTGCTCAACTGTAATTAGACTGGCAGAAAACCCCCACCTCGAACTGGCGGTGGCCACAGAACCATCACTGCTGAGAGGGGGAGGCCATCTGAGAGAGGTGAAGATCAGAGGGCTCTGGTCTCTGGTGGATACCAATCTCCAGATCTACCTGTTGGAGTTGCGGGCCATTTTCCTGGTGCTGAAGGCCTCCTGTTGTCCATCGAAGAAAGGGTGGTCCAGGTTCTCAGACGCAACCTCACCACCATGTGGTACTACAACAAGCGGGGCCGCTGGGTGGGGTCCTGGTTCCTGTGCCAAGAGGCACTTTGTCTCTGGCACGGACTGGAGCATCAGGGCGTTTCCCTGGTCATGAACCATCTGGCAGCATCTTTAAATACCAGGGTGCATGAACGCAGCCAGCAACGCCAGGTTGATCACAAATGAAGCTTGCATCCCAAGGTGGCACATGGCATCTTCCGGCAATGGAGGGAGTATCTGGCTAGATCTTTTCGCAAACGCAGAGAACGCGAATGTGACAACATTTGCTCACTGCAGTGTCCAAGAAGGCTCTCTCACAGAGACTCATTCAGGATAAAGTAGAGCACGAGACTCCTGTATTCCTTTCTGCCGCTACCTTTCCTTCCACGAGTTCTGAAAAAGATCAGGAATGACTGGGCCCAGTCATCTTATTGGATCCGGTTTGGGCAAGGAGTGTGTGGTACCTGGAACTGCTGGGCATGATCATTTGGCCTCCAATCTGCCTTCTGCTTTAGGAAGATCTCCTGTCCCAGAAGCAGGGCAGGTTCCTGCACCCGAATCTGTGAAGCCTGCACCTCCATGCATGGAGACTGAACGGGCGGCAATTGACTGCATTCGATCTAACTTCCAAAGTTGTCGATGTCATCCTTGATGCCAGGCGTCCCTCTGCAAAGTCTGACTACACCAGATGCTGGGACAAGTTTGTGGCCTGGTGTGGCACCCATAATACGGACTTGTTACAGACCAAACTGTCTTCTTCTTTGTTATATCTGTGACCCAGCAAGGACTTGCTGTGGACACCGTTAAATGTTATTTTGTCACCTTTGGCTGTCTTGTGTGTGCCAGACTAGCCGCCCTTGTTCAAATCACCTATTGTGATGTGGTTTATAAAAAGTTTGACAGACATGTTTCCTCCCAATCTCTTTGAGATGCCACAGTGGGACCTCAGTTTGGTCCTCACTTTGCTTATGTGCACTCGCTTCAAACCAATCTATAGCTGTCAGCTAAGTCTCCTAACTCTGGACTGTGTTCCTGGTCGCTGTAACTGCAGCTCATCGAGTAAGTGCACTCCAAGCTTTCTCAAAGCTGTCGTCTTACACCTGGGCGGACGTTTTACAAAAGGTTGTGATTTCATTTCATGTTTTGCAATCCATCACTCTGTTTTTTTGCTCTGCCTCTTCCCTCAAGAGGAGGAGAGACTCCATCACCTGGACCCAAGTGATTCTTGACCTTTTACATCGATTGCACCAAAGAACATCAGTTGGATGATCTGATTTGTTTGTGGAGTTCTTTGGGGCAAAGAAAGGCAAGGCAGTATAGAAGAAAGCATTCTGTTAAGGTGGATAGTCCTCTGCATTAAGATCTGCAATGTATTGGCCAAGAAGCAGCGTCCAGAAGGGCTGAGGTGGGCAATTTCACCAGGGCCTGGGCTACCACTGCATTGACACACAGAGTGCCTATTTTTCTTATCTGGCAAGAAGTGACATGAGCATCGGGGTATACGTTCACAAAGCACTACTGCCTGGAAAGCCAGATCAGACTAAAAGGGCATTTCACCCTTTCGGTCCTGCAGGACTTTTTGATCAAATGCCCATTCCTTGGACCCACCGCCTTGGGAGGTACTGCTTTGGTATGTATTATGAAGGTGAGGAATTTGTTATTAAAAGTATCCATCAGAAGAACAAGTTACTTACGATAACACTCTTTCTGGTAGATACTCAGTATAACAGTATATTCCTCACTGCCCTCCCACCTCCCTTTTCCATAGTATGGTCTAAATTGTTTCCCTTCTAAAAATGTCCCAAACTATAGAGCTGCAAACGAGTACATCTGATTATTGCTGGACTCCTTGTCCGAGGAAATGGAGAGAATCAGGAAAGAAACTGGCTTCAGCATGGAGGGGCACTTATGCAACTCCACCGTCACTTACGGAGGGGAAACTAAGTCAACCTGGAGCCCCACGGTGCCACCTACTGGTGCATGGGAGAAATGCTGTTAAGTCTTCCTAAACCAGTCTGGTGCCTGGGATATTCCAAAGGTGAAGAATCTGCAGTTTGGAAGCGTATTCACTAGAAAGAGTGTTACCGAAGGTAATTAACTTGCTCGTTCTGAAGAACTGGCTTTGCTTGATTCACATTCATATACTCTTGCCTGCATGGTAATTTCTTTCTAAGCAACTTTCAGGTTGCCAAAGTGAATTTGAAAATCTGTTTGTACAGTGATGCATATGGACTTTTTATTTTTACTTATTGTAGATTCCAGAATGTTTGCGGGATTGCTATGCCAAACTTGATCAGTCCTGTTACCTGTATGTAATAGGAATGGTTTTAACTACTCCTCTTCCTGATGAGCTTAATTTTCGGAGACGTAAACTGTACCCTCCAGAGGACACCACAAGATGCTTTGGAATACTAACAGCCAAACCTATACCTCAGGTACAGCTGCACTGTTAATGAGCTGAAAGAAAGTTGTATTTAATGGCTAGCAAGATCTCGTTTCTGGGCACATTAGAGGTTTACTTAAATGTTGGAAATGTTTGCGTGTTGCTTAGTTGACAAATAGGCAACTACATGTCATTTTTCTGTATCGTATGAACAGATAGTGCACTAAAATTTTTACAGCCATCATAAACAACCACATGGTTTAATTTGAGTTATCTTATTATACCAGCAGAATGAGTTTACTGTAAATGATACTGCTCTACAGTTGGAAATGATTCTAGCTTAAAATTGTCGCATTCATATTTATTGATTATCTTAAAATCGTCCTAAAGATTTGCATTTTCATTTAACATCAACCTGAAAATGTCTGTTGCAGAGGCTGCTATTATTTGAAACTGCACATGCAGAAAGAGAAACCGAATAGATTGTCACTTGATGATTTTATACCTCTGATGGGAAGTGTTTTCTTCTTATGGCCAGGACATTGCAGCAGTGGTTGCTAAATTCGAAACACGCCAGCTAGTGATTTGCACATGAATAGTAGGCAGCCTATATAGGTTTACATAGACAAGTGTCAGCTGTTGCTTAGCCGTTTGTGACTAGTTACTGAAAATGTTATGATTGTGGGAAATAGTCACAAAGTATTTCAGTTACTCAAACATCACTACAGCAATTTCTTCTCTAGCACTGGATTGTTAATAGATTAATGGTTTTGCAGGTTGGAAATCCCTTGTAAAAATGTAACGTATGCTCATGTTGAAATATATTGCACACAATAGAATGTGTTGCCTACTCATCTCTTTCCTGGAGTTTGGTAGGCAGCCTGTTGAATAGGTTGACAGTACTTAATCTTATAGAGATGTCTAGCCGCAGATTCCTGACCTTAGAATTACCCCTAGGCGTCGGACTTCATCTGAAATGTTTTTCGTGAGCAGTACCCCTGCGCGCTGGTAGGTGGCGTTGAACAGCTCCGCGCGGCGTCATCCATGCCGGATGTGACGTGCGCGGTGCGTATAATTAGGGACTACCCCAGCGCGCTGACCTTGGTTCTTTTCTTTCTGTGCCAGTCAGCACAGATCTGGAGAGGGCTACCCCTTCAGTCACTTTTTGACTGCGCTTTTTCAACGTTTTGTCGAAGCTTTTTTGAGAGTTCTTCTCCTGATGTGGTGTGAATGTCCACTAGGAAGACCGGCTTCAAGCCCTGCGCCACCGTCATCGACCGATTTCGGTGACTGACTCACACCTTGCATGCCTTTGGTGCTTGGAACGTGACCATGATGCGAAGACCTGCTCCGATTGCCACACCACGCACCCCAAGACCTTGAGCGAGTGATCCCTCAAGCTCCATGCCGCCTGACGAGATACGCAGCGACCCGCTTGAGAGGAAGATCCCGGGATCGGTCGCAGAGTCCACGATCCTTGTTGCATTCCAAGTTGTCAGGCCACTTGGGTACGTCTCACAAAAAAGAGAGTAAGAAGTCGAAGAGGTCTTCGGCGTCACCTCATCCAATGAGTCGAGGGAGCGTCGACATTCGAGGCCTGGCACCGCGGTTGAGCCAGCACCTCAAAACTTCATGTTTCCCAGAGTCCGAGCGACCCCCTCCTGCTCAACTCCACAAGTTTTATGAGGCCATGCGCCTCATATTTGAACGCCCCGCCGATGCACAGTTTAGTCCTGTGGGTTTGGAAGGGGCCCCTACTGGTTTTATGCCAGCGAATCCAGCCCCAGCACCAGTCGGGCCCCTGTGATGCACAGATGGATCCGGACCAGGGCCGGTCGTACCACCTTTCCCGATTCCGGTGCCCACCAGCAGCGCCTTCCCCCATTCTGATCCTGACTCCGACACGGAGCCGGAGAGTCGTTGTCCGACTCCGGCACCACCTGGAGCCATGCCTTCCAAACTGGAGCCTGAGCCCTATTTCTATGGATTTGGACTCTGGGAGGATTGGGAGAGGTCGCTGGATCCTGAGGAATACCAACCCTTAGATCCTCAGATGGACTAGTGTGAGGACTTGGTGGGGGCCAGTGGACTGGATACATCTCCAGATACCGGCATGCTTTCTCCCCCTATCGTGGCTATGGAGGAGGGAGCGTCCTTTGCAATGGTGGTGAGGCGGGCGGGCGAGGTCCTGGACCTCGGCCTGCCCTAAGTGGCAGTCAAGACGGACATCTTTGCAGTAGTGCTTCAACTGGAAGTGACCCCCCTCAGAACCGCTTCTCCCTTTCAATGAATTCCTTACTGATGTCCTGCCCTAGCATGAACAGCACAATTGCCCACTGCAACTGCCCCGCCCCAGGGGACCCCAGTTTCCTCACAAAACACCCTACCACAGTGAGCTTGGTAGTTCAAGCCTTTATCTCCCATGTAAATCCTTTTCCATTCCCTACTGCCCCACCGGATAGGGAATCCAAGAGGCTGGACACCTTAGGGAGGATGATGTTTTCTTCCACCAGCCTGGCACTGCGGTTCGTGAACACCATGGGCCGTATTACAATAAGTGCCCCGCTTTGTGCGCCCCCGGGGCACTTTGGTATTATAGAAGGGGGTGCAGACGCTTGTGCGTCCCCTTCTATAATACCGAGAGCGCTGGCGCACTTTCATGTTTGCATTGCCAGCATTCCGTCCATCATTTGTTTGCTGTAACACTTTTCGCCCTAAGTGGGATGGGTATGCCCAGACGTGGGTTCCTTGCTCACTGTGCCACTTGATTCAAGCTAGCCTGGCTGAAGAAGGGTGACATACCCTGAAACCGGTCCTAGGATGCTTGTTTCCGGTCCAGGGAGGACCTGGCCTGGCAGTTCGGTCTGGACTGTTCCCATGGGGCACAGGGTCAAGACTGATTTGCATATGGCTGGGTCCAAACTGGGGTGGCGTAGTGGGCAAAAGAACGATGGATTTAACCCAGATCTTTTGACTGGGGGAGAATGTTTGCATTGTCAGCATTCCGTCCATCATTTGTTTGCTGTAGCACTTAAAGCGCCAGCGCTATCTTCAGAGGGTGTTCCATCATTTGCATAGGGGCGTGCCCTATGCAAATGAGGGAATTCCTTTGACTCTGCGACCGCGCCATATTACAGAAGCGGGATCAGAGTCAAAGAAGCCCCCTGAAGGCGCACTAACCGTGTGCCATTTAAAATGTGGCACACTGTCAGTGCCCCTCCTGACTGCAGCCCTCTGCAGGGGGTAAAGCGGGTGCCGCCTGCACTGTGAAAACGGAGCAGCTGCTCTGTGTTTTCACATGAATGCGCTGCCCCCAGGGCAACCAGAGTTTGCGGCTGCCCTGGGGGCAGCTCATACATCATAATAGGGCGCATTGTGATTGTTTGCGCCCGGCGCACCTTTTAAAGGGTGCGTCGGGCGCAAACAATCACAGTGCATAATACGGCCCCATGTGCCTTTTGGACTACTACTTCTATGCTCTATGGGATTCGGTTGTGCGGGTGCTGCTCATGGTTCTGGTGGAGACCCGGACCATTCTCTCCCACGCTATTGCAGACGAAAGAGATTCAGCTAAGCTCCCGATCCGTTGTGGACTGGATACCATCGACTCGCTTGGCTGAGCAGTTTAATTCACAGTGGCCTTAGGGAACCACCCCGGATGAGGACAAATCGCTTTTCAGGGGCTGTCCAAGCATCGCTTATGGACATGCCTTTGATGGCTCCCTTCTCTTTGGAGATGAGGCATATTCAGCGCTGGAGTGCTTTGAGAACAGCAGGGCTAAGGCCAGGTCCTTGGCCTTTTCATGGCCTTCGCAACCCCCAATCCTCTTTACGCTCCATCTGTGGCCACGGAAGAGGTTTCCAACTGCATCTATACCTGCCAGCCACTGCAGTGCGCAAGCTCCCCAGCCTCTGTGTGGCTGAGGATGTGGTTTACATATATCTCATGGTTGGGCAGCCAGAGGACGGGCCAGTCCACCACCCCCCAGCAGCCACAGCCTTTAAACCCTTTTAGTCTGCACCCTTACCCTCATGGGGCACCCAGTGAGAGGCAGGCTACACTATCACCTGCCCCACTGATGGTCTATAACATCAGACCAGTGGGTTCTGCAGATTGTCCGGAGGACCTACTTCCTCCCCTTCCGGACTACCCCTCCACCCCTGCCTCCTGCTTGCGACAAGCTGATGGAGGGCTATCTTTCTTTCCTCTGCCAGGAAGCGACGGGTCTCTTGGCCAAGGGAGCCTTAGAGAGGGTGCCGACGCCATAGGTAGGTTGTGGTTGCTATTCCCACTACTTTCTGGTGCCCAAGAAGGGAGGAGGCCTTCATCCTATCCTAGACCTGCACCCTCTCAATTTCGTCCTCAAGAAGGAGAAGTTAAAAATGCTCACACTTGCTCAAGTCTTGTCTGCCCTGGACCCGGGAGACTGGATGGTAGAGTTGGACTTGCAGGACACATACTTCCACATTCCCTTTCTGCCTCCCCACAGACATTACTTGCTGTTCACAGTGAGTCAGAAGCACTTTCAGTTCGCCGCGCTCCCTCTTGGCCTTACCAGCGCCTCTCTGGTGTTCACCAAGGTGATGGCGGTGGTTGCAGCCCATCCGCGGATATCACGGGTCCCCTATCTCAATGACTGGCTGTTGAAGGAGGGCTCGCCCCAGACTGTCGTCTTCCACCTCAAGACTACGGCCGACCTCCTGCATTCGCTGGGTTCACTATCAACATGCTGAAGTCACACCTGACTCCCTCTCAGACGCTCCTTTTCATCAGAGCTATTCTGGACATGGTGCAGTTTCTGGGCTATCCTCCCGAATGGCAAGTCCAGGTTATTGAGTCTATGATACCGAAGTTTCAGCCGCTATCCTGGATTTCTTTGAGGCTGCTGGGCCTCATGGCCTCCTGCATCTTGCTTGTTACATATGCCCGCTGGCATGTGGGCTCTGCAGTGGGATCTGAAGTTCAGGTATGCGCAGTATCAGGGAAATCTTTCCAACATGGTCCAGATCTCGGAGGGAGATCTGCTGTGTTGGCTAACAAATCGCGATTGGGTCAGTGGCAGACCACTCTCCCTTCCCCAACCAGATCTGACCGTGGTGACAGATATGTCACTTTTGGGATGGGGCAACCATCTGGGAGAGGTGGGGAGCAGAGGCCTCTAGTCTCCGGTGAAATCAGTACTCCACATCAACCTTCTGCAGCTCGGGGTGATCCGGCGGGCATTAAAAGCCTTTCTACCCCTCCCTCAAGGTAAGGCTAGTGCAGGTGTTAACGGACAACACCACTTCCATGTGGTACTGTAACAAATAGCTCGCTGTGGGGTCATGGACCCTTTGCCAAGAGGCCCTGCGTCTGTGGACATGGGTGGAACGTCCGGGCATATCGTAGCGGATCACAAATGGCATCCCCATTCGGAGGTGGTGCAAGGTCTCTTTCAGCAATGGTAAGAGCCTTGGTTAGATCTGTTTGCCAGTGCAGAGAACACACAATGTCAGCAGTTCTGCGGGCTGGAGTTTTCAAGGTGGCTTTTGCTCAGAGCCGCTTTTTGTCTCAAGTGGAGCTCAGGCGTTCTGTATGCCTTTTCGCCATACCACTCCTGCCCAGAGTTCTCAAGATCAAGAATGTCCGGGCCCAAGTCATCGTTGTGGCTCCGTACTCGGCTCGGAGAGTTTGATATCCTGGACTGTTGAGCATAGCCATCAGTCCTACGATCATGCTACCCCCTTCAGGAGGATCTTCTGTCGCAGCAGCAGGGGAGGGTTCTCCACCCGAACCTGTCAACTCTCCACCTTGTTGTGTGGAGATGGAGCAGCAATAGTTGACAGCTTTCGACCTTCTGCCAGAAGTCTGCAATGTTATTCTGGAAGTAGGGCGTCCCTCCACCAAAACGTTATAGGATTGCCATTGGCGCAAGTTTGTGGTGTGGTGTGCAGAAAAACAGGTTGACCCCCCTTTCTGCTCCCCTTTCTCAGGTTCTTATGTTTATTCTTTCCCTTGCCCAACAGGGTTCTGCTCTGGACACGTTAAAGGGCTACTTTTCTGCTTTATCAGCCTTTCTGCTTGTGCCTGACCAGCCATCCCTTTTCAAATCCCCTGTTCATAGGTTCTTGAAAGGTTTACAACATGTTTTATCCTCCCCCTTCATCATACCTCAGTGGGACCTTAAGTTAGTCCTAAAGTTTCTGGGGTGCGCTCCCTTTGAAACTTTGCACAATTGTCCTTTCAGACTCCCTTACCATCAAGACGGCCTTCCTGATGGCAGAAACATCTATCTGGAGGGCCAGTGAGATTCAGGCTTTGTCATCCAAGCCTCCATACCTGAACATCTACCCAGACAAGCTGGTTCTACGAACTAGAGCTTCCCTTGTACCGAACGTCATCACTCCCTTTCATGTAGGCCAGTCCATCACTCTGCCTACATTTTACGCTCTGTCACATCCCTCAAAGGAAGAGGAGCGGCTTCACCGATTGGACGCAAAAAGAAAGTTGTTGTTCTACCTTGACCATACAAGAGAGTTCCAGTTGGATGACCACCTCTTCGTGGGGTATGTTGGAGTGAAGAAGGGAAAGGCCCTGCAGAAACGAACCATCTCCTGATGGATCATGCTCTGCATTAAAATCTGCTACGCAGTGGCCAAAAAGCAACCCCCTGAGGGCTTGTGTGCTCATTCCACCAGAGCCAAGGCTGCTACCGCTACGTTAGCTCACCAAGTCCCGGTACTGCACATCAGCCAGGCAGCAACATTGGCTTCTCTGCACAGGTTCATAGTCAGGTCCATCGGGACGGGCACTTTTCCTGTTCGGTCCAGCAGGACTTTTTGGTATGAAATTGTTTCGCAGACCCGCCTCTGGGGACCTATTGCTTGGGTGTCTATAGTAAGGTAAGGAATCTGCGGCTATAAGTCTCTATCAGATGAACAAGTTGCTTACCTTCGGTAGCGCCTTATCTGGTAGAGACTCTGTCTAGCCGCAAATTCCTTACCGACTCACCCATACTCCGTGTGGAACAGATTTCTAGAGACAGAGCTTTTTCCTTTCAGGGCCCTAGTTTTCCACACCAGTGGTCAGTGTTCTTTGTGTCTCCGCACTCCTGGCTTGGACACTCGCAAAAAGAAACTGACATCAGCGCGCTGAGGTGGCGCCTATATAGGCACCGCACACGTCACATCCACCATGTGGAGCTGAACGACACCACCTAAAGATGTGCAGGGGTACTGCTCACAAAATAATTTCCGGATCCAGTCTGATGCCTAGGGATAGTTCTAAGGTAAGAAATCTGCAGTTAGATAGTCTGTACCAGATAAGGCGTTACCGAAGGTAAGTAACTTGTTCATTTGTGACTCTGGTTGCATGTGGGGTGCACTGACCCTCATTATGGGGACCAGTACACATTTTTGACCTTCTCACTTTGATCTGAAGCAAGAGTGAGCAAAGCAGAAAAGGGAGAAATTAGCTGGAGAAGAAAGTTTTGCATAATATTAACAAAAGAAGTAGTCGGGGTGAAAATGAACCTGAGAGAGAGAGAGAGAGAGAGAAACGGAAAGGGCAGTGTAGGGTGGAGAAAGTAAGAGGTGTGAGGTGGAGTCAAGACTTGGTAGTCTTGATATTCAGCAATCTCTGCATTTGGGAGCATCAGCAGTAGGTTTCTGAAGAAAAACTTTGGGCTCCTACGTTCACTTTTTTACAAATTGAGCATTCTGTAGAAGCTCATAGAAGCACTCTCCTATTTCCTCTTAATAATTTACAAATATTTTTAAGGTGCTACGTTTTGCAAATCCATTTTACACAGGATAGGAAGGAGGAGAGACATAATCTTATGCAGAAGAAATGTATGTTCCACAAGAGCCCAGAGACCGGTCCTACAGAAGTCCAGAAAGTCAGCAGCAGAGAAACTCTTGGGAAGAAAGGGAAAGCCCCCAGAAAGCTTTTTCCTGTTTCAGAGATGAATTCCGAGCTGCGGCATCTCCTCTTCTCTGATGAATACTGATGCATTTATGTTGAAAGAGCTGCACTAGTTTCAAGGATTCAATTTTCGAAACGTTGTAGAAAATCTGCTTGAAAAATACATCCACATCTTGTGTGCCCGCCAGATTCCTTTTCCGCGGGTGCCCCCTACGCCCTTCCATCCTATCTACCAGGGGCAGAGGTTAAGCCACGTTGGCGCCCAATGCGCCTGCGCAGGGGTTGACCCAAGCGGCCTACCGGAAGCGGGACTTCCTACCCCCGTACCCTTCAGCCTACCGGCCGTAAGTGCCCCCTGGAGTGTGATGAGGGACCACTGCGCCCTCCCCCAGGCGTCCCCGTTAAACAATGGGATGCCTACTAAGAGAAGTAAATATTTTCTAGCAATCATGACCTTACCGCCACAGGCCAGCATAGTTGACGGACTATCTGGCCCCCCCCCATCCACTACCGACCCAAAGGTCATGTCCTGTGATTAGCCCCTGCCAGCCAGGCTAGCATATTCTCTAGGAATACTTCATTACCCAGTTTAGAGAGGTGAACCCCGTCCTGCAAAAAGAAACGTTCCCCCCTGATGCACCCATGTGGAATTGTCCGTAGTTTAGGAGTCCTAAAAAATTTATCAATCCTGTTATTGATCCTCTTTACAGAGTGATTCAAAGCCCAGACAGATTTTCCCCCCCCCCTGCCATTGGAGCCTCGGGATCATGTGAGACCATACTAAAATCGCATGAGGGCACTGCTTGGCCAACCATCCCACTACAGTGATTATAGCCTCCACCACTCCCTTCCTGCCCATGTGGACCAAATCATTACCTCCGAGATGTATTATCATCGCAGCGGGTGCTGCTGGGGACCTAAGCAACAAGGGACCAACAAGCTTCTGGAACTGCTCCAGCCTCGAACCCCCTTGACCATGCATTGACACGTTCCAACCCGCCTGGCGGGTCCTGTCCGCGAAATTGCCTGTGAAAAAATGTTGCTTCAACCTGTTTACATATGAATGGCCTATGATCCATACTTCTTTGCGGCCCGGCCCCTGGTGGGTACCTGGAGCGAGCGAGGTGCAGTTGACCAGCGGTTGATGACAAGTTTCCCTCCTGCGGGACAGGACGTGGAAACTGCAGAGAAATGGAAACACGGCCAACGTTAGCAATGATACCTAAAGCAGATGCAACCGCGCATAGCGCTTTTAGCAGTCCGAAGACCAACGCCCTATTCTTTGGACATCCTGACCAGTCAGTCCCCGGGCCGTGGCCTCTGTGGCTGCCCCAATCCTGAAAGAATGGGTACCAAATTTGGATGCGTCTAAGCCTGCCGCTCCCAAAGCCAGAGCAAGAACCCTCCAAAACTGGAACCTCGTAAGGGGGGAGCCGTCCTGGTGTATCAATAGAGGCCCCCCTGTGCCCCGCGGCTTAAAGGCCATATATGTCTCCAGGTTGCCCACCGGACAACATGAGCTCCCTGGTGCTCTGTGCAGGATAACATGATCCCCCCCCTCCCATTCTGATCCATTTTTGATGTGGGGATTGATAAGGATACTGAACCAGCCTGTATTTGCACATGGTCAAATTGCATCCCACCCTGCCAGTCCTTTTTGTTACGCGCCACCAGCTCTCCCACCCTGAAAGCGCCATAGAAGGCGAGGGAAAAAGCACACCTGAATAACTGGACCTCACTGCTGGAGCTACATACTTTTCCTAAAGCTGCTATGATGGCTGAGAGTCCCTCAATGCTAATCGGGTGTCTAATGTCCGGCTGGGCACCCTGCAAGCATTGCCAACCTTTCAGAGCCCTTTGAACCAGGAATGTGCCCGTGGGATCCCTATGCCCCATCATTTTTGCAAAGAATGCCACTGCAGTCATGTGGCGAGTTGCGCAAGCCACCGACCGCCCTTCATCCCTTAATTCCTTTAAGAATGATAAGATGGACGCTGGGTTGTGCCAAGTCTTTTCCCAGTCCTGCCCTAGGGATGCGCAGTATGCGGTAAATGCCCCCTCATAGCCCGCCTAGTCCTAGGCGCAAAGCTAGCTGCCACGAGGTCTGGTAAGTTGGGGCACCAAGCTGCCACAGATGCTCCGGAAAAGGCGTGGGACAGTCCGCTGCTTCCGGATGATGGGACCTGAAAACCTGCATCTTGAAACGAGACAATGCATCAGCCGCGTGGTTGAGTATGCCCGGGACATGCCTAGCTCTAAACAACACATTTAATCTCATACATTGCAGTACAATTTCTTTAAGCAAGCGAAGCATCATTTTACACTTGGCGGACTGCTGGTTGATGCATTCTACCACTGCCATATTGTCTAACCAGAACACCACGGACTGATTGCGGAACTGGTGCGGCCAGATCGTCACAGCCACCAAAATGGGGAATAATTCCAGAAATGAAATGTTATTTGTGACACCACTGTCGACCCACCAAGCAGGCCAATGTTCTGCCGCCCATTGGGAACCCAGGATAGCTTCAAACCCCTCACCCCCTGCTGCGTCTGTCATAAGACCAAGCTCCGGACTGGACCTGGCTGGGCTGAGCCACACCACTGCGCCATTGAAGTCACGCAGGAATGCCATCCAAATCCGCATATCCTGCTTACCTCGCTGGACAACAGAGTGTGATGATGCTTGTCTTTTAGTCCTGACATTGCCTGCGCAATGGAACGTGAAAAGGGGCGGGCCATAGGGATCATTCTTAGGGCAAAGTTCAGCATGCCCACCGCTTTTTGTAATTGATGCAAAGTAACTTTTTCTTTGCGCAAATAGTCTGCTAACGCCAGCGAGAAACTTTTTACCTTGCTCAATGGTAAGCGTGACACACCCTCAATGGAATCCAGCTCAATGTCCAGGAACTCAATTTGTGTGGCCGGCCCGACTGTCTTTCCCTGTGCCAGGGGGACCCCAAGTTACCCCATCAGCGCGCAAAATGTTTCCAAAGCCTTGCTACACTCCTGTGATTGCGGTGCCCCTAACAGCAAGAAGTCATCCAAGTAGTGCAATACCTAGTGGTGCCCCGAGACTTGCCTGAAAACCCACTCCAAAAAGGAACTGAATTTCTCAAAATATGAGCAAGAGACAGAGCACCCCATTGGCATGCACTTGTCCATGTAGAACTTCCCTTCCAGCTGAAAACCCAATAGATGGAAATCTTGAGAATGAACAGGTAACGAGCGAAATGCAGACTCAATGTCAGATTTTGCCAATAAAGTGCCCGGGCCAAGCGACTGCAGCATAGCAATCGCCTGGTCCAATGATGCGTATCTCACGGAGCACAGGGCTCCATCAATGGCTTCATTCAAGGACTGGCCCCTGGGAGCAGACAGGTTATGGATGAGGCGGAAATCCCCAGGGTCCTTTTTGGGTACCACCTCCAGCGGTGAGCAGACAAAATTATCCACAGGTATTGAGTCAAAAGGACCTGCCAGTCTCCCCAAACGTAGTTCTTTCAGTACCTTTACTCTTGCCACAGATATGTTATCCCTCACTGACTGCTGATTGCGGCAGTAAGAAACCCCTGAGTAACCAGGGGCCGGAATCCGGAAACCGTCCCTAAAACCTTCCAACAAAATCTGGGCTGTGTTTGAGCACGAGTATTTATTTAACCAGGGTATCAAGGCCATTGTGTCAATAGGCGAGTGTGCCTTACTAAACAAATAAACATTCTTGTTTCTTGACTAACTTGTCTTTTGATTTCTTAAAGCATTTAGACTCTGGGTGGGAGGAGAGGCCACAGAAAGAGCAGGCATGCTTGAATCTACAGGAACCACTGGGCCTGGTGCATGTCTTTCTGTTGAAATCCCAACACGCACCCTTCTTTCTGCCCCCCGCTTTGGGGTGCGCCTGACCGAAAGGACTGCCCTTTTGGCACGTCCTTGCTTTGGTAATTCATGTGTCTTAACCACAAAATCATATCCACCTGATCCCATGTGAGTGCTGGATCAGATGCTTTTACCCTCCTAAAAGCTTTGTCATATTCCTTCCAGCACATTCCCCCATGTTCATCATGGGCGCATGCAATCCTGTACTGGTAGCACACCAATTCTGTACCCAGCCCTGGAAATTTCTCTATCATTACCGCATGGAAGTTTCCAAATGCCTTTATCCAATTACTCAGCGTTTCCTCAACCTTTTTCTTAGTAGGCCAATTGGCCCAGTCCCTTGGGTGAGCCCATTCCCTTAGTTTCTTGGCCTCCTCCCTCTCATCTTTGTCTACCAACAAGGAAAACATGTTCACGTATTCCCCCTTCCAAATTTGTTCTTTTACATCCTGTGCGATGTGCCTAGCCAGACGCTCCCTGTTAGAGCGCACCTCCCCCAAACCTAAACTTGGCAACCTGTACCTGCCGATGTGCCCGCTTGCATCTTGGCGTCTTCAGGTCCCGCAGTTGCGGCCTTCTTTGGGGGTCCAGAGTCACTTGTGGTGCTCCCTGCTCTGTTGGGTACCTCAACTGGTGGCGGCACCACCTGTGATGCTTTCTCAACTCGCGCTACCAAATTCCTGGCCTTTTCTATCGCATCCCCCTCAGCTGACAGGACCCCACTACCCGTAGACGGAATCACTGCCCCTGCTTTAGCTAGCCATGGAAGCAATGCTGCTAAATTCGCCACTATGTCCTGTTGACCTGGCACTAAATTGGGAGTACTGGCTGATGGCACTACCGGCTGAGCTGGGATCTCATTACAATTGGAACCCCCCGGCGCGCTAGTCTGCCCTGTGCCTCCTACGCCTTGTGGTGGAGTCGTCCCCCCTGGTGTGTCCCCCCCCCAGGTCCACGGATACTGGGACTACAGGCCCTGGGATGGCTGGGATTATTGGTAATTGGACCACTGGTACTGGGATGGCCGGCGCTACAGGCTCCGTGGATCGTGGCAGGGCTGGTACTATGGGTTCTTGTAACACCGGTACTGCGGGATTGCCGGGACAGCCCCCCTCCCCACGTTTATGCTTGGATCCGGGGTACCGGAGGAAAAGCTGCCCTGGGTGCCACCCCAGAGCGCCTGGGCCTGTCCTCGGTGTCCTCCTGCCCGTCTACCTTCCTGCGCAGCTCTGCCACAGTCTGATTCAGATCACTCATGGAGCGCATCATGCTTGCCATCCACTCCTCCATCCTGGATGGAACCTGCCCCCTTTTGGCGCCATCACTAACGAGGGGTCACCGTGCTCACTATAGTGGCGCTCAAGGGCCTAATCAATACCTAGTTTGTGGGATAATAAACACGACTCAGTGCTCACCCCAACTTGCCCAATCACTAACACGTTATTTGCCTATTAGCCTGTAAATACACACTTAGTGTCCAGCAATGTGACCCTAAACACTCCCAGGGGCTATTTAATCTCAGCTGAGCCCTAAATACCACCTGGAAAACACCCCTGCCTAGTCAGCCCTATCGTGCAGGCAAAAAACGATCCCCCCAAAACCCCCTTACTTCCCTAAAAACAGGACCCCCGGACTGCAGCTACAGCCAGAGCCACTCACACACGTTCAAGAATGTGGGGCAGGTGAGGATTAGCGGTGCTAGTCCCAATGAGGAAGAAGGGCGAAGAAAGGCGAAGGGAGCTGCCGGTTGCGCCTCCAGATGACTTCAATCTGGATTCCCGAGGTGCAAAATGGGAGAGAAACGACAAAATGTTGAAATCCTTGAGCCCCCGCCGCATAGGGCAGAGGCGTGTGGGAGAAAGTGGAAAGTTCTCCCGAAGGCCTCCTCCCGCCGAGATCGCCGCTCGCTGCCACCTGCAAAAGGGAAGAAAGAAAAAACAAACTGAGGCTTCCTGGGAGACCTCCGCGTGTGCAGCTGGGCGTTGCTCCTCATTGGCAGAGCGTCGAAGAAGGAAGAGGCTCTTCCGCCGCTCTGCTGCTCTTTTAAAGGGGCGTCCTACCCCTGAACTGGATAAAACAGGTCCCGGCGAGATCCGGGACCCGTTTGCTTTACGTTTGCCCCGGAAGCGTTTGGACCGCTTCCGGGGCAACTCATTAGCCAATGGACGAGAGCGGGGAGGGCGGATCCCCAGCGTGTCACCAGCGCGGACCCCGCCTCCCCCCCCCCCCACCTCGACGGGGAAGTCTACCGGGGACCGGCACAACCGCCATATTGGCGGAGTGACAGAGTTCCCGGTGTCGCCTGCATAAAAATACATCCACTTCTTGTGTGCATGTGCCTCAAGACTGAAATAGGCCTGTAGCTTTCAAGCAGAACATTAAGAGATGCAGAGAGGGAAACCTTTTTAACCCTCAAGAAGGCATCTCCCTCTGTAAGAAAAATATTGCACTTGCTTCTTTGGCAAAAAAGTAACAAAAAGGTAATATGTTGTGCTCTTTTTCAGTAGAGAGAAAAATACTGACCTGATCCCAGGCTTTTACTCTGGAATTTGTGGAATTTAGCCCTCTTACGGCTCTCTTCGCTTCAGCCGAACAGCAATTCCTTAAAAAGCCGCCATAACTTCCTCCACCACCTTAATCTACTGCTTCCCATCATTGAACCCTTTCTCAACTTAGTGCAGTAGCTTTCCCTATCATTTAGCATCTTCTTATCAACCACACTTCATTCAAGAACATTTGTCAACACCCTCATTAGCTCGATCCTCAACGATTGTGCTTCAGTTAATGAGACCCTCTTCAGTGGTTTTTGCAATGTGATCGTGTTCCTGAGTCACTGCTGTGCATTATTTTGCTATCTAGTGGTTCTGTTCAAAATTGAAAATGATTAAGGCAAAAATGTTTATTTCTTTTTTGCATCGACCAGTTGCGTAACCAGTATGAACTGCAGTGACTACAATCATAAGTTCACAATTCCCCAGTATGTAGCTCTCCTCTTCGGACGCTTTTTTTGGGTGGTTTTCAAAGCAAGCAGATGATTTGCTAGGTAGTTTCCCAGTACTGATGGCTAACTTCTTTGCATTTGCAAGCAAATTGTGGAATGAATGCCAGACATTGTAGTCCACATTGAATTCATTGAGGCGGAGAAACAAGAGGTTTTGTAATGAGTACTTTGAAAGCTTGAAGCAAAGGATATTAGGTCGGAGAATAACTGCACCTGTGTTGTCACTGGGTTTTCTCAGCTGCTCTTTATGGATTTTGGAACTGGGATAATTCCTTTTAAGTTCTGCCCCGAGTGTTACGGTTCATCATTCGAGATAAGTAACTAGAAGCTAGATGTACTATAATACAGGTTGCAGTAACTGTTCCAGATTTGTGACAAGTATTTTTGCGACCAGAATTGAATTTTGTGAATTTATCTATGAACTGATAAGTTGGTTATAATCTGCACTGCGTAAATCTTCATTAGCTAATTGTGACTTACTCCAATTGGATGCAATCAAGGGAATGATGGCTTGCAAGGTTCAGCAGACCACCATGTCTGTGATTTCTATTTAAATAAAGTAATTCTTTTTTAAAGTAACTAAATTCTTAGGAAAACGTGGCTGCATTAAATAAAAATAAAATTTCATTTTTTAAATTAATTTGAATTCATTTAAGAGTTATTACACCACTGCCCAACCCCAGAAACTTTTCCTCATTTCAGAAAGCTGGAATGGTCTAAAGAGGACCCCTTCCCATTTGTGTCTAACTTACCACCCCAACTTGTTTGGTCTGTAAATTTTCTATGGTTTGTAACTGGAATTATGTTGCAAACTGTTGATGCATCTCAATCAATCAATCAAGGGCTTGTAAAGCGCAGCTATTCACCCGTGAAGGTCTCCAGGCACTGGGGAGGGGGGGTGGAGTGGGGGGGGGGGGTGGAGTGGGGTGGGTGGGTGGGTAGGCCATCTGATCCATTTATTTTTTATTTTTTTTATTTATAAAGTTTTGTATAGCGTGAACATGACCCTTACGGGTAACAGAGCGCTTTACAATTTTGGGTAAGAGGGATACAGTATTGGGAAGCAAAACATGTGTTCGTTACATAATTATGCAATACGCGTGCAAGACTCCTGTAGGTGTCGGAACTCTTCACATAAGGGTAGGGCGGATACAGCAATGGGTGAGGAACATTCGAACATATGTATGTACAAAGCATGCTAGCAATGTTATTCCCAGGTATATAATCATGTCCAAAGTTAATCAAGAAGACAGAATAGAGGGCAGTAATGGAGTCAAGTAGTCAGGCCTATTCCGGCAGGAACTTGAGCATTAGGATTTTTTTCACTTCCTTTTTGAAGGAGGCGGTCGAGGAGATTGTACCGATTTCCGGAGGAAGAGAGTTCCAAATCTTTGGGGCAATGCCAGAGAAGGCTCTGTTACTCGATCTCTTTTTGTGGAAAAGCTATGGTTTCAGGAGCATTGTACTTGCACTTCGAGACGCTCTGCAGCCCCCTGATAGTTCTAGTTTTTGAGCCAGATAGATGGGGGGGTCTTGAAGTGAAGGGCTTTGTGCGTCATGCAGGCACATTTTTAGGTGAATTCTGGCCTCGTATGGTAACCAATTTAGGGATTTTAGGTATGGGGAAATGTGTTCTTTTCTTTTTGTCCCAGTAATCAGTCTAGCTGCGGCATTAAGGGAAGCCCTTAGAGGGGCCAGGCTCAGTTTGGGGAGACCACAAAGCGTGGAACTACCGTAGTCTAGTCTTGGCAAAACTATAGCTTGTACTGCCAATTTGAAGTCTTTCTGTGGAAGGAATGGTTTGAGATTCCTTAGTATACTCAACTGATGATTAGCTCCCTTGGTTGCATTGCTGATATTCTTCATATTCAAGTGCAAGTCTAGTGTGATTCCGAGCGATTTAGCTGACTCGATGTGGGGGGAACAGTTGAAGGCTGTGAGGTGTTTCATCCAAAGGTCAGTCTTGGGAATGTGATTAGGGGGAGCGATGAGAAGGAATTCGTTTTTGGATGTGTTGAGCATGAGGTAGTTGTCCGTGAGCCAATTTTGAGTATTCATCAGGATTGAGTTCAGTGAGATATCTTCTGGGGAGGTGATTTTCAAATAGAGTTGTGTCGTCCGCATACATATGAAAAATAATGTTCGCCGAGTTCAATGCATTTGCTAACGGTTCCAAGAATAAATTGAACAGTATGGGTGATAGGACGGACCCCTGTGGCACCCCCATAGTTACTGTACGGGGCTGGGAAAGAGATTGATTCATCTTTATTCTTTGGGATCTGTTTTGAAGGAAGGAAGTGAACCACTTTAATACCAACCGGGAAAAGCCCATCCTGTGTTCCAGAGTAGATAGTTTGATATGGTTCACAGTGTCAAAGGCAGAAGATAAGTCGAGGAGGATCAATAAGCAGGATTCATTATGGTCTAGGAATTTTAAGATGTCATCCATGATGTGCGTGAGTGCCGATTCAGTGCTGTGCCCTCTCCTGAAGCCATATTGATGATGATCCAACAGTTGGAATTTTTCTGTGTGTGAGCAGAGTTGAATTAGCACGCATTTTTCAAGAAGTTTTGCCAGAGTGGGGATGTTGGAAATGGGACGGAAGTTGTTCAGATCGGAACTGTCTGCGTTAGGTTTTTTTAGAATAGGGGAGACCTGAGCTGCTTTTAGACAGTCTGGGATCGTGCCTTGCACTAGTGAAGCATTGACGATCTTGGACCATCCGTGAAGATGGAAGATGGAAGGTGGAAGAGGGTCACTGAAGTGGTTAGACAGATTGATTGCAAGGAGAGTGTTGTAAATTTCACTTTCACTGAGGTGAGTAAAGGTGTGCCAGGATGCATTGTTTTTGAGGCTTAAACTAGGGGGGATGAGTGGCTCTTGGTGGGTAGGTGGGGCCGTGGTTTTATATATTGGGAGAAAAGCCCTCTTTGATTCAATGTCTAAATTGATGCTGTTAGTTTTCTGGGAGAAGAAAGCGACTAAATCGTCACATGTAGGAGAGCCGTCACCAAGGTCATGGCGGTTGGGTGTCTTGACCGATTGTTGTTTAATGAGTTCAAATAGTTTCTTAGGGCGGTTGTTAGCTTTATTGAGTTGGGATCTGAAGAAGTCGGTTTTTGCAGTCTTGACTTTTTTGGTAGGAGATCATTCGAAGAGCCAGGTCTTGAGGTCCTTCTTGAATTGGGTCTGTGAGGCTGATTTCCTGAGGTGAAGGGGCAGGGTGTCCAGGTATTGGTAACGCGGTAGGAGAAAGAACTTCCACCGGTTCTGGTCTTGTGGATCCTGTGGTCGGAGGCTAGGGCGAGTTGGGCGTAACGGAGTTGTTTGGCGGGTACGTGGAATGCGAGGCAGTGGTTCAGGTATGCTGGCCCTTCGTTGTGCAGAGCTTTGTAGGCATGCGTGAGGAGCTTGACTGGGAGCCAGTGGAGTTGTCGGAGGTGTTGCATGATGTGGCTGCGCGCGGGGCATGTCAAGGACCAGTCTGGCTGCAGCATTTTGAACGTTCTGTAGTTTCTTGAGCCGTTTCTGGGCGACGCTGGCGTAGACTGCGTTGCCATAGTCTAGTCTGCTGGTGATGAGTGCGTGGGTGATAGTCTTTCTGGATTCTGTGGGGATCCATCTGAATGTCTTTCGGAGCAGGCGGAACGTGTGGAAGCAGGCTGAGAAAACTGCGCTGATTTGGTGGTTCATAGTGAGCGATGAGTCTAGTATGATCTCAAGATTGCATGCATGGTCCGTTGGGGTGGGAGGGGATCCCAGAGCGGCTTGCCACCAGGAGTCGTCCCAGGATGAGTACTTTGGTCTTGTCCGAGTTGAGTTTGAGGCAGCTGTCTTTCATCCAGGTAGCAGCGGCCTTCATTCCGCTGTGGAAGTTGGTTCTGGCAGTTGTGGGTTCGTTGGTGAGGGAGAGGATCAGTTGGGTGTCGTCGGCATAGGAGACTATGTTGAGTCTGTGGCTTCCGACAATGACTGTGAGGGTGGCCTTGTAGACGTTGAAGTGGGTGGGGCTCAGGTAGGAACCCTGGGTCACTCCGCAGCTGATCTCTGTGGGTTCTGAGAAGAACGGGGTAGTCTAACTCTGTGTTTGGCCGGTGAGGAAGGAATGGATCCAGTCCAGTGCCTTGTCGCGGATGCCAGAGTCGTGGAGTCTCGTGATTAGGTGTTGTGGGAGAAGGTGTCGAATGCGGCCGTAGGATGAGGGCTGCGGTCTCGCCCCGGTTGAGGAGGGTGCGGATGTCGGCGGTGAGGAGTACTGAATATGGTACTGAATCGCAATATGGAAGGGACTCACTAATCACGCCCCCTCCTTATGATTAGTTTTCCATTTCTGAACCAGTTTATTGGCAACAAAAGGCTTCCCGACTTTCTTCTGCTGCAAGCTTTTTATTTGTTTAATGTAATATGTATATCTGATAGAGAATACTAGCCGCAGATTCCTTAACGTAGAATTATCCCCAGGCGTGAGACTTGATCCGGAAATTTTTTGCCACAGCATCCCTGCGCGCCGGGGGGGACGTTTCACCACACGACTCCGCCCTGACGCTGTCCGCGGACGTGACGTCAGCGAGGTCACATAAGTCCCACCCCGGCGCGCTGACGTCAGTTTCCTTCTTTTCTGCGTGCAATGCGGATCCGGAGTGAGTTCCCTTGGCCTGTTTTCAGGCCTCTTTTAACGCTTTGCGTTGGGAACAGTGTGCAATGCCTTCGGGTTTCAAGACGTGTGCTTCTTGCACGCGTCAGATGTCGGCGACGGACCCTCGCCCTATTTGTATGTCCTGTTTGGGCGAACACCATGACTACGGACTGAGACGCCTGTCAGCATCTCAAGCCGAAGTCCCGGCGGGAGCGCCGGATGAAGTTGCTTTCGACCCGCTTGTCCAGATCGGTCTCGTCACTGCGTCCGTCCCCTGCCTCGGAAGGGTCCAGGAGCCGCCGATTCCGGTTGAGGCATCGTCCTTCACCGAGGCCCCACGGGCGTCGCTCACCCGCCGGTAAGTCTTGTAGTTTGTCACCGAGGCCCTGTCCTCGTTCTGATGAGGGCGCGGGTTCCTCTCGGGACGTGCGCCCTCGCCCGTCGCCAACCTATCCGCCGTTTCCTGGCGTTGGGGCAACAAGGGCCCAAATGAAGGCCTACGCTTCGGCTCTGCGGGCTTCTTTGGGCCCCCCTCCTCTTCCTGAGACGTCCGCGGATCCCTCGCCATGCGCGGGGCCTTCCGCGGACTCGGCGGCTTCGCCGCCGACGTGTTCGGCTTCAGGTTTTGGAGGTGTGGTGTCGTCTAGGTGCGGCCCTCCGGGGTTCCCCTCTTCGGCCCACGGCGTCCCTGCCTCGCTGCAAAACCCAGCGGGGTTCCCTGTGGTGTCGCAGGAGGTCGCCGGGACTCACGGCTCGTCCCCGAGTCCCCCTCGGTCCTCTGGGCAGGCGGCTGTCTTACCGGAGGCCGAGCCGGCGCCTTTGTGGCGCCGACGGCTTTTCTTCCCGGCCCTGGCGGCGCCACGGGTGGAGGCCGGGACCCGGGCGCCTCCCCGAGTCCCTCTCGGACCCCTGCGCAGGCGGCTGCCTCGTCGGGGGTCGAGCCGGCGCCTTTTCGGCGCCGTTCATTGGCCGCTTCGGCTCCAACCCCGCCCCTTTCTCCTAGACTGCGTGTGGTGGTGGAGGTCGACTCGGCGCCCCTGGTGGACACTTCGGCGCCGTTCGAGGACACACCGGTGCCCATGGCGGACTCTCCGGCGCCGTCCCGGCGTCGGAGCGTCGACTCCTCCTCTCCGGAGGGTTGTCATCTCCATGTCTCTGGACGCCGCATCGTTGCCTTTTCCCCGGCGGCTTCCGGGGCGGGTTCTATGCCGTCTCCGCGTCCACAGTCCCCGGACCCGCTCTTCCGCACCTTGCAGTTGGTGGCCCCGCAGGCTTCTCCGCCTTCTTCGGAGACCCCTCAGGCTCCCCACTCGTCCGTGGGTCCTCCATCCTACAGGGGCTGGCCGTTTCTTTCTCCGGCAGGGCATGGGGACGAGCGGCTTAGTTTGCAGCCTTCGCCCACGGAAGAGTTGCTCTCTCCCCCACGTCGCCCTACGGAGGAGAGTGTAGCCTTTGTCCGGGCCATCTCCACGGCCACTGGCATTTTGCAGATGGGCAATCCGGTCGCTCCGCTCTCAACGGATCACTTGTTGGAGGTTCTCCACCAGGGCTCTGGTGGAGGCGATCCGCTTCTTCCGTTTGAAGCTTCGCTCCACAACTCTCTTCTGGGGGACTGGGGGCATCCTGCTATGGGGGATCCGGTGCCTCAGCCGCTCCTCCACCGCCACCGTCCTGCCCCGCACGATCCAGTCTGCCTTTTTTCCCACCCATCTGCCCAGGGCCCTGTCCTGCAGACTGTTTCCCCTCCTTGCCTTCGGTGTTGCTCCCTACGTCACGGGAGGCCCGGTGGTTGGACTCCTGGGGGCGTAACATTTTCGCTTCCACTAGTGCTGCTCTGCGCGCGCTCAACACCCTTTGTGTGTTGGCCTGGGCTACCTCTGACCTATGGGATTCTGCGAAGTCCCTTCTGTCTTGCGCCTCCCACGAAGGTGTCCGTGCTGATCTGCGGCACCATGTGCTGGATGGTCGGGAGTTAGCTGCTTTTCTTCTCCGTTCGGCCTTGGATGTCTCTGATTCTCTCGCCCGCGCTATGGCGAGTTCCGTGGCCCCTCCGCCGCCATGCTTGGCTGCGGGATAGCGTCTTTCCCGAGAATATTCGGGAGCGTCTTGTTGACCTGCCCTTTGATGGGATTCTGTTATTTAACACCCACGCGGACTCCGCTATTCAGCGCCTACTTGCGGGGCTCCGTCCTCCTCCCCCTCCGTAACCTTCGGGTTGTCGGTCCTCAGGTGTCTTCTGGGAGGCGTTTGTCCCGCCTTTTGTCCTTGGGCCTAGTGTTTCGGTTGGCCCCTCTGTGTGCTGTGTGGGGCTGGGACTGCCTTTCGGGTCCTTCAGTTGGCCCCTCTGTCCTTTTGGCTGCGGGTACGGCCTTTTCGCTTTGTGGTGTGTGTTTTTTGGCTGTTAGTGAAGCCGTATGGGTCCTCAGGTTGGACCATCTGTGTCCCCTTTTTGGCTGATTGGTAAGCCGTCTGTGGTGATACCCACAGGTCTTTTCTGTTCTTGACCTCTGCTGCGGGTTTTTCCCTAAGAGGTGTTCCCCTGTTTTGTTTTGGGTGTGTCATACCCTAGGTGGGATACTTGTTGGCTATTGTATAGCCCTGTCCTAAGCTGGGCGGGTGTGGATCCCTTCTTGGGTTCCTCGCGTTTACTGGCGAGACTGTATTCCGCTTGGTGCGGTCTCTTTTTCTCAGCCTTCGCGCGGCTTCCGCTGCTCCAGGTTCCGCCCTGCTCAGTATCCGCTGGTGTTTCGACCCTTCTTCTGCAGGGCTTGCCTGGCGTACGTTTGCCCTTGTTCCCGCGGGATGTCTGCCTCTGTGCGTTTTGCCTTCCCTCCTCAGCCTCTGGATCGCCAGACCGACTTTTGTCATGCCGTCTACGGCGTCGTGTCTTGGTGTTTCCGCCTTATTATCTGACGTTCGGCCTGGTCCTCTACCTTGTGTTCCAGGGGGGCCAGGATATTCCTGGTGTTCTCCTGTGTTCTGGTTGACGGCTTTAGGTCTGTGCTACATGTTTCCCACTTCTCTTCGTGGGCCGGGTTGTGCCACTGGGACGGTCCTTCTTTGGGGCTTGTGCGGGGGTTCCCTTGCCTCGGTCCTGGTCTTGCGCTCGGCTTGTTCTGGGCACTTCTTCATAGTCTGTTCCAGCTGCCGGCTGAGCACGCATGGACGTTATGGTCCACCCCTGTGGGCCTTGGCGCGTACTGCTGTCCGTCGCTCTGCTGGGGCTTGCGTGACTGTGTCTTCCTTCTCACGTCTGCGCTTCTCGGCTGTGGGGCCGTTCCTGCTCCTGAGGCGGGCTCTGCCCCCGTTGCCACCTCTTCTCCTTGGATTCGCGGGTGGTTCTTTTCTTCTTTGATACTCTCTTGGTGCCGCCTGTCCCTCCGGGTTCTCTGGCGGGCACCCTTGGCCCCTCGGGTAGGCTTGTGGTATCCTGGCCTTCCCTTCTCCTTGTTCATCCGCTGCTTGGTGGGGGCTGGGCTGTCCTTCCTGTCCCCATGACACATCCCCTGTTGGGGTCCCCGGTTCTTCCAAGCTGGTGGGATTCTCTTGCAGACCCTCCTCCCCTCTGAGTATGGCTAGGGTATCTATTCTACGTTAAGGAATCTGCGGCTAGTAGTCTCTATCAGATGTACAAGTTACTTACCTTCGGTAACGATGTATTTGGTAGAGACGATTCTAGCCGCAGATTCCTTCACGGCACGCCCTTCCTCCCCGTTCTGCGAGGACCTTCAGTTTGGTCTTCTGCAATCGCCTCCCTCAGGGTGGCTTGTCTTCTGCGAGTCTCCTCTTTCACTTCCTCCCTGGCGGGATGCTTCGTTCTGTTTCTTTGTTCCACCCCTTCCTTTCTGGTACTTGGACGGTGGGTTTACATGTCTTTCTGCGTCCCTCCACTCTGGTTATTCCAGTGTGGGGCCTACTCATGCTCTTCTCCCTTTCTCATTGCTTGGGGTTTCTGACTCCTCTGCAGTCCTCTGGGTTAGGGTCTCTTGGCTGTGCCTCAGCCCTCGGCTCTTTACAGGGGATGCGACACTCCTTGGTGGTGTTGTCTTGGGGTCATTTGTCGTTACTCATCTGTTCTGGCTTGTAGCCCTTCACTGTTATAGCTTGTGGTTGCAGACTTTCTGTCGTCTGTTATGGCATTTTTCACCTGTTTTTTCTGTCTCCAGGGTGGATATCGCTTTGGCTTTGCAGGGTTGCTTCTCAGAGGCGGTACTCTGCTCTTTCCCTTCCATGCCTTTCAGTGACACAGTGCCTGGCACTGTCCCTCATGGTGCTGACCTTCACCATTCGCTTCTTCCCTTTCTGTTTCACTGCTTTTCGCACACTGTTCCCATGCTTTCCCAGTTTTGTTTGTGATGGCTCCGCGTTGTGGCGTGGAAAAGTTCTCCGAGGAAAACTGACGTCAGCGCGCCGGGGTGGGACTTATGTGACCTCGCTGACGTCACGTCCGCGGACAACGTCAGGGCGGAGTCGTGTGGTGACACGCCCTCCCCCTCCCCCCCCCCTCCCCCTGGCGCGCAGGGATGCTGTGGCAAAAATTTTCCGGATCCAGTCTCACGCCTGGGGATAATTCTACGTTCAGGAATCTGCGGCTAGAATAGTCTCTACCAGATACATCGTTGCCGAAGGTAAGTAACTTGTGCATATAGCACGGTATTCATCTCAGCAAAGAATCGCACTGGAATCAAGGCAGCTGAAGCAGATAAAGTGGAGCTTTCCTCATAGGGCCAATGCTCTGCCTGTAGGAGGAGTAGTGAAAGAAAAGATACTAGAAGCTAGCAGCAAGGAGTTTGTTTCTCATCAGACATGTCTGAAGAAGAGTCAGATATACTCTGGCGATGAACGTGATACATCAGATGCCCAATCCTCAACTGCATATTTGGATTTATCCTCTAACAATTTTACAGCAATCTCTGCTAAAAATAAAAGAGCGCTTAGTGATAATGGCAAGGATAAGGAACACACATTTAGGGGCTCTCACAATGACAAATGTATGCTTTTCTTTACTGTCATATTAAATCTCATTAGAAGCAACGCAGGGATACACAAAGGGACTATGTCAGGGTTCAGAAACAGAATCACAAAATTTTTCATCTTGATAGTCCCAAAATGTTTGCTTGCATTGCACAAGCTTACTGAGCATATTAGACTCTCAAACTAAACAAATACACTAAATCACACATGACCTGTATCTCTTCAGTGCCAGATGAAAGTGCTCTGTGGGCTGACCGGAAATAATTTAAAACCAGATTTGCGTATTACCGTAGCATAATATTTCATTTTTTATTATGTTTTAACCATTATTAACACAAGTTGGTGCATACTGCTATACATTGTCATTTTCAAATCCAGTGTTTTTTTGATAATTTACACTTTCATTTCTTCAATATCAAACTACATTTTCACAAACAAGAAAACACACTCTTTTTGTATGCATTTTCTATAAAAAAAACTTTTCACATTTAGCTGCATTTCACGTGTACCTCTATCACAATACCACATATCACAATACCTCTCCCTCATTCCTTCTCATAAAAACACACGTCCTCTTTCATATGCCATTCATACCCATCCCAGCCGCTCCTCACATACACTGCGAGTTATGACAGGAAAGGATCTCGAATTTCTACTGTTGTGTTGCGAGCCAGGATCTCTGACGGAAACAGTCAACACACGTTTCGGTGGGTATAAGATAATGTCGAGCCACACAAGGCAAAACACAGATTATGGTGGCCAATGGGGGATGATGTAATAGCTTTAATTCTCCTGTCCTGTGTGACAGTGTGATAATTTAATTGAGTTGCTGTAATTCCAATGGGGTCCTACGGGCACTAAGTATAACTTCTTCTCATGTGATTTCTATAATATCCGATGCTGGACCAAGCTTCAAGGTTAACCAACCTGGGCTTCCCACAGTTTGCTTAGATGGATGAATAAAGAGTCAATGGGGAATCCTGTTTAAGATCTGCATAGCAAGAGCCTCAAACAAAAACGGACTCCAGACGGATTCAAGAAGACTCACAGCCCTAGCAACTAGAGTACTCAAAAGTAAAGATGTTCAAGCACAGTCCTAACGGCACTGTTGCCGCCAGCAGATCACTTGTCTGATACTCTTGATTAACTAAAAAAACTTCAATCTTTTAAGATGTAGCAGTCTGCAAGTTTTGAAGGTCACAGAGAATACGGAGGGTACTAATGTCCAGGCTCTTTTGGTTTAATAAGCTTTAGAGAGGGTGCCTACATCAGAAGTAGGTTGTGGTTGCTATCCCCTCTACCTCCTGGTGCCGAAGGATGAAGCCTCCACCCTATACTAGATCTACGCCCTCACAACTGCTTCCTAAAAAGGAGAAATTCAGAGTGCTCATGTTGGCTCAGGCCTGTCTGTCGAGGAACCTGGAGACCGAATGGTGGTGCTGGACTTGCAAGACACCTATTTCCAAATACCCGTCCTGCCGGGCCATAGCCCTGCGGTTCACGGACGGCCACTGGCACTTTCAGTTCGCTGTACTCTCCTTTAGCATTATAAGCCCCCCTCTGGTGTTCATGAAAGTGATGGGGTGGTTGCAGCCCATCTGCAGAGGTTAGGGGTTCCAGTCTTCACCTACCTCGATGACTTACTATTGAATGTGAGCTGTTCTCAGGCAGCTGTCGCCCACCTCCAGACTACGGCGAACCTCCTGCATTCACTTGGGTTCACTACAAATGTGCAGAAGTCTCTCTTGACTCCTACGTTCTCTTTCATCTAAGCCATTCTGAACACAGCGCAATTCCGCAACTATCCTCTGGAGAGGCGAGTCCAGGGTATTCAGGCTATTATACAGATGCTTTCACTTCTATTCTGGATTTTGGTGAGACTGACTCTTAGGCTGCGAAGTCTCCTGGCCTCCTGCTGGTGAAACATGTTTGCTGTCATAAGTGGGCTGTAAAGTGGGATGGGGAATTTTTATGACCTAGTCCAAATATCGGAGGATACAGCAAAAGATCTGCAGTGGTGGCTGACAGACCGTGATTGGGTTAGCGGTAGACACCTCTCCCTTTCCCACCCATATCTCACAGTGATGACAGATAAGTTGCTTATGGGTTGGAGCGGCCACTTAGGAGAGAGGTGGAGATCAGAGGGCATGGTCTCCGGCGGAGTCTCGGCTCCACATCAACCTGTTGAACTAGAGAGCGATTTGCTTGCCATTGAAAGCCTTACTTCTTTCTGTCAAGGGGAGACTGGTTCAGGTGTTCAGGACAACACCACTACCATGTGGTACTGCAACAAACAGGGCGGGGTGGGTCCTGGACCCTCTGCCACGAGGCCCTTCGCCTCTGAATTTGGCTGGAACGTCGGGATGTTATCCTGGTAGTACAACACCAGCGGGATCTCTCAACACCTGGGTGCAGGAACTCAGCAGTTGATGAGTTGCGGATCATGAATGGCATCTCCACCCAAAGGATAGGGCAAGATCACTGCGAGAACGCGCAATGTCAGCACTTCTGCACGTTGGAGTTTGCAAGGCGGCTCTCGCTCGGAGACTAATTTCGTCTCGGGTGGGGCTTGAGATTCCCGTACACCTTCCCACTGATACCCAACCGTCCCGAGTTTTGAAGATCAGCACGACCGACCTGGTCTAAGTCATCCTAGTGGCTCCAGATTGGGCACGAAGAGTATGCTATCCTGAAATCCTGAGCTTTTGCATCGGTCCTTTGTTCAGGGTGCCCCTTCGGAAAGGCTCTCCTGTCGCAGCAACAGTGCAGGGTTCTGTGGCAAACCTTCGCATGCACTGCCTTCATGTGTGGAGATTGAGCGGCGGCAGTTGAGAGTCTTCGATCTCCCTCCAGAAATCTGTAAGGTCACCTTGGTAGCCAGGCGTCCATCCACAAAGCCCGTATGCACCTGTCGTTGGCACAAGTTTGTGGCCTGGTGCACTGAAAAACATGTTGAGCTTCTTTCTGCTCCTTTGCCCAAAGTGTTGCTGTTTGTTTTGTCATTAGCCCGGCAAGGCCTTGTCTGGCCATAGTTAAAAATGTACCTTTCTGCCATCTCAGCTTTTTTATGGTTGCCGGGTCAACCTTTCCTGTTCAAGTTACCTTTTGTGACATGTTTTCTTAAAGTTCTTCAACAACTGTTTCCACCCAAACCTTTCGTTATGCCCCAATGAGATCTTAATTTGGTTTTAACCCACTTAATGTGGTCACCTTTTGAACCCATGCATAGCTGTCCTCTAAGACTTGTGATGATCAAGCGGTCTTCTTGGTAGCCATCACATTGGCCAGGAGGATCAATGAGCTGCAGGCTCTTTCTGTTCACCCTCCATACACCAGTTTCTTCCCAGACAGACTGGTTCTCCTTACCCATGCCTCTTTTAGGCTGAAGGTTATGACACCTTTCCACATCAGCCAAAGCATCATGCTAACGACTTTCTTTGCTCCGCCTTACTTTCCAAGGAAGAGAAGACTCCTTCGCCTGGACCTGAAAAGAGCGTTGCCGTTCTACATTGATTGCACCAAAGAACACCAGGTGGACGATAACCTTTTTGGCAGTGCAAAACTGACTATCTTCAGATAGATTGTATTCCTCATTAAGATTTGCTATGCATTGTCCTAGAAGCAACCCCCTGAATGCTTGCAAGCGCTTTGATGCCCAGGGGTTAATGCCACACTTATTAAATTAAAATGAAATCATTCCACTAGAGCCAAAGCTGCAACCACTTCGTCAACTTGCAGAGTCCCCGTCCCGGTCATCTGTCAGGTTGTGACGTGGGTGTCCTTGCACACGTTTTCTAAGCACTACTGCCTTGACAGGCCAGTTCATTATGATGGGCACTTTTCCCGTTTGGTCCTCCAGGACTTTTTGATCCAAGCCAGTTCACAGATCGTCCTCCGGGGAGGTATTGCTTTGGTATCTATTTTAAGGTAAGGAGCCTGCAGGTATAAGTCTCTATCAAATTAATAAATTACTTAAGTTTGGTTATGCCTCATTTGGTAGAGACTCTATCTACCCGCAGATTCCTTATCGACTCTCCCTCCCGTTCCGTGAACTTGTTTCTCTTCCTAAAAAGATCCCTGTAGTCCCATAGTATATGCACACTGGCCAATCGGCCTTCTGTCGTGCCTCCGTGTAAAGAAACTGATGTCAGTGCGCTGGTGTATCATCTGCACTGGTGTACCAACTATATAGACAACTCACATGTCACTTCTAGCACCGGCGATGCCTACGCCACCGACACTGTGCCAATCAGCGTCTTCTTCCAGCTCGCAAAGGTACTGCTCAAGATTTTCCAGATCCAGTCTGACACCTGGAGAATATTCTAAGGTAAAGAACCTGCATCTAGATAGAGTCTCTGCCAGATAAGGCGTTACTGAAGGTAACTTGTTCTTTTTGAGAATTTGAGGGAGAAATCAAATTTCAGCGGTTTCAAGAATGGATATCCAGTTCGCATAATTGCAAAGGAGGAGGAGGAGGGATGGAGCTTTGGGCCAGATGTACAAAGCATTATTTACAGTCAAACTCTTAAGACTTCAGGAGCCAGATTGAGTTGACTGGGGTCTGGATGTCTTATGTCTCCATGGCTCTGTGTGAGAAGATTGGGTGTAAGACGTAGTTTTTGGTGAGGAACTACTGAGAGTTCCAATAGGGTTGTGAACCAAGGTTGATGTGCCCATGTGGGAGCAACTAGGATTAGTGTCAGGGACGCCTGTTTGAGTTTCCGAACCACTAATGGAATGAGTGGGAGAGGCGGAAAAGTGTTAGCAAATATCCCTGACCAATTCATCCATAGTGCATTGCCTTTGGACAATGGGTGTGGATACCTGGACGCGAAGTTTGGGCATTTTGCGTTTAGATGTGTGGCGAACAGGTCTATCTGTAGGAAGCCGCCCCACCTTTGGAAGAATGGGAGGAGAACTTGCGGGTGTATTTCCTATTCGTAGATTTGCTGTGTCTGACGACTGAGCAAATCTGCCATCTGATAGTTTACTCCTGGAAGGTGTTCTGCTAGGAGATATATTTTGTGATGTATGGCCCATTTCCAGATGGTCTGTGCTAGCTGTGACAGCTGGAGAGAGTGTGCCCCTCCCTGTTTTTGTATGTAGTACATGGCTGTCATGTTGTCTGTACGAATTAGGACAGTCTTGCGTACTAGCTGAACTTGAAATGCTTTCAGCACCAGAAAAATCGCTAGCAGCTCTAGATGATTTATATGAAGCTGTTTCTGCTGCAGGCTCCAAATGCCCTGAATTGTGTGGGTTTGGAGATGCGCTCCCCAACCTGTCATTGATGCGTCTGCTGTCAGTACTATCTGTGGAACCGGGTCGCTGAAGGGCCGCACTTTTAAAAGGTTTTGTGTGTTCCACCACTGCAGAGACTGTTGGTGCGGCCGTGTACCAACACTAGATCTGATAACTGACCGTGAGCTTGGTTCCACTGACATGCTAAGCATTCCTGTAGGGGACGCATTTCAAGTCTTGCGTAGCGGACTATAAAAATGCAAGACGCCATCATTCCCAGTAACTGCATGAACACTCGAGCTGTAAGGAGTGTTGAGGCTGAAACTGAGACATCAGGGTTTGTATATTCTGGACTCTGGCTGGAGTTGGGTATGTTAGAGCTTTTTGTGTGTCTATAGTGGCTCCTAGATATGCTTGAGACGTGGATGGTTGGAGATGGGATTTGGACAGATTTACTGTAAATCCTAGCTCGTGGAGCAATTGCACAGTTTTTTGTGTGTCGTAGATAGCTGTTGTGCGAGCTGGCCTTTATGACCCAGTCGTCTAAGTATAGGAAGACATGAATATGTTGTCTTCTTAGATGGGCTGCGACTACTGCCAAGCATTTTATGAAAACCCTGGGTGCGGTTGTTACTCCGAATGGGAGGACTTTGAATTGATAGTGCTGACCTGCTACCACAAACCTGAGGTATTTGCAGTGCGCAGGGTGTATTGGAATATGAAAGTAAGCGTCCTTTAAATCCAGAGTGGAAAGAAAGTTGCCTTGCTGAAGAAGGGGAATCACTTGTTGGAGTGTTACCATATGAAAATGGTCCGACTGAATGTATAGATTTAGTTCTCTGAGGTCTAATATAGGCCTGAAAGTGCCATCTTTTTGGGGAATTAGAAAGTAGAGGGAGTACACCCCTGCTCCCTGGTATGTTAAAGGGACTGGTTCTATTGCACCTTTCTGTAGCAAAACGAGAACCTCTTGCTTTAGAAGGGTGAGATGTTCTTGTGACATGAGGTGTGACCTTGGAGGAATGTTGGGTGGAGTGTTTATAAGCTCCAGGCAATAACCAGATTGGATAATTTGTAGAACCCATTTGTCTGATGTAATTATATTCCAAATGGGTAGAAATTGGGAAAGACGTCCCCCGACAGGAGTGGAATGGTCGGGGGTATGAAAAGGAAGTCACTGTTTGGTATTTGCAGGGGAAGTGCGTGTTGAGGTACCTCTGCTTCTTCCCTTGCCGTTGTTTCCTCTATATCCACCTCTAAAATAACCTCTTGAAGAGGGAGACTGATTGTTGCCCTTGTAATAGGAGGAGGGATTGTCTGTAGACACATTTTTGGAGCCGCCCCTGTAAAATGAGCGACTAAAGGACCCTCTGTTGGAAGGTGATTGTAAGGCCCCCATGGACTTAGCAACTTCAGTATCCTTTTTCATCTTTTCTAGTGATGTATCGACAGCTGGACCAAAGAGGTGTTCTTTGTCAAAGGGTTGATTAAAAATAGAGGTTTGTACCTCAGGCTTGAATCCTGAAATTCTTAACCAAGCATGTCTACGGAGCAGTACACTAGTATTTATTGCCGGAGCTGCTGTGTCTGCCTGATCTAGAGCACACCTGACAGAGGTATTAGTTATTAATTTACCCTTTTGAATAAGGGCACTAGCTCTAGACTTATGCTCATCAGGAAGAAATTCAATGAGCTTTTCGAGCTCATCATAATGAGCTCTATCATACCTTGCCAATAGTGCTTGAGCATTGGCAATGCGCCAATGATTAGCTGCTTGTGACGCTACCCTTTAGCCCGAAGCGTCAATTAATTTGGACTCTATCAGGAGGAGGGGCTTCACCTGTTTGCGAATTTGCTCTTTTACGAGCGTTGGAAACTACCAGAGAGTCCAAGGGTAACTGTCCTCTGATATATACAGGGTCATTAGGAGCAGCTTTGTACTTTTTCTCTACCCTGGGAGTGATAATTCTAGCTCTTACAGGGTCTTTAAAGATGGCATCAGTATGTTTAAGCATACCTTTTAACATTGGTAATGTTTGTGTAGCCCTTTGAGATGAACTTATTGTCTCAAACTAAAAATCCTCCTCTAAAGTCTCTTTATGAAGCTCTACTCCATGATATTGTGCAGCTCTGTTAACGAGCTCAATATATCCAATGTTATCATCTGGAGGAGAAGGTCTGGATGGATATAGGTCGGGGTCATTATCTGGTTGAGGGTCAGCATTATAATTATCCCATGGGTCATTATTCTGTGGTGTGTAGTCATCTATATCCCCATCCCCTGTATCCTGTGGGTCAGGTGATGGTGGTGGAGGAGAATGTGTAGGTGTAATGAGTAAATTTGGATCAATGGGTGAAGAAGGTGGAATGTATGGTGGAGAAGGGTTAGTACCCACATTTTTCCTTTTTAGAGGAATGTGGTAGTCTTCTTGTAAGCCCATTTTCCTCTTCTCAGGAAGTTTGGCATGAATATGTCCAGTTTCTGGATGAATCACAATCTCCTTCTGTTTCGGATCTGAAGGTGGAATATCGGTCCGAGGCTCTTTAGTTGAGGTACTTTCTTTAGATGCCGGTTTTGGTGTCGAAAGTTTCGGCTCTGAAGTTTTCGGCTCCGAAGATTTAGCCTTATGCACCGGTGGCACGGAAATCAGATGATGTTTGGATTTTGACGCCGAAGGTTTCAAGTCGGCACCGGCGTGGGGACGAGTAAAGCCCGAGCCGGAAGGCTGTTGTTTGTATCTCGGCGCCGAGCCCGAAGGCGGGGCGCTCAAAACCTTTTCTCGGTGCCGACCTTGGCCCGAAGGCAGAGGAGGGACTGGAGCCTTTTTATGGAGAAGATGGTGGGGAAAGGAAGTCTCTTTACTCACGATCCGTTGTCCCGGTGTGAGGTCTTCAGCATCGGAGTCGGCTTCAGACGTGAAGATATGTTGCTCCTCCATTTCGGCTTCTTGCGCTTGTGATTCCACGTGTTCGGACTCGTCTTCGAGGAGATCTGGCGCGGAGCCACTTTGCTGGTACATTTCGTGACGTCAAGCCCGACGGTCACGGAGCGTCTTCTTCGATCGAACCGACCAACACGCGTCGCAGTCCTTCTCGTCGTTCTCTCGGGATAGGCAAAGGTTGCACACTTCGTGCAAGTCGGTGAGCGGCAACTTAGTGCGACACCCTGGACAGAACTTGAATGGAGTCCATTCCATCGACTGCTACCCACAACGGCGCGGGTAGGCCTAACGGCCTTCCACGAATCTTCCGATCGAAGGTTTTCGAGTGTAAACGATATGCGGAGAATGGGAAACGCGATCGATAAACAATACCGTCGAGGGTAGTGTATTGCGCGTCGAAGGGGGCCCGAAGAACGGTGCCGGAGCGCCGCAATACATGTCCGAACCCGATGGCAGAAAAAAACAATCTAACAATGGAGTCGATGCCCATGTGCACTATCACCGAAAGGAGGAGTCACCTACCTCGTGACTGGAAAAGACATCTTCGAAGAAAAACAACGTGCAAACATCCAGACCCAACACTAGATGGCGATCTATGCATAGCATCTGACTCTACAGCTCTACATGCCAAGAACAGATGCATACTGGGTAAGTAGCATTTTCCTTTTCCTAGTGTATTAAGTGCAAAATGCGATTCAGTGACCTGTTACCGAATCACAATTTGCAATTGCGATTCATTATTTGGAAGGGCTGTTCGTTGGGCGTCTCTTCCAAATACTGAATCGGTATGGTATGTGTAACTGTTTTGCAATCAAATTCCGATCGCAAAACAGTAATATTTTACTACCATATGAAAAGTGGTGGTAACTCATTCGCAGATGGGAAGAGGTCCCCTTTTAAAACGTTCTCCTTTGAAAATGTTGAAAAAATATTTAAGTGCAGGCAGTGTCCCATAGACCCCCTGCCTACTCTTAAAAATTTAATTTCAAAGTTTCATATTTTTCTTTTTAAACACATCCCGTTTTCCTTTGTGAAAAACTGGCTGCATTAAAAATTTAAAAAAAAGATTGCTTTATTAAAAAGCTATCACACACGTGGTGGTCTGCTGACCTCAGCAGGCTACCATCTCTGTGATGGCTGGGATTCCTAATGGGTTGAAAATTGCGAACTACCTCATTAATATGTATGAGGTAGGTCTTTTTGCGACCCCCTAGGAATCACTAATGAAACTCAAGTTTCATACATTAGGAATACAGATTTCCTAATTGCCATTTGGAGTTATTTGCAATTAGGAAATTGGTATTCCTAATGTTGGCACATCTGGCCCTTTATTTTTTCAGAATTAAGAAACGGGGCTTTTTCTGCCATACAGTTTTGGCATGAATGCTGCATAGCTATGTCAGCAAAAGATGCGTTTAAAGGTAAATTTGAGTGTCATTCGCATATTGGTGAAAAGGCACTCCCATAATCTTAGATTAAACCTCGGGACACTTGATAAGAATTTAACAGATACAGTGTGAGGATCGAACCCTGAGGAAACCCACAGGGTAACCTGGCCTTAATCATCATGTATTCACCTACACTTTCCATAAGCAGTGTGGTTCACTGAATCAAATCTGCAGACAATTCTATTAGGTCAAGTGAGCAGAGGTTGCCTCCTTTCAATATGTGATGAATTTCAACCAGTTCAGCCTCCAGAGCAGATGATACCTTTTTTGCTCCTTATACACCCCCGCTTGTTAAATGAGATGGGGTATTTAGGAAATTGAGACCGGATTTATGGATGTTTTTCTGGTCACTGGATATTTAACATTGAGTAAGCATTATTCTGATTTATACTTATAACAGTAGATTCCTCACCTTCGAATATGCCCCAGACGCAACCTTAGATCTGAAGATTTGTTAATAGCGGTGCTTTCACACATTACTACATGGCATCATGCGGCACAGCGTTGGCTCCACACTGCCCTGAAAGTGATACATCAGAAATGCATAGAAGCGCCACCCCCTGCTCATTCACATCAGTTTCTTTCTTTCCTCACCCTTTGATGCAGATTCAGAACTCCACTCCTGATTGTGTCCATATTCTAGTGTCTTCCTAAAGCATTTTGCAGTATGCTAGGGAACGATGTAGCCCCTGAAAACAACAAATTTCACACTGTGCCACAACTGCAGGAAGCAGATGTCGGTCATGGACCCGCATGAGGTGTGTTTTTGGTGTCTGAGCTTGGAACACAATTCTAATGCCTGTGATAAGTGTGATTTCGTACACCCAAATGCGATCCAGACTGGAAGGCGAAGATTCATGTTGCTGAACTCGAGAGGAAGTTGTGGTCTTCATGTAGGTCCCGCTTTTGCTCCAAGTTGCAGGCCGAGCCTGGGACTGCTGCAGCAACCGTTGAGGTTTGCCCTCCAAATCCTCTGTTAAGTCGATATTCAAACCTAAAAACAAGCATAAAAAAGCAAAGTGGGACTCAACCCTATGCTGCCACTGTGCCACGACAGAGAAGGTGTGAGGGTATTGTGGTGATATCTCACTCCTTCAAGGTCACAAGCCACTGAACAGATTCCTCAGTTTGGCCGAATGCGCCCTGAATTTCCCAAGCCATTGTCGACCCCACAGAAACTAAAGACCTTTAAAGAAGCCATGCTGCAAATTTTCAGTGTGCTTTCGGTTCCCCTTTGGCATGCCTCTGGGCCCCATGAAACTGCAAGTGATTCCAGTTAGGTTGCCACTGGCAGGTTCCTCGCCGCTGCTGTCTGCTCCCTTGAACCCATTACAGTGCCCACACTAACTCCATTACAGACTTCCACTCAAGCTCCACAACCTACGCTGTTTCCTACAACCCTGATGCTGGTGCCACCGACACTGAAGGATGATCCGGTGCCAAAGCCCATGTTGGATCCCAAACCGGCATTGGCTTAAACTCGATGTCGTGCTACAAAATTACAAAAGTGCTACCGGTCATCATGCAGCCTGAGTCCAACACCTCCAAACTACCAGAAGAGGCTCCATTATTTAGGTTCTGACTCTGATCTGTTGACAGAGCTGGGTTCACCAGAGTATTTTCATGATGACGGTGAAGGGAATAACATGCCCCCTCTTATTATATTCCTGATGAATCATACCTTGATTTACAGAGCACCAGTGGGCTTGATACCACTCCTGAGGTAGAGCTTGACTCGCCACTTAAGCCATCAGTGGAAGAGTGCCTCATTTGCACTGGTGGTTGAGAAGGCAGGTGAGGTACTATAATTACAGCTGCAATCCATTGAGACCAAAGCAAATGATATGACAGACATTTTGCAGCCTGGGCCTGCTGTGTCTGAGCCCCTACTTCCATTTAATGATGCGCTCACAGATCCTTTAATGGGCTACATGGTCAAAACCATGTTCATGACTGCGTGTGAATAGGCAGGTGGTCGGACCTCATAGACAGGTGTCTGGGAATCAAGATTTTCTCAACATGCACCCCATTTCAGAGAGCCTTATTGAGTCTTTGACTAGTAAAGTGAATCCAAATTAATTTCCAACCCACCCTTCAGATGGAGAATCCAAGTGGATTGAGGCTTTTGGCAGACTTGCTTTCTTCCTCCAGTCTGGCACTTTGATCTGTGAACGCAGTCTGCAGCCTTGCGGAAGGACAGATTAAAAATGCCTATGTTGGCCCAGGTCCAGTCTATTCTGGACCCGTGTGACTAGATGTGACCTCAGTCTTGCAGGACATACATTTTCATATACCTGTCCTTCAGTCCCACAGTCATTACCTGAGGTTCAAGGTGGGCCAGGAGCATTTTCAGTTTGCCGTGCTTCTCTTCGAACCACACCAGCCTCCCTCGGCTGTTCACGAAAGTGATGGCAATGGTTTCAGCCTATATTTGGATGTGGGGCTCTTGTATTTCTATAGCTTGACGCTTTGCTGCTGAGGTCTGGCCTGCTGCAGTCAGTCATGAATCACCTCCAGACGATGGTGGAACTCTTTACATCATTAGGGTTCGCTATAAATGAGCCGAAGTCCCACATGACTGCTTTTCAGAGTCTTACATTTATTGGAGCAATCTTGGAGATGGTAGAATTCAAGGTTTTTCCTCTGCAACACCGAGTCCAGGACATTCGAGCTATGATTCTGATGTTCCAGGCTCTGTCATGGATCATGGTGAGAGTAGCTCTGAGGCTTTTTGGGCTTTTCGATCCTCCTACTCAATTATGCCAGGTGGCACAAAATAATAATAATTTCACATTTGTAAATCGTGAACTTATAACCCCTTAGGGTATCTAGGCGCTGGGGTCCGCACATGTGCTCTGTAACGGAACTTGAAATTCCAAAAGGCCCAGCATCAAGGCAGCCTTTCTGACCCCACCCAGGCCTTAGAGGAGGCAACTTGAGATCTGCAGGTGTGGCTGATCCAACGAACTTAATCCAGCAGCAGGCCCCTCTCCCTTCCCCACCCGGAGCTGACAGTGGTGACAAATGCATCACTGCTGGTCTCAGGAGGTTATCGGGGGCAGTTCGGGCAGAGGTTAACATTAGAGGACTCTGTTCTTTGGCAGAGGGACTGCTCTGCCATCAATCTGCTAGAGCTGTGCACCTTTCATCTGGCTCTGAAGACCTTTCTGTCATCCATCAAGAGAAGGCTGGTGCAGGTTCTCATGGACAACACCACCGCCATCTGGTACTGCAACAAGCACAGCAGAGTGGGGTCCTGTGCCAGGAGGCAAACAAAGGCAAAGCAGTGGAGAAAAGAACTTTGTCCAGATGGTTAGTCCTCTGCATCAAGATCTGCTTCATGGTGGGCAAAAAGCAGCCTTTTCTTTGCAAAAGATGGATCACATTTCCCAGAATGCATTATGAGGGCTGCTTAGGCGATTCTCACTTTAAACCCACAGTGGAAAGCTGTTGGTGAGTGTCAGTCCTGCTTGGAGTGCTGCCAAATGGAGGTCTCTGCTTTTTGCATAAATGGGTTCCCAGGCCAATTGCTATTGCACCATAGGGAGATGGCCCTTGTAGTAACATGCTGTTTAATGAACAGTTAAGGGTGCACTGGTCTTTAAGTGTTATGCTGCAAACATGTTTGGTCCTCACTACCTGCTGCTGTACACCGAACAGCTCATGAAGAGCGAAACACACGTCTGAGGCTAAGAAAATGAAAGATTGGAACAAATTAGTAGTTATCAAGCTTTACTTCACTGGATGACCTTCAGCTTTGCAAAAGATGGATTGCATTGACCAGAATGTACTGGGAGGGCTACTGATTTGAGTTGCACATGAAACCCACAGTTGAAGGCTATTGGTGAGTGCCTGTCCTGTTTTGAGTGCTGCCAAATAGAGCCTGGTTTCAGCCTCTAGGAGGTTTGAGGGCCCATTCCACCAGGGCTGCTACCACTGCGCTAGCACGCACAATGCCTGTCGGGGATACTGGTGATTAGTGACAATTTCTGGGACGTCCACATACTTTTGCAAGCAGCAAATCTAAATGCAACTCATTTTGCAAACACTGTGGTTGCTCTGAAAATCTGTCCTGGATTATCCTGTCCTGAACCTACGTTTGTACCCTTGCATTTAATTATGGGTTTCCATGTAGGTGAGAGGCGATGGGCCTAACTCTTTCCCACAAGATAGAGGCCGAAGCCTAGGATCACCCCCTCATCCACATGAAAGCTTTAACAAAACAGTGGTGTCGGTATTGATCAAGAGTATTCCACTCTGCTCCCTCCCTGTGGACCTCGCAGTACAAGGAAGAAGTTCTGTTGTCTGCTTGGTGATAGTCTTGTGCAGCATCTCTCAAACAACGACATTTGTTTTGAGATTTCACAGATATGGCAGTTCACAAAGTGTCCTACGCAGTTATCTTGCATGTTTTCAGCACAGCTACAGCTCTTCTTTGTGAATCAGGAGGCAGGGAAGACTGTCTCATGATTCGTTGTAAATTGGCTTTGCTGGGATCCACCTCCTGATAAGATCTCATCCCTCGGGCTATTTGAGTTATTCCAAGCAGCATTGCTGTATTGGGCACTTTTAAATTGACTGTGAAAATGTTTAATTGGACTTAAAATGCCTTCCTCAAGTCAACTGTGTGTTGTAACTGGGCATTGGTGAGATCTGCCTTCCAGGATTACTTTCGCCTTTTGGGATGTTTAATTGATTAATTCAGTTTATCTGTGATTGTATATCACTTGCTTAAATTGGCTTTGCATGCGTTTAAATGGGCTGAGTCTCCCTTCCCTGAGTCCACTTTAGTTGCTGTGACTGTTTGGACCTTGGTCGAGATGTGCCCCAAACAACCCCACAAAGGATGCAAGACAGAACCATATGCAGAGCTGCCTCGCACACTCCTTCGCTTCACTCCACACAGAAGCGCAGCTGCACAATCACTGCAACTTGATATGTCATATATCGATCAATAAAACACTTTTCGTTTGGGCATTGCAGCATTAATACACCTCTACATCTGCTAGCAGCTTGTAAGCCTAAGCATCCTATATTCTTAGTATATACACCATAGGCTCAGCTACACAAGCATAATGTGATCAAAACTAGTTACCACACACAACTTCAAAATGCTTTTCAGAAATGTCACACCAAAACCCTACAGCATTCTGTGTAAGCCCACTCGCAGGCCAACGTGAAATTGCTCCTCAAATGCACTCTGAGGTCAATCCATGTGAAACTGTTGTACGTCTTTGTTGTAAAACAGTAGTTGTTGTTAATACTTCCAGACAAGGGCAAGATTCTTGCCAATCCCCTGGCTCCAGGACGTATCCACATTCCGAAGAAACACCTTTTGCTTTCGCAGAGAAGCCAGGCCTTTATCCGTTGAGGCCACCCATCTACAAAAGGGTCAAGTACTCAAACACTAGCCCAATATCCTAATCCACAACACTTTCACCAATACCACCACACTCCCCTCTTCAAGCCCCCGGGACATTCCCTGCAAGATCCCTATGATGAGTCCTTCAGGCCCCGGTTGGGAGATGACCCATGAGTGGGCTACGTAGTCGACCCGCACTGATCATCCTTACCTCAAACTCTACCCTACCAAAACCAGCATCACCTGATGACACCACCACCTACATTGTGGTCATACAGCGGGCCGCCCAGCACCATCTGGTAAAAATGCACATGGTACAGGAGGAAGAGAACTTATTGGTCAATACCCTATCCAAGACAGAATCGCTATCTAATTACCTTCCCATGTTGAATAGAATGCTTAGGTCACCCACTGACCTCTTTAAGGAGGCTGTAAAGGGCAAAGTGGTCGCCCTCCTGGGCCAAAAAAAGGATCAGCTGGTTCAGAAGAGGTTGTGTTTATCCGTTGCCAAGTCACCTCCGACTCCCTTATCCACCCTGCACGCACGAGAACTTCAGCACAAACATCAGTTATATCCTGTCACCTGATAGAGCCCAAGCGCATTGACGTGGCAAGAAAGTGTGTAACATTTGGAGCAACCATGCACTGGTGTATTGCCTCATTAAATGGTGAACATCTATTGATGCCCAGGTGGACCAGATGCTTGAAAAAATCAAGAAGGACACTGACATTGCACAGTCCATGATGTCATACAGTTCCTCAGTACCAGATCTGCCTTTCGTAGGCAGCAAACTAAAGTTTGGTTCAAACTGGCAAGTTCATGCCATAGGCCCCAATATCAACTGCATCTATAACGCTTTCAGGACCACTAGCAAACCATGACCTTCCAGCAGGGTGCAGACAGGGAAAACTACAGTGGTAGAGGCAGACGTGGCTTTGCTAGGGACACCTCCACCGTCAAAGAGGGACTCCCCAACCCTTCCCTATCGCATCACATCTGTTGAGGAAAGACTGAGGCACTTCTTCCCTTAGTAAAGGAACATCACCTCAAACAGCTGTCACTACTTCACAGGCTAGGTTTCACCATCCATGTGAAAAGGTCGTACATTCAACTGCAGCAGGTAAAGCCCTTCCTAGGCTTGGTTTTAAAAGCGGTAACAGGGAAAGCATGTCCCAGTGAGCAGAGGATGATTGCATTCAAAAAGCTGCTGCCATTATTTCAGACACACCTTCCCATCACTGTCTGAACTGTGATGAAACTGTTAGGATGGTGTCTTCATGTTTGGCGATTGTGCTATACTCCAGGTTATACATAGTAAGCAAGTAAGTAAGTAATTAATATTTGTAAAGCATGAACATATTACCCCCTTAAGGGGTTCATGGCGCTGGGGGCCGTCGGGGAGATTAAATGAGCTATTGCCCAGAGTCACATGATGCTGAGCTGCCGCCGGCTATCGAACCGTGAGCTCCGTGAGCCCCGTGCTTCGGAGTCAATCCATCTGGCCACTGCGCCACACCTCTCTCCAGATACATAAAGTCAGGGCTCATATCTCTCTGCTTCGGTGAAGTAGCAGCAGCTTGCTACTCAGCAGGCTTTTTTTAAACCCCCTTCCACAGGTCACTATTCCCACCAATGGGTCTTTAATTGGGTGGGGTACTCACTTCCACGATAAGACTGGCCAAGGCACCTGGACCCCCTCAGTAGCAGAGGAGCCACGTAAACTACTTGGAGCTTCTAGCAATAAGACTAGCTCTTAAAACATTCTTCAAACTAATTCCATGCAAGACAGTACTAATAAAGACAACCATCATGACAGGCATGTAATATATTCAGAAGCAGATGGCCCCACTATCCCCAGCCCTCTCCACTAGCTCAGAAGATTTGGCACTAGGCAACCCGCAACAACATTCACATGTTGTGAGAACATTTGCCAGGTGAAGAGGAAAGCTGTGTAGACCTCCTCAGGATGATGCATCAACAAGTCCATGAATGGAATCTCTGTCACCAAGTCCTTCACAAGTACTTTGAGCGGTGGGGACCTATATCAATAGACCTGTTCACCACTCCGGAAAATTCAGAATGGTGCAAAAACCTTGCCTCCTACCCACAGTCGGTGGGCAATGCATTATGGATGGACTTGTCTGGGATGTTTTCTTGCTCTTTTCAGCTTTTCCTCCTCATCCTGTGCATAATGAGGGAGATGAGGCAGGTTTCCGGGACACTCATCCTTGTGACACAAACTTGAGCAAGACCGCTCTGCTGCTCAGTGCTTTTAGAGGTGTCAGCCAATCCCTGTGAGAATCTTCTGACCAGGCCAGTCCTTCTCACTCAGTATCACGGCTAGCTCAGGCACCCAAATCTGAGACGGCTGAACCTCACAATCTGACACCTTAGTTTTTAGAATTTGACTAACTCAAACTTCCAAAGAGAATGCATTCTTATCCTACGAGAGATGCGCAAGCGCACTACCTGCCCCTGTTATGCAGCTGCGTGGAAAAGGTAACAACTGTGTCTCTAAACAGTTAGACTCCTTTAGGATTTTAGTTTAGGAGATTTTCTGCTACCTTCTGCACCTATATAATGCCAGCCTTGCCTACACTTCCATACCCATGCACTTAGCCTTAGTCGCTGATTATCAACAAAATGCATCTCTTTTTAGGGTCCCAGTCATCAAGGACTTCATGTAGGGGTAAAAAGGTAATTCCTCTTACAACACCCCCTGCATCATGTTTAACTTAAACGTGGCCCTCACACAACTGCAGGGCCTTCCCTTCGTGCCCCTACACTGATATGACCTACACTTCTTGTCTTAGAAGGTGGACTTCCTAGTCTCAATCTCCTCTCTGCAAATTTCTGCCCAAAGTTGACTCACTGTTTCACTTGAGCCAGACCATTGAGCTGCCCATCCTGCAACTAGAGTTCATAGCGGTAAGAGCCCCTCACACTGAATGTTTAGAGAGCATATATTGACAGAACGAAACCTTTTCGAATGTCCCATCAACTTTTCAAAGCTTTCACCAAACCCCAAAGGGGTCATGCCATCTCTAAAGCTGGCATTGTGAGACAGATGGATGAGTGCATCCAGGCTTTCCTTTCTGTGCTAAGGCCAAGCACAGTCTCCGTGGCCCTCAGAGCCCACTCTACGCACAAGAAAGGGGATGCCCTAGCCTTTTTGGGTAATATCTCTCTATCGAATATTTGCAAAGCTGCTTCTTGGTCCACGCCTCACACTTACTTCAAGAATTATTATGTCAACATTCTAGCGTGTCAACAAGCTTTAGTTGGCAAAGCTGTTGTAGCATCTTCATCATTTGATCGTTAGCCACTGCTTTGGATTGGGGCTTTTTTATAGTTTATGCACAGCATGTGCATCTACAGACGTATCTGCTATGAACGGAAAACTTTACCCTGTAACTGTCAGTTCGTAACATGTAGTACTGTAGATTGACATTCTCCAACTGTCCTCCCCGTAAGCCAGTGATGATCACAGATGATTATTTATTTTTGTACTCCCTGTACTATCCAAAGCTAACACTATCATCGACACTGCAGTCCACTTACACTATTCGCCTTCTGAGCGTAAAACACTCCGAGGTCGAGCAAGTCTTGTAAGTCAGACGTCTTAGAAGAAAAGACAAATTGCAAATTTCCGGGCCCAACATTTGGTGGCAGGAGTATGCAGCGCCTGTGAATTTACAGCACTACATGCTGGCAAGAGATGGTTACAGGGATATATATATCTCACCACTTCTCAAATGCCACAGCTGTCATGGCCCCTACTGGCACTATTTCATAGGTTCCCTGGAGATGTGAAAAGCATTTGGACAAATTGAACCAATCCTTTGCCTTCAGTTTTCTTCTCACCTCTGGAAGTAAATTTTCCCTTACTGGTTTTTCAGTGTTTGTCCTTATAAGGTCACAGTCTCGTTTTGCGAATAATCAGCTCCTCAAGCATCAAATTGTATAGTGTTTCAGCACACCTGCCAAATTATATATCCGACGTTTCACACTGCCACTTTCCATTGATTGAATGTGAGCATTACTTAATCTTGTCACATGGCCACTCTGCATGAGTTTCGCCTGACTCCTTCCTCCGGTCTGCAGTTTTTATTCTTTGGCTTCTAGTGGCATAGTGATACTTAAAAGAATAGGTAGGCCCAGAAAGTGTATTGTCTTCAGAAACCTGTCCTCTGGCAAAATAGTGCCTTCATTGTTGTGATTAAATACAGTATATTATTGTAGTGTGGCGTAGTCCTTTGTTTCCTGCAAATACACACACCATATAGGAATGAGATGCACTGTTTTCGGTGCTACTGACGTTGCTTAACGTTCTTCTCACAAGCACACTGGCCAGCTTCCCGGGCACACAGGGCCTCCGTTTTCGAGTTGTAAAATAGTTTTAATTTGCAAACTTATGATCAGATTTTAGAATGCCTTTGTTATGTTTTCTAATAGCAGGGATTTTATTTTGTTTAGATAGTAGGTGCTCTAAATGTAACCGTTAAGGCTTAATGTCCACTTTTCTGGTTCATCCAGGTTGATATGTTGGTTGTCCTTTTAGGTCTCTCATCAAAGCAGTTTTATCTTAATTGTAAGGTAATGGGTAGTTTGCACCTTTCTCAATCCAATGGAACGTGCCTCTTACCACTTTCCCTATGCACCAATATTGGTTCGGAGAGCACCAGGGCTTGTGTCCATCCAAGCACAAGTTAAGTATATTAAGGTGTGAACTGTCAGAGGGGTGCAGAGACCTCAAATCACTTTCCAGGAGCACATTTTTGGTCTATGTTTTGATTGCAGTAGTGTCATACTGAGTTTCTGTTAGCAATTTACGCACAGTGGACTTTGGAACCTCCCCTTTTAACCACAAGCTTCCTTTCATCAGCCTTATGCTTGAGACTATCTCTGTTACATTCTGGTTCAGCCCATTGGCGTATTTATTTCTCACTCAGTACTGTGGGATAGATGGGTTTATTCTCCTTTCTCCAGTTGAGTGCATGCATTGAACTGCATGAGTATGTGCTTTACAACTATATCCCTCTGTGTGCATTCTTGGTGACTCCTTCCGTGTCTCTCGCTCTAGTGTGCTAGCTCTGCCTGTGTTAGCACATTAAACCAAGACCTGCTGGCTTTGCCAGTGCTTGTTTTTAAATTCTTCTTTTTGCAAGCCGTGTGAAAGTTAGCAGTACAGTGATAAACAGCATTAACAATGACAAATCCAGATTTTCGGACACCCCCCTAAATGTTTTGAAAGCATGCAGTACTACAAAGATGGATGCAATCTGAACATTCTAATATACTTCATTTTAAGGGTACATTTAAACCGGTTAGCAATTGTTTCCACGTTGCCCCGTCCAATTTTTCTCAAGCCCAATGATTTACTACTGCTTCTAAATAGCATTTAAAACGGCTCTGTCTATAAATAATTAAGAATTCTTTCAATGAAATATATTTGCACTGTTGTGTACGTTGCTATCATTTTACCAGACTTTAACCATTTTTTACATTCCGCCCAAAATGTATCTGTGATACACTGTTGCCATATCTACAGACCTATTTACACAAACAGTAAGTGACTCATTATTATCTTATCTCGGATGTCTTGTATTTCCCTTTCTTTCGATACTTTGTATCCACACTCGGTTACATTTTTCATATTAATATATATTGTAAAACTGTACTAAGACAAATTGTGCTCTCTAATGCCAACACATTATCTACAAATACTCCAGTTTGTTTTGATCTCTCCCATTCTGCAGTTCATCCTCTTACATATTACGTGTTCTGTAGTCTGTTCCTTCACAGCGTTTATGTAAACTCACTATAGTTAAAAATCGTTTTCTGATATTTTAATAACTCAATTAATTTTGGCACTTTTGCCAAGAATTTCCATGTATATGCTATTTTTAGGAGACTGCTAAAAAAAAACACCCCCTCTCGTACACACATCAAAACTATTCCTAAAAATTACAAAACCTTTCTCTTACTTATTCCCAGCTTCATTTTCCTCTGCTGATTGCCTGCGCTTAAATGCTGTTTCACTCCAAGTATTCATATGCTGCTGCTATTCTAACTGCAAATGCATTTCAAATGCTAAAAAGATTGACCTTCGCAATGCCAATTTCTCTTGCTGCAGTGAAACTGCTAAATTAAAACTTTTCTAACACCCTTCAGCCAATCAAAGTGCTTAGATTTTTGCAGGAAAAGTAAATTGTGTTTAATTGTTAGTTCTTTGGTCTGTCTCTTGGACTCGTTTATAAATGATTATGCATGCATTGGTGCCTCATTTCAGGAAGTGTATGTCCAGTCTCATCTACTTGTGGCAAGAATACTACATTTTAGGATTTCTTAACCTCTTTATAGACTCAAGAGCATTTTCCTTTAGTAACAAAGTGCAACCAGTGTTGCAGCTATGTGGTTGATCAAACACAACTAGCATGGCCTTCTTGGTTATCTGGCAGAGTCCCAATTCTGGGAGTTGAGAAACCCAGATATTTGGCTGCTTGTTGCATTCTAGTTGGCTCCTGTGCTTCCTTGGCTGCTTCCTTCGTAGACAATGTTGTTTGAATGATCTGGTTCCAATACTTCAATCCTACAATGGAGTTGCTCATCCAAGTTGGTGGTCTTGTGCGTTGCACATGAGAGGACCTAATTAACAGAGAAGTTGGCTGACCATGCATGTTAGTAATTGCAACCTTGTCTCACCCTGTCTAGATTCCTCACTTTCCTGTGTACACGCGTTCTGGAGAAGTTACCATATCAATTGAGCTGAGGAAATCAGATTTCACATTGTCTTTACAACAACTTGAGCTAATTACCAGACTTCACCAATACATTTTCTCTCATATTCTTCGACTTGAGAAGCCTGCACTAGAATTCATACCTTCAGCAGCTGATTCAGCATACTGTGTTCTACCTCTTAATGTTGGTAAGGCCATTTTAAATTATGTCTCTTGTGTAACAGATTCTGCATGGTTCGAGGGTGACCCATACAGCTTCAGTGAAAAGGAAATGGCTGTTGAGGGCGCAGCAAGCCGTACAGAAAAAATGCACATCCTTAGTGAAATACTTATAGAAGGGGCTTCTCGTGCTTCTAATTGCGAGTATATTGAGTGCATGTTGGAAAAGCCATACTTTATGAACCATGAACAAATGAAAGTGAATTCCAGAAAGGAAATGAAGGCTTCCCAAATAATTACCAGTGGCTGAGATTATTTCAAGCATTCTATCCATCGCTTTTTGTATAGTTCAGTGTGCCGTCCTAAGAGGGACGGGTATGCCCAGACATGGTTCTCATGTACACTGTGCCACTGGAACAAAGCTATCCCTAGCTGATGAGCTCATCAGCTAGGGATAGCTTGGTTCCACTGGCTCCTGGATTGCTTGTCTTCTGGTTCAGGGAGGACATGCCCTAGCAGTTCTGGCCGGATTATTCCCATTGGACCAGGGTCAACACTGATCTGCAAATTGCTGGGGCCAAACTCAGGTGGCATGTTTTGTAAATAATGATGACCAGGGATGCAGCACCCAAGTAATTACCAGTGGCTAACATTCATTCACACAACCCACCCATCACTTTTTTGTGTACTTTAACATGTAAAGTCTTGTCAAACCTGGACTACTTTTTTATGAGTAGGAGTCTAAAAACTGTTCCTAAACATGATCTCTTGCCCTTCAGCCAGGCACAATCCTGAGTTACATCACACAGTAGTCACTTGTCGTTCCTGAACCATGGATCCCATATTGCTGTCACTACCAGGCATCAGTACATGTCTTTGTAGCAGACTCAAGCTCAAGGCTTGTAGAAAAAAATATTTTTTAAAAACTTTCAATGGGCAGAGTTTGATTGGGAATTTATTTGTGAGAAGGCCTTTTTCAGTACTTAGCACCAACCAAGAACCAGGCAATCTTGGATAACAAGGGTCAATCTTGCGGGAGACCTTGTCGCACAAGTAGACTTGTACTATAAGTATCATTTCAGCACGTGATAAATTGTACCTAAAAATATTTCAAAGTGTCTTATACTCCCACTAAGAGTTCTAAAGTCCTGGCATTAATAATTGAGAAATGAACAGCAAGCACATCTGAATGCAAGGGGTTATGTTGGCTTCGGGGAAACACACAGATGCTATCAGTGCATCTTCTAGTCTCCAATGAGAGAGTGCGCTAAGCAAGCAAACAAAGATGACAAAGACAGCACATTAGTTGAGCTAACATCCAACAGAATAGTCTAAGTACAAGCAGTTGGAGGGTGGGAGAAATTATAGGGCTAAAAGTAGAGGTTTAATTCTTGCCCTTTCTTTTGTCGCAGGCGGTTTCAAACTGACAGCGAACTAGATCATGAAAGCTGACACCTTTTTATTTTACTCATTTCTTCTTTCCCCTTCTTAAAGTTCCCCTTTTATGGACACTAAAATGTTCCACTGGTTGTGGAAGTTGAAGGAGGCTCCTCATCCTCCAGGTCTAAGCCGCGGGAGCAGACCGCCTCTAGGCTAGGCGATGGTGGAGTGGCATACCTGAAGGACAAGTGCCCTCACCTTCTTCAACTTCAAGAGGGGACTGTTATCCAAAGATGTCAGGCACGCCATTGAGGGATTTCTGGTTTATTTTCTGGTGTGCTCAACACCTCTCCCATCAGTATCGGAGGGTCTTCTTCTGAAGGTGAGGCAGGCTTCTTACTTACTTGTCAGTGACGTGGATGGGTGAGACGCAGAGGTTACAGACCTGGTGTTGGTTTGATTAGTTACTTTGTGTGGTACTGGAGGACAGTACTGAAAGCGCATCTATTCCATCACCCTGTGTACATTCTCTGCAAAGAAGTCGCTGAAGACAAGGCAGCACATCCCATTAGAGGGTCCGAGGCCCTGGCAGTTGGGAGTTGTTCGACGGATGTTGGTCTCTGAAGGGTGTCATGGAGAAGAGCGTAAACCACTAAGATTTTCTCCAGTTATGGGTGTCTAATTTAACTGTCTGGATTTGAAAGAAAATGTGGAAGACGCCGAGTCTCGGACCTCTGTCGGGACACTACCAAACACAATGGCAGAAAAAAAGCAATTTAACTTAGGTTCAGTGCTCATGCGCAGTGCTTGCTAAATATGGAGTCACAATGCATCCCATGACTCAAAAGCCTTTCTTCGAAAACAAAAAAAACAAAACTATTTGCAATCGTCCTAGCCCAATACTAGATGGCAGGAGTATGCAGAGCATGTCCATTTATAGCACTGCATGCTGCCAACAGATGCTTACATGTTGAGTAACATTTTCTTTCTATCTGCGGATTTCTCACCTTTAGAATATCCCCCAGGTGCCAGGGTGGGATCCGTAAGCCAGGGTGGAAGCTCCCTCATGACGCTGGGTGATGCCTATAAGCTCTGTGTGGACCTCGTTCCACCCTGGAAGTGATGGAGTGAAGCACCATATAAGCGCCAGCCCTGCACACTGATGTCAGTTACTTTCTTACCGTGCCTTCAAATGCTGATCAGGAGCTGTGCTTCCTTTTTTGTTGGCTTGACGAGTTTTCCAAACTAAATTCTAGTGTGCAAAGGAACGGTGTTACCACCCAAGACTACAGGGTTCCAACCATGCTATGGCTATCCTAAACATATCGCTGGTGTTTGACCTTGGGACATGACTCTGTCATGTCCCAAGGTCTACTGCACCGAAAGGCAATCCTAAATCGCAAAGCGCATCTGTATGTTACAGACCATCAAAAGAACTCGCGCAATTCCTGCTCTAAGCTAAAGGAGCGTACCTGTTCCGGCTGTGGAGGCTGATCAGGCGCCTCCTGCCCCAATGGCAAGCAATAACCTCCAGCAAGTGGATGCTCTAAATCGTGCAATGGGGTTATGCCCTTCCATTATGGAGACTCCACCCTTCTTGCCACCATCCTCAGAAAGGGTGATGGAGGACCCTCTCTCCTTGCTGCGTCAAGAGGTGCAGGTCCTGTTGGTCAAAGGAGCCATTGAGAGGGTGCCACCATCAGAAGTATTCTACACAACAGGGCAAACCAATCTTCCCCCAAGGAACTAGGTACTATAGTAAATGTACAAAAGTGTTACCAGAGGAAATATTTATACATTACTCGGTGATTAATTGGTCAAGAATATGATTCTATTACATGCCTAAAATCATCGCTCATATGTTCTGATACAGGCGTATTGTTTAGGAAAAATATGTTCGAGGCATGTGTGCTGTAGATACACATGCTTTGCATACTCCTGCCATCTAGTGGTGGGTCCGGATGCTTGCAAGTTGTTTTTCTTCGAAGAAGTTTTTCCTAGTCACGAGGTAAAGTGACTCCTCCTTTTGGTGATAGTGTGCATGGGCATCGACTCCATTGTTAGATTGTTTTTTTCCGCCATCGGGTTCGGACGTGTATTGCTGCGCTCCGGTTCGTAACCGTTCCTCTGGTTCCCCTCGGCGCGCAATCCTCTCTACCCTCGACGGTGTTGTTTTGGTACGTGTTTCCACTTCTCCCTGTATCGTTTTGACATCGGATTCGACCTTCCATCGGAAAGCTTCGTGGACGACCTTCGAGGCCTAACCGTGCCCGGTCAGCTCTCTGTCGATGGATCGGACTCCGTTTAAATTCTGTCCTCGGTGCCATGCGAAGTATCAGCGCACCGACTCACACGAAGTGTGCAACTTGTGCTTATCTCCCGAGCAAGAAGAAAACTGTGACGCTTGCAAATCGTTCCGGTCAAAAAAGACTCTCCGCGACCGTCGGGTTCGATGGCGAGACATGCAGCGTAAAAGCATCAAAGACACGCCGGACATCTTCAGTGAAGACTCCGGCCAAAAAGACATTGAGGCATCAGTGGCAGAAGAGGAGGAAGCCTTCTCCGAACAAGACTCATTTTCGGAGCTCGAGATAGACCTCGACGCCGAAGAACTGCCGCAGGGATAAGGTGACGTGGGTACCGAAGACCCCTTGCCCCCACAAACACCCAAAAAATACAAGGCTCATGCACCACCTCCGCCTTCTGGCCAAGGTCGGCACCAAGATGACTTTTTCGACGCCCCGCCTTCGGGCCCGGCTCTGAAACAGCCAGTCAAGCCATCCGGCTCCGTACCCGGTCATCAACAGTCTTCCTCGGAGCCGAAACCCTCCGGTTCCAAGTATGTCAGGCTCGGAGCCGAAATCCTCCGTGCCGAAACCCAAGCAACCTTCGGAGCCAAAACCTTCCACGACGAAAGGCCAGCCTTCGCCGGCACCCAAAACACCGGCACCTAAAACTTCGGCACCAAAACACAAAGAGCCCCTTTCGGATCCGAAAGTGGACACTATTCCGTTAACACCAGATCCAAAGCAGAAAAGGCTACACATTAACCCAGAGACTGGTCATATTTATACGAAACCACCTAAAAAACGCAAACTAAGACAAGGACATTTCTTACAAGATCCCCTTGAAGAAAAAATCTGTAGCTACAAGTCCTTTCCATCTTTCATCACCTCCTCCAGCACCTCTGTCTCCACCTCAGCATCCTTTGCATATTACACCTCAGTATTCCCCACAATCGCACCATGACGATGCAGATGATGGGGGGGGGGGGGGGTTGAATATCCCAATAGATCCATGGACAGATTACACAATTGATCCCCCAGGTGATACTGACCCAGACCTTTACCCAGCCAAACCATCTCCTCCAGACGACAATGCATCACACCAAGAACTCCTTGCCAGGGCTGCACCATGGGGTTGAGCTGCGCAAAGAATCACTAGAAGAAGATTTTTTGTTTGAGACTTTAGCTTCTACACACAGGTCATCACAGACACTTCCCATTCTTAAAAGCATGACGCAACATGCTGATGAGATTTTCAAAGACCCAGTCAGAGCACACATCTTGACTCCTAGTGTGGACAAAAAATATAAGGCCTCTCCTACAGATCCTATATTTATAAAGGGACAATTGCCATTAGATTCTCCAGTAGTATCTAATGCTCGTAAGCGGGCGAATTCTCAAACGTCAGGAGATGCTCCTCCGCCAGATAAAGTGTCCAAATTAATTGATGCTTCTGGCAAGCGCATAGCTGCTCAAGCTGCAAATCAATGGCGCATTGCAAATATGCAGGGCCTTTTAGCCAGGTATGACATGGCACACTGATGAAATGGAGCAATTGCTCCAATATCGCCCAGATGAGCATAAAGCTAAGGCACGGGACTTGGTAAAAGAGGGTAAGCTCATTTCTAATTCCTCTAAACGCTGCGCTCTAGATGCTGCAGACACCGCAGCTAGAGAAGTTAACACCAGCATTCTGATCAGGAGACACGCTTAGTTAAGGATTTCATGGTTTAAACCTGAAGTCCAACAATCAATCCTTAACACACCCTTTGATAAGGAACACCTATTTGGTCCTAACGTCGACCAGGCGTTAGAGAAAATGAAGAAGGACACCGAGGTAGCTAAATCTATGGGAGCACTCCAGACTACCTCCAGCAGAGGCTCCTTTCATCACTCCTTTTACAGAGGAGGGTCAAAAACGCCATCCCCAGATCAAAATACCTCCACTTACAAAGGTAACAACCGGTCCTGTCCCTCCAAAGGGTTTTTTTGAGCAGGTTATAGAGGCAACAACTTCAAAGGTAGGGGTAAGGGCAACCCACCCCGTAACTCCCCTTCCCCCAACAAACAGTGACTTGCCAACGCTCCCCCCTGATTACACCACACCTGTCAGGGGAAGACTTCAACAATTTCTCCAGGTTTGGCAGTCTATAACATCAGACAAATGGGTGCTTGGAATTATCCAACATGGTTATTGCCTGGAGCTTACCAGCAATCCCCCAAACAGTCCACCTCGGTCTCACAAGTTGTCTCCAGAACACATACATTTGCTGAAACAAGAGGTCCAGTCCCTCTTACTGAAAGGGGCAATAGAACCGGTTCCAATACAGTACCAGGGCTTAGGGCTTTACTCTCTGTACTTATCCCCAAAAAGGACGATTCCCTAAGACCCATTCTGGATCTCAGAGAGCTAAACCGTTATATACTGTCAGAGCACTTTCACAAGGTGACACTTAAACAGGTACTCCCACTTTTACAATGAGCAGACTTTGTCTACCCTAGATTTAAAGGACGTGTATTTTCATGTTCCAATTCATCCGGCTCATCGCAAATACCTCACATTTGTGATAGCGGACAAGCATTACCAATTCAAGGTGCTTCCCTTCGGAGTGACTACAGCTCCCAGAGTTTTTACCAAATGTCTGGTGGTAGTCGCTGCTCATCTCAGAAGACAACAAATTCATGTCTTCCCCTATCTAGACGACTGGCTTATCAAAGCCAATTCTCACCAGAACTGTCTACAACACACACAGATCACAATAGATCTACTTCATCAACTGGGGTTCACCATCAATGCTCAAAAATCTCACCTGCATCCATCACAGATGCAGTCTTACCTAGGAGCCAATCCAGACACAGTCAAAGCTCTAGCTTCTCCCAATGTAGCCAGAATGCGCAATATTCAGGCTATGATTCCACAGTTTCAACCCAACCAAGCTTTACCAGCCAGAGTGTTCATGCAACTGCTGTGAATGATGGCATCTTGCATTGCAATTGTACCCAATGCAAGACTTCACATGCGCCCTACAAGAGTTCTTAGCACGTCAGTGGAATCGGTCACAGGGTCAATTAACCGATCTAGTGTTGCTAGACGGCTGTCCCCATCGCTCTCTGCAGTGGTGGAATCCACAAAACTTATCAGCAGGCCGGCCTTTCATCGACCCTATTCCACAGAACGTGCTCACAGCAGACACATCTCTAACAGGTTGGGGGTGGGGGGGAGGGGAGGGGTGGCCTCATCTCAAGGGTTACACAATACAAGGCCTGTGGAGCAACAAGCACAAGGCTCTCCACATCAATTACCTAGAGCTTTAGCAGTTTTTCTGGCACTCAAAGCTTTTCAAACTCACCTCATCAAAAACACTGTCCTAGTCCGAACGGACAACATGACAGCAATATATTATGTGAAAAAGCAGGGGGGGACACACACTCTCCAACTGTCAACACTTGCTCAAGCCATTTGGAAGTGGGCAATCCATCACAAGATTTATCTTCTGGCAGAACATCTCCCAGGAGTAAACAATCAAATTGCCGACCTCCTCAGCAGAAGGAGACCGCAAATTCACGAGTGGGACCTTCATTCCCAAGTTCTCCTTCCCTATTTTTGACAATGGGGTTTTCCACAAATAGACCTGTTCGACACAGTCGGAAATGCAAAATGCCCAAGCTTCGGCTCCAAGTTCCCACACCCGCTCTCAAAGGGCAATGCCCTATGGATGAACTGGTCAGGGATATTTGCCTATGCTTTTCTGCCTCTCCAGCTCATTCCGTGTGGGGTTCGGAAACCTAGGCAAACATCCCTCACACTAATTCTAGTAGCTCCCACATGGACCCGTCAACCATGGTACACCACCCTGTTGGAGCTATCGATAGTTCCACATCAAAAGCTATACCTCACCTCCAGTCTCCTCACACAGAACCATGGAGAAATCAGACATCCAAATCCCAAGGAGCTAAATCTAGCGATCTGGCTCCTGAAGTCATAGAGTTTGGTTATTTAAATTTACCACCAGACTGTATGAATATTCTAAAAGAAGCAAAAAGGCCTACCGCCAGAGCTTGCTATGCAGCAAAATGGAAAAGATTTGCTTTATACTGCAATAACGACAAAATCAATTCTTTAGATGCTTCCATACAAAACATTATCTGTTACCCGTTACATTTACAGCGAACAGGACTGGCGTGTACGTCTATTCGTTTGCACCTTGCAGCAGTGCCTACTTGCAAAATAGGCAACATCTATCACTATTTAGAGTTCCAGTAATTAAAGCTTTCATGGAAGGCTTAAAAAGAGTAATACCACCACGGATTCATCCTGCCCCAGTGTGGAATCTCAACATTGTTCTCACAAGGCTCATGGGTCCACCTTTTATACCATTGCACAAGTGCCCTCTGCACTTCCTCTCATGGAAAGTTGCTTTCCTCATTGCCATCACATCACTGAGGAGAGTTGCTGAGCTAAAGGCATTAACTTTAGAAGAACCCTTTGTTCAGCTACACAAAGATAGGATAGTTCGCCGCACCAACCCTAAATTTCTTCCCAAAGTTCAGCTGAGTTACCAGTTTTCTTCCCTCAACCTGACTCTGTAGCAGAACGCGCTCTTCACACGCTTGATGTTAAAAGAGCTTTACTGTACTACATAAGTAGGACAAAAGACTTTTGCAAAACAACGGTTTGTTCCATTTGTCTACCTCACAAAGGCAATCCTATCTCTAAATCTGATATTGCCAGATGGATTGTTAAATGCTTATGTTCGAGGCATATGAGCTGTAGATCATATACTGTGCATAGATCGCCTTCTGGTGTTGGGCTCGGATGTTTGCAGTTTGTTTTTGTTAGAAGAAGTCTTTGTAGTCACGAGATAGGTTACTCCTCCTTACGATGATAGTGCGCATGGGCATCGACTCCATCCCCAGATTGGTTTTTTCCGCCATCGGGTTCGGATACGATTTCTTGCGCTTCGGGTTGGTATCGTCTTCGAACCCCCTTCGATGCGCAATCCTTCACCGCTCGACTGTATTGTCTCGATCGCGTTCCCCTTTCGACGCGTATCCTCCAATTTCAAAATCCTCGACTAGGAACTTTGACGCGGGCCTTTGGGCCGAGCCGCGCCGACCAATACGGCCGTCGATGGAACGGACTCCGTTCAAAAAATGCCCCAGGTGTGGTGCTAAATTCCCACACACAGACTTACACAAAGTGTGTAACCTCTGCCTCTCCCCCGAGCACGAGGAAAAACACTGCGAGGCCTGTACTTCGTTCCCGTAGAAGAAAACCATCCGTGATCGTCGGGCTCGACGACACGAAATGTCTTGCAGCAGCAGCTCGATTCCAGACCTCTTCGAAGCAGGTTCCACAGCCCATTCAGAACTTCAACCTGCAGAAGAGGATATCTCCGTCTACGAAGCCGACGAGTCCGACGAAGACGAGCAGACTGTCACCCCGGCTCAGCGGACAGTGAGTACTACTACCCAGCCCGCTACCAAACCTAAGGCTGCGGTAACACCTTCACCCTCGGGCTCAGGTCGACACCGTGTTCAAACTTTAGACGCCCCGTCCTCGGGCCCGGCTATGAAACCGAAACCAAAGCCTTCCGACTCGGGCTCGAGTCGGCCCCATTCCAGCACCGAACATACACCTTCGGCACCGAAGCCTAAAGCCAAGCCGGTGCCCCACATTTCATTGCCGGCACCGAAGACACCTTCGACGCCGAAGACCCCGACTCCGAAGCCACCAAAAGACAAAGCTTCGGAGCCGAAACAGAACAAACTGAAAGCTTCGGAGCCGAAGCAAGACAAACCAAAAGCTTCGGAGCCGAAGAAAATGTCGGATCCGAAAACTCCCTCATAAAAGATTTCGGAGCAGAAAACACCTACAAAACCGTCACAGCTTAAGCCTGTTAAGGAACACTCTACGGCCAAGCTGCCGGCGCCGAAACAGGACACGCCACCCACAGAACTTTCTCTTCAACAATATTCGGATCCAAAACAGAAAACACTGCATATTGACCCCGAAACTGGCAAACTTCTCACCAAACCTCCTAAAAAACGGAAATTAGACCTTCCAGAGGATCCTCCCATACCTCTAAAAGGCAAGGACATGGGTACTAACCCTTCTCCCCCTTATATACCTCCCTCTCCTCCTGATCCTAACTTATTCATCTCACCAGCAAACTCACCATCACCTACGCACTCACCTGTGCCACAAGAGGGTGATGATAGTGGGGATGGGGATACACTAGGGGATGATGACGACCAGAACATACCACAGGACCCAGACCCATTGGAGGACTATGATCAAGATCCGGATCTCCACAATGACCCTGATCTTTATCCCTCCAGGCCATCACCACCTGATGATAACATTGGGTTTGCACAACTTATCAATAGGGCTGCTCACCAACTTGGGGTGAAACTACACACTGATCCCCTAGAAGAGGACTTCTTAGTGGAAACATTCGCACCCTCACAAAAATCCACCCACACCCTGCCTATGCTAAAAGGCATGTTAAAACATGCACCAGAAGTATTCAAAGACCCTGTTAGAGCCCGAATACTTACACCAAGGGTGGATAAAAAATATAAAGCAGCTCCTACAGACCCAGTGTACATCAAAGGCCAGATACCCTTAGACTCTCTTGTTGTGTCTAATGCACGCAAGAGGGCTAATTCCCAGGCTACAGGCGACGCCCCTCCTCCTGACAAGGAGTCAAAGCTTATAGACGCTTCAGGGAAAAGGATTGCGTCACAAGCTGCAAACCATTGGCGCATCGCCAATGCGCAAGCTCTCCTAGGGCAATATGACAGAGCGCACTATGAGCTGGAAAAACTGATGCAGTATTTACCAGACAAACACAAAAACAAGGCCAATGAACTCATTCAAGAGGGAAAACTGATAACTAACACCTCCATAAAATGTGCCCTAGATGCGGCTGATACAGCATCCCGTGCCATTAACACCAGCATATTACTGCGTAGGCACGCTTGGCTTCGAATCTCCGGATTCAAGCAAGAGGTTCAAACCACCATATTCAATCAGCCCATCGATCAAGAGCATATTTTTGGACCTACAGTGGATACTTCATTGGAGAAAATGAAGAAAGATACAGAGACTGCTAAGTCCATGGGGGCCTTGCAACTCCCTTCCAACAGGGGTTCCTTTCGCCGCTCCTTTTACAGGGGTGGCTCCAAAACAATATCATCAGAAAATCCCTCCTCGTCTTACAAAAGCCCCAATCAATCTACCTCGCCCAAAGGATTTTTTCGGGGAGGATACAGAGGGAACAATAATTGGGGAAGAGCCAGAGGTAACAACACCCGCAGTTCCCCTAACACCAAGCAGTGACTTCCCTTCACTACCCCCCGACCATTCCACTCCTGTCGGGGGATGTCTCTCACCGTTCCTACCTGTCTGGAACACCATCACAACAGACAAGTGGGTAAGACAAATTATCCAGTATGGTTATTGCCTGGAACTCACCTCCACTCCCCCGAACATCCCTCCAAAGCATCGTCCAATGTCATCAGAACATCTGACCCTCCTAAAACAAGAGGTTCTCTCCCTTTTACAAAAACATGCAATAGAACCAGTCCCCTTGCCTTATCAGGGCACAGGGGTTTACTCCCTATATTTCCTAATTCCAAAAAAGGACGGCTCTCTCAGGCCAATACTGGACCTCAGACCACTAAACCTCTATATTCAGTCAGATCACTTCCACATGGTCACCCTCCAACAGGTGCTCCCATTGATTCAACAAGGCGACTTTCTTTCCACTCTAGATTTAAAGGACGCCTACTTCCACAATCCCATTCATCCAGCTCACAGAAAATATCTCCGGTTCCTGGTAGACGGTCAGCACTACCAGTTCAAAGTCCTCCCCTTCGGGGTGACCGTAGCACCCGGGGTCTTCACCAAGTGCCTCGCAGTAGTTGCGGCTCACTTAAGAAGACAACACATTCACATGTTCCCATATCTGGACGACTGGCTCATAAAAGCCAAGTCACACAGCAGCTGCATTCACCACACCCGAAAAACAATTCAATTGCTTCACAACTTGGGATTCACCGTAAATCTCACCAAGTCCCACCTTCAACCATCCAACACACAAACGTATCTAGGAGCTACAATAGACACTTCCAAAGCTCTAGCATACCCCAAGCCAGTCAGAATATGCAACATACAGGCTCTAATATCACAATTTCAGCCTCAACACTCATTACCAGCTCGAGTCTTCATGCAATTAATCGGGATGATGGCATCTTGCATTCTAATCGTTCCTTATGCAAGACTCCACATGCGTCATCTACAGGAATGCTTAGCACGACAGTGGAACCAGGCTCAAGGTCATCTAACAGATCTGGTGTTGGTGGACAGCCGCACATATCGCTCTCTGCACTGGTGGAACACACAAAACCTTTCCAAGGGGCGGCCATTCCTCGACCCGGTTCCACAGGTAGTGCTAACAACAGACGCATCGCTCACCGGCTGGGGAGCTCATTTCCAAAACCTTACCATTCAAGGCATATGGACTACGAAACAACAAAAACAATTCCACATAAACCACCTGGAATTACTGGCAATATTTCTGGCATTGAAATCCTTTCAACTCCATCTAGTAGGCAAAGCTGTCTTAGTTCGTACGGACAACATGACAGCAATGTACTACATACAAAAGCAGGGAGGAACACATTCTCTACAACTTTCACACTTAGCTCTACGCATATGGAAATGGGCCAGTCCACAAAACATATATGTCCTGGCAGAACACCACCCAGGAGTACACAATCAAATCCCGGATCTACTCAGTCGTCAACAACAACAGATCCACGAATGGGGACTTCATCCTCAAGTTCTTCTTCCATTCTTTCAAATGTGGGGCTACCCAGAAATAGATCTGTTCGCCACAAACCAAAATGCCCAACCTTCGCGTCCAGGTATCCACACCCATTGTCCAAAGGCAATACGATATGGATGAACTGGTCAAAGAAATTTGCTTACGCTTTTCCACCTCTCCCACTCATTCCGCTAGTGGTTCAGAAGCTCAAGCAGTATTCCCTCACACTGATCCTGGTTGCTCCCACATGGGCTCGACAACCCTGGTTCACAACACTCTTGGAAATGTCAGTAGTTCCTCATCAAAAACTACACCTCTCTCCCAAACTTCTCACTCAGAACCATGGAGAGATAACGCATCCAGATCCCAATCAAAACCTTGCGATCTGGCACCTGAAGTCTTAGAGTTTGGCTACCTTAATCTCCTGCCAGACTGCATGAACGTGTCATTAAAGAGGCTAGACGTCCTACTACTAGAGCATGCTACGCAGCAAATTGGAAACAATTTGTAAGTTTCTGTACAAACAAAAAAATCGATCCACTAGACGCTTCCACTCAAAACATTATTTGTTATCTATTACACCTACAACGATGTAACCTAGCATACACATCTATAAGACTACATCTATCTGCAATAGACGCTTATCTACAAAACAGACAACACTTGTCTTTGTTTCGAGTCCCCGCTATTATAAAGCTTTTATAGAAGGACTTAAAAGAATAATTCCCCCTAGAGTTCCGCCCTCCCCAGTGTGGAATCTTAATATCGTCCTTACAAGGCTCATGGGCCCACCATTTGAACCTTTGCACAAATGTGAACTACAGTTCCTCACTTGGAAAGTAGCCTTCCTTATAGCCATCACATCTCTTAGAAGAGTGAGTGAGCTACAGGCACTAACCATACAAGAACCATTTTTGCAAATTCATCATAACAAAGTGGTTCTCAGAACTAATCCAAACTTTTTACCTAAAGTTGTGTCTGCCTTTCATCTTAACCAGTCTGTTGAACTACCAGTTTTTTTCCCTCAACCAGACTCAGTGGCAGAAGGGGCTCTTCATACGGTAGACGTTAAAAGAGCACTACTCTATTACATTGAACAAACTAAGTCCTTTAGAAAGACTAAACTTTTTGTTGCTTTTTCCCCACCTCATAAAGGCAATCCCATTTCAGAAGCAGGCATTGCACGGTGGATTGTTAAGTGCATCCAAATATGCTACCTCAAAGCCAAACGTACATTAACGGTTCCCCCTAGGGCTCATTCTACATGCAAACTAGGGGCTTCTATGGCATTCTTAGGGAACATTCCCTTAGACGACATCTGCAAAGCTGCAAATTGGTCTACACCGCACACATTTACAAAACACTATTGTGTAGATGTGCAAGCAAAACAACAAGCTAATGTGGGCCAGGCTGTCTTAAAAACACTCTTTCAAACCACTGCAACAGATACAGGTTAGCCACCGCCACAAACAAAACTGTTGTATAGTCTATGCACAGTATATGATCTGCAGCTCATATGCCTCGAACGGAAAATGCTACTTACCAGTATGCATCTGTTCTTGGAATGTAGAGCTGTAGATTCATATACGCCCACCCGCCTCCCCGGGTACCTTTATCTGTTGCAGTGTTACCTTACTTAGATACATCACACATGGACATCTCTTTCTATTTCTTACTAACTCAATCATCACCCTTTATGGCGAAAACAATCTGGGGATGGAGTCGATGCCCATGCGCACTATCATCGTAAGGAGGAGTCACCTATCTCATGACTACAAAGACTTCTTCGAACAAAATCAAACTGCAAACATCCGAGCCCAACACCAGATGGCGATCTATGCACAGTATATCAATCTACAGCTCTACATGCCAAGAACAGATGCATACTGGTAAGTAGCATTTTCCATTGTAGTTGCATTTATGTAGCGCTTACTACCCCTGACGAGGCGTCAAAGTGCTTTTTCGGCGAGTAGCACGCTACTCCGGAACCCATAAAGGATTAGTGTTGAATTAGTATAGTGAAATATAAAAGTAATTTGAGTGGTGGATAGGTTAGTCAGTTATTTGGATTGAGAAGGATAGCGGAGGGATAGAAGAGGGAAAAAGGTTTGCGTATATATAGCGCGTGTAACCCCTGATGGGGTGTTGAAGCGCTTTTTCTGCGAGTAGCACGCAACTCCAAAACCCATAAAGGATTAGTGGTGAATTAATATAGTGAAATATGAAAGTAATTTGAATGGTGGATATGTTATTCAGTTATTTGGATAGAGAAGGGTAGCGGAGGGATAGAAGAGGGAAAAAAGTTTGCATTTATATAGTGCTTGCAACCCCATATGAGGTGTTGAAGCGCTTTTTTCAGCGAGTAGCACGCTGCTCTGGAACTCATAAAGGATTAGTGGTGAATTAGTATAGTGAAATATGAAATTTGAGAAGTGGACATGTTAGTCTGTTATTTTGATTGAAAAGGATAGTGGAGGGATAGAAGAGTGAAGGATTTAGACTTCTTTTTTTTTTTTTTTGGAGGTCATAGCAGTAGTAGGAGGCTTGGGATGAGTAAAAAAGGGATGTGGAGGGGAAGAGTCAGAGGGAAGAGTTTAGAAAGGCTTGTTTTGGGGGATCAGTATAGTAAAAGAGGTGTCAGATGGGGCAAGGAGGGGTAGAGTAGGGGAGAGTCTAGAAAGGGCTATTTTGGGGATCATAGTAGTGGTTTGAGATGAGTCAGAGAGTGGAGGCAGAAGATCTATTGAGAGAGGTATAGGGTGAGAAATAGGGTAGTGCATTGGATATGCTGAATTAGAAGAAAGTAATAAATATATAGATCCATAAGTACATGGAAAGTATATAGATGCATAAAGGAAGTAAGTATATGTAGATTAAAGATATTGGTAGAGGTATAGGGCGGGAAATAGGATAGTGCATTGAATATGCTTTTTTTTGGGAGAAAAGTTATAAATATATAGATACAAGTACATGGAAGGTATATAAATGCATAAAGGGAGGAAGTAAGTATATGTAGATTAATTATGCATTCGATAAACTCTGGTTTCCAAGTGTAGTACTTACTTTTTTTTTCTAAACATAATTATTCTACATGTTTATACAAAGCAATACACATATATGTACATAGCTATAGTACAAATAAATGCTTATATACAGAGGGATGTGCTCTATATTTCTGTTTGCGTATGGTGCTTATGTGGGGAAGAGCCAATTCTTGAGTAGGTTTCTGAAGATAAGGTGGTTGTCAGTGAATCTTATGATGGGGGTAAAGAGTTCCATATTTTGGCTGCTTGAACAGAGCAGGATGTGCCACCCATGTTTTTTTTCTTGTATCTTGGGATTTTGAGGCGAGGTGCCACTCTAGAGTGGAGGTTCCTATGTGGAATGTGTTTGGTGATTTTATTCCTGATGAAGAGTGGTCCCATTCCATGTATCGCTTTGTGGGTGATACAAAGCAGCTTGAACGTGGATCTTCTGGCAACCGGTAACTAATGCAGGGCTTTCAAGGCAGGGGAGATGTGGTCTTGTGGTTTGATATGCAACAGTAGTCTGGCAGCCGAGTTCTGAATTTGTTGTAGTCTTTTCATAGTCGTTAAAGGTGATCCGTGGTAGAGGCTATTGGCGTAATTGAGTTTGGACAGAACAAGGGAGATGGTAGCTTGGGTCTTGTTTGGAAATCCTAAGTGGGGGAAGATTCGTTGCAGAGTTTTTATAGAAACAAAGCTTGATCTTGCTAGTTTGTCCACTTGGGCATTCATCGATAGCTTGGAGTCCATGGTCATTCCGAGGTTTCTTACTTCCTTCGATGCTTCAGGAGGTGATCCCAGTTCATCAGGCCAGGCGGCAAGCGGGTCATAATGTTTCCAATCGCCACACGTGAGTATTTCCGTTTTGGAAGCATTCAATTTGAGATGGCTCCCAGTCATCCATTGATCCACGGCTCTGAGACAACTGAAAATTGTCGAGTTTCCAATGTCTTTGGGGCATTCCAGTTGAAGGAGTATTTGCGTGTCATCTGCATAGTTATAGCATTTGAGGTGAAACTGATTGATCAGTACAGGTAATGACTTCATGTAGATGTTGAAAAGCATTGGCGAGATGATAGAGCCTTGAGGGACCCCAGCTTTTGTGGAGTACGGTTTGGACGAGAAAGGTAGGGTATGGATGACATTAGTTCTGTTTCGAAGGTAGGACGTGATCCAGTCTAAAGCAGTCCCCTCTATGCCAGATTTGTAGGGTCTTCGTACCAGAGTGTCATGGTCAACCGTGTCAAAGGTAGCCAAGAGGTCCAAACATGCTATGCTAAAGCTAAAAGAACTTTAACTATTCCCCCTAGAGTGCTTTCCACTTGCAAAATAGGGGCTTCTGTGGCCTTTTTAGGTAACATTCCGCTAACTGACATATGTAAGTGTAAGAAACTGGCTCTATATATACTGCACCAAAGTGAGGTACAGTGTGTATAGAGTCCAAGGGTCTCCAGAGGTTTGGCAGAGGTTAAAGTTAGATAGAACCTTACTCTCTAAAGTGGTAGCTTGGTCGAGCAGTAAGGCAGTATCAGAGGACAGTGTAAAGCATTTGATGTACACACTCAGTCAGCAAATGAATCTACACACTCAAGAACTGAACTCTAGGCCAATTGTTTTGTATAAAAAAATATACTGTTTTATTTCTAGAACCAAGCAAGCCTGGCACAGGTAAGCATAAAAATACTTTTCAGTAGTAAATTACTTGTATGAACACAGTTCAAAATTGCAGTGTAACTTGTACTGGTTTTGGTTACAGTTTTAAGTAAGCAGTTTGCAACACATTGCAGGTATAGTACATTCAATTGAATGGGCTTTTTAAGTAAAAATGCAGTTAATTACTTTTCAGATTACTTTTGCTAACACAGGACTGGATCCTAGATTCAGCCCTGGGACATTTCCTGAAAACAGGTGAGTAAATGCGTTTTGGTTAAAGGTACGATTTTTAAAGAATATTATTGCATTTCAAAAGTTGACAAACTTTTTAACCTAGAACCACCAATGTTATCCTATGGAAGGAAATTCAATTCGCAGGTAAGTTACTTTAACGTTACTTTTGTAATCCAGTGCTGGACTCCTAGATTCAGCACTGGGACATTTACTTAAAACAGGTAAGTAATTACGTTTTTGTAGTTTGTACGATTTTTAAAGAATATTATTGCATTTCAAAAGTTGACACTTAGAAACTTTTTCACATAGAATCACCAACGTTATCCTATGGGAGGAAATTCACTTAGCAGGTAAGTTAGGTTATCGATACTTTTTCTTACTCAGTGCTGGATCCTAGATTCAGCACTGGGACATTTCCTGAAAACAGTTGAGAAAATGCGTTTTGGTTATTCGGCTGATTTTTAAGGAATATTTGTAGTTTTCAAAAGTCGACACTTAGAAACTTTTTGGGTGAAAAAGTGTCAATGTTATCCTATGAGGAAAAATGAGTTATCGGTTTCGAGGTAAGTAATCGGTCTTTTGAGTTAGGGTTCTGGGGTTAGACTCGGGGGTCTCCCAGGGTCAGTGATGCACTGTTGTTGCACCCTCAGCGGCACTAGGGCGGCCGGGGTGCAGAGTGTTGAGGCCCAATGTTATTCTATGGAGAATAGGGGGACTCCGGTTGGTGGCTGCTGGTAAGCCGGCCACGGGGTTGTGGGAGCCAAGCTCCTAGGGTTAAGCTCAGGGCACGTTGGGGACCAAGTTAGCACCAAAGGGGCACCCTCTGCGGCACTAGGGCGGCCGGATGCAGGGTGCTGTTTTGAGGTCGGGTGCCCTGTTGATTTCAATGGAGATTCTCCGGGACAAAGAAACACTGCAGGCTCGGGGACGAGGATCTTCCAGGAGCTACCACCACTTCGAGGGGTAAGTTGGGATGTAGAGGGTTGGTTAGGCACAGTTGGTTTGGGCAAGCAAGGCCGTGGGGCGTCGGGTGCAGGGGTGCCTTGGGACGTCGGATTTTCTTAACCGCTCTGGTCGCGGTAGGGGGGGGTCCTCTGGATTGAGGCTGCAGGCGTCGTCAGGAGGCTTGAGGCAGGTCAGGGGTCGCCGGATCTCAGGTCAGGATCGCCGGGGGGACCTCCTCTGGGTATTTGCCCACTCGAGCTCGGGCCGGATTCGGCGGGTGTAGAGTGTGCGGGATTCGCGGTTCCTGGCTGGCACCAGAAGCTGCAGTTCAAACACGTCCGGTGTTCACGGGAGAAACAGCTTGGAAAGTGAAGGCAGGCAGGTCCTCCGGGGTTTTTGAGGTTGCTGGCCGCTGGACACTCCGGGGTTTTGCAGGAGCAGGTTCGAGGGGAGACAGGCCTGTAGGGCTGGGGCCGAGTCAGTGGGCGTCGTCCTCTTGTTAGCTCTGCACGGCTTCTCGTCCTTCTTCTCTTCTTTCTTGTTGTTGCTGGATCTGCCTTCCTGGTTCAGGGCTGCCCCCTAAATACTGTATTTAGGGGGCGTTTTAGGGGTCTTGAGGTCAGTAGCCAATGGGCTACTGACCTTAGGGTGACTACACCCTTGGTGTGCTCACCCCACGTGGGGGAGTGAGCACAATCCCTAGTCCTGATTGGGGAGTTCCAGTCTTCCCCCTACCTTGACGACTGATTGTTGAAGACGTGCTCACCTCAGGCAGTCGTCGCCACCTCCAGACCACAGTGAACTTTCTGCATTCACTGGGATTCACTATCAACATGCCGAAGTCACACTTGACTCCTTCTCAGTTTCTCCATTTCATCTGAGCCATTCTGGACACAGTGCAGTTCTGCGCTTTCCCTCCAGAAAACCAGGCTACGATCCCAATGTTTCAACCTCAGTCTTGGATGTCAGTGATATGGACTCTGTGGTTACAAGGTCTGAAAGCCTACTACAGAGTTGAGTGCTGCTACATATATCTACGGATTATTCCATGAATTGTCTATTGTCTATTGTATAGTTTTATTTGTTTTAGCTAGATTGCTGTTTTTTATATTTATATTGTGATGGTTTTAAATAATTTGACATCATAAAATTCCATCTCTCTATCTATCTCCTGCATCCTGCTGGTGAAGCATGCCAGATGGCATATACAGACTCTGCAGTCCCGGTGGGCACAGCACCATGGGAATCTGTCCGACCTGGTCCAGATCTCGGGGGAGACTGCTTAATATCTGTTGTGGTGGTTTACGAACCACGATTGGATGAGCAACACTTCCCTCTCCCTTCCCCACCTAGAGATTACAGTAGTGACCGATGCATTATTTCTGAGTTCGGACTGCCAACTGGAAGAGGTGGAGATTAGAGGACTCTGGTCTCTTGTGGGATCTCAGCTCCATATCAACCTTCTGGAACTGAGGGCTACCCTCTTGGCTTTGAATGCCTTTATCCCATCCATCAAGGGAAGGCTGGTTCAGATGTTCATGGACAAAACTACCGCCATGTGGTATTGCAGCAAACAGGGTGGAGTGGGGTCGTGGCCCTGTGTAGGGAGACCCTGTACCTCTGGATTTGGATGGAACGTCAGGACACCCTCCTGGTCGTACAACACCTGGTGGAATCTCTGAACGCCAGGGCAGACTAACTCAGCCATTAATGTCTCATGGACCACAAATGGGGTGTACATGCACAGGTGGCTCAAGGCCTCTTCCAAGAATAGGGAGAACCGTGGCTCTGTCTGTTCGCCACCGCCAAGAACGTGCAATGTGAGCAGCTTTGTGTGTTGGAGATTCCAAAGCGGCTCTCACTAGGAGACGGCTTCCTCTTAGACTGGAACACCAAAATCTGTTACGCCTTTTGGGTGATACCACTCCTGCCCCAAGTTCTCTAGAAGGTCAGGACTGACTGGGCCCAAGACATCCTGGTGGCTCCGAATTGGGCATGGAGAGTTTGGTGTCCGAACTCCTGGGCATGAGCATTCATCCTCCAATCATGCGGTCCCTCCAGGAGGATCTCCTGTAGCAGCAGCAGCAGGGCACTCTCTTGCAAGCAAACCTGTTCACTCTCCACCTTCATGCCTGGAGATTGAGCGGCGACACTTAAATGTCTTTATTCTTTCTTCTGAACTCTGTGATGTTATTCTGGCAACTAGGCTTCTGCCGACAAAGACGGCATATGCCTTCCGTTGGGACAAGATTGTGGCTTGGTACTCCTCTAGACAAGTTGCCTCGTTGCTTCCCCGTCGGAGGTGCTGTTGCTTTTGTTGTCCTTAGCCCAGCAAGGCCTTGCCCTGGGCACTGCTAAACGTTACCTGTCTGCTGTCTTGGCCTTTCTACGGTTTGCAGGATCAGCCCTCTTTACTTCAGTCACCCGTTGGGGCACATTTTCTTAAGGGCTTTCAGCATCTGTTCCTCCCCACCCCTTTTGTTATGCCCCAATTAGACCTCAATTTGGTCTTAATTAGGTCTCGCCTACGCAGCGCGCATGCGCTGCATAGGCAAAAAGACCTTTTGGAATCGCTTCGGCTTTTCAGCCAAAAACGTGCACGCGTTCCATTGCCTTCAATGGCAACGCGTGCACGTTTGGCGATTCACTTGCGGGAGCGAGCGGCGCCATATGGTAGCAATTATCGCTCCTGGCGCCGCTCGCTCCCACAAGGGAATCACACTCCCCCACCCCTCCCACTTCTTAACCCGGAGTACTGTTTTACTTTCGCGGCTGCGGCGCGGGCCGCACTTGTGTTTCAGTGCTTGTTATCATAGGCTCAAAGAAAAAACATTCCTAAATGTGTGCATGTTTGCTTACGACTGGCGGCCATGTTGCAAGTTTATTATTCTTTTAAATGTATTTTCTGGGGTGGAAACAAACATTCACAAAGTCAACACCTCTATGCCTCATTATAAAAGGCGACAATAGGCTTTGTTGACTCTTGTTCGGTACGTGGCACAAAGACCCAAACTAACATACCAGTGCAAACCGGGGCCTAACCCCTCACTGGTAATCTGGGGCCCAGTCCTGCACTTGTAGACGTTTTATCGGTTACAAAAGATGTATTCGCAATAGTGCTAAAAGTTAACGCAGAGCTGTTGGGCCGTCTTTAAGCTCTGGTGACGCCAGAAATCACTCAACTTTCCCTGTCACAATTCCTTGAAGGCCTAATAGCGCTGTTATTCACGGCTGTCAATCTATAAAACTAAACACTGATCCCCACCGTAGCAAAGGCACCAAAATCATAGGTGTGCGCCCCCTGCCCCCACCCACCCCCGCATAAGCTGCACTCTGCTCCGAGACATAACAGCAAATAATTGTCGTGTTCTGCTTACATATTTGGAGAAGGGCTTTCTGACAATAAGGTTCTCCAGTTGGGCGAGGTGAAAGTTCACACCTGCTATCATTAAATGTTGTGCTTCAAAAAGCATGCACACAAATGCGGGCCTACCAAAGGAATTCCGACGCTGTAACCAACACTGTGCAGCTGTTATAACGAGGACTACATTATTCCGCCTAATGGGCAACGCTATCCCCCTGAAAACGGCTTCCAAAAATCCGTCCGTTCTGCCCCTCGTGAAGCGCATCGAAGCCCGCCGGCGCTTCCCAGGCTCCACGTGAACCCGGCCTTCGCTCGCCTTTAGTGCGCGATTCTTTACTGCAAAACAGTATTTACCTGCTGTGCCACTTAACTTTCAAGGAGCGGTTACAAGGAAAATACTCATCAATTTCCCCGCTCGCCGAGCTGTAATTTCAGCATTACCCCCTTTCTCTCGGCTCGAATGCACATATATTAGTCACACAAGCCCACTCAATGGTGGGCGCGCAGGGACATTCCGGGTTTGCGGCTGCTAAAACATTCAGCGCTTCAAAGCGTAAAGGTGGGGGTGATTTATTGGAGCAGTGATGGTAAAACATTTACCGGCTTACACCCCGTGGACAGTAAGATTTATTCTACTTTAATCATATGGAAAACATTAAGACCGACGCTCGTGGCAGATTTTTCTACGGACTACAGCGCCGGTTTATTTTTTTTTTTGCCTCTGAAGCCCGAAGAGAAGGTGGTCAACTGCCAAGCAAAAGAACAAGCATTGGCATAGCCAATAGGTCTCGCTTTTGGGACCTTATAAGTATTTAGTTATGCAGCACAATATCCTTTGTGCAACAACATCAACTGTTGCATGGCTAAACACTTATAAGGTCCCAAAGGCGAGACCTATTGGCTATGCCAATGCTTGTTTTTCTTATGTGTTCCCCTTTTGAACCTATGCACAGTTGCCCTTTGAGGCTTCTGATGCTTAAGACAGCCATTTTAGTAGCAATTACGTCAGCCAGGCAATCTTCAAGCTCGTTCTTTTAACTCTCCTTACACCAGCTTCTACCCAGACAAATTAGTTATTCGGACCCTGGCCTCTTTCTTGTGCCAAGTGGTTACCCCATTCCATGTTGGCCTGGACAATTATGTCCTCGTCTGGTTGTGGATGTGCATGGGCAACAGCTCCGTTGTTAGGTTGTTTTTCTCCAGCATCAAATTCGGATGTGATCCAGCGTGCCCCTGGTCTCGATTAGTTTTTCGGTTCCCATCGCAGCCTCTGTGTCTGTTGCCTTCCATCCCATCACGAGAAGACTTCTTTAACGCGTTCTCTACTAACTGTGCCAAGTCCCTCGTCGTTGAGTGACCTGGCCTCACGGCTCTTGAGGCCCTTCAGGCTACTGCATGCTCAGGGCTTCCCTTCGGAGAATGAAGATGCACCACATGTAATGGAACGCCCGCCTTTCAAGAGATGGTCCAGTGTCACTCCAAATACCCCTGGGCCAACCTCCACGGCATTTGCAATTTTTGCCTCTCGCCGGAGCACAAGAGCCTCTGTGACTGTTGCTCGGTATTCCACAGTAAGAAGACTCTGCGCCAGCACCGACATAGACGGTGGGGCCACAGCAGGATGGCACAATTCCCTTCAGGAACATGGGACATCTGTGGCAAGGCCGATCTGCTCGGCGCCGAAAAAGATAAGAAAGCATTGGGTGAGTCACCTAACTTCCGACAGACCAGCCCAGTCCTGTGTTCGTCGACTCCAACATCGCAGAGTCTGGGTAGGAGGAGCACTTGGAAGAGGAAAAGGTACCCGAGTATGCTCCATCCATCTCCATCAGCTCCGGTCCAAGCTCGAAAATGCCCCAGCCCCTCTAAATTCTCAGAAACGGCCGTACTAAGGCGTAGAACCCTGTGCCGAAGCCGCCACCACCTTCAGGTGCGCCACTGCCTCAAAGAGCTTGTCGATATCGTAGCAAAGCCTCAGAGCAGAGAAAAGCCCCTTCCAGGGGCATTGACCATCGACCAGCCAGAGAGTGCTCTGTCCAGTACCTTCCCATTCTCAAGAGAATGAATACGTCCGTCAATTAGCTTTTCAAGGATCCGGTAAAATCTAGTGTGGGTGCACGGCGCCTCGAGAAAAATACAAATCTGCGCCTTCTGACCCACTCTGCATTAGGAGTCTGCGGACTCCTTAGTAGTTACTACTGCTAGGAAGAGGGCAGCAGCCCAGGCCACCAGAGAGAGACTCCACCTCCTGACAAGGAGAGCAAGCGGATAGGTGCTGCGGGCGAGAGAGTGACAGTAGGTGTGGTCGGGCATTGACACATTGCTAATTCCATAGGCCTCCTTTCTAGACGCAATGGAGCCCACTGGGATGAGATGGTGGGGCTCCTGCAGCACCTCCTCAGTACCGCAAAAGGGCGAAAAAGCTTGTTGAGGAAAGTAATTTCTAACGCACCCATTAGGTGTGCTTTTGATGTGAGGGATAAAGGAGTCAAGGGAGTAAACTCCTCGATCATCCTGCGGCTTCACTCATGGCTTGGTGATTCTGGCTTCAAGCCAGGGGTGCAACAGCACCTCGTCAACTTGCCGTTCTATGGAGAACACCTATTTGGATAGCAGGTTGACACGATGCTTGAAAAGATCAAGAAAGACACGGAGAGTGCTAAGGGGATGGGGCGCCTCACAGGTTCTCTCTGGCAAGGCTTCCTAGCGGAGGCAGCAGCCAACAGGGGGTTTGAAAGCCACTTCCCAAGAACCTACCAAATCATACCATAGTCAACAGTAGAGCTACCACCAACAGGGTGGCTGAGGCATCACACAAGGCTCCTTTAGAGGGAATAGCTCCAAAGGCCAAGGCAGGATAGCTTCTTGTTGTGTGCTATATGTTGGTTGGAGGCCAGCTTACCCTGCCTACCCCGCCTACCCCGCAGCCTCTTGTTCCCTCCCCTTTTGAACAAAAGAGTTCCTGTGTATATACAAGGCAGAGGCATCCCTAGTAACTGGCTTGCCTCCCAATCATACAAAACCTGTTTGGGAGGGTGCAGGGATTACTTTCCCGTTGGGGAAGATTGCCCCATACAGATGTCTTGTCAGTTATTGAGCATGGCTATTACTGGAGCTTGTTACGACCCAACAAAACATTCCCTCTCACATCCACACCCTCACCCTAGGACAGTTCACGTTGTTAGAAGAGGAGTTTCAGGCAATCATGTCCAAAGGATCCATACAGCCAGTGCTGCGGCAGCACAAGGGCAAGGATATCTACTCCCCTGTACATCCTCATTCCCAAGGAGGACGGATGTCTCAGACCAATCCTCGACCCCTATCCTCTCAATAGACATATCCTGTAGGAACCTTTCCACTTGGTCACTCTACAGTATGTCACCCCCCTTACTGCGGCAAGGAGACTTCATGGCCACCTTGGACCTGAAAGACACCTACTTTCACATCCTGATTCATCCAGCTCATCAGCGCTACCTCGGCTTCATGGTAAGTGGTTTACACTCAGGGCACCACAGCTGCAGATGTCTTCTTCAAGTGCTTAGCAATGGTAGCTGCTCACCTCAAGAGGGAAGGATTTAAAGTCTCCCCTTACCTACACGAATGGGTGGTGAAGATTGCAAGCAGACAGGCATGTCCAGCTCACTCCCAGGCTGTGGTTCACTACAAATTCCACAAAGTTCCACTTAGAGCCCCTTCAAGTCCAGCCCTTTTTAGGGGCAGTCATCAGCTCAGCCTTGGGCAAGGCTTTCCACAGCTTCCAGAGAGTGCAAGCATTCCAATTGCTACTGCCTCTTTTTCAGCCACTCTGTCAACTTTTAGTTCGCACAGTTATGTGCCTTTCAGGAATGATGTCCTCATGCATTGCCATGGTACCCCACTCCAGACTTTATATGCACCCGCTTCAGGAGTGCCTCTCAAGCCAGTGATCCTAAGCATTGGGTCAGATGGAGGATCTAGTGTTGATAAGGGCCAGCATTCATTTCTCTCTGCAGTGGTGGAATAGCAACCATTTGTTGCACGTAGGCCCTTTGCAAATCCAGTTGCGTAGTTGACTGTCACTAGCTGACTGGGGAGCACACCCCAACAACATGACACGTCAGGGTCTGTGGCAACCTTACCTACGTAGTCTCCACATCAACCATTTGGAGCTGTTAGCCATTCAGCTAGCTCTCAAAGCCTTTCTCCTACAGATTCAATGCAAGGTAGTCCTGGTATGTACAGACAACATAACTGCCATGTTTTATCTGCAGAAACAAGGGGCACTCAGTCCCCTCAGCTGTCTGCCCTAGCACAACAGACTTTTCATTGGGCCAACCATCACAGAGTTCATCTCCTGGAAGAGTATATTCCAGGAGTGGACAACTACTTTGCAGACCTGCTTAGCAGGACACAGCAACAAATCCATGAATGGGAACTCCACGCACAAGCGTTGCTCCCTTACTTTTGCAAGTGGGGCACCCCAGACGTAGACCTTTTTGCCACAACCGAAAAAGCAAAATGCTCACACTTTCCCAATAAATCAAAGGAAAGTTTGGGAATTGTGAATGAATTATCTAATCCAGAGTGACTATTACTGTCACTCCAACTCAGAGTTTTTCTCAGGCCCTCAATACTTATTTTATCGATAAGATTTCAACCATTAAGGCTTGTATTTCATCTAGGCACTCTGTCCAAGGTGTAACAGCGGGAGATCACAACCCTGTAATAATGTATGAACTACCTGCCATCAGCAAGGAGCCCCTTTTGGAATTATTAACCAAAGTGAAATCAGGATCACCAGATGATTCTTGTCGTCCGCAGTTGTTGAGAACGGTTTTTATCCGATTCCCTGAAATAGTTCTAGCTTTTCGAAATCAGTCCCTGAGATGTGCCTCGGTTCCCATTGCCTTTAAAGAAGCTACGGTAGTACCACTGTTGAAGAAAGCTGGGGATGATCCCTCCATATTGAAAAATTATCGCCTTATCTCTCTTCTTCCATACTTGACCAAAGTACTTGCGGCACATGTGGCAGGCTGTATTTGTTCTTATTTAGAAGAAAACAATTTCCTTAGTTCCACAAAGCCGGTTTCAGCACAGCTCACCCATCGGAGTCGGTCATCCTATCGGTGGTGGACGATTACGTGGGGGCTGCTGACAAAGGGAGCACCGAGGCCCAGTATTGCTTGATCTCTCGGTGGCCTTTGACACGGTCGACCATAGGGTTTTGGTGCAACGTGTCAGGGCTGCAGGCCTCCAAGGCATCGCTCAGGAATGGGTCATCTTGTTCCTAAAGGATCGCTCGCTGTCAGTTAAGCTCTCTCTCTTTCTTTCATTCTCTAAAGTTTGTTAGCCTTTGCAGTCCCTCAAGGATCGTCCCTTTCCCCTTATCTTTTTAATTTATACATTCGCCCCTTAGTGTGTGCCCTTAACGAAATGCAAGTCAAAGTATACAATTATGAAGATGACGTACAACTGATCTTTTCCATTGATAACTCCTCGAAATCATCCTTTTGGATTCAACGGTATTTACCTGTGATTGGATGAATATTATTCATCTCAAGTCGAATTCAGATAAAACCGAAATGGTTATCTTTGGTAAGCAACCTAATCTGTGGAACACTGCTTTTTGGCCTCCCTCTATGGGCTCTCCACCCCAGCCCAAGAAGTCATTTAAAAGTCTTGGGGTTGTAATTGAAATCCCAAGTGGGGACCACAGTCTCAGCCTGCTGTTTTCAACTCTGTAAATTAGAAACATCAGTAGATTGCTCTCCTTTGAGGCTCTCAAACAAGTTATCATCACACTGGTCAATTCAAGAGTTGACTATGCCAATTCCCTCTATTTGTGGCTTACTAAGTTTAGTTGGCAGACTTCAACTGATACAGAATCAGGCTGCCAGGTTTCTGTATCCACTCCCCTGAAAGAGTCACATCACACCCCTGCGGGAATTGCATTGGTTACCAGTTGAGCAACGCTCAGTTTTCAAAGCCTGTTGCATTGTTTTTAAATCTTTACAGAGTTGCAGGCCTGCCTTCATTTCAGCCGACATCCACAAATACACACCTGGTCGTAATTTAAGATCTTCCTACTTGAACCTTCTGTCCATCTCCTCTTTTAATAAAAGGAAATTCATGAAGACCTGGCTTTTCAGGGTGGCTTATGATTAACCTGTAAGAGAGTATAACTGTAGCTTTGCTTCTGTAGCTGTAGTGCCAAGAGACCTTTCGGTGGATGCGCACTTTATAAAATTCTGTGACATAACACCAAGTATCCACCCCCCCCCCCCAGAGTCCATAGTGCATGATCTGTGGATTAATTGATCAAGGATTTTTGCCTGCGCCTTTCCTCCTCTGCCACTGATATCGTATGTGGTCGGGAAGCTCAGGCAAACATCCCTCACCCTCATCCTGTTTGCTCCAACATGGGCCAGACAACCTTGGTACTCCATTGTCCCTCACAAGAAGCTTTCCAACAATCAGGACTTTCTCACTCAAAACCACAGCAGAGCTAGACACCCTCCCAGACAGCACAACCTGACGATTTGGGTCCTGAGCTCCTGGAGTTTGGCTACCTTGGTTTGCCTCAAGAGCGCATGGCCATACTTGGAGATCCTGTAGGCCCACTACTCTCACTTGCTATGCTGATAAGTGAAAGTGTTTTGTTCACTACTGTACACTGCACCACATTAACCTCACCCTACAGTGCAGGACATTTATTGTTACCGCCTACCCTTACAAAGGTCGGGGTCAGCTTACACATCAAACAGGCTACACCTACCTGCCATTGCTGTGTATATGCAGAACAGGGAACACTCTTCCCTCTTTAAGATCCCTGTAATTAAAGCGTTCATGGAGGACCTCAAGTGTGTGATTCATCCAATGGTGCTTCCTGGCCCAGTCTGGAATCTCAATTTTGTCCTCAAGACTTTCATGTCCTTTGCAGTTCCTTTCTTGTAAGGTTGCCTTCCTCATAGCAGTCATGTCTCTTAGACGTATCAGCAAATCACAGACATTCACACTGCAGGAACTTTTTTCCAGGTCCACAAAGACAGAGTTGATCTTAGAACCATTCCGAACTTCTTACCTAAGGTGGTTTCCCCCTTCCCATTCTAATCAAATGATTGAGCTCCTAGTCTTTTTTTCCCCAACTATTTGTAGCTTTTTCATAGCCTTATAAAGGCCTCTCCATTTCCGTGACAGGAAATGCCTGATGGCTCATTAAAGGCAACGATACTTGTTATGCTAAAGCTAAAAGAACCCTACCTTCCCGCTCCAGGCTACATTAATCCGCAAACAGGACGCTACTATACCTTTACTGGGGTAATCTTCCCGTAGAAGATATCTGTAGAGCTGCCGCACAGTCCACTCCACATACATTTATGAACCATTACTGTGTGGATATCCTGGCAAGAGAGCAAGTCAGAGTTGGTCAGACTGTTCTCAGGACCCTGTTCCTGACCTCTGCACCATCTACTGGCTAGCCACCGCTTAAGGAGTACTGTTTTACAATTGATGCAGAGCATGTGTATCTACAGCCACACATGATCCAAACCAATAATTCTTTACCCTTTAAGCATCTCTTAATTTCATGTATCACTGTAGATTCACATTGTCTGCCCTCCTCCCCGAAAGCCAGTGTTTGTTACAAATGTTACTTTCTTTCAACACGCATGGATACTATCTTGATCCTGTTCACTACTCCAACCCTACTCTCACCCGTTGGGCAAAATACAATCCAACAATGGAGTCGATCATGCGCATCCACAACCAGAGGAGGAGTCACCAAGACCTAGTGACTTGAAAGACTTTTTGAAAGAAAAACAACTTGCAAACATCCGAGCCCAACACATGGCAGGAGTATGCGGAGCATGTGAATCTACAGCACTACATGCAACAAACAAATGCTTACTGGGTAAGTTACCTAATCCTTTCACCCACTCACTTTATCATGCTACAGTGGGATCTGAATTTAGTTCTACCTTTTTTGATGGGTGCTCTCTTCAGGCCCATTCACAGTTCTCATCTGCAATACCGGTCTTTTAAAACTGTTTTTCTGGTTGCGATTACCTTGGTGAGGCATGTCAATGAATTTCAGGCACTGAGCATCGGTCAGCCATTCACATGGTTTATGCCATTTCTTCTGGGACAATCCATTATTCTTCCTGCTTTCTATCCTCCACCTCATCTTAGCAGGAAGTAGGAGAGACTGCACTGGTTGGGCCCAAGACCAGCTGTCACCTTTTACATCGACCACATTGAAGACTTCAGGCCTGGTGACCAGCAGCTTGTAGGATACACTGGTAACAAGTAAGGCAAAGTGGTCCACAAGAGGACTTTTTCCCACTGGATAATTTTGTGCATCAAAATGTGTTGTGACCTTGCGAAGAAAAAGCCCCCTGAAGGCTCTGCATCATTTTCACCAGGGTTAAATCTTCTCCCTCCAATTTAGTTAGGAGCTGAGATCTGCCGAGCGGCGACATCTGTTCACACTTTCGCCAAGCTCTGTAGTCAGGGCAATTGGAAATATTTGATTCTGCGGCCGTTATTCACATAATTATGAATTTGCCACATAATACATCTGCTGCATAATTTGCAAATTTTAACAAAAAAAATAGCTTTTAGCTCAAACGGATCAAAAGTTACTAAACATGCAGTGACGCAGGTTGATGTGCAGCGGAAGGCACTTCAGAAAGGTTGACTGTTTAACTTTCTGTTGCATATTGCTGTATTTGGATGTTAAACTAGTACTAATAAGGTGAAACCTTTGTCCAGACAGTGTTAACTTGTGTAAAAATGACAAAATAATGAACTGATATTATCACAAACTGCACCACATTCCGCTGCATAATTTGCATTTTCTTATAGCATAATTTAGTAAACACTGTCGCATGATTTGGACCTCCCTTTCTGCATAATTCCAGTGGCCCTGGCTATAGTTTGGACTCGGTGGTGAGAGGAGATTGTCATTTTATGCATTCAGTACTATACGACTTCTTGGTTTCACCATTCCTTCAAAGCTGCCTCTGGAAGGTGGTACTGATTTGGAATTTATTCAACAGGTGAATAATCTACAGGTAGAAGTATTCATCAGAAGAAAAAGTTGCTTAACTAAGGTTACTATTTTTTGTTGGATGCTCTGTTGTCCTGCAGATTCCTTACTGATCCTGCCCTCCTCCCGGTTTTGAAGGTTGCCGTAGCTCTCGTAATAAGATGTGAATCTAGATTGTTGCACTACACTACTACGACTAAAACAATTGATGTCATTTCCTCATCTCTGCCACTAAGGGTACAGATAAAATGGATGTGAAACTGGCGTCAGATGCCGGGGTGGGTGTTATATTGCTCCATTGAGATCACCACAACCTCGCTGACAATGTCGTGATGGAACCAGCATGGGGATGCTATATCAGACATTTCCGGATCCAGTCTGGCGACTGAGATGCATTCAACAGGTAAGGAATCTGCAGGTAGAAAGATCGTTACAGAAGGTAAGTAACTTTTCGATCTGTTGATTCTGGTAGAATCAATTTAATATTTTTTATTGAGCTGGCATATTGCTCCTAATTGGACAATGACGACACTCAGCTGTTTTCCTCTGTGTCGGGTATCTACAGCTCTGACTCAAGAAATTAAGACAGATTAACTGTTTCAAGTGACTGAATGGCAAATGACTTTAGAATATTTCCATGCGCCGGATGGGATCTGCTGAATTCTTAAGCAGTCCTCCCATGCGCTGGCGAGTGGTACTGTGTGGTGACTGCACAGCCTTGGAAGTGAGGGAGCGGAGCTGTATATAAATACCAGCCCTGCATGCTGACGTAAGTTACTTTTCTTTGCATCTTTGCATCATTTTCTTTACTTTCCAACACGTATCCAGATCTCCGCTTCCAACTTTGTTGGTTTTTCAGTGGCTTTAAAATTGTAAAATGTGTGCTTGAGAACAGTGTCCCCTACTTAAAAAACTACAGGATTCAAACCTTGCTGAGACTGCAGACGGCAGATGTCTGTCCAGGATCATCACAAGGTGTGTTTGAGGTGCTTGACTCTGTTATGCAACAAGTGTGCCTTCATGTACCCCAAGGCAATTTAAAACCAATAGGTGAAACTCTTGTCGCCAAGATTGAAAAGCGCTCACAGTCGAAGCGTAGGCCTCCACTCCAAGTGTCGGGGCCCAGTGGCAGTCCCTGTCTCAAGGCCGTGCCTGTGAAAAATCTATTTCTGATCAGTCTTCCAGTAAGTCCAAGTCTAAACAGAAGTGCAAGAAAGCTAAGTGGGACTCCACCCTGTCCTGCCAGTTGACGTTTAGTGAGAAGGCTCGAGGGAGTCAAGATATGAATCACACCCTTTCAATGTCCCCTACATATGAACCATCGACTCTGCAGCAGATACTGGCTTTAAGGAGTTAATGTTGCATATCTTTAGTGCACTTCTGGCTGCCTGTGGTGTGCCTTTGAGCCCACGGAGCGCAGAGGTCTCCAGTTGGACTCCAGGTCTGTCCCTGACACCAACTGCCCTTGTGCAGCCCATTTCCGAGCTTACACCTACTCAGGTGCTGATTTCACTTCTGCACCAAGGTCTATGCCGGTTCCCTCTGTGTCTGCACCGCCACAGATTTCACCGGTTAACAATCAAACCCCAGTGCCAGGGTCTGGCCCCAGGACGGATGTCAACTCTGTCTGAGCCTATGTCATACTATGAAATCAAAAAGGTACAACCATTGGTTATGCAGCTAGATTCCAATCAAATACTTCTGCCTTGTTTCCACTATCAGCAAAGGATTCATTCTGCTTTTGGTTTTTAATCTAGCCAGTGCAAAAAGCACTCTTATTTTTTTTCCAAGAAACTGATGAGGCGGAATGGGAGATGTTCCTTCTCCCTTACTATACTGAGGATTAATTATATAAAGATGCACAAAATGATAGTGGGCTAGACACATTCCTGCAACTTAGCTAGACTCGCTACCAACAGAAGAAAGCACTTTGTTTGCTGTGGTGGTTGAGGGCTGCTGCGGCGCTTGAATTACAGTTGCCCAATGTAGAGACAAAGACCAATGTATTGGTTGAGATTCATCTGGGTCCTTCTTCCTCTGAGCCGTTGTTGCCATTTAATGAAGCCCTTTTGGATGCTCTTCTAGCTATGTGGTCTAAGCCATGCTCATGCCCGCCAGTTCGTCACCCTGTGGCTAAGTAGCTTGTGCTGGTTCCTAATGAGCCGGATTTTCTAACTAGACTCTGGAGAGCCTGATTGTCCAAGCTTCAGCAAGCGAGGTGAATTAAAATTCAGATTCCTTACCAACCAGTCCTCTGGATCAAGAGTCGAAAAGAATTGAGGCTTTCGGAAAGATAATGTTTTGCTCAGCCAGTCTAGCACTCAGACCCATTAATTAATTGTGCCTTCTGAAGAGGTTTAACAATGTGCGGGTTGAACATGACCAGCAAAATCTTTCCTGCTGTCCCGGAAGACGTCAGGGTGTCACTTGCCCAAACTATACCAGATGGTCAGAATGCAGGCCAGTATGTACTTCGAGCATGTCTGAACATGGCAGACTACATCAACACATGCTCAGGAGACATGCACGTATCATTAGTGACGTAGCAGTATTTTTAATGTTCATGCCCTTTGTCGATTCCAGGCTACTTGGAGAAAAGGATGGTTCGAGGCATATGAGCTGCAGAGCTCACACTGAGCATTAGATCGCCATCTGGTGTTTGGCTCGGATGCTTGCACCTTGTTGTTGTCTTGGAAGAAGTTTTGTAGTCACGAGATAGGTGACTCCTCCCTTGGACGATAGTGCGCATGGGCATCGACTCCATCCTCAGATTGTTTTTTTCCGCCATTGGGTTCGGATGCAATTTTTGCGCACCGGTTTGAAACTTTAGTTTTGAAACTTTTCAACGGTCAAAACTTCCAACAAACTTTCCAATCGACATCGAAATCTCGACGCGCCTTTCATCGATTCCTTTTCAGTCGTCGACGCGGGCCTCTGGGCCCATCGACGCCGTGAGGCCTACGGCTCATGGAAAGGACGCCCTTCAGAAAATGCCCCCAGTGTGGAGCAAAATTCCCACACAGTGACCATCACGAGGTCTGTAACCTGTGCCTTTCGCCCGACCACAACGAGTCCAGCTGCCCAGCCTGCGCCTCCTTTCGAAGAAAACTATTCGAGATCGTCGAGCTCGAAGGCACGTCATGGCGCAGAGATCGGCTCCGGAACCGGTGGACATCTTCGACGAAGGCCCAGATGTCCCTGAAGAAGATTCCGAGGATCTCCAAATCGTGTCAGAGGCAGAAGACTCAGACGACCCCATCACTCCTGGGCAACGAGTGAGTACTACTGCCCCTATCCCAACCCCCCCACCAAAGCACAAGGCACCGGTCAAGACTTCGCCCGTTGGCCCCAGTCGTGACCGAAAACACACTTCAGAAGCCCCGCCTTCTAGCCCGGCTCCGAAGAAAAAATTCAAGCCTTCCAGTACCTCGGCACCGACCAAACCTCACGTGCTAGTCCCACCGGCACCTTCGGCACCGAAACCGAAAGAACACTCTGCTCCGAAATCGGCACCGATTCCTTCCACCTCTAAACACAAACCTGCCTCGAACACATCGAAGCATGGGGATAAGCCGGCGTCGAAACCTAAAGATCACGCCACAGCCCCTAAGCCAAAGCCTTCGGAACCGACAACCAAGCCTAAGGATTCTTCCACGCCTCCTAAGGCCAAAGAGCATAAAACTCAGCCACCACCCCGCTCGGAACCGAAAAAATCGGCGCCGAAACCAGTTCTCCAAGAGGAGGAGCTTTTTCATCCGGATCCTGTTGATCCTAAGCAAACAAAGATCCACATCAACCCTAAAACAGGGCATCTCACAGCTGTACCACGCCACAAGCCAGTACCTGTGGAAAAGGACTGTGCCACTTCACCTATGCCTCCTTCTTCCCCTGTCCTTCCATCTAACACCCCTCCTCTCCACAAACCTGTTACACCGCCTCAGCCTGTAACATCTCCACAACATACACCACCTACATATGATTATCAAGATGACATAGGTGACGGTGGTGACCCATTCACCGATCCAGATGACCCACCACAAGAGGATTGGGATTACAATGATCCAATAGATCCCCCAGACCTCCCAAGCCCTCTACCATACCCAACAAAACCCTCTCCTCCGGATGATAATATTGGGTTTGTACAACTGATTAATAGGGCTGCTGTATTTCATGGGGTACACATGCACACAAACGCACCAGAGGAGGATTTTCTGTTAGACACATTTGAACAGTCCCAAAAAACTGTACAAATATTGCCAATGATTAAAGGGGTTATTAAGCATGCTCCCGACATATTTAAAGATCCTGTGCGCGCCAGGGTTCTTAATCCCAGGATCGATAAAAATATAGGCCTGCCCCTGACGATCCTGCGTACATTAAAGGCCAGCTGCCTCTAGACTCGTTAGTAGTCTCCAATGCTAGAAAACGAGCTAATTCACAAACTTCAGGGTACGCACCGCCCCCTGATAAAGAATCTAAATTACTAGACGCATCTGGCAAAAGAGTAGCTGTGCAGGCCGCCAATCACTGGCGCATAGCCAACACTCAAGCACTGCTGGCCAGATATGATAGGGCCCACTATGACCAGTTGGAAACCCTGTTACAACACTTGCCTGACCAGTATAAAACTCAAGCAAATGACCTAATTCAAGAGGGCAAACTAATCACCAATGCGTCAATTAAGTGTGCCCTTGATGCAGCTGACACTGCCGCTAGGTCTGTCAATACTAGCGTACTGCTCAGAAGACATGCATGGTTGCGCATTTCAGGCTTCAAGCAGGAGGTCCAAACCACTATTCTAAATCAGCCGTTCAATCAAAACCAACTTTTTGGACCGGCTGTGGACACTGCGCTTGAAAAAATGAAAAAAGATACAGAAACTGCCAAGTCAATGGGAGCGTTGCAGTCTCCGCAACCGCGTGGCTCCTTTCGTCGCTCCTTTTACAGAGGAGCCTCCAGGAACATCAGCACAGATAGTTCATCTTCCTTTAAAAACACCACCCAAGTATCCCCCAATAGAGGATATTTTAGAGGAGGTTACAGAGGGAACAACAGTAAAGGGAGAGGCCGAGGTAGCACCAACACCCGTACCTCCCCTGCTGCTAAACAGTGACTTCCCTCCACTTCCCCCGACCATTCCACTCCTGTCGGGGGAAGATTAGCACAGTTCCTACCTGTCTGGAACTCCATCACAACAGACAGGTGGGTGAGACAAATTATCCAAGATGGTTACTGCCTGGAACTTACAGCTACCCCCCCAAACATACCACCCAAGCAGCGTCCAATGTCCACAGACCTTCTTACACTTTTAAAGCAAGAAGTTCTCTCACTGCTTCAAAAGCATGCCATAGAGCCAGTCCCTTTACTACACCAGGGAACAGGGTTTACTCCCTGTATTTCCTCATCCCCAAAAGGATGGGACCCTAAGGCCAATTCTAGACCTCAGACCCCTCAAACAGTATATACATTCGGATCATTTTCACATGATCACTCTCCAACAAGCGCTTCCCCTATTACAGCAGGAAGACTTCCTTGCCACACTAGATCTCAAGGACGCCTATTTCCACATTCCCATACATCCTGCTCACAGGAAGTATCTAAGGTTCGTACTCGATGGACAACACTACCAGTTCAAAGTCCTTCCATTCGGGGTCACCACTGCTCCAAGAGTGTTTACCAAATGCCTTGCAGTAGTAGCAGCGCACCTACGAAGACAACAAATGCATGTCTTCCCGTATCTGGACGACTGGCTCATAAAAGCCAGATCATTCAACCAGTGTATCCAACACACTCATCAAACCATTCAAACACTACACAACTTGGGGTTCACAATCAACTATACCAAGTCGCACCTCCAGCCCTCCCATGTACATCAATATCTGGGGGCCACAATAAACACTTCCACAGCTCTAGCGTATCCCAGTCCAGCCAGGATAGCCAGTATACAAGCTCTCATCACCAAGTTTCAAATCCAACACTCTCTCCCAGCCAGAGTGTTCATGCAACTCATAGGCATGATAGCATCTTGCATCTTCATCGTACCTCACGCAAAGCTTCAAATGCGTCCCTTACAAGAATGTCTAGCACACCAATGGAATCAGGCTCACGGACAACTTGCAGATCTGGTGTTGGTGGACAGCCGCACACATTGCTCTCTGCAGTGGTGGAACACAAAAAACTTGTCCAAAGGGCGGCCGTTCCTCGAGCCTGTTCCACAAGTAGTACTAACAACAGACGCATCACTCACAGGATGGGGAGCACACCTGTTAGATCACACAACACAGGGCAAATGGACCACTCAACAAAGACTGCTCCACATCAATCATCTAGAACTCCTAGCAATATTCCTAGCTCTCAAATCATTTCAACTCCACGTACAAAACAAAGCCGTCCTGATCCGCACAGACAACATCACGGCCATGTATTATATACAAAAACAGGGGGTGACACACTCTCTACAACTGTCCCAACTTGCACAGAACATTTGGAGGTGGGCCATCCCACAAAACATATACCTTCTCGCTCGAACACCTACCAGGAGTTCACAATCAGATTGCCGATCTGTTAAGTCGACAGACACAACAGATTCACGAATGGGAACTACATCCACAAGTTCTTCTACCTTTTTCCAGATGTGGGGCCAACCAGACATAGATCTATTTGCCACACACCAAAACGCAAAATGCCCAACCTTCGCCGCCAGGTTTCCACACCCACAGTCCAAGGGCAATGCGATATGGATGAATTGGTCAGGCAGATTTGCGTACGCTTTTCCGCCACTTCCACTCATTCCACTAGTAGTACGCAAGCTCCGACAACAGTCTCTAAAAATGATCCTAGTGGCTCCCACATGGGCACGCCAACCGTGGTTCACAACACTGCTGGAACTATCAATAGTCCCACACCAAAAATTACACCTCTCCCCATCACTACTAACGCAGAACCATGGAGAGATAAGGCACCCCGATCCAACTCAACTGAATCTTGCAATCTGGCTCCTGAGGTCCTAGAGTTAGGTTACCTTAACCTACCACCGGACTGTATGAACATCATTAAAGAGGCCAGACGCCCTACCACCAGAGGTTGCTACGCAGCAAAGTGGAAAAGATTCGCCATTTACTGCAATAACAATAATATCCAGCCACTACATGCCTCCATACAAAACATCATTTGCTACTTACTACATTTGCAAAGATGTAATTTGGCATACTCATCCATACGTCTTCATCTAGCAGCACTTGCCGCTTACTTACAAAACAGACAACACTTATCACTTTTTAGGGTCCCAGCAATCAAAGCCTTTATGGAAGGCCTTAAACGGATCATACCTCCCAGATTACCACCTTCTCCAGTGTGGAATCTTAACATCGTGCTTACTAGGCTCATGGGACCCCCATTTGAAACTCTGCATAAATGTGAACTTCAATTCCTCACATGGAAAGTAGCTTTCCTTATTGCAATCACCTCTCTCAGGAGGGTGAGTGAGATCCAGGCTTTAACCATACAAGAGCCATTTTTACAAATACATCGTAACAAAATAGTTCTCAGGACAAACCCAAAATTCCTTCCTAAAATAATTTCTCCTTTCCACCTTAATCTGTGGAGCTACCCGTGTTTTTTCAGAACCCGGACTCCGTAGCAGAACGAGCTCTCCACACCCTAGACGTCAAAAGAGCTCTAATGTATTACATTGACAGGACCAAGTCATTTCGCAAAACAAAACAATTGTTTGTAGCTTTCTCTCCACCGCATAAAGGTAATCCCATCTCAAAAGCTGGGATTGCGAGGTGGATCGTTAAATGTATCCAAATATGCTACCAAAAAGCCAAGCGCACATTATCAATTCCCCCTAGAGCGCACTCAACACGCAAACTAGGGGCTTCCATGGCATTCTTAAGGAACATTCCCCTAGAAGACATCTGTAAGGCAGCCACATGGTCTACAACACACACCTTCACTAAACACTATTGTGTTGATGTGCAAGCCAAGCAACAAGCTTCTGTGGGCCAAGCTGTTCTTAAAACGCTTTTTCAAACTACTGCAACACATACAGGTGACCACCGCTAGGGGAGATACTGCTGCACAGTCTATGCTCAGTGTGAGCTCTGCAGCTCGTATGCCTCGAACGGAAAATGCTACTTACCAGTATGCATCTGTTCTTGGCATGTAGAGCTGCAGATCCTCACGCCCACCCACCTCCCCGGGACCTGTATGTGTTCCAGCCCTATCTTACTTAGATATACACACATGGACATCTCTTTCTTTTCTACTAACTCCATCATTTCCCATTATGGCGAAAAACAATCTGAGGATGGAGTCGATGCCCATGCGCACTATCGTCCAAGGGAGGAGTCCCCTATCTCGTGACTTACAAAACTTCTTCCAAGACAACAACAAGGTGCAAGCATCCGAGCCCAACACCAGATGGCGATCTAATGCTCAGTGTGAGGATCTGCAGCGCTACATGCCAAGAACAGATGCATACTGGTAAGTAGCATTTTCCTTTTGACACTAGAATGGTTCAAGCATAGTCACGCCACAGCACAGTACTTGGGGCTGTTGACTCCAGCTAAGCAATTTCTCAATTACTGCACGATATTCAGAGGCTATTCCAGGGGCTAGCGTATATACAACTCCAGCTCTTCCAACCTTGTACAGCTGCAGCCTACCCAGTCCTTTCGAAGCTGCAGACCTGGCATCAACAGAAACTGTTCAATCCATCTGATAGAGACTTCTAGCTGCAGATTCCTTACCTTTGAATTTCCCAGGCGTCAGGCTGGATCCGGAAACTTTTGCTGAGCAATACCCCTTGCGCACGACGTCGGGTGGGTCCATTCCGCTCCGCGTGACGTCGTTGGCGTCGGTTATGACGTCGCGGTGCCTATATAGGCGCCACCCAGGCGCGCGGACGTCCGTTCTTTTCTTTCCGCGCCAGTTAAGCGCCGATCCGGGAAGAGCTACCCCTCTGCCGCTTTTTGGCAGGTTTTTTTCTCGACTTTTGTCGATATTTTTGAGTACGACTTCGTGTGCAAGGTATATCTGAAAGAGACACGTTAGTGACAGATTCCTTACCTTAGAATATCCCCAGGCTGGATCCGGAAAGTTTTTGCGTAGCAGTACCCTTGCGTGTCGGTAGGCGGCGTCGTGTGGCTCTGCGTCCGTCGTCGGCGTCGTGATCGCCGGGATGACGTCGCGGGCAGTACTTAGACGCCGCCCCTGCGCGCTGACGTCAGTTCTTCTTTTTCCGCGCCAGCAAGCGCAGATCCGGGAAGAGCAGTGCCCTAGTCATTTTCTGACTAACTTTTTTGGTGAATTTTTTCACTGTTTCTTTCGAATCGACTCCAAGGTGTCGTAGGGATGCCCGGCTTTAAGCGTTGCGACGCCTGTGCTCGGATGATGTCCATCACAGACCCGCATCTGGAGTGTCTCTTCTGCCTCGGCCGAGGCCACGACACAAAGTCGTGTTCCGACTGCCGGGCCCTCAACCCGAAAGCTTTGCGAGAGCGGTCTCGAAAGCTCCTCGAGGCCCAGCAGTCGGCTCCGCGCCACACCAAGCCCCGGTCGCGTGAGGGGTCGGTCGCGGAGTCCTCACCGGTCGTCGGGATCCAAGTCTTCGTCGTCCGGGAAGTCTAAGCACAAGAAGTCCAAAAGCATCATCGCTCTAGGACTTCGCCTCGCCGGTCTCGCGACTCGGCTGAGGCCCCTCCCGGCACCGTCCCCGCGGCCCCGGACATGCCTGTGGAGTCGCCCCGCAATACCCGTCCTTCCCGGGTTCGGGGGCGGATCCGGCTCAAGTACAGGAATTCCTGTCGGCCATGGCCCGCCTCTTCGGGCCTCAAGGTCCCTCCGGTGCGCCTTCGGGCCCCGCGGGTCCTGATGGGGTTGCCCCGGCGTCGCCGACGACTCCGGTCCCGGCGTCGCTCGTGCCTCCAGCCTCGATCCCGGCCCCGGCCTCGATCCCGGCTCCGGTGGTACCGCAACCCCCATCGACGCCGGTCGACCTGACCACGCCTCCGCCGGCGTCGATGTCTCCGGTGCCGTTCCTGACGCCGCCCGGGGCTCCGGGCGTCGTCGTCCCCATGTACTCTCCGGCTCCGGACATAGAGCCGGACCGACGTCGCTCGACGCCGGTTCCGGCGCCGATGGGACCTTGGGTCCCAAATGTCCCTCCTCCTCCTCCTTATTTTGAACCGGAGGAGGACCAGGAGGACTGGGAGGGGTCTGAGGACCCTCTGGCACAGCAGTGTCAGTATGATGAGGACTGGGCAGAGGAACTAGGGGATGCCAGTGGTCTAGATACTTCCCTGACACTGGCATGCTGTCTCCTCCCGTGGCTACGGAGGAGGGAGCCAATTTTGCAACGGTGTTGCGTAGGGCAGCTGGAGCCTTACATCTCCGACTCCCTACGGTGACGGTCAAGACTAATCTCTTGACGGAAGTGCTTCAGCCGGCAGCCTCCTCCTTGGAGACTGTGCTGCCGTTCAACGATGCACTAACTGACGTTCTTTTGGGCGCCTGGTCCAAGCCCAACACAGGGGCTCCTGTGGATAGGAACGTGTCCCGACGCCATCGCCCAGCTCCGGGCGACCCCTTGTTTCTCTCTGTCCACCCCACTCCTGAGAGCTTGGTTGTCCAAGCCTCCGCTTCCCAAACCGCCTTCCCTACCGCCCCTCCGGATAGGGAATCCAAACGCCTGGATCAATTTGGGAAGAAGGGTTTTTCTTCCTCCAGTGCTGGCTTGCGGTCCATCAACACCGCTTGTCTTTTGGGCCGATATACCCACTCCTTGTGGGATTCGGTGGCAACTGTTTTGCCCCAGTGTTCTGAGGAGGTCCAGACACTGCTTACCCGCGCCATTGCGGAAGGAAGGGAACCGGCCAAATACACCATTCGTTGTGGCCTTGATACCGCCGACTCGCTGGGCAGATCTATTGCAACGAATGTGGCGCTGCGTCGCCACGCCTGGCTGAGAACCACTGGTTTTTCAGGGGATGTCCAGAATACTCTCATGGACATGCCCTTTGATGGAGTCGGTCTTTTTGGTTCCAAAGCAGACCATGCGTTGGAGCGTTTTAAGGACTCACGGGCTACTGCCAAGTCCTTGGGCCTTTCTGCTACACGCCCTCCGCTACCTTCTGCTTTTCGCCCCTATCGTGGCCACGGAAGGGGCGCCCAGTCACGTCAGCAGCCCAGCCACCGGCCCGCGCAGCAGGCGTCTTCGCGTGGCCGAGGATGTGGATACCGCCGTGGCGGTTCGGGCAACCAGCGTGCGGGTCAGGCCACCACCTCCAACCCGTCCGCGGCCTCCAAGCCCTCCTAGTCCCTCCTTTCAGGTGCACAGCACGCCAGTAGAGGGCAGGGTCCGCCATCACCTTCACCACTGGCGTCCCATCACCACGGACAGGTGGGTCTTGGACATTGTCCGAAGGGGCTACTCCCTCCCCTTCGAGACCACCCCCCAGCCATGCCACTCAATTCCACCGCATGTCAGGGGATCACTTGGTACTTCTGCAGAAGGAAGTCACGGCCCTCTTGGCCAAGAGGGCCATCGAAGCATGTTCCGACCCCAGAAGTAGGACGTGGTTGCTACTCCCACTACTTCCTGGTGCCCAAAAGGACAAGGAGGACATGCGTCCTATCTTGGACCTCCGGAACGTCAATCGCTTCCTCCGGAAGGAGAAGTTCAAGATGCTCACCCTAGCTCAGGTCTTGACTGCCCTCGACCCTGGAGACTGGTTGGTAGCGTTGGACTTGCAGGACGCCTATTTCCACATCCCCGTCCTGCCGGCCCACCGGCGTTACCTTCGGTTCACGGTAGGCCTCTAGCATTTTCAGTTCACCGTGCTCCCCTTTGGCCTTACCAGTGCCCCTCGGGTGTTCACGAAAGTGATGGCGGTGGTCGCAGCTCATCTGCGCCGGGCAGGGGTTTCAGTCTTCCCCTACCTCGACGACTGGCTGCTGAAGGCGGGCTCGTCCCAGGCAGTCGTCTCCAGACTACGGCCGAACTCCTGCACTCGCTGGGGTTCTCCATCAATGTGCCGAAGTCGCATCTGATTCCTTCTCCACAGCTCCTTTTCATCGGAGCAGTTCTGGACGCGACGCAGTTTCGGGCCTATCCTCCCGAACGGCGAGTCCGGGATATTCAGGCTATGATTCCGATCTTTCAGCCTTTACCCTGGGTTTCGGTACGGATGACCCTGAGGCTGCTGGGCCTCATGGCCTCCTGCATCCTGCTGGAGGCATATGCGGGCTCTGCAGTGGGACCTGAAGTTCCAGTGGGCGCAGCACCAGGGCAACCTGTCCGATCACGTCCAGATCTCGGAGGGGACTGCAAAACAGTTGCAGTGGTGGCTCTCGAACCGGCAATGGGTCATGGGCAGATCCCTCTCCCTTCCCCAGCAAGAGCACACAGTTGTGACGGACGCGTCCCTTCTGGGATGGGGCGGTCACATGGGAGAGGCGGAGATCAGAGGCCTCTGGTCTCCGGCGGAGTCCCGGCTCCATATCAACCTTCTGGAGCTTCGGGCGATCCGACTTGCACTCAAGGCATTCCTTCCTCTGTCAAAGGGAAGGTAGTGCAGGTGTTCACAGACAACACCACCGCCATGTGGTACTGCAACAAACAAGGCGGGGTGGGGTCGTGGACCCTATGTCCAGGAGGCTCTGCGCCTCTGGACATGGCTGGAACATCAGGGCATGTTCCTGATGGTTCAACACCTGGCAGGTTCCCTGAACGCCAGGGCGGACGAACCTGCAGCCGCAGGTGCATGATGGATCACGAATGGCGTCTTCACTCGGAAGTGGCGCAAGGACTCTTTCTACAGTGGGGAGAGCCTTGGTTAGATCTATTCGCCACCGAAGAGAACGCGCAATGTCATCAGTTCTGCGCGTTGGAATTTCCAAGGCGGCACTCGCTCAGCGACGCTTTTCGTCACGAGTGGAGTTGCGGTCTATTGTACGCCTTTCCGCCTATACCACTTCTACCCAGAGTGTTGAAGATTCGGCACGACCGGGCCCAAGTCATTCTTGTGGCTCCGGACTGGGCTCGAAGAGTTTGGTATCCCGAGCTACTCAGTATGAGCGTAGATCCCCGATCCGTCTGCCTCTTCGGGAGGATCTTCTGTTGCAGCAGCAGGGGACGGTCCTCCACCCGAACCTGTCCAGTCTACACCTGCTTGCGTGGAGATTGAGCGGCGGCAGTTGATTCCTTTCGACTTGCCTCCCGAAGTTTGTGATGTGATTCTGGCAGCCAGGCGTCCCTCCACTAAGGTGGTATACGCCTGCAGGTGGAACAAATTTGTGGGATGGTGCACAGCAAAGGCTGTGAGTCCCCTTTCTGCCCCTCTTTCTGAGGTCCTTCTGTTCCTTCTTTCTCTGGCCCAACAGGGTTCTGCCCTGGGTACCATCAAGGGTTATATTTGTGCTATCTCGGCCTTCCTCAGGCTCCCTGATCAGCCCTCCCTTTTCAAGTCCCCTGTTGTTAACAGGTTCTTAAAAGGCATTACACACCTCTTCCCTCCTGTTCCGTTTGTGATGCCTCAGTGGGACTTGAACTTGGTTCTTACCTTTTTAATGTGCGCTCCCTTTGAGCCTCTACATAACTGTCCTCTTCGTCTTCTGACTCTGAAGACAGCCTTTCTGGTGGCCATCACCTCCGCTCGGCGGGTGAGTGAGCTCCAGGCTCTTTCTTGCAAACCTCCCTTTCTGTCTGTTCATCCAGACAAGGTTGTTCTTCGGACGCGTCCGTCCTTCTTGCCAAAGGTGGTTACTGCCTTCCACATTGGGCAGACCATCACTTTGCCTACCTTCTTTCCGCCTCCGCATCCTTCCAGAGAGGAAGAGAGGCTCCACCGTCTGGACCCAAAACGTGCGCTCTCCTTCTATATCGACCGCACAAAACACTTCCGGGTGGATGACCAGCTCTTTGTTGGCTACGTGGGCGCCAAAAAAGGTTGGGCGGTGCACAAACGAACCATCTCCCGCTGGGTTACCTTGTGCATCAAGGCCTGCTATTCTTTGGCTAAGAAGGAGCCTCCTGTTGGGCTGCGTGCCCATTCCACCAGGGCAACGGCTGCTACCACGGCCTTAGGCCGCGGTGTTCCGCTGCTGGTTATCTGTCAGGCAGCTACGTGGGCCTCGCTGCACACGTTTACAAAGCATTACTGCCTTGACAGTCGGGTCCGGAGGGACGGCTTCTTTGGCCGTTCTGTCCTCCAGGACTTCCTTGTCTGATCTTTGTTCGCAGACCCACCACCGGGGTTGGTATTGCTGGGGTATCTATTCTAAGGTAAGGAATCTGTCACTAACGTGTCTCTTTCAGATGCACAAGTTACTAACTTGTGTAACGATATATCTGTAAGAGACAGTAGTTAGTGACAGATTCCTTACCGCCCCACCCATCCTCCCTGTTCTGCGAACTGATTTCTAGGGTTAAGGACATCCCTTTCAGGGCCCTAGTATTTTTCAGACACCTATGTCAGCTTCTTGCATGGCTCTGCGTTCCTGGCGCGGAAAGTAGTGTACAGAACTGACGTCAGCGCGCAGGGGCGGCGTCTAAGTACTACCCGCGACGTCATCCCGGCGATCACGACGCCGACGACTGACGCGGAGCCGCACGACGCCGCCTACCGACGCGCAAGGGTACTGCTACGCAAAAACTTTCCGGATCCAGCCTGACGCCTGGGGATATTCTAAGGTAAGGAATCTGTCACTAACTACTGTCTCTTACAGATATATCGTTACACAAGTTAGTAACTTGTGCGTCTGGTAGGAAGACAGGTTTTAAACCATGCGGGACTTGTTCCCGCATGATGTCAGTTACCGATCCCCACCGCACGTGTCTGTGGTGTCTTTAACGCGACCACGATTCGAAGTCGTGTTCAGACTGTCAGGCGATGGCCCCGAAGACCTTGAGGGAGCAGGCGATGAAGCTGCTCGCGGCCCGGCAGTCGACACCATTAAGCGAGACTCCAAGGAGGTCACAGTCCCATTCGAAGAAGAGGAGGTCGTGGGACCGCTCACGGAGCCCTAAGCCCTCTTCCTCCCATTCGAAGTCATCTGGACACTTGGGGATGAGGCACAAGAAGAAGAAGTCCAAGCGGACTTCGACTTCACCTAAACTGGCGTCTGTCGTCGAGAGAGGTAAGGAGCACCGATGCTCTAGGCACGGTTCTGCGAAGCCGGAGCCTGAGTCGACTTCGCGCGTCCCACCCTTTCCAGGAACCGGAGCGACTCCCGCTCAAATGAAAGATTTTTACGAGCCCATGCTCCGTGTATTTCAGAGGAACGACCCCGTTGGTGAGCCCTCCGGCCCAGCGTGGTCAGATGGGGCCCCATCGGGTTCGACGCCGTCGGCTTCGGCCATGGCGCCGGTGGAGCCTCAGGGATCTGGGTCGGCGCCGGTCGTGTCAACACGACCTCCTCCTGCGTCGAACCCGAAGTCGGTGCTTGCGACGTCGCCTGTGCCCGGCGGCGGGGCAAGCCTCATCCCCGACGACACGGAGCCGGAACGGCGTCGAGCGACGCCGATTTCGACGTCGACAGAACTCGGGGGTTCTATGTTGTGGCCTGAGCACTTAGTGGACGTGCTGGGCTCAGGAGAGGAATGGGAGGAGTTAGGAGACCCTTTATAGAACCAGGATGTCTCTGAGGAGTCTATGGACTGGTATGGGGAACTTGGGGAAGCCAGTGATCTGGATACTTCCCATGATACTGGCATGCTCTCTCCGCCTACAGTGGCTACGGAGGAGGGGGTGTCTTATGCCATGGTGGTTAAGAGGGCAGCTGAGGTCCTTGGACTGGAGCTGCCCTCAGTGCAAGTCAGGACTAATCTCCTGACCGAAGTGCTTCAACCTGAGGCTTCCACCTTTGAACCCCTATTTCCCATTAATGAGGCACTCACGGACGTCCTTCTAGGAACTTGTTCCAAGCCTAGCACAGGGGCTTCTGTGAATAGGACGATTGCACGCTGCCACCTCCCAGCTCCGGGCGATCCAAAGTTCCTCAGCCAACACCCCACCCCAGAAAGCTTGGTGGTGCAGGCCTCTACTTCCCAGGGCGCATTCCCTTCCGCTCCTCCGGATAGGGAATCCAAGAGACTGGACTCATTTGGGAAGATGTTTTCTTCCTCCAGTCTGGCATTGCGGCCGGTGAATACTGCATGCTTATTGGGCCGTTTCTCCCACTCTCTTTGGGAGACGGTTGCGCAGGTGCTGCCACAAGTCCCGGAGGAGGCCCGGGCTGTGCTCTCCCAAGCTGTCAAGGACGGGAGAGATGCAGCAAAATTCGCCATACGGTGTGGTTTGGATACGACAGATTCGCTGGGCAGGTCAGTTTCAACGATGGTGGCCTTTGAGGCGCCACGTCTGGCTTCTCGGGGGATGTCCAAGCCAATTTGATGGACATGCCCTTTGATGGAACCCACCTTTTTGGGGAAAAGGCAGACTCGGCCCTGGTCAGGTTCAAGGACTCTCGAGCTACGGCCAGATCCTTGGGCCTCTCCTCCACTCCTCGTGGCCAGTCTTCCCTTCGCCCCTTTCGTGGCAACGGAAGTGGTATCCAGCCGCGTCAGCCCTATCCTAGCCACCGTCCCGCTCAGACTACCCAAGCCGTGCATGGACGCGGTACATTCCGTCCTCTGAATGGAGGCCAGAAGTCGTCTGCCACACTGCCCCCAGCAGCCGCAGCCTCCAAGCACTCCTAGGCTGATTCTGCAGGACCACACTACTCCAGTGGGTGGGAGAATAAGTCATCATCTCCCCTGCTGGAGATCTATAACAACAGACAAGTGGGTCTTGCAGATCGTCCAGGTGGGCTATTCTCTTCCTTTCCTTTCCTCCTCCTATTCCGCCAACTCAGGAACGGCTGACGGAGGATCATTTGAAGTTGCTCCAAGAGGAAGTTACAGCTCTTTTGGCCAAGGGAGCTATAGAAAGGGTCCAAGCTTCAGAAGTAGCCGGTGGCTGTTATTCCCGCTACTTTCTGATTCCAAAGGAGAACAAGGGACTTCGGCCCATTTTAGATCTTCGGACCGTCAATCTCTTCCTCAAAAAGGAGAAATTCAAAATGCTCACATTGGCTCAGGTCTTGTCTGACCAAGGAGACTGGATGGTGGCGTTGGACCTGCAGGATGCATATTTTCACATTCCCATCCTTCCGGGCCACAGGCGTTACCTGCGGTTCAAGGTAGGCCATGAGCACTTTCAGTTTACCGTGCTCCCCTTCGGTCTTACCAGTGCCCCTCGGGTGTTCACCAAGGTGAATGGCGGTGGTTGCAGCTCATCTGCGCAGGTTGGGGGTTTCAGTCTTCCCCTACCTAGACGACTGGTTGTTGAAGGCGTCCTCGCCCCAGCCGGTCATCTCCCACCTTCAGACTACGGCGAACCTCCTGCATTCACTGGGGTTCTCTATAAACGTGCCGAAGTCAAACCTGACTCCTTCTCAGATGCTCCCTTTCATCTGAGCTGTTCTGGACACAGTGCAGTTTCGGGCTTATCCTCCCGAGCAGCGAGTCCAGGATATTCAGGTTATGATTCTGATATTTCAGCCTCTATCCTGGATTTCGGTGAGGTTGACTCTGAGGCTGTTAGGTCTCATGGCCTCCTGCATCCTGTTGGTAAGACACGCCAGGTGGCGTATGCGGGCTCTGCAGTGGGACTTGAAGTTCCATTGGGCACAGCATCGGGGAAATCTCACCGACGTGGTTCAGATCTCGGAAGGAACTGCGAAGGATCTGCAGTGGTGGTTAACGAACTGCGATTGGGTCAGCGGCAGACCTCTCTCTGTTCCCCAACCAGATTTCACAGTTGTGACGGATGCGTCACTTCTGGGATGGGGCGGCCAGATGGGAGAGGCAGAGATCAGGGGTCACTGGTCTCTGGCGGAGACAGGGCTCCAGATAAACTTGTTGGAGCTCCGAGCGATTCGGTTGGCATTGAAAGCATTTCTTCCCTCTGTCAAGGGGAAGTTAAGTTAATGCAGGTGTTCACGGACAACACCACCGCCATGTGGTACTGCAACAAGCAGGGCGGGGTGGGGTCGTGGACCCTTTGTCGAGAGGCCCTGAGTCTCTGGTCATGGCTGGAACAGCAGGGCATTACCCTGGTGGTTTAACACCTGGTAGGTTCTCTGAACGCCAGGGCGGACAATCTCAGCCGTCGATGCCTTCAGTATCACGAATGGCGTCTCCAGTCTGAGGTGGCGCAAGGTCTCTTTCAGCAGTGGGGAGAACCTTGGTTAGATTTGTTCGCCTCTGAAGAGAACGCGCAATGTCAGCAGTACTGCACGCTGGAGTTTCCAAGACCGCTATTGCTCGGTGACGCGTTTCGTCGTGAGTGGAGCTCAGGCCTGTTGTATGCCTTTCCACCCATACCACTCCTGCCCAGGGTTCTGAAGAAGATCAGGAGCGACCGGGCCCAAGTCATCCTTGTGGCGCCAGACTGGGCAAGGAGAGTCTGGTATCCAGAGCTTCTGAGCAAGTTTGTCGATCCTCCGATCAGGCTGCCCCTTCGGGAGGATCTTCTGTCGCAGCAGCAGGGGAGGGTTCTCCACCCGAACCGGTCAACTCTGGGCCTCCATGCGTGGAGATTGAGCGGCGGCAGGTGATGGTCTTTGACCTTCCTTCTGAAGTCTGTAATGTTATTCTGGCGGCCCTCCACTAAGTCGGTATACGCCTACCGTTGGCAGAAATTTGTATTATTCTGTTCAGAAAGGTCCATTGACCCTATTTCTGTTCCTCTTTCTACTGTCCTTTTATTCATTTTAACCCTGGCCCAGCAGGGCTCTGCTTTGGGAACTCTCAAGGGTTACCTCTCTGCTCTGTCTGCTTTTATGCGGCTGCCAGACCAACCTTTTCTCTTTAAATCACCTATTGTAAATAGTTTTCTAAAAGGGCTGGCTCACTTATTTCCACCCACGCCCTTTATTATGCCGCAATGGGACCTTAATTTGGTCCTCACTTACCTGATGTGCGCTCCTTTCGAACCTTTGCACAATTGTCCCCTCCGGCTGTTGACTATCAAAACAGCCTTCTTAGTGGCGATTACATCGGCCCGGAGGGTGAGTGAATTGCAGGCGTTATCTAGCTCGCCTCCTTATCTTATGTCCTTTCCGGACAAAGTGGTGCTTCGCACCAGGGCATCATTTTTACCAAAGGTTGTGACCCCATTTCTTCTGGGCCACTCCATTACTTTGCCCACCTTCTTTGCTCCCCCACATCCCTCTAAGGAAGAGGAGCGTCTCCACCGGCTGGACCCAAAAAGAGTGTGGTCGTTCTACCTTGACCGCAGAAAAGTGTTCCGGGTGGAAGACCAACTCTTTGTGGGGTATGTGGGAGCAAAGAAGGGAAAGGCAGTGCAGAAAAGAACCATCTCTCGCTGGGTTGTTCTCTGCATTAAGATCTGTTATGCCTTGGCAAAGAAGCAGCCCCCTGAGGGATTAAGGGCCCACTCCACCAGGGGAAAGGCTGCGACTACGGCCTTGGCTCAGGGTGTCCCAGTCCAAGACATCTGTCAGGCAGCGACGTGGGCATCATTGCACACGTTCGCAAAACATTATTGCCTTGATGGTCAAGTGTGCAAGGATGGGCACTTTGCCCGTTCAGTCCTGCAAGACTTCTTAGTCTAGGTCATGAGTCCACAACCCACCGCTGGGATGGTATGGCTCGGGTATCTGATTCAAAGGTAAGGAATCTGCAGCTAGAAGTCTCTTATCAGATGAACAAGTTACTTACCTTCGGTAACGCATTATCTGGTAGAGACTATCTAGCTGCAGATTTCTTACAGCCCCCCCCCCCATGCCTCCCCGCTTTGCGGACTGATGTAGTAGGTCTAGGGTTACTCCCCTTTCAGAGCCCTAGTTTTGCACACGATTAAGTCAGTCACTTCGTGGCTCTGCGCATCTAGCGTGGAAAAACAAAAAGCACTGACGTCCGTGCGCCCGAGTGGTGCCCATATAGGCACTGCGACATCATAACCGACGCCAACGACGTCACGGGGGCTGAATGGAGCCACCCGACGTCGCGCGCAAGAGGTATTGCTCAGCAAAACTTTCCGGATCCAGCCTGAAGCCTGAGAAATTTAAAGGTAAGGAATCTGCAGCTAGATAGAGTCTCTACCAGATAATGCGTTACCGAAGGTAAGTAACTTGTTCATCAGGGACAGCAGTCCTCCAGGTCTTTTCTCTCTGCTATAGCAGCTCACAAACTGTTTTAGTTTGCCCTCTACAGCTCATGCTTGGCCAGTTGGAGACAGAGTTCAGCATTTCCTCCCTGTCTGGAGATCCATCTCATCAGACAGGTAGTCTTGCAAATTTAACAAAGCCATTTATTTCCTCCCTACACTACAGCATCTTCCAGAGGATTGCTCAACCATCCTGATGCAAGAAGTCCGTCTCCACTGTCCAAGAGTGTTATCAAGCGGGTACATGACTTGTATAAATGAGATGGAAACTAATTATGTTACTCCTTGTTCCGAAGAAGGGCTGAGGCCTCAAACCTGCTCTGGACCTCTGTCCACTGAATGCCTTTCTGAAGAAGGACATGTTCAAAACGCTTACTCTAGCTCCAGTCTAGTCAGCTCTGGACCTAGGGACTAGACGGTGACCTTGGACTTGCAAGAAATATATTTCCTTATTCCAACTAGCTGAAGCCCCACTTGAATCCCATGTAGATAATTCCTTTAATTGGTGCAATTCTGGACACTGTAGCTTTCAAAAGCCTTTCCTCCGCCTCAGTGAGTCTGGGACATTCAGTATATATATCCAGATGTTTTTAGATTACTCCTGGGTTTTAGTGAGGACTTGTCTGGACCTTCTTGGTTTCCTGGTGAATGCTCATCATCCTGAACACCAGGTGGCACATGTCCCCCTGCAATGTGCCCTGATGTCTCAGTGGACACAGCATCACGGCTATCTCTCTGTCTGCCTTCAGATCTGAAAGGAGACTATGCAGTATCTGCTGTGGTGGCTGGCAAATGCCAACCTGACCTGAAGCGGGCCACTCTCCCTTCCTTACCTAGAGTTCATGGTGGTGACTGATTAATTACTGCTGGGTTTGTGGGGGCCATTTAAATTAGGTGACGTTTAGAGACTTCTGGCATCCAGTAGAGCTCCATATCAACCTTTTGGAACTTAGAGCAATCAGTCAGACTAAGAAAGCCTTCCTTCCACTCCCCAAAGGGAGACTAGTGCAAGCCCTCATGGACAAGACGGCCGCCATATGTATTGCAGCAAGCTGAGTTGGGTGGATCCTGTGCCAGGAGGAGCTACAATTCTAGAGGTGGCTTGACCAGCAGAACATCTTCATGGTCTCAAACTATCTGCCTGGGTTCTCTGTATTCGAGTGAGGACCACCTGAGCAGGCGTAGTCTGGCGAGCCACGAGTGTTGTCGCAACCCCCAGGTGACGCATGCCCTGGCTAGACCTGTTCAATACTGTTGAATGTGCGGTGTCAACAATTCAACACATTGGAGTTTCCATTAAGGTGCTCATTAGGTGGTGCATTCTGGCCGGTGGACTCCAGTGCCTCTTTCCTACGCTTCTTGTCCAAGTCATTCTCATGGCCCCTGACTGGGCCAGGAAAGTGAGGTAGATGATGCTTCTGGGCCTGAGCATTTGTCCTCCAATCAGCCTTCCAGTACGTGAGGACCTCCTGTCTCGGGAACAGAACTGTGTCCAGCATCTGAGTCTCTACAACTTGCACCTCCACATGTGGCGATTGAGCGGTGGCAGGTAAATGCCTTTAACTTGCCAACTGAAGTAGCCAATGTCATCCTTGCGGCTAGATGCCCTTCCAGGAATTCTGTCCATTTTTGGCGATAGGACAAGTTTGTCAGTTGGTGCAGTGCCTGAAACACAGACCCCTTACATACTAAACTTTCTGATGTACATTTGTTTGTTTTTTAGTTATCCCTGCAAGATTTCTGTTTGTCAGCAGTTGTGATGCATTTTATTTAAGGTTTGATGCGCATGTTTCCTCCCTAATGGCCTCAATGGGGACTGAACTTGGTCTTCATGTTTCTCATGTGCACACTATTCGATGCTATGCACAAATGCTCCCTGAATCTTTTGACGCTTAAAAAAGTCTTACTCATGTCCGCATGGTGCATGAGTGAACAGCAGGCACTTTTGTGCATCCACCCTACACAACCACCTTTCCTAACAAATTGGGACGGAGGACCTGGGCGGCCTGCCTACCTAGTCATGGCTCCTTTCCACATTGTATAATCAATTACTTTGCCTGCATTTTTCACACCACCTCACCCCTCAAAAGAAGAATGGTTCTCTCAACTAGACCCTAAGAGGGAACTTATTTTTTTTTTTACGTAGAACACAAAAAAGATAATTGAGTGGATGATCAACACTGGTGCAAAGAAAGGCAGGGTGTTGTAAAAGAGGACCCTGTCAAATTGAATATTCCTCTCCTGCGCACTGGCTAAGAAGCAGTCCCCTGAAGGCCTCCTGGCTCATTCAACCAATGACTTTGGCACAAGGGATGACCATTGTAGACATATGCCAGGCGGTGGCATGTGCGCATACGTTGATAAAGTACTACTACCTTGACAGTCCGGTCCGGTGGGAAGGTCACGTTACCCGCTCGGGTCTGCAAGGCATTTTGATCTGAGTCCAGTCCCCAGACAACTCCTCCTTTGGGAGGGACTGCTGTGGTATCTATTCTAAAGGTGAGGGGTCTGCTGTTAGAGGTAGCGATGAGAAGAGCAAGTTACTTTCCTTCTATAGCTCTGTCTGGTGGACACTCTAACCGCAGATTCCTGATTGCCCTCTCGCCTCCAGTTCTGTGGAGGGGTCAATTTTGCATCTAAAAAGGTCACACCAGAAAGAGCATTACTGAAGGTAAGTAACTTGTTTGTTCGGAATTAAATAAACTGTAACTAAGTAAATATCTGAAAGAGACACGTTGGTGACAGATTCCTTACCTTAGAATATCCCCAGGCGTCAGGCTGGATCCGGAAAGTTTTTGCGTAGCAGTACCCTTGCGCGTCGGTAGGCGGCGTCTTGCGGCTCCGCGTCCGTCGTTGGCGTCGTGATAGCCGGGATGACGTCGCGGGCAGTACTTAGACGCCGCCCCTGCGCGCTGACGTCAGTTCTTCTTTTTCCGCGCCAGTAAGCGCAGATCCGGGAAGAGCAGTGCCCTAGTCAATTTTTGACAACATTTTTGGTGATTTTTTCACTGTTTCTTTTCGAGTCTTCTCGACTCCTAGGTGTCGGTAGGGGATGTCGATCACAGACCCGCACTTAGAGTGTCTCTACTGTCTCGGCCGAGACCACGACACGAAGTCGTGCCCTGACTGCCGGAAATTACACCCGAAGGCTTTGCGAGAGCGGTCTCGAAAGCTCCTCGACCTCTCACAGGACCGGGGCTTGGTGCGGCGCGGAGCCCCCGCCGGTCGTCGGAGTGAAATGAAATGAAATTTGTACTTGTAAAGCGCACCCATACCCCCAAAGGGGTGTCCAGGCGCTGTACGCATACCGCTGTGGAATGTCCACTCCTGGGCACCCCCAGGGTGAAGCCAGGTATCCCAGCGCTGTTGGGGCCGTTGTGGAGATTAAGCAAGCTATTGCCCAGAGTTGCAGAGTGGGACCCATGATTAGAATAGGCACCGAGGCGAGAATTATCAGGTCCGAGGAAATTGAGCCCAAGACCCGCCGAGGCGGGAATTGAACCCTGGTCCCGGGCCAGATCTCTGCATCAGGGTCTGCCGCTCTAACCATTGAGCCACACTTCTCCACAGTCCAAGGAGTCCAAGTCTTCGCACTGCTCGGGTAAGTCAAAGCACAAAAAGTCTAAGAAGCATCATCGCTCTAAGACTTCGCCTCGCCGGTCTCGCGACTCGGCTGAGGCCCCTGTCGGCACCGTCCCCGCGGCCCCGGACGTGCCTGTGGAGCCGCCCCCGCATTACCCGTCCTTTCCGGGTTCGGGGGCGACTCCGGCCCAAATACAGGAATTCCTGTCGGCCATGGCCCGCCTCTTCGGGCCTCAAGGTCCCTCCAGTGCGCCTTCGGGCCCCGCGGGCCCTGATGGGGTTGCTCCGGCGTCGCCGACGACTCCGGTCCCGGCGTCGCCTGTCCCGCCAGCCTTGATCCCGGCTTCGGCTCCGGCCTCGATCCCAGCTCCAGTGGTACCGCAACCCCGATCGACGCCGGTTGACCTAACCACGCCTCCGCCGGCGCCGATGTCCCCGGTGCTCCGGGCGGCGTCGTTCCCTGGTTCTCTCCGGTTCCGGACATGGAGCCGGACTGACGTCGCTCGACGCCGGCTCCGGCGCCGATGAGACCTTGGGTCCCAGATGTCCCTCCTCCTCCATATTTTGAACCAGAGGAGGACCAGGAGAGCTGGGAGGGGTCGGAAGACCCTCTCACACAGCAGTGTGAGTATGATCAGGACTGGGCAGAGGAACTTGGGGATGCCAGTGGTCTAGACACTTCCCCTGACACTGGCATGCTGTCTCCTCCCGTGGCTACGGAGGAGGGAGCAAATTTCGCAACGGTGTTGCGTAGAGCAGCTGGAGCCTTGCACCTCCAATTGCCTGCTGTGGCTGTCAGGACTAATCTCCTGACGGAAGTGCTTCAGCCGGCAGCTTCCTCCTCGGAGACTGTGCTGCCGTTTAATGATGCACTATCTGACGTTCTTTTGGGCACCTGGTCCAAGCCCACCACAGGGGCTCCTGTGGATAGGAACGTGGCCCGACGCCATCGCCCTGCTCCGGGCGACCCCTTGTTTCTCTCTCAACATCCCACCCCCGAGAGCTTGGTTGTCCAAGCCTCTGCCTCCCAAACCGCCTTCCCTACCGCCCCTCCGGATAGGGAATCCAAACGCCTGGACCAGTTTGGGAAGAAGGCTTTATCTTCCTCCAGTGCTGGCTTGCGGTCCGTCAACACTGCTTGCCTTTTGGGCCGATATACCCACTCCCTGTGGGATTCGGTGGCGGCTGTTTTGCCCCAGTGTTCTGAGGAGGTCCAGACACTGCTTACCCGCACCATTGCGGAAGGTAGGGATGCGGCAAAGTTCACCATACGTTGTGGCCTTGATACCGCCGACTCGCTGGGCAGATCGCTTGCAACGACGGTGGCGCTGCGTCGCCACGCCTGGCTGAGAACAACTGGTTTCTCGGGTGATGTCCAGAATACACTCATGGACATGCCCTTTGATGGAGTCGGTCTTTTTGGTTCTAAAGCAGACCATGCGCTTGAGCGTTTTAAGGACTCAAGGGCTACTGCCAAGTCCCTGGGCCTTTCTGTTGTGCGCCCTCCGCTAACCTCTGCTTTTCGCCCCTTTCGTGGCCACGGAAGGGGCGCCCAGTCACGTCCGCTGCCCAGCCACCGGCCCGCGCAGCAAGCGTCTTCGCGTGGCCGAGGACGTGGCTACCGGCGTGGCGGTTCGGGCAACCAGCGTGCGGGTCAGGCCACCAACTCTGCCCCGTCCGCGGCCTCCAAACCCTCCTAGTCCTTCCTTTCAGGTGCACAGCACGCCAGTAGGGGGCAGGGTCCGCCATCACCTTCACCACTGGCGTCCCATCACCTCGGACAGGTGGGTCTTGGACATTGTCCGAAGGGGCTACTCCCTCCCCTTCGAGACCACCCCCCCAGCCATGCCACCTCAATTCCACCGCATGTCAGGGGATCACTTGGTGCTTCTGCAGAAGGAAGTCACGGCCCTCTTGGCCAAGAGGGCCATCGAGCATGTTCCGACCCCAGAAGTAGGACGTGGTTGCTACTCCCACTACTTTCTGGTGCCCAAAAAGGACAAGGAGGACATGCGTCCTACCCTGGACCTCCGGAACGTCAATCGCTTCCTCCGGAAGGAGAAGTTCAAGATGCTCACCCTAGCTCAGGTCTTGACTGCCCTCGACCCTGGAGACTGGTTGGTAGCGTTGGACTTGCAGGACGCTTATTTTCACATCCCCGTCCTGCCGGCCCACCGGCGTTACCTACGGTTCACGGTAGGCCTCGAGCATTTTCAGTTCACCGTGCTCCCCTTTGGCCTTACAAGTGCCCCTCGGGTGTTCACGAAAGTGATGGCGGTGGTCGCAGCTCATCTGCGCCGGGCAGGTGTTCCAGTCTTCCCCTACCTCGACGACTGGCTGCTGAAGGCGGGCTCGTCCCAGGCAGTCGTCTCCCACCTCCAGACTACGGCCGAACTCCTGCACTCGCTGGGGTTCTCCATCAACGTGCCGAAGTCGCACCTGATTCCTTCTCCACAGCTCCTTTTCATCGGAGCAGTTCTGGACACGACGCAGTTTCGGGTTTATCCTCCCGAACGGCGAGTCCGGGATATTCAGGCTATGATTCCGATCTTTCGGCCTTTATCCTGGGTTTCGGTACGGATGACCCTGAGGCTGCTGGGCCTCATGGCCTCCTGCATCCTGCTGGTCGATCATGCCAGATGGCATATGCGGGCTCTGCAGTGGGACCTGAAGTTCCAGTGGGCGCAGCACCAGGGCAACCTGTCCGATCACGTCCAGATCTCGGAGGGGACTGCAAAACAGGTTCAGTGGTGGCTCTCGAACCGGCAATGGGTCATGGGCAGATCCCTCTCCCTTCCCCAGCCAGAGCACACAGTTGTGACGGACGCGTCCCTTCTGGGATGGGGCGGTCACATGGGAGAGGCGGAGATCAAAGGCCTCTGGTCTCCGGCGGAGTCCCGGCTCCATATCAACCTTCTGGAGCTCCGGGTGATCCGACTTGCACTCAAGGCATTCCTTCCCTCTGTCAAAGCGATGGTAGTGCAGGTGTTCACAGACAACACCACCGCCATGTGGTATTGCAACAAACAGGGCGGGGTGGGGTCGTGGACCCTATGTCAGGAGGCTCTGCGCCTCTGGACATGGCTGGAACATCAGGGCATATTCCTGATGGTTCAACACCTGGCAGGTTCCCTGAACGCCAGGGCGGACGAACTCAGCCGCAGGTGCATGATGGATCACGAATGGCGTCTTCACTCGGAGGTGGCGCAAGGTCTCTTTCAGCAGTGGGGAGAGCCTTGGTTAAATTTGTTCGCCACCGAAGAGAACGCGCAATGTCAGCAGTTCTGCGCGTTGGAATTTCCAAGGCGGCACTCGCTCGGCGACGCTTTTCGTCGCGAGTGGAGTTGCGGTCTGTTGTACGCCTTTCCGCCTATACCACTTCTACCCAGAGTGTTGAAGAAGATTCGGCGCGACCGGGCCCAAGTCATTCTTGTGGCTCCGGACTGGGCTCGAAGAGTTTGGTATCCCGAGCTACTCAGTATGAGCGTCGATCCCCGATCCGTCTGCCTCTTCGGGAGGATCTTCTGTCGCAGCAGCAGGGGACGGTCCTCCACCCAAACCTGTCCAGTCTACACCTGCTTGCGTGGAGATTGAGCGGCGGCAGTTGATTCCTTTCGACTTGCCTCCCGAAGTTTGTGATGTGATTCTGGCAGCCAGGCGTCCCTCCACTAAGGTGGTATACGCCTGCAGGTGGAACAAGTTTGTGGCATGGTGCACAGCAAAGGCTGTGAATCCCCTTTCTGCCCCTCTTTCTGAGGTTCTTCTGTTCCTTCTGTTCCTTCTTTCTCTGGCCCAACAGGGTTCTGCCCTGGGTACCATCAAGGGCTATCTTTGTGCGATATCGGCCTTCCTCAGGCTACCTGATCAGCCCTCCCTTTTCAAGTCCCCTGTGGTTAACAGGTTTCTTAAAGGCATTACACACCTCTTTCCTCCTGTTCCGTTTGTAATGCCTCAGTGGGACTTGAACTTGGTTCTTACCTTCTTAATGTGCGCTCCCTTTGAGCCTCTACATAATTGTCCTCTTCGTCTTCTTACTCTGAAGACACCATTCCTGGTGGCCATCACCTCTGCTCGGCGGGTGAGTGAGCTCCAGGCTCTTTCATGCAAACCTCCCTTTCTGTCTGTTCATCCGGACAAGGTTGTTCTTAGGACGCGTCCGTCCTTCTTGCCAAAGGTGGTTACTGCCTTCCATATTGGGCAGACCATCACTTTGCCCACCTTCTTTCCGCCTCTGCATCCTTCCAGAGAGGAAGAGAGGCTCCACCGTCTGGACCCAAAACGTGCGCTTTCTTTTTACATCAACCGCACACACCAGTTCCGGGTGGATGACCAGCTCTTTGTTGGCTACTTGGGCGCCAAAAAAGGTCGGGCGGTACACAAAAGGACCAGCTCCCGTTGGGTCACTATGTGTATCAAAGCCTCCTATTCTTTGGCTAAGAAGGAGCCTCCTGTTGGGCTGCGTGCCCATTCCACCAGGGCAACGGCGGCTACCACTGCTTTAGGCCGCGGGGTTCAGTTACAGTATATATGTCAGGCAGCTACGTGGGCCTCGCTGCACACGTTTACCAAACATTACTGCCTTGACAGCCAAGTCCGGAGAGACGGCTTCTTTGGCCGTTCTGTTCTCCGGGACTTTCTCGTCTGATCTTTGTTCGCAGACCCACCACCGGGGTTGGTATTGCTGGGGTATCTATTCTAAGGTAAGGAATCTGTCACTAACGTGTCTCTTTCAGATGCACAAGTTACTAACTTGTGTAACGATATATCTGTAAGAGACAGTAGTTAGTGACAGATTCCTTACCGCCCCACCCATCCTCCCCGTTCTGCGAACTGATTTCTAGGGTTAAGGACATCCCTTTCAGGGCCCTAGTATTTTTCAGACACCTATTTCAGCTCTGCGTTCCTGGCGCGGAAAGTAGTGTACAGAACTGACGTCAGCGCGCAGGGGCGGCGTCTAAGTACTGCCCGCGACGTCATCCCGGCGGTGCCGACGACGGATGCAGAGCCGCACAACGCCGCCTACCGACGCGCAAGGGTACTGCTACGCAAAAACTTTCCGGATCCAGCCTGACTCCTGGGGATATTCTAAGGTAAGGAATCTGTCACTAACTACTGTCTCTTACAGATATATCGTTACACAAGTTAGTAACTTGTGCTTCGAGATCATTCGTCGGGATCCCTTCGGTTTGCAACCCACTGTACCCTCGTCAGTATTGTTTTAAACTAATTTCCCATCGTCCGCTTGTCGAAAATTGAGAAAATCTCCCATATGGATTGAGAGAACTCCAACCGCGGCCTCCAGGCCTAGCCCGTTTTATTTTGCTTTTAGTCGAACAAACACCATCGAGTAATCTGCCGATGGAACGGACTCCATTCCAATTGTGTCCTCTCTGCCACTCCGCGCACCGACCTTCACAAAGTATGTAACCTGTCCCTGACTCCGGAGCACGAGGAAGAAGACTGTGACGCCTGTCGCTCATTTAGCTCGAAAAAGACCCTCCGAGACTGCCGGGCTCGACAGAAAGAAATGCAGTGACAAAATATCGAAGACACTCCTGATATCTTCAGAGAAGATATCAAAGAGGAAGAAATGGAAGCATCCTCAGGGGAAGAAGAGGCCTTCTCCGTCCAAGACTTCGACTTCAAGCTGGAAATAGAACTTGAGTCCCATGATGTTCCAGGTGATCTAGGTGCCGTGAGTACCAAAGCGCCTTTGGCCACAAAACCCGCTTCCACTAAACATAAGGTTTCTGAGCCACCACTGCCATCCGGCCATGGTAGGCACGAGACTCTGCTTTGAACGCCCCACCCTCCAGCTCGGCACAGAAAGCGCACGTCAAGCCTTCTGGATTGGGCTTGAGTCGAGATACCACATCTTCGGCACCTTAAACATCTGTTCCGAATTACAAAAAGGACAAATCCAGCTTGGCACCATAATGTTTGGCGCTGAAACAGAAAGATGCTCCTCAAAGGCCTCCGGAGCAAATTCTGGAAACCATGCAAGTAAAGCTGGATCCAAAACAAAAGAAAATTTATATAAATCTAGACCTATTACAGCAAAGCCAGTGATACCATCCTCCAAGACGAAAATAGACACAGGATATAAAATCCCTCTCAAGAAATAGGACACGGGTACTAGCCCTATTCACCCCATTCCTCATACCCCTCCACCATCTTCACCAGTACCGGTTATACCACCTTCAGACCCTGTAGACATCACACCACAGGGCTCTCCTTGTATACATCCTTATGCAGGGGATGCGGATGACACTTATGGGCAACCACCGATTGATCCATGGGATGATTACAATATAGATCCTCCTACAGACGCAGACCCAGATCTATACCCTGCTAAACCTTCCCCTCCGGATGACAACACCTCGTATCAGAAGTTAATTACCAGGGCTGCCACATACCATGGAGTCACATTACACAAGGAATCTTTGGAAGAAGATTTCTTATTTGAAACTTTAGGAACCACACATAAGACAACGCAGCCGTTACCTATGTTAAAGGGTATGAGGAGGCATGTTGAAGACATTTTTAAAGATCCAGTAAGGCCACGTATTATAACACCCAGGGTGGATAAAAAATATAAGCCCCCACCATCTGACCCAATTTTTATTAGAGGCTTTTTCCTTTAGATTCCTTAGTCATGTCCAATGCTTGTAAAAGAGCAAATTCACAAACTTCAGGTGATGCACCACCTCCAGACAAGGAGTCCAAGCTAATAGATGCCTCAAGCAAAAGAGTGGCTGCACAATCAGCCAACCATTGGCATATAGCCATTACACAAGGTATTTTGTCTAGGTATGATAGTGCCCACTGGGACGAAATGGAAGACCTTCTCCAATATCTCCTAGAGGAGCATATGAAAAGAAGGCAGGAACTGGTACAGGAGGAGAAACTAATTTCCAATTCTTCTATTAGCTGTGCGTTAGACACAACTGATACTGCAGCCAGAAGAGTTAACACTAGTATTCTTCTCAGAAGACCCGTATGGTTAAGAATCTCTGGATTTAAACCAGAAGTACAAAAAACAATTCTTAATGCCCCTTTCGAAAAGGAACATCTTTTTAGTCCTCAAGTGGATAAATCACTTGGGAAAATGAAAAAAGACTCAGAAGTGGCAAAATCTATGGGAGCGCTACAGTCAGCCTCTAACAGAGGCTCCTTTTGCTGCTTTTTATAGGGGAGGCTCAAAAAGTACCTTTACAGATGCCAACACATCTTTCTATAAACCACAGAATCAATCTTCCACCTCTATAGGATTGTACAAAGGTGGTTACAGAGGGAACTACTTTAAAGGTAGAGGTATGCCAACACATACCTCTCCATCTCCCAACAAGCAGTCACTTGATAACAGTTCCCCCCCGATCATCATACACCTGTTTGGGGAAGACTGCATCAATTTCTTCCAATTTGGCAATCAATAACATCAGACAAAAAGGTGTTGGACATTCTCCAACATGGTTATTGCCTGGAGCTTACCAGCAATCCTCCCAATATTCCACCTCGCATTCACAAACTCTAGAGCACCAACAACTGCTCAAACAAGAAGTGCAAGATCTTTTAACAAATGGAGCTATAGAACCAGTTCCAATACAACACCAAGGATCAGGGGTTTATTCACTTTACTTCCTAATCTCAAAAAAGGACGGTTCCCTACGACCAATATTAGATCTCAGACCTTTAAACTTATACATACTTTAAGAACACTTCCATATGTCACACTTCAACAGGTACTTCCCCTCTTACAGCAAGGCTACTTTGTCAACACTAGACTTAAAGGACGAGTACTTTCACCTCCCTATTCACCCAGCACATCGCAAATACCTCAAATTTGTGGTAGTAGCAAACTGTCAATTCAAAGTACTCCCATTCAGAGTAACAACTGCACCCAGAGTATTCACCAAATGTCTAGCAGTAGTATCAGCTCATCTAAGAAGACAACAAATTCATGTCTTCCCCTATCTAGACGATTGGTTCATCAAAGCCAACACACATCTCAAGTGTTTACAGCACACTAAAATTACAATAAATCTTCTTCATCAATTAGGATTCACAGTCCATGCACAAAAATCCAATCTCCAACCAGCGCAGCTGCAACCTTATCTAGGAGCTGTGCTGAACACTCGAACAGGTTTAGCTTATCGCAATGCAACTAGAATTCACAATTTTCAAGCACTGCTGCTACAATTTCCAAACAATCAGTATCTAACAGTAAAAACGTTTTTGCAACTTTTAGGGGTGATGGCATCATGCATTGCCGTAGTACCTCATGCAGGATTAAACATGGGTCCTCTACAAGAATGCTTAACACGTCAATGGACTCAATCACAGGGTCCACTACAAGATCTAGTGCTGGTAGACAGCTGCACCCATTGCTCTCTACAGTGGTGGAACACACAAAACTTATCAAAAGTGCATCCCTTTTTCGACCCTGTTCCACAGATCGTGCTCACAGCAGAGGCATCCCTTACAGGGTGGGGTGCCCATCTAAAACATCTAACAGTTCAGGGTCTATGGGACATCAAACACAAGAGTCTCCACATCAACTACCTAGAGCTTCTAGCTGTTCACCTAGCACTAAAAGCATTTCTACCTCACCTGTTAAGGAAAGTTGTCCTAGTCCGGACGGACAATATGACCGCTATGTACTATGTACAAAAACTGTTTGGGGACACACACTTTACAGTTATCACGCCTCTCTCAGACCGTTTGGCATTGGGCAATACATTACAAAATCAAACTGCTAGCAGAACACCTTCCAGGAACGGACAACGAATTTGCCGACCTCCTCAGCAGGATGCGGCAACAAGTCCACGAGTGGGAACTCCACCCTCAAGTCCTCCTCCCATACTTCCACAAATGGGGATTTCCACAAATAGATCTCTTTGCAACAGCTCATAACTCAAAAAGCCCAAACTTCGCCTCCTGGTTCCCACACCCTCTATCCAAAGGCAATGCCCTATAGATGAACTGGCCAGGGATATTTGCTCACGCTTTTCCACCTCTCCCTCTTCTTTCATTTCTGGTTCAGAAGCTCAGGCAAACATCTCTTCACCCTGATTTTGATAGCTCCCACATAGGCTCGTCAACCATGGTTCACCACACTACTGGAGCTTTCAGTAGTTCCACACCAGAAGCTTCAGCTCAAACTTTCTCACTTAGAACCATGGAGAAATCAGACTTCCAAACCCCAAGGAGCTCAACCTAGCTATTTGGCTCCAGAAGTCATAGAGTTTGGATACTTAAATCTATCAGCATGACAATTCTTAAAGAAGCAAGAAAACCTACCACTGGAGCATGCTATGCAGCAAATTGGAAATATTTTGTTATTTATTGTAATAACCAAACAATTGAACCACTAGATGCTTCTATACAACAAATCATTCGTTATTTATTACATCAGCAACGTGCAGGCCTTGCATACACATCCATATGCCTACACCTTGCAGCAGTGGCTGCAAACCTTCAAAACAGATGTTGCAGGGATTCTGCACAAACACAGAACTATGCGCAGGATTATTTGACCTTGGTGTATAGGGACTGAGTCTTCCTACCACCTTAGTACCCACGAGCCCAGGACTGACTAGCTATAGTGTCTCACTTGCTCTCCTACTCACTCACAGAGAAACAAATGATTAGACACCCCAGAACACAACACTCCCAGATCTTTGAGGAATCGCGGTAACAAGACACACCCTTTCGCTCGCACTCTTGTACTTGTCCACAGTAAGATCTGACAGAGACACAAAATAGTTTAAAATATTTATTTTAACTAACGTGCCCTAACATGCAGTATACGTGCCACAACAAGCAGGAAAATGCATAGTACAAATACAGTCAGCATAGTATCTAGTCCATATAACATGGAGGGAGATGTCATCATGCTAAGAAGCAGTTTTATTATATATTAGAAGATCTCTGGGATTTGTCAGCAGACCCCATACCTTAGCCTATAGATGGTAAATCTACATCATAGGTGCTGTCTCCCTGTTCTCCCTGGAAAGGTCCCTCTCCAAGTGTGTGCTACCTATTCGTGTATTCTACTAAAACCAAAGTACGTTTGTCCAAACCACAGATTCATCAGTATGTTTTGTCTAAGGCCTGGCCAGAACAAAATGACAAGGGGCATTGTTGTTCGACCTTGCACATAATGTTCAGTCAAAATCCCAGGAGCATGCAAAGAGTGAACACAGCGATGAGTTCTCATGTGAAAACAGCCATAGAAATTATTGCAAAAAATAAAGTTGTGTAGCAATGTGCGCAAAGCAGCAGGCAGGCTGCAGCGTGCTCATGCTAACTTAGTGAAGATGACAATGTCCCTATGGGCCACGTGACACCCTGCCCTTGGCCAGGTCGTTAGCATTATGCAAAAACAAAAATCGGAGAGAAGCAGAGGCAAAGCATCTCAGCAGTAACCCAAATAGGATATGTGTGAACAAAACAAAAACATTTGTGTTGCAAATTTAAAAACTAGCCAAATGGGTACACAAAAACACATCCACTCATAGCGAATCTCCAGGTCAGAAATGTTGCGGGAAAAGCGGAATGCCATAAACTCCAGTCTGTTGTCTGAACCTTCCATAGTAAAAAGGTATGCCATCCAATTGTGTAAGTCAAACGAACACACATGCTCCTCCTATCCAGAGGCCATTAGGAGCATGCCAGGGCAACCTGCGTTAACTTCGATGAAACTCCGGTCTATGAGGCGCTGCGCACAAGCACAGGTACTCAAGTCTGCCGTTGGTCCAAGTAGAGGATCACACACCAAGCGCCTACCCATGGAACATTCCTGGTCATGGGCCTTCAACGGACCCATTAACAGTTCGTAATCCAGGGCTCCGTGGGTTGCATTGGAGAGGCAGACATCCAGGGTCCATTAAAAAGGGCATCGGAGACAGTGGAACACAGGTTGCGCGCAGGTGAAGTAGGCATAATGGAAAGTCAGCCAGTAGCTGATGTCAAGAGCTTTCAATGGCATCGCACCAAAAAGTTGGCACATCCGCTCACGATACAGCTGCAACTGGACCGGGTTTGGTAGCTCCACAGATCAAGCAGTCATTACGGAGCAGCAATAGAAGTACAAGTACGCCGCAAATGAGCAGGAGCACCTGGGAAAACCTTCTGAAGGCGCTGGAAAAAATAGAATGGATAAATGCTGGGATGACTCCAGAAATAGTCTGAAAGGAGGTATCTGAAAGAAACACATAGTGATAGATTCCTTACCTTAGAATATCCCCAGGCGTCAGACTGGATCCAGAAAGTTTTCGTCAGCAGTACCCCTGCGCGTCGGTAGGTGGCGTCGTGCGGCTCCGCGTCCGTCGTTGGCGTCGTGGTCGCCGAGATGACGTTGCGGGCGCAACTTAGACGCCGCCCACGCGCGCTGACGTCAGTTCTTTCTTTTTCCGCGTAGCAAGCGCAGATCCGGGAAGAGCAGGAACCCCCAGTCAATTTTTGACTGACTTTTTTGAGGCCTTTTGTCTCTATTTTTCTTCGAGTCATCGACTCCTGGTGCAGTAGGATGCCCGGTTTCAAGTCCTGCGGGGATTGTCACCGCATGAAGTCGGTGACGGACCCGCACCATGTGTCTTTTCTGCCTTGGGCGCGACCACGACCCCAAGTCGTGCCCCGACTGCCGGGCCATGGCGCCGAAGACTTTGCGGGAGCGGTCCCGAAAGTTGCTGGAAGCCCGGCAGTCGGCTCCGCGCCGTTCGAAGTCCCGGTCCAGAGGTAGGTCGAGGGACCGTGCGCAGAGTCATCATCATCGGTCTTCGCGATCCAAGTCTTCGCACTCGGGGTCAGGTAAGACGAAGCATAAGAAGTCGAAGAAACGCCATCGTTCTTCGACTTCCACTTGCCGGTCGCACAAAGCGGCTGAGGGTGTGGGTGGTGCCACCCCCGCGGCTCCGGCAGAGCCTATGCAGTCGCCGCCCGACTACCCGCCCTTCCCGGGGTCGTCGGCGACTCCGGCCCAAATACAGGAGTTCCTGTCGGCCATGGCTCGCCTCTTTGGGCCGTCGGGTCCCGCCGGTGCGCCTTCGGGCCCCGCGGTCCCGCATGGGTGTCCTCGCGTTTCCTCGCCGGCGGCCCCGGCGTCGCTGTCGGCTCCGACCCCAGCGCCGCAGGACACCCTTAGATCCAGGCCTGGATCCCAGTCGACGCCGGTTGACCTTGTTACGACTCCACCGGCACCAGTTCTGACGCCGCCCGCTCCTCGGGACGACGTCGACCTCAGTTTCAGCCCAGAAGTGGACGCGGCGTCGAGCCGGCGTCGATCGATGCCGTTCTCGACGTTGCTAGGGGATTTTTATCCCCATGTCCCTGCTCCTTATTTTAGACCTGTTGAACAGCCTGAGGAGCAAGGGGAGGACTGGGAGGGGTCTGAGGACCCTCTCGCTGCAGCCTGCGAGTCTGAACAGGACTGGGCTGAGGAATTGGGGGACGCCAGTGGTCTGGATACCTTACCAGACCTTGGCATGCTGTCTCCTCCTACCGTGGCTACGGAGGAGGGTGCTATTTATGCTGTGGTGTTGCGTAGGGCGGCCGAGGCCCCTACACCTCGAGCTCCCTACTGTGGCCGTCAGGACTAACCTCCTGACAGAGGTGCTTCTGCGGAGCTGCTGCTTCCTTTCAATGAAGCCCTTTCTGACGTTCTTTTGGGCACTTGGTCCAGGCCCACCACAGGTGCTCCTGTGGATAGGAACGTGGCCATTTTCCTCTCCCAACACCCCACCCCGAGAACTTGGTTGTCCAAGCCTCTGCTTCCCCAACCGCCTTCCCTTCCGCACCACCGGATAGGGAATCCAAGAAGCTGGATCAGTTTGGGAAGAAGATTTTTTTCTTCCACCAGCTCTGCGGTCCGTGAACACTGCATGCCTCTTGGGTCGTTATTCCCACTCTCTGTGGGATATGGTGGCGAACGTGCTGCCCCAGTGTCCGGAGGAGGCCCGGCCTGCTCTCTCCCAGGCTGTTGCAGAGGGGAGAGACGCAGCAAAGTTCATGATTCGTTGTGGCCTAGACACCGCCGACTCACTGGGCAGATCGATTGCAACGACAGTGGCGGTTCGCCGTCACGCCTGGTTGAGGACCATTGGATTTTCGGGGGATGTCCAAAACACCCTTATGGACATGCCCTTTGATGGCCGTCGCCTTTTCGGAGACAAAGCGGACAGCGCGTTGGAGAGGATTAAGGACTCACGGGCTACGGCCAAGTCCTTGGGACTCTTGGCAGTCCGCCCTCCTCCACCTTCTGCTTTTCGCTCCTTTCGTGGCAAAGGAAGGGGCGCCCGCATCGTTTGCAACAGAGCCACAGGCCGGCGCAGCAATCATCCCAGCGCGGCCGCGGGTTCCACCGTGGCGGACCAAGGGGCCAGCGGGCGGGTCAGTCCACCACCACCCCGGCCACCACTGCCTCCAAACCTTCCTAGTCCGAACTTTCAGGCCCATCAAACGCCAGTGGGCGGCAGGCTTCGCCATCACCTCCCCCACTGGCGCACCATCACTTTGGACAGGTGGGTTTTAGAGATAGTCCGGAGGGGCTACTCCCTCCCTTTCGAGACTACCCCTCCAGCCATGCCACCTCAGTACCACCGCATGTCGGGGGATCACTTGGTGCTTCTTCAGCAGGAAGTTGCGGCCCTCTTGGCCAAGGGAGTCATCGAGCGCGTTCCGACGCTAGAAGTAGGTCGTGGTTGCTATTCCCACTACTTTGTGGTGCCCAAGAAGGACAAAGGCCTGCGTCCTATCTTAGACCTCCGGAACATCAATCGCTTCCTCCGCAAAGAGAAGTTCAAGATGCTCACTCTAGCTCAGGTCTTGTCTGCTCTCGACCCACAAGACTGGATGGTGGCGCTGGACTTGCAGGACGCCTATTTCCACATCCCCGTCCTGCGAGTCCACCGGCGTTACCTACAGTTCACGGTAGGCCACGAGCACTTTCAGTTCACCGTGCTCCCCTTTGGCCTTACCAGCGCCCCTCGGGTGTTCACCAAGGTGATGGCCGTGGTCGCAGCTCATCTGTGCAGATCAGGGGATTCAGTCTTCCCCCTATCTCGACGACTGGTTGTTGAAGGCGGGCTCGCCCCAGGCAGTCGTCTCCCACCTCCAGACTACGGCCGACCTCCTGCACTTGCTGGGGTTCTCCATCAACGTGCCGAAGTCGCACCTGATCCCCTCTCAGAAGCTCCTCTTTATCGGAGCGGTTCTGGACACGGCGCAGTTTCTGGTCTATCCTCCCGAGCAGCGAGTCCGGGATATTCGGGCTCTGATTCCAATCTTTCAGCCCTGGTCCCGGGTTTCGGTCAGAGTGACTCTGAGGCTGCTGGGCCTCTTAGCCTCCTGCACCCTGCTGGTCAATCATGCCAGATGACATATGCGGGCTCTGCAGTGGGACCTAAAGTTCCAGTGGGCGCAGCATCAGGGGAACCTGTCCGATCACGTCCAGATCTCGGAGGGCACTGCACGACAGTTGCAGTGGTGGCTCACGAACCGGCATTGGGTCGACGGCAGATCCCTCTCCCTTCCCCAACCGGAGTTTACAGTGGTGACGGATGCGTCCCTCCTGGGATGGGGCGGCCACATGGGAGAGGCGGAGATCAGAGGCCTCTGGTCTCCGGCGGAGTCCCGGCTCCACATCAACCTTCTGGAGCTGCGGGCGATCCGGCTTGCACCGAAGGCATTCCTTCCCTCTGTCAAGGGGAGAGTAGTGCAGGTGTTCACAGGCAACACCACCGCCATGTGGTACTGCAACAAACAAGGCGGAGTGGGGTCGTGGACCCTCTGTCAGGAGGCTCTGCGTCTCTGGACATGGCTGGAACATCAGGGCATGTCCCTGGTGGTTCAACACCTGGCAGGTTCTCTGAACGCCAGGGCGGACGAACTCAGCCGCAGGTGCATGCTCGATCACGAATGGCGTCTTCACTCTGAGGTGGTGCAAGGTCTCTTTCAGCAGCGGGGAGAGCCTTGGTTCGATCTATTCGCCACCGAAAAGAACGCGCAATGTCATCAGTTCTGCGCGTTGGATTTTCCAAGGCGGCACTCGCTCGGCGACGCTTTTCGTCGCAAGTGGAGTTGCGGTCTGTTGTACGCCTTTCCGCATATACCACTTCTGCCCAGAGTGCTGAAGAAGATCAGGCGCGACCGGGCCCAAGTCATTCTTGTGGCTCCGGACTGGGCTCGAAGAGTATGGTATCCCGAGCTACTCAGTATGAGCATCGATCCTCCGATCAGACTGCCTCTTCGGGAGGATCTTCTGTCGCAGCAGCAGGGGACGGTCCTGCACCTGAACCTGTCCAGCCTCCACCTCTTTGCGTGGAGATTGAGCGGCGGCGGTTGATTCCTTTCGACTTGCCTCCTGTAGTTTGTGACGTTATTCTGGTAGGCAGGCGTCCCTCTACTAAAGTGGTATACGCCTACAGGTGGAACAAGTTTGAGGCATGGTGCACAGCAAAGGCTGTGGATCCCCTTTCTGCCCCTCTTTCTGAGGTCCTACTGTTCCTTCTCTCTTTGGCCCGGCAGGGCTCTGCTCTGGGCACTATCAAGGGCTACCTTTCTGCAATTTCTGCCTTTCTCAGGCTACCTGATCAGCCCTCTCTTTTCAAGTCCCCTGCTGTAAATAAATTTCTCAAAGGCATTACACACCTTTTTCCTCCTATTCCTTTCGTGATGCCTCAGTGGGACTTGAATCTGGTTCTTACATACTTGATGTGCACTCACTTTGAGCCTCTCCACAACTGTCCTCTTCGTCTCTTGACATTGAAGACTGCCTTCCTGGTGGCCATCACCTCCGCTAGGTGGGTGAGTGAGCTCCAGGCTCTTTCTTGTAAGCCTCCTTTCCTTTCAGTCCATCCGGACAAGGTTGTGCTCAGGCCCCGTCCTTCCTTTTTGCCAAAAGTGGTTACGGCCTTTCACATTGGGCAGACTATTACCTTGCCCACCTTCTTTCCGCCTCCGCATCCTTCCAGAGAGGAAGAGAGGCTCCACCGTCTGGACCCAAAACGTGCGCTCTCATTTTATCTCAACCGCACACAGCAGTTCCGGGTGGATGACCAGCTCTTTGTTGGCACCAAGAAAGGTCGGGCGGTACACAAGAGAACTATCTCCCGCTGGGTTGTCTTATGTATCAAAGCCTGTTACTCTTTGGCTAAAAAAGAGCCTCCGGTGGGGCTGCGTGCTCATTCCACCAGAGCTACTGCAGCCACTACTGCATTGGGACGTGGTGTCCCCTTACAAGACATCTGTCAGGCAGCCACGTTGGCCTCGCTGCACACGTTTACCAAGCATTATTGCCTGGACAGCCAAGTCCGGAGAGATGGCTTCTTTGGCCGTTCTGTTCTCCGTGACTTTTTGGTGTGATCTTAGTTCGCAGACCCACCACTGGGGTTGGTATTGCTGGGGTATCTATTCTAAGGTAAGGAATCTATCACTGTGTTTCTTTCAGATGAACAAGTTACTTACCTTCGGTAACGATGTATCTGTAAGAAACATTAGTAGTGATAGATTCCTTACCGCCCCACCCATCCTCCCCGTTCTGCGAACAGATTTCTAGGGTTAAGGTCATCCCTTTCAGGGCCCTAGTTTCCATGCACCAGTGGTCAGTATCTTGCATGGCTCTGCGTTCCTGGCGCGGAAAGTCGTGTACAGAACTGACAGCGCGCGCGGGCGGCATCTAAGTAGCGCCCGCGACGTCATCGCGGCGACCACGGCGCCAACGACGGACGCGGAGCCGCACGACGCCACCTACAGACGCGCAGGGGTACTGCTGACGAAAACTTTCCAGATCCAGTCTGACGCCTGGGGATATTCTAAGATAAGGAATCTATCACTACTAATGTTTCTTACAGATATATTGTTACCGAAGGTAAGTAACTTGTTCGACAAGGCTTGAACCCACTAGTTTAAAAAAGTGGGCTAGGCCCTCAGTATCAGACGCATTAAATATTTGGTGAATTAATTCTCCAAAATGGAGTGGGAGATTCGTGTTTAGCAGTGAGTGAATCTCACTTGCGGTTCTCGCCATCTGCAATTCGAAGGTCTCACGAGCTGATGTGTGAGCCACTTCCTGTTGAAACAATAGCGCTTTGAGTCTGCTTAGCTTATTGAAATCTGTTATCAAAGTTGGAATGGAAGGCCAAAGCAAACTATCTACAATCCCATGCGGGGGTGGAAACAGGCCCTTGATGCAACATGTAACACGTTGGGAAACTGTTACTATATACGGGACGCCTGCCCGTAAGCCGCAGCAGTCGTGGTTATTTAAAATAAGATAACTTCCATTAGAAAGCAAAGTTAGCGTGGGAATAATAGCTGGGACAGGGGTACCTTTTAAAAAAACAAGCCAGATTAGCGGCCAAAACGTTGCTGGCTCTGTGAAGTTTAACTTGTTTACAGACTAGGGAATGTCCTACTCTGGAATCGCAATCCTCCCCTGTAAGAAAAACTTCCTTATCCGCTCGTTGACATCTAAAGGTGAAAGGCAACGACCATAATTCAAATCTACCAACCAGATAATGTTTAATGCCGGCTGTAAACTGAAAAAGTGAGATAGGCAGTGAAATAACCCCATGTATTAACCATACAGCTGAATCAGTCTCTGCCACAGAAAATAACTGTTCGAATTGTTCAATATGTAACCATGTGTATGTTGCATCTGTCTTCAACATTAATTTCTGCTTATCAGTCAAATGGCAAAAACAATGCGGAAGCATTGAGGTAATCCTATGGCACTTTTCCACTTTTGAGTGTCTAAGGTCCAAGCAAATTGCATTACAGAACATAACTGATTTTGACCATAATACAAAACAGACACTTCATTTTGAACAATGTCAATGACTGACGATACAATATTATCCAAAGTATGTATCCAGGAAGACAGTGTATTAATGCGGTTATCGACTACTGCAAGTACTTTTTCTAAATTAGCTTAGTCTATTTGGCGCAGGCGCACCGCAGCTTCCATTTACGATAGCTTCCAAAATTCATTATATGCTGCATAAACAAATCGTTTTGCTCGAGGAGACTTTGGACCTAAAAGAAAATCAGCAAGGTCAATATCACCCAACAAGAGAGAAAGGTGTTGTTTCACAGATGACAATGTGGAATGTTCTAACCATTGTTGACATAATTTACCCACAGAATATGTGGTAACAGTATGGGAATGTGGAAAACGTGGGTCAGGTCTACTTTGGGTAAACCCTTTTTTGGTATTCAAAAAGCGTAATTGACATGCATTTGAGCTCGTTGGCCACAATAACCATCCCAAGGGGTCAATACTCGAAGAGTTGAGAGAGCCATTCTGAAACATGATAGTCAAGTCCTCAATCGTGTAGCTAGTGTGTGTTTGCCACATGTCATAAGCAGCCAATGACGGAATGGCGGGAGAATTTAGATTTTTAGCCGTGGCTAATCCAAAACAAGTAGTCTGCTGTACCGTCTCATTTAAAAATATGAGATGAGACGTTAACAAACATGCGCGATGCAATGACTCAGTGCCCTGCACCTGCCAATTTTTAGTACCCCAAATGGATTTTAAATCGACCGTGTCCTTCCAGTAATCATAACCTTTCACGGACAAATTAGTTATGAAGGACAAGGAGTAGACCAATTTGGTATGGGTCAGCATAAATATGGTTTGGGTGGGTATGTACAATTTATAAAAATAGGACGCAGGGTCAGAAAGATTGTAACCGGTGAAATACACAAATTTACTCAGTTGGGTTTGTGAGCTCCCCGGCAACGGGGTTAGGCAATGTTCCCACTGGGTATAATTAAAAAATGGTCTCAGAGTATTAGTCTTGTGTAAAAAATGATGACCCTAATGTTGGAAACAGAATAAATCTGCATAATTTGCTGAATGCAAATACAAATCTTCAGTGTCAAAGCGGATAATTTTTCAAATCAGAGAACAAGGAATGAACAGCGTGAACATCCCAGTCATCAGAGTGTATACCAGGCAAAACCACATCTACTAATGAAACGCGAAAAACGTATGGAATGTTCACAATTTCGGTCGTGCATGGACATCGAATGGTACTTTATCCCAAACAATGCCATCAACAACTGGGAATGCTGAAATATTAACTAGGGCTTGATCTCTTTTCATTTTATGTGATGAAGTGTGAGGGGCCAGAACTCTGTTAACCAAGTTCACAGCAGTGTGTTCAGGTATGTAATGGCCATTAATTTACAGAAAAAACACAGTCACAAACCCAATCCACATGAAGAGGAACACCATCCAGACGTATGTCCAGGGCGGGACTAGGTAAGTCTTTTTGAACCAGGAGATGAAAAGAGTAACACATGTAGGGGGCTCTGCCACAGATGATGACAACGAAGATTTATCAGAAGAAAAGCTATTACGGTCCGTATAGTAACCACTGGACCCCAGCTGAAACAACGGGGGCTGTTCTTCATTGAAAGGTGAATTAATTGTACATTCAGGAATGTCAATTATAACATCAACTGGGGGAGAAGAATACTCATTATCCGCTGTTGTCGATGTAGTAGGTAAAACAGGCAACAAATCAATTTAAGACTTCATCTCCCCCTCCATTTGTGGGGGGACTAGAAGAAACAGAAGCCACCGGATTCAATGAAAGATCTCAGCGTGGAATGCTTGCAGGGATACTATTCAGTATCTGCCATATGGTGTAGCTTGACATGTTCGATGGAAATGTAACAATTCTCCTTGCGACCAGGTAGTGGAGGCAGAATCACAGTACGGGTGCCTTTCAAACCAAGGACCCGTGGACTCGTGGTGCACGGTATGAAGGACCAAATTTATTTTTGTTCTCCACCTTCTCTTGGACCAGATCTCCAACTTTAGGAAGCCAGCCAGAAACCGGAATCAGCACCGCTGCATCGGTGGAAGAGGGCAAATGGACTTTTGCTTATGAACCACGAGCCTTTTGTAGATCCTGTAACATAGCAGAATGGTTATCTACGTCAAATGTTGCGGCAGCCACCACAACGCCTAGACCATCAAGGTCTGGACAAACATTTTAATGCCAAAGAGCATTTCGTATGGCGTCCGCCCACCCAGAGATCTTCTTAGGAGATTAAGTGCACGTTGAACTTCATATAGATGAGTCAACCAGCCCCTGCCAGTACCTAATACCATAGCTGTTAAAGATTGCTTTAAGTCACGGTTCATCCGCTCCACAACAGAATTGCCATCAACCGATATGGAGACGAGAATTGCAACTGCACTCCCAGAGACTTCATCTCATCCCGGTAAGCCTTAGAGGCAAAAGCAGGACCTTGGTCAGAATGGAAGGTGCCACAGGCAAATGTCCTGACAAAGACATGCAAATCCTTTATAACAGTTTGAGCGTCAGCACTACGTTGCGGCCAAACCCAAAGGAATCTAGTGCATGAATCCACTGAAACGAAGATACTTAAAAGCATTATCAGATGTCAAAGGACCGCAGTGATCAAGATAAATACAACCAAATGGTTGATTGGAGATGTACAGTTGAGTGTGGGGCGGATGTGAAACAGTTGAAGGCTTAATCTGTCGACAAATGTCACAGGAAAGAGCATATTTACGTGCCTTTTGGTATAAACACCACCACCAAAAACGTTGCTGTAAAAGGGAAATAGTCGCTGTCACTCCCCAATGGATGGAGTAGTCACAAATGGAATTTGATCAGACGACAAGTGGTATGTGTAGCGTGAAGGGAAACCTTTGGGAAACTCCGGTCCCTCCTTCGCAGATGTAGCCGCTAGAATATCATCAATTTTAGTCACGGACCTAGTGACTGCTGCTACTAAACAAGTGGCTACTGCAGATTTGGCTGCCTCATCAGCCAGCGAATTACCAACAGCGTTTGCTCCCACACGTTGATGGCCCAAAGTATGAATAACGTGTGAGTGGCAAACGTTCCTTTAGAACGGCCACTCGAACCCAAAGCGTTTGTGCTTAATTGTGCTACCTTTAGAATCACGAAAATCATTTTGTGTCAGGAAAAACAAATTGTCATTGAAGGATCGTACACACTAAAACGAATTACACAGTACAAGTGTAGGAACATCAGGATCAGAGAATTCAAGAGCCAAAACCAAAGCATGTAGCTCCGCCAATTGAGCTGTGCAATCTCCAAGAGACTGTGTGCGCACCAAGGATGATTTAAAATCCCCATCAACAATCGAGCCTGCCACAATGGCGCAAGCTTCAGAATAAGCATGTTTAGAACCAATGGCTGGGTGTGCAGATCCATCAGTGTAAGTTATGCATTTATACTGATCAAGAGGGAGTAATGATAAAGGAGGATGAACATGTTCATATTGTAAAAACTCCTGTGTTTTCAAAGAAGGGTCAAAGATAAAGTTGACATCAGCCGACGTCAAAGAACTAGCCCATTGTATCCAACGTGGATGCAAGGCTTTGGAATTTGGGACACTAGCCTTTGTGACTGCTTCTAAAGCAGGCACGGGCGAGACCATGAAAATGCTTTTACCCTGAGCCAAAGAACGTTCTTTCAGAATTGCCATCTGGACAGCTGTCAACATTTTTTTCTGTAGAAGAGAAACGCATCTCAGCTGGAGTATACAAATGAGATTTATAAGCAATGGGGACAGTGTGCCCCTCATTGATCGTCAAGTAAGTAAAGTCTAATGACCCTGGTACAATCCTTATGACCAAATTTGTAGAATTGTCTCAAGTTAACAAGATGTTGGTCGCAAGCAGATTGCAGAGACCGAAGAATAGCGGTATGTTCCGGAAGCCAACTGGAAGACGAAAAAGAAGGTTGTATCAATGAGTAAAGAGGTTTGATACGCTGGGCATAATCAGAAATGTATGTCCTCCCAAAATTAAAAAAAAACCCAGCAAAGACTGCCATTTTTTAAGGGTAGAGGGAGGCTGCAATGGAGCACATTTCTCCCAAAAATGGGGAGCCAACCCCCTACCTTCGTTATTGAGTTCATAACAAGGAAAAGTACTGCCAAAAAGGCAATGTACGATTTCCCAAAATTAAATTTGTAGCCTAACGATGCAAAATGTGTGACAGTGCGATCAACGCGCATCAGATGAGGATTCATCTCATCATCAGTCAAATGTCATCCAGCGACAATAGGCATGATGGACGAGGTGGCGCACTAATGTAATGCTCTAGATCTGAGAGGAAGGGTAAATGTTACGTTTTCGGTTTTTTCTCTCCCCTGTTATATCAATGCTATGCTGGAAAATATTTAAGATTTGACCACCAAGACATCGCATCTGCGGTCAGCGCACTGGACTTGAATCTGACACTAGCAGCTGAGATGCATTACGCAACAACTGTACCCCAAACAGCTTTAATGTATAAATTGCACTGTGTTGCGGATGTATAAAGTGTTGTGGAAAAAATAAAAAATTTAATAAAACAAATTTAAACAAAAAAAATCAGTCAACTGTCATCAACATACGAAAAGGCATCAGGGTCAATCTTGTGTAAAATTGAAGCAATGTGTGCTGCAAACACGCCATGGCTATTCTTATATCCCATAGGCAATCTTGTATATCGTCTCTGATTGCCTAACTCACTGAATGCAGTCAAATCACGACTCTCAGGAGCCAAAAAATGGCTGAAGAAGCCGTTGGAAATATCCAAAGTAGTTTTATATTTTTTGCAAAATATGTTGTTTACTAACGCAGAGCTATGTGTGTTCTGAACCGCAAAGTTACGAACATGACTGTACAAATGTACTTAATCTAAAACTATACAATATGAACCGTCCGGTTTCAATATCGGAAAAAGAGGATTATTCATCGACGAAACACAGGGTTCAATCACACCCTGGTATTGCAATTGAGTCAAAATGTCTCTTACGGACGCCTTCGTGTCACGTTTAATTGGATACTGTGGTTGGGGCTGAGGTGTAGAATGTAAAGGAATCACATGAACCGGGGAATCCTCGTCCCAAACTGCCGGATTGCGGTATAAAGCTAGAGCTAAGGACAATGCCCATTTTGAGGCATAAGCCAATTTATCGTCATCGGGTACTGTTAGAAATGGGATGTCTGGTTGGCTAGGGCTTGCGCCTAAGCCAGGCAGAAACCACCACTTTAGTCAGGGCAAGGGAGTTGCACGCTGAAGATAACCCCTGCTCACCCCCTTGGTAGCTTGGCACGAGCAGTCAGGCTTATCCCAAAGGCAATGTGTAAAGCGTTTGCGCAACACACACACACACAGCAGCAACACACTAGGCGCACCACAAAAGGAACTCCACACAAGGTTATATCAAAAATAGCATTTGTATTATCATCTCCTTGTGTTTGCTTTGTTCGCCCTAAGTTGGCAGGGTATGCCCAGACGTGGGTCCCTTGCTCACTTTGCCACTGGATTCAAGCTAGCCTGGCTGATGAGGGCTGTTAGCCCGAAACCGGTCCCAGGATGCTTGTTTCCGGTACAGGGAAGACATGGCTTGGCAGTTCGGGCTGGACTGTTCCCACGAGGCACAGGGTCAAGACTGATTTGCATATAGCTGTGTCTGAACTGGGGTGGCGCAGTGAGCTAAAGAACGATGATGGATTCAACCCAGATCTGTGACTGGGGGTGAGTGTCTGAAAAGTTTCAGCGATCCGTCCGTCATCTCCTTGTGTTTGCTTTGTATTATCATAAACACATTAGAAACATAATCACACATTTACACTGTGCCAACGGGCACCAGGCAATATTCACAGGGGATTATATACAGGACCGGGCCAATCGGGCCACTGTCAGAACCATCAGAACAGGTAAGTAAATATGAAACACAACCAGTAACTACTGGTACCATAGTGACCTAAGCATTATCATATTAGCATTAGACACCATCCTAAAATATCATAACATGACATTAGGCGTAAACACATTAGGCCCAAACCTCATCAGCAGAAACACATAACGCATTAGGCCTCACGCGCTGAAACTGACCCCATGCCAACTGGCCTTCTCAGAGGGCTCAAATGCCCTATGTCCCAAATGTCAGGGCTGGCTGCCAATGCAGCAGAATCACAAGCGCGCAATTGCACTGGCACCACTGTGCCTCCTGGGTCCCCACTGGGACTCTTAGCACCGAACTGGCCTAAACGTAGCAGCTGCTGCTAATTGCGGTGCAGCTGTGCAGAGACTGTGGCCACTGGCACTCACTGTGCCCTCTGGGCCCCCACTGGGGCTTTCTCCAACAAATGTGCCAATCGTTGCAGCTGCCCGCTCTGGTGCGGCGCAGCTGGGGAACCAAAGGGGGGCACTGGGGCCCCGCTCTGGGACTCTCAACACAAGAATTGCCCCCAACGTTGCAGTTGCCCGCTGCGGCGGCGCAATTGAGAACCATAAATCAGGCACGGGCACTACTGTGCCCTGTGGGCCCCACTGGGGCTCCACCACAAATATTACCCCCACGTTGCAGCTGTCCGCCACGGCGGTACAGCCGTGAGAAAAACCAAGAGGCACTTTCAGGCGGGTACACAGGTCTCTAAGAAACAATGGCCCCCAACGTTGGAGCTGCCCGCTCTCCTGCGGGACCGCTCAGGATACCAAGCCGACACTAGGTAAAGTAACCGGGGCTGCTCGGGGACTCTGCTCCTCTCCTCGCGTCACCGGTGATCTCTGCGGCCTTCCTCCCCCTCTGCCAGGTGGGGGAAGGCTGAAAACGCCACCACTGGAGCCCGCGAGACTCCGTCGCCTCTCACCGGGGCTTCCTCTGGCCAGTACCGCGGGGCTCTCCCACGCTCACGGGAGCCCCGCACAGACTTCCGGCAACACACGGTAGGCCCCGCCCACAACCAGGCAAAGCCGCCTGGCTTCCGGGTCGCCGCGCTAGATCGCGGCGGCTCCTTTGGCAATTTTAATATGCGGGGTGGGATCCCGCCGAATGGGCACAAAAGTGGGGTGGGCACCCGCCTTTAAAATAATCATAAAGTGGGGTAGGCTCCCGCCGGAGATGCACCAATGCGGGGTGGGCTCCCGCTCCTTTCCACAAGCTCGGGGGAACCCCTCACGCCGGGGTTTCCTCCAGGAAACGTCCCGCAGCGCAACACTGCTTGGCAGTCATGTGGAGTGGGCTCCCGCTTCAAATCAGCAGCGCAGGGGGAATCCCACACGCCGGGATTCCCTCACAGCCTCGCGCTGCAGATAAGCCAGCTCCTCTCTCCTGGCAGATTAAGTACAGCGCTCACAAGGCGCTATGCCCACAGTTCCTGGAAGTCCTTAAAGTTCAAGGGGGCAAAGCTGGGCCCAGGCAGGCCAGCACACAGGGCCCTCCAGCAGGGAGGCAGTCCCTTGTGGCGGTTCCTCCTGGAGCCCAGCAGCAGCAAAGCCCCAGCAAGCACAGGAACAGCTCCACTCATGGGGTCACAGCCCCTATATTTATATCACACATTCCTTTGTCTGCCCTGGCACAGGGCTTGGGGGAACCAGCAAAAACTGGTTCAGGGGGGAATTGGAGCACTCTGTTTACCATGCTCCTCTTCCCCTTTGTCAGGTTGGGGCTCGGTGATCAGACACACCACAGGGGGCGGAGCCAGCATTGTACAGGGCAGGCACAATCCTATTCAGGCTCAGGGGACTACTCCCACTACTCCAAATGTAGATGTCCTATTCAGTCTAGCGCTGACTCGCCCTGCCCCTCCTGGAGGCACACACACACACCTCACCAGCCCCTGTCACTCAAAAGCCAGACATGCAATTCACATCAGGCAGGCAGACCCATAGCACACAGAAATGCCAACTTCTAAAAGCGGCATTTCTAAAATAGTTATAATAAATCTGCGCACACCATTGCGCAGCATTTATTATCACTATTCCAAATATACCAATCTTGACCACGCTGCGCCTCTCTTATCAGGAATTACCACTGAAACACTTATCAGGGAATCCCCAATGCATTCCTATGGGAGGGCAGCCCCACAGTAGTGAGAAACCAAAAATGGCTGTTTGTCACTACCAGGACATGCCACACACTTAAGGTACATGTCCTATCTTTTACCTACAATGCACCCTGCCCATAGGGCTAGATAGGGCCTACCTTAGGGGGTGACTGACATGCAGTAAAAGGGGGGGTCACAGACATGGCACACACTTTAGGTGCCACGTCACAGCGGCAGTAACACTGCGCGCACAGGCCCTTCAATGGCAGAGGCCTGAGATAGGTTTGAAAGTCTACTTTGGTGGGTAACGCAATCAGCGCTGCAAGCCCACCAGTAGCATTTAATTTACCAGCCCTGGGTATATGAGATACCACTTTACAAGGGACTGACAGGCAAATTAAATAGGCCAAACAGGTGTAGACCAATCTTACCATACTTAACACAGAGAGCACACGCACTTTACACTGGATAGCAGTGCTAAAGTGCCCAGAATCCTAAAACCACCAACACCATGTCAGAAAAAAGGCTAGGAGAAAGGCAAAAAGTTTAGGGATGACCCTGCAAAAAGGGCCAATTCCAACACACCCCCCTTCCAGCCAAAACGCAGGGTAGACCAATCACCACCTTGATGGGCTTCCCTGCCTTGGGCGATAAAACGCGGGCCCGCAACTGCAGGGGCACACTCCAGTTCTACGCCATTCTGAACCCATGTAGTTCCTTCTGTCAAAGCTCCCAGGACCAACTAAGCTACCCCACTGGTACTCCCTAGTTGTCCAAGGCCAGGACCAGGCCCTAGGCCATCCAGATGTATCTGGTCCTTGCCACCTCACAGGGTGGGGGGCGGTAGCCCCAGGCACATAGTACCCACTCTCCACTCTACCCCTCATCAGGGCAGTTCTAAACTGCCACTGATCCTCCAGCCTAGGGTCCGCACCCTCAGGCTGACCAGAAGTCACGGGCGAGGCTCTCCTCCCCCTACCTCTCCTTCTAGGATTCCGCACTCTCCTCCTTTGAGAGGCACCCTCAGAACACAACTCTCCCACCAGTTCAGGACCTCTCTCCAGCAACTGGTCTCCCAACCTAGGGTCTAAACCCTCAGGTTGCACCGGGGTCAGAGGCGAGGACTCCCTCCCTCTGCACCCCCTTCCAGAGTGCTGCAACCTCCCAACTGGAGTGATACCCCTGGAAGCCAAACCGGTCAGGACACTGGTTACAGATGCCCTTCCCTCCAGGTCAGGCAGATCCTGAACCTGGCCTCCCAACCTTGGGGCTGAACCCAGCGGCTGAGCACTTGCCTGGCACGCCAGGACTTCTGGGGACTCACACAGTATCCCCTCGGTCAGGACACTGATTACAGATGTCCTTCCCTCCAGGTCAGGCAGAACCTGAACCTGGACCTGGCCCAGGGACTAAACCCTGTGGTTGAACACTTGTCTGGCACACCAGGACTTCTGGGGACTCGCACAGTATCCCCCTGAGGGTAACACATGACTCATGTGTCGTGTGACAGTCTGCCTGGCGCAGATCTCACGACCCCTGTCCATCTGACAGTGCGCGAAGATCCCCCATGACAGAAGTGGTGTCACCATGGTCACTACTAGGAGACTCAGCCCTTCTGGCCGGTCCCTGACCCACTGGTTCTTCCACTGGGGAACACATCCCCCTCTCACCCCTCAATCTGGACTTCTGCACCCTCCCAACTGGAGCGGCACCGCCAGACACCAGAACCACTGGAGCTCCATTTACAGACGCTCCAGGTTCTCCTGACACTGGGAGATCCCCCCTCAAATGGCCTACTAGTACAGCCTAGGCCCCCAACCTGGTGTTCCTTTAGGGAACCCTCCAGGCCCTGAGACTGGGTTTCGGGCACCTTGGGGGACACAGTCCCACACTCACTCCCTCTCCACTGAGACAGGACGTGAGCCCCTACACCCCTCCCACTACACTGGGACCTAGCTGGGCTACTCTGAACCTCTTCCACCACACAGGACCTGAAGATACCTGAGCCACTCCTTTTGGGCTCACTCCCCAATGCCTCTTCAGACCCTCTAGCACACAGCCAGAGGTCTGCCTCCCGTGCAAGCTCCCTGGGATCAGAGAACTTACACCCCAACAGGTGTTGGCGTGACCCCGGAAAACAATTACTGAATATGTGCTATCTGACAACCAGATTGAACAGCCCTTCAAAATCATTTGCCGTGCTACCCCTCACCCAACCTTCCAGTGTATCACAACACTCATCCACAAACTCCCCCCAAGACTGGTGAGACAGTTTCTTACTGCCCCTGAACCTCAACCTATACCCTTCAGGTGTGACACCCTCCTCCTGGGAACTAGGTACCATCTTCTGGGCTCTGGGAGTGGGACTTCCTACACTGGAATCACTTCTGCTGCCACCACTGGACCCCACCCTCACTGGTGAATCCAGACAACTAAAACTACTCTCATGGGACAATCTACCCTCCAGAGCTAGTTTCTCTCTGGCGAACGCCCTCTCTGCCTTCGCCATCCTCTCCTGAGCTAAGACCCTCTCAGTCTCTAGCTTTTTCTCTTCAAGGCTCACTGCCCTGAGACTCAACTCCTGAGCCAACAATGCCTTTTTCTCCTCCAAGGCTCTCTGGGCCTCCCTGTGCCCCGCATCCAGCTGCGCTAGCCCCATGGCATGCTCCAATTTGAGCTTCTCTAAAGCCAGCTGATGCTCCCTCTCCTTAGGGATGACCCTGCAAAAAGGGCCAAGTCCAACAGGTACGTATTGTGAAAAACTGGGTAGAACAACATCTTCCCCTCTGGAGGAAGGTAGGACAAAAAGGGGAGGCCAATCCACCTTCACCAATAAAATATCATAAGATGAAGTTAGATCTTCCCAAAAGACGGCCTTAATCGGGCGTCTAATATCGCCTTCAATTTGGAGGCTTATTTCAAAAAGCCTATCAGGAGGGGCAACTCGAGTATCAGCTGTCTCTACAGTAATGAGTGTCAGTTGCTTTCGCCTCCAGACGCGGGTGGAGTGTCTGCAGCACTATGGTAACATCTGCTGCGCTGTCGAGGAGGGTTCTCACTGTCTGAGGCATACTTTGCTGTCAAACTTACTAGGAGAACGCCTGGGAAAGGGCTCTCTTGTGTTTTATTATCACTCACGTCGTTTTTTTAAACTTGTTTTGCTGTGTTGTCAAATCACATAGGAAGCAATATCTTTTTAAAAAAAGGCAAAACCAAGGATACTCCTCATTTGTGTTTACCTGCCGGTTGGGTTGGCGTCCCTCCCCGTTCCAGCGCGGATTCTTCCGTTTGTTTGGAGGGAGGTGCCACCCACCGGAAGTCAGGTCTATCCACTTCCGCACTCCACCACTATCGAGGTTAGCGTTTCAGACTACCCTCACTATAAGAGGATATGCCTAAACAGACGCGCAGCGGACGCGCGCAGCGGGCGCACCGCTGGCGCGCCTAAGGCAAGCCCGTCTGCGCCCATCCGCGGCCGACCGGGGCCAGGGGCCACAACCCCTGCCCGGTTCTCCACTCATATTAGGAGCTATAGCCCCAACTCCCTTCTCAAACTAAGAGGAACAACCCCCGCTCTATGCCATTCCTCTTGGAATCTTGCAGACCTTCACACTACATGTTCACACTGTGGTTTTCAGCTACATTCTGCCCCACTAATTAAAAAAACCCAGCAAAACATGTACCTTTTGAATTGTAGGTCACTCCCAAAACATTCTACGGAAATCTCCATGCTTTTAGAAGAGCTTAACCCAGATGTCATATTCCTGACAGAGACCTGGCTCAACACTGAGTCAGAACCCGATCTTATCCAGCCCCTCTCCCAAGGGTATCAAATACTACGTGAAGACCGTAAAGTGGGGAAAGGAGGTGGCCTAGCAGTCATCTACAAAGATTGTTATAAGTGCCGCAGTTCTCCTACTTCGATACCAGACTGCGAAAGCCTCTCCTTCGCTATAGATTTCTCCCCCACTAGCACTTTTTCTGGGATACTTTTATATCGCCCACCCGGAACTTTGGGACAATTCCACAATATCCTTCCTCCCATTATAGCCAATCTAGCATGCAGTCCATCCAATTTTACACTACTAGGGGACTTTAACATCCATTTTGATAACACCTCTGACCATACCGCCATAGAAATGACCACTAGTCTTTCTGCACTACAATTGAAACAACTAGTGCTTAAGCCGACCCCTTCCAAAGGCCACCTACTTTACCCTGTTTTTAGCAACTGCACAGATCTTATAGTAGGAATTCCCTCACCGCTTCCGTGGACGGACCACTTCTTGATCCCTCTCTCCTGGGTCATTCCAGAATCCAACCTTTCTTCTAATATAGTTACACGTAGGGAACGAAACTGGTCAAAACTCCCTCTTGAGAATTGGCTGGCAGCTCTTCAAACTTTTAGACCATCCAACAATCCTGACCCTACTTCTGCTAATGAGGACTACAATAGATGGATTTCTAATTCGTTAGACTCCGTACTCCCCATGAAAAGCACCATACCTAAGCGCAGGACAAAGACTGCCCCCTGGTACTCCCCAGGATTACGGGAAAGAAAACGTCAATGTAAAAAACTGGAAAGGAAATGGCGACTGGATTATTCTCCTTCCAGTAAAACTGCTTATAGAGAAGCGATTAAGGCCTACAAAAATGAAATTAAAACCACACAATCGACCTTTTTGAAGAAAAAATTAATGCAGCTGCTTCTAGGCCTAAAGAAATATATCGCATTGCAAAAACCCTCCTTAAGCTTCCAGAAAACCCCCCAATTCCATTAATGCGCAAACCCGCTGCAATAACCTGGCAGAGTTCTTTCTCCAAAAATACAAACCATTTACACCTCCTTTTCCCCCACTCAGACTGACTTTTCGCTCACCAAATCATCTGAATCAGGGACCGAGCTCTTGGTAACACTTGAATCTCTCCCTCCATCATGCTAGAATCCATTATGCATCAGGTAAAATCTGGCTCCCCCAACGACCCGGCGCCACCGCGCACCTTGCTGTCAGCCACTCTTAACGTCCTTCCCACCATACTTAACTTGCTTAATGCCTCCCTGTCCGCAGGCACTGTCCCGCTTCCTTGGAAGCGGGCCATGGTTAAAGCCCTTCTAAAAAAAAACAACCTAGACCAAGATAACCCTAGTAACTATCGACCGATCTCCCTGTTGCCCTGGGTGAGCAAGATTTTGGAGAAACATGCCAACATAGTGCTGGCAGAGTTCATCGAGATCAACCATCTGCTCGACCCCTCCCAGACTGGATTCCGTCCCATGCATGGGACCGAAACCGCTCTGGTTGCAGTGACGGAGGAGGCCAGGAAGATTTTGGATCAGGGAGGATCTGCAGCAATTATCCTCCTTGACTTAAGTGCCGCCTTCGACACTGTAAACCACAACATCTTATTACATCGACTCACCAGTCTGGGAGTCTCAGGGAAAGCAATAGCTTGGTTTGAATCCTTTCTTTCAGACCGTTCCTTCCAGGTTTTTGAGGGTGATATCACCTCCCCCAGTAAGCCTCTTGGCTGCGGTGTGCCACAGGGCTCCTCGTTGAGCCCTACGCTTTTTAATATCTACATGAGCCCACTAGCTGAGATAGTTCGTCCGTTCGGGATAAAAATAATCACCTATGCCGACGACACCCAGCTAGTGGTGGCTCTCAATCAGCTACACACCGCGCACAACAGCCTGAGGGACTGCCTGGAAGAAGTGACTAAATGGATGACATCGTCATGTCTCAAATTGAACGGAGACAAAACCGAGCTGATGCTCCTGGGCAATACCCCCATGCTTACGATCAACTCATTGTGGCCCACCTACCTTGGCCCTGCTCCCACGCCAAAGGACACAATCAAGAGCCTAGGCATTTGGCTGGATAAGTCCCTTAATTTCAATTGTCAAGCAGCCAAACTATCAGCCACCTGCTTTGGCCTACTTAGGCTACTGCGGAAGATTCTTCCTCTATTGCCTTTCCAAGCAAGACAGATCATGGTCCAGGGTCTCATCCTGTCTCGTCTGGATTTTGGGAATGCTCTCTATTTAGGGGCCCCCCAAACCACCTTGCGCAAGCTCCAGATTATACAGAACTGCGCTGCCCGAACACTGCTTCAGATCCCTCGTCGACTGTCAATAAAACCCGGACTAAAGAGCCTTCACTGGCTCCCAGTCAGGGAAAGAATTGAATTTAAGACTCTGTGTATCGCCCATCGAGCCTTCTGGAAAACAGGTGCTGGTATCAATCATTCATGAATCACCCCCTACCATCCGAACAGACAGCTCAGATCAGCATCCTCCTTCCTCACGACAGTACCCAGGATCAAGAGAGCCAGATGTGGGGGTCGGTCGTTCTCTTATAACTCAGCCAAGCTTTGGAACTCCCTTCCCTTTCATATACGTTCAGAGCCCAATTTACTATGGTTTCGTAAACATCTAAAAACCCTGCTTTTTAACAAATCTGAATAAACTTCAATTGTTTCCTCTATATGCATTGTCCGTAGCGCTAGGACGCCTGAGGGTAGCTATCGCGCTTAATAAATAGTCATTTCATTTCATTCATTTCATTTCAAAGCGGCAACTTTTTTCTTCTGAAATGGGGCACGGTATTGAGGTGGTTCCTCCTGCTTGACTTTCACATCAAACTGGCGCTGCGGGTCAAGTCTTGCTTGCAAAGACTTGCCTTCCCTGCGATCCTGTCGCCCTCCTCTGCCGAATTGTTGATCCGCCGATTCCTGAAAGGAACGAGGAGAACGAGGATCAGGAACCTGGAACCTCTCGGGTGTCTTAATTTTTGAGCGGTCACGCAAATCATATCTATGTTCTGAAGCGTCAGGTGGAGGCGAACCCGCGCGAGAATAGGCTTCTGTTGCTTCTGATTCTTGTTCCAAGCCTTCTTAGGAAAGACTGGGCGACCCTCCTTGTCAGGTGGGGGTTTAGTTTGTGGCTGAGCAAATGGCCGAATCCCCAAGCTATTGCGATCCAAAGACGTATACACATCCGCAATAATAATCGGCGACTGTCGCTGCTGATCCACTTCCGCCATCAGGCGTTGACGTACTTGTAAGCAAACCGCTTCACCTTTAATATTAGCCAAAATCATATCGGAGACAATAGGGAATATTCCCACTAATTTCATCCCCAAATCCAGGGCTAGACCAACCCCATGTTCATCCTGTACCTTCTTTAAAACGCTCGGTAAAACACTCATGGAGGGGGTGCCAAAGCACAGTGTATACACTGAAGCAGACACCGTCCCCCAGGTGGTGCAGTCAGCTAAAGCAGAAATTAGACCACTCCGCAAACTCATTGTAAGGATCCTGTGTTTTTCAACAGGAGTTGTGTGTGGAAAAACAGCCTTGAGTTGCTCAAATTTTTGTGCAAGCCAAAATGGCACGTCATAACGATTTTGAGGATGTTTGCCCATCACTGAGTTAATCATGACGTGACTAATGACAAGACCACCGCCGTGTCCTGGTGGTGGTGGAGGAGCTGCTCCAGCCGGAGCCACATGAATGGCACGCGACATCAACTGTATGACACTTCTGTGTATGTGAATCAATGATATATGTAGCTGACATAGCTCTGCAAGTGGTGTTGTATTCCGCTTTAGGGGTCCGTATATAGGTTTTCCTGAATCATGTCCTTATATAGGCACAATTCACCTTGCCCTTATATAGGCATAGAATCCCTGTCCTTATTTAGGCATTAACCGTGCACTCCAAATACAGGCATGGTCACCGACATCCGTCCACCCTAACGTCACAACGAGTTCTTAGAAACCAGACCCTTAAGCTTCGGGAGTTCCCCTAGCACAGGACTATTGATTTCTCCAAGAACTCATCTATTATGTATGAACCGTTATACCTTCAGGGTTCATTCCTGACGTCTTCCTCTGTCCGACTTCACGTCAATGCTAACATGCCACAACACCTACCAGGTATAAATATACCTTCCCTTGCCCAAGCAAGTTAGAGGAGACCTCGACTTCAGAGGAGCCCGTATCCCGGCCTGACGCACTGAGAAGACGCTGTCATTCCTGCACGCAGACGAATCCAGCTTCCAGTGTTCTGACTCCCTTCGCAGGGTGTTAGAGTTCCAGACCCGGCAGGAGATTCCCACCTCTCTCATTCTCAAGGTATGGAGCTGACTAGATCCTAGAGGGACTCTTGGCATACTAGCCTTAACATACTCTTAGTATACCATACTAGAGAATACTCCACCTACTTCTACTTTTCCCTACACCAGGTTAGGTACATTGGGGTAGAACTAGCTTAGAGACGCATCGTATAGGTACTCGCATTCTTAGCTCATGTTATTTATGTACGTGAATATATGCTAAAAGATAATGCTAGCGCAGTATTATTTATTTCTACTGCTTACGCTGTACATTATTTATCTTGCATACTGTCTTGTGATCATAACAGCACATATCTCTTACACGAGAAACAAGACTGTTCAATAAAACCCTTTTTGTTGAAACGCCCGTCTTTCCTTTCTGTGTAACTCTGTAGAAACTAAGCATGCACGATTGAATGAGTGAAACTGTTATCTATTGTTTCCACGATTCTGAGACGTGTTCCGCTTCTAAAGGGAAACAAAGTTGTCATGTTTTTCGGTTGCCAGAGACTACTCCCTTCTTGTTCTCAAGGAGTTTCTAGTGGCCTCTGAGCTAGCTGGCACAGGTAATTAAGTTTAATATAATCGATAGGACATACCGACCTTAGTCCTATGTCAAACCTATAGGTTATATTATTCCAATGCGCAGAGCCTATTAGGGAAATAGGAACTACACTACTTGGCGCCCAACGTTTGGTAAGGCAGTAATTTAACGCTAGATAGTGAGTAACTCATTTGTGCTTTTCTCAGAGACCCCGACTCACATACTCCATAAGACGTCCGGAGTGGGTAGGGCTAAATGTCCGCCATAACTAAATAGGGAAGCACCCTATATATTAGTTGTTTGGTTTGTTCAACGTTGAAGGATACAGTGTTCCAAAATATTGTGCACCTTATCTTTTTGTTTCCTTGAAACTTGTTCTACATTTTTCAAAAAACAAAATGCCTGACTCCGACAACAGTGAAGTTGCGGGTCACCCAGCTTTAACAGCTTATAACATCACAGGTTTTATTGAAACCGAGGAGGGTGTCATAGACATCAATCCAAACTTAAGAAGAGCCATCACTCTAAAACTTATAAAACATGGCCTACCACCAAGAGGCGGTAGAGCAGTTTTCGTGATAGAGGCACACGAATCCTTTCAGACAGAGGTATTCTATTCATGGGTAATATTTCCTGAATCAATTTCAGTAACAAGACTGTTTCACTTCTACAAAGAAGATGATCCACCAGAGGAATATATTCCTTTCGAGGATATTGAAATTCCACTAACATACCAGGAGCATCAGCTCTGGTTTAAAGGCGCCCTAAAACATCACAGAAACATTACCAGGCTCGGTCCACTAGGTAGACCAGGAGCAACATGGCCGATCTTAGCCGGCTACACTCCTCATCCTGACCTCGATATAATGTCAGACGAGGAACTACTTACTCAACTACAAGAGTTAATTAAAATCTACAGACAACTAGTCCAATATGTCATGCGGACTTTCACAGTCCAACCACCATTGACACTTCCAAATCAAACTCCTCAACCGGGGAATACACAAAAATTACACCACAGACTCTATACGCAGTCATGGGAAAAATGCCCACAAAATGTGAGCAAATTCCATTCTGGATAGCTCAAAAATTACTCAAATCGAAGCAGTATTTCCAATTACTAGCCCGTATGAGAAACACAGAATCCTAACAATCTGTTTACCGATGGGGATCACACCACAACTGGAAGACTGTACCACTTGGGGCTCAGTCTTTGCTGCCATCTATACTAAAACACATGGTATTCCATCAATTGCAGTAATACCAGATGTGCTGAAACAAATTCAAAACGAATACGGGGCAGAGCCTGCTCTAAATTTAGGTATGAAATTACTGAAAAATTTCGACCAGGTCTCAACAATAATATTATCTAATATTAAAGGGGAGGCAGCAGCAGTGGCGATCCGCCAACGATTAAGGGAACATCAAACTGAGCTACCCAGAATAATAGAACAATCATATGCAGAATTAGGCAGAGATAGTCTGGGTGGAAGACCAGTGAAGCCAAAACTATCTGAAAGTCCTGAGAAGGACTCTATTAAACAAACTCCTACATCTTCTAAAAAGAAGTGGGAAACTAATAAACAAAATTCAAACGAGAAACGTTCTCAATCCCGAGGTAGGTCTCCTCAAAAGGAGCCCTCTGAAAGGAGGTATAACCTCAGGAATAGGGATAATTTGAAAAAGCCTGACGGGTATCAAGATACTGATACACGTTCTTCTCGTACCTTTCAGATCTCGTCACAGACATCGGAAAGAAGAGGACGGTCAGAACATAGAGAAGAACGCGTGAAATCGAAAGACGACAAACACGTTCCGAAAAGTAAATCCAAACCTCAATTCTCAAAGAAGAAGGTAGCAGGTCTGAAGGTCAGACATGCCGAGGATACTGAGTACACAACTCAAGAACGGAGAATGGGCTCAGACAATGCTGGACAGTGCAGCAGAAGTCACAATAGCTCGCCAGAACCTGAAGGAACTTCTGGAGATAGTGGACTTGAATGAGTACATTACAGTTGAGACTGTAGACACCAGGGTTAGTACTCCACAAAAGTTATATGAAATAACACTCCGAATGGAGGAGACATACCTATACAGGTGAAAGCACTTTTTGGGAAAAACTTTCAAGGGGCTATGACATACTTCTAGCAGAAAAAGACTGGCCACCACAATTTGTCAGGGAGTGCCCACATGGCGAGGACATTATTATGCCTGCCTTCTCTAACCATATTCCAATTCATCTAAAATATACTTATGCCAGGAAATGGGCAGTTGCCCAGGCCCCAGCATTATACAAAAATCATGTAGGATGGGATGAGGATTTACCTCACCATAAAATACATCTGAAAAATGAACCTACTGCACAAAGGCAGTACCCAATAAAGCAAGAAGCTAAAAAACAGGTCAGGGAGATCTTAGATCAACTTGAATACCAGGGGGTGATTGAAACATGCACCTCTTCAATGAACAATCCATTGTTTCCTGTCTCCAAACCAGACAATACCTATCGTCTAGTTTTGGATTACAGACACTTAAACACTTGTTCAAAAACATTTGCAGTGCAAAATGCACATAGTACAGCATTAATGAATAACATTGTGCGTAAAAAATATAAAGCCACATTGGACATATCAAATGGTTTCTTTTGTCAAAACATAGCACCTGGAAGCAGGTACTTAACAGCTTTCTCAATAATGGGGACCCAGCGTCAATTTTGTCGACTCCCACAAGGGTTCAAGAACAGCCCGGGGTTATTCTCAGCGAGAGTAACCGAGTTACTACAAATTTATGATAATGAGGCATTGTCGTATGTCGATGACATCTATCTGACAGACGATGACCTGTACAAACACTTGAACAGGGTGAGCACCATTATACTGGGCTTCGCCTCTGAGGGCTACAAATTCAACTTCAAAAAGTCCAGAATTGCCCATCTCAATGTCCTGTTTCTAGGATATGAGCTTTCAAGTGAAGGCAAGAGCTTGGCAGCCAACTTTTTAGAAAGGTGTGCGCTGCTCCAACCTCCAAAGACGCTGAAAAATTTACAATCCATCCTGGGTTTCCTACATTTTGGAAGAACTTACATTCTAAATTACCCAGAAAGGGTTAAACCTCTCTACGCACTAATCAAACCTGATTTTTCAATCAAAAATTGGACACAATAACCCACAGAAATCTTGCGTTCACTCCAGGCTAACATGTTAGCAACAAATCACTTACAAACACGCGTAGGTCAACGCAATTTAGTGATCCGAATAATTTCGGGTCAATGCGGATTCACCTACTTAACATTTAATGAGGGTGAAAAAGTGCCAATTGCATACAAATCACACTTGTATACACAAGCAGAAATGCGATTCACTTCAACAGAAAAAATTCTGACAGCAGTTCACACCGCTGTAGCAAAAGAAAGTGCTCTAGCCCAAGGGAAACGCATTATTGTCGTAACCCCAGTACCGGCCTTAGAGGCGGTAACCAAAGCGAGCATTCCAAATGCTAACGCATTACATCCTAGATGGATACAATGGGTTAATTCTCTTGCTGCAACAGATGTTGAATATGTTTTTGATCCTGATTTAAAAACACAAGCGTTCCTGCAATATGAACATGAATGTCCTCTGCCCACTGAGATTCTCCCTCTCGATCAGTACGAATTCATAATTTACACTGACGGATCCGCACAACCCGCAACAGGGAGTAAGCAAGCTTACAGTGCAGCGTGCGCAATCGTTAAAGGTCGTATGCGCGATGGCAACTTCAGACCTATGGTCACAAAAACCCAGTCTCTAGGAGATTGCACAGCTCAGCGAGCTGAACTACAAGCATTCAAACTGGCACTTGAAAGTACAGATCGAGAATTCCCCACACTAATAGTGTGCGATTCTTTCTACTGTGTGCAGTCGTATAATGAATATATACAAACTTGGCCTTGAAAACGGGTTCAAAGATGCAAAAGGTGGCACAATAAAGCATAAAACGCTTTGGGAACAAGTAGTTCAGTTAAAAAGCGAACTACCAAAGGCTCACGTGATCCATACACGGAGTCATCAACGTGATGGCGTTCACTTTGCAGGGAATTCATTGGCTGACGAAGCCGCAAAGGGGGCTGTTCAGACGGCTTCCGTAGCTGCGATCACTCGTTCAAAAACGAAAATAGACAGTGAGATAATGTTGGCTGTCAATGCTATGAGCAAAGGCAGTGGTGCACCGTTACCAAAAAAGTTTCCACTCAAGTACTCTTATGTAATTGATGCGAACAACGTTCCTTTGCTCGAATCCCTGGAGTGGGGGATAGGGTAATTCCAAACAAGGAACGCAGATTAGGACTAATCCTAGCAGCACACGAAGGGATAGCCTCTGCCCATGCAGGCATTTCCGCAACAGTATCTTTACTGACACAAAGATATTGGTGGCCAGGCATTAGGAAGCAGACCAAGAACTATGTTCTGGAATGTGAAATTTGCCAACAGATGAAAGTCTCCACAGTGAAACGTCCTGCGCAGACACCCCTGTTAATTTCAGACAAACCATTAGCTTGTGTTTACCTGGACCACTGCGGTCCCTTGCAAAGGGACGGTAACTATAAATATATCATGGTCGCAGTGGATTCTTGCTCTAGGTTCCTATGGATATGGCCTCAGCGCTCGGCTAACGCTCGAACTGTTATAAAAGATTTGCGAGTCTTTATCGGCACATACGCAATAGGCACGCTACATTCTGACCAGGGCCCTGCGTTTAGCTCTCGGGCTTACAAAGACGCCATGGCCAGTCTGGGCGTTGCATTGCGGTACTCCTCTCCGTTTCATCCTGAGGGAAATTCTGTTGTGGAAAGGAAAAACCGGGACATAAAGCAGTCTATAACAGCTAGGGTATTAGGTTCGGGTGATGGGTGGGTCAAACATCTATATGGGGTCCAACGCTCATTAAACAATTTGCCAAGAAGTTCTCTAGGGGGGTTCACTCCATATGAGGTCCTATTTGGGACAAGAATGTGGGTGCCCGATCTGGAATGTAGAGGCACAGTGGTGGCAAATAAACCCTTTGATATCAAAGATCGTTTGGCTGTTTTACAGGACCTGAATGAACTAAGATCGAAACAAAGCAACGTATTCCTGCATCCAACCACCACTGGGGAAAAACTGGCGGTCCCAGCAAGGCCTGTCTGGATTCCAAAAGTTGGGGATCTAGTCAGAGAGAAGATTGCGGACAAGAAGGAATTTGGACCTTCTTACAGACAACCAGTACCTGTCCTAGCCATACACGGAACAAGAACAGTACTTCTGCCGCCCCTTGCTGGAAAAAAAGGAGAAAAGATTTGTGTCCATCGACCTCATCAAACCACAGTATGTGGCCAATACTAAATAGTAGGCCTCGTGGACTCCGACCTAGTAGCAGACACACTCCTCTCGCTACTATCCAAGAGTTTCAGACTGAAAGACTGATAACCATCGAGAATTCAGCATTAACAGATGAAGGACTGAGCAACAATGCTATGGAACTCATCCCTCTTGAAACACAAGTAACAGTTCGTCCAAATACACCTGTCTACACCAATGTAACAAGTGATCAACTGGTTCCAGCGATTTCTACAAATCCTGATGCAATTCCAACAATTGACAGAACTGCTTCTGGCTACTTCATTAACTTTGATACGTTTTCTGAGGATCCGAGTGAGCCCGAGACGTCGCCAGCATCAAAAACTTTTAAACAGCAAGTACAAGACTTTTTGCATTTTTTGAAAAAGACTTATCTAGTTTCACCATGGATTGAACTTTGGGTTATTTCTGGAATATTTTTCTTCCTGCTGTGGCTAGCTTTGGTTATGATTGAGCGTGCTTATAAATGGGAGATGCATCCATTTGAACATTGAAAGAAAAGAAGTGAACTTACTTTTGAAACCTCACAAATCATCCCATTGTGAAACAAGAGACTTGTCTGCAGTCAACATCACAGCCGTTCCTATACAGGATTGTATAGTGTGGGACAAAACTGATTTTGATATTTTTGGCCCGACGGAACATTTGAACATTCCACATTTATTTAAGATCTCACTAAGTGATTTTGTTTCATCCAGTACCTTTTCTGATGATTGGGACTTTGAAACTGTAAATGACATGATGTTTGACCTAGAAAAGTCTGCTGCATTTTCTAATAATGAATATTTAGAGGGTTCATCAGACTATGAACAGCTGTATTGCTATAACCACTATGGTCATCATTTTTTGCATAAATCTGCAACACCTAGAAATGTTTGTTTAACCAATGGGAGCATTGTCCTACACCACCAAAAGGTAGTTCAAAAACATTTGCTAAGAAGTTTCCATATTTTTCAGGATACAATACATCTGATCCAGAAACATTTTACTATAGAAATGTAAACAAAACAGGACTGAAAATTATGTTAACAAATACAAAACAGATTTACTCTGCAGCTTTTATTGTCCAACTGTCTAGATAGGGTTTCGACTTATGGAAAGACACAATAGACACAAAATCTGTCTGGGGTACTAAAGATTGGCAAGTGCAGGGGATAGAAGCTTTATTTAGAGCCTGTATCGTCCCTCAGCAAATAATGTTTTTGAATGACACGGTCCAACAAACGTCTTGCCTTGGGTTAGCCAGGATTAAAGACATGAAAGCACCTTCTGTACCGACACCTGCAAGTGATAACAATACACAGGCAGCGGTTACAGTTGACACAATACTACAACTCAACAGAACAAATCCTGATTGGAGAAAATGGTTGTTCTGGCCCACAGACACAAACAACTGTCAAGGGAGATTCCTGAATAAAACAAAGGGGTTTACTATTCATAGGCCAGACTCACGATACGTCCAAAGACAGCATCCGGGGTTAGTAACCACATACAGTGTAGGAAAATTATGCCTCGATTGGCTGCAAAAATCTACACTTAAGGATGTGAAACAACACTTATCTTTACTTAAAGAAGACGCAGACCGTAGGGAATTCTTGCTTGGACCAAGAAAACCGCGTCAAAAACGTTTCATATATGCCGGCATTTATGCTGCTTATAATGAAGCATGGAAGGTGTCACAGATGGAGGCCGCAGAACGAATACGTGAACTTGATCGTATTAACTTGGAGAAAACTCCCTCTGTGGTCGACAATGGGTTAACAACTTTGTCCTCCAGATTTTATTCATTGGACAGTATTGTATCCTCTGCTATCGACATACTGGAACAAGATTTAGCCATGTTACAGCAAGGCCAGTCTCAGTTACGTTCTATTATGTTATTAAGCTGGACGCTGCAATCTTTGCGTGCGGGCTATGTGCCTTGGCGTTTTATCAACACGTCGGCTCTGTTTGCAGAATACAATCTAACTGATAAACAGATCGAACTGGCACAAAGGGGAGCAAAGTATACAGTACTGAGCATTGAAAAACTTGAAAAATGACCATTCACAGTGGCAGAACAACCAGCTACGGAATGGCTTATTCATGGCAAAATTAGTCTACCTGTGACTACTTTCCAGTTTCAGTATTGCCTTAAACAGATGCAAGCAGGCAAATATGAAAGGTTGGGTAAAGAATACATTAAGACATCCTGGAATTTACCTTATACCAATAGATGTTGGAGTGGGGATCGTGAAGTGTTTCTAAGCGGTACACACTGTGAAAGTGCACTAAGCGGTTCACTGATTTGTCAGGACATTTCTTTACACGGGGCTTGTAATGGTTCTGTGGCAAACTTGTCCTGCCACCAGCAGGGTACACCAGCTGCTGTGATTAATCCAATGTTTGGACAACTTTCTAATGGGAGTTACCTCATGTTGAATGATCAAAGTTGCTGTGGCATGTTGCCAGGCATCCCATATCTAGTAACGGTCAACTCCAGGGTCACTTGCTGTATGCAAGTATTGTTTGCCCCAATAGACACAGTCAGGGAGTCACCTTTGTGACCTTCGTTGAATGTCTTTTATACGATTTGATACTTAAAGCAGAATGAAAGCCATGCTTATACAACAATCAGTGCCTTTGCCCTCGGCCAAAGAAACCTATGATCTACAAGTTGCAAGGACTTCGGCTGAGATACAAGCTTTAATTGTACAAACTGCCCTATACATTTCGTAGAAATGATAGGACGTATCTTTAATATGTCAGATACAAGCGGAATTGTACATGTATTTAAGACCATCTGTTCCGGACTATTAGCACCTTTCCAGGCTGTCCTCGGAATCATCCCAAACTTCGCACATTCGGTGTTTGGTGGTGTGCCGTTAATTCTAGCACTTGTTGCAGGAATTCTGTTTCTATTCCTCCTACTACGCTATGGCAAGCCTCTTTGCCAACATCACTCCGAGCGATGTGGTGAGAGTCCTCCTTGAACGGAAATGCCGTGAACTAATAGTACAGCTTTTGGGCATGCCTCGTCTACGGGAACTTAATACAACTTGGTTCCTGTCATTCAGACCAATCTGGCAAGATTGCATCTTACCTGTTCTACGCTGCCTGTTTTGCGGTGAAGAATGCGTGCTAGACACCTGTCTAACACTCCCATCAGTCTTGCCAACGGATATCGATACTCTGCTGGACCCGATAACGGCCCATGCTGTGTGTTGTCCCCAGAGGCTTCCAATCCTGATGGCGGCATTCATTGAGATCGCACAGACGCTTCCGGCTGCTGAGGTACGAGATGGATCAACGGGCACACAGGTAACAACGGACGCGAACGTTGCATCTTCTGCTGAAGGCGATGTTTCTCATCTCTGTGCAATTAACCTTCTGAACGAGGTGTTCCAAATGTCGCCAACTTCGGTGGACGATATTTTGGCTACGGAAATAGATCTAATGTTTACGCCAGACCCATACACTGACTTTGATTCGGCTCACAGTGTACCAGGGCAACAATGAAATTTGGCCTTCATATTTTTTCAAACTTGGAACTTTTCCCAGAATTGAACTTTTTTCTTTTTAAAATTTTTGAAATGACATTGCAAATGAACAATCTGCTTACAGTAGAACTAGTCTTATAAAACGGACTTCTTTGAATACTTCCAGGGACACATTGTCACCTTACTTGTCTAACGCACAAGTTACTAACTTGTGTAACGATATATCTGTAAGAGACAGTAGTTAGTGACAGATTCCTAACCTTAGAATCCCCAGGCGTCAGGCTGGATCCGGAAAGTTTTTGCGTAGCAGTACCCCTGCGCGTCGGTAGGCGGCGTCGTGCGGCTCCGCGTCCGTCGTTGGCGTCGTGATTGCCGGGATGACGTCGCGGGCAGTACTTAGACGCCGCCCCTGCGCGCTGACGTCAGTTCTGTACACGACTTTCCGCGCCAGGAACGCAGAGCCATGCAAGAAGCTGACATAGGTGTCTGAAAAATACTAGGGCCCTGAAAGGGATGTCCTTAACCCTAGAAATCAGTTTGCAGAACGGGGAGGATGGGTGGGGCGGTAAGGAATCTGTCACTAACTACGGTCTCTTACAGATATATCGTTACACAAGTTAATAACTTGTGCATCTGAAAGAGACACGTTAGTGACAGATTCCTTACCTTAGAATAGATACCCCAGCAATACCAACCCCGGTGGTGGGTCTGCGAACAAAGATCAGACAAGGAAGTCCCGGAGGACAGAACGGCCAAAGAAGCCGTCCCTCCGGACCTGACTGTCAAGGCAGTAATGCTTCGTAAACGTGTGCAGCGAGGCCCACTTAGCTGCCTGACCGATATCCTGCAGCGGAACACCGCGGCCCAAAGCCGTGGTAGCAGCCGTTGCCCTGGTGGAATGGGCACGCAGCCCAACAGGAGGCTCCTTCTTAGCCAAAGAATAGCAGGCTTTGATACACAAGGTTACCCAGCGGGAGATGGTTCTCTTGTGCACCGCCCGACCTTTTTGGCTCCCACGTAGCAAACAAAGAGCTGGTCATCCACCCGGAAGTGTTGTGTGCGGTTGATATAAAGGAAAGCGCACGTTTTGGGTCCAGACAGTGGAGCCTCTCTTCCTCTCTGGAAGGATGCGGAGGCGGAAAGAAGGTGGGCAAAGTGATGGTCTGCCCAATGTGGAAGGCAGTAACCACCTTTGGCAAGAAGGACGGACGCGTCCTAAGAACAACCTTGTCTGGATGGACAGACAGAAAGGGAGGTTTGCATGATAGAGCCTGGAGCTCACTCACCCGCCGAGCGGAGGTGATGGCCACCAGAAAGGCTGTCTTCAGAGTCAGAAGACGAAGAGGACAGTTATGTAGAGGCTCAAAGGGAGCGCACATAAGAAAGGTAAGAACCAAGTTCAAGTCCCACTGAGGCATCACAAACGGAACAGGAGGGAAGAGGTGTGTAATGCCTTTTAGAAACCTGTTAACAACAGGGGACTTGAAAAGGGAGGGCTGATCAGGAAGCCTGAGGAAGGCCGAGATGGCACAAAGATAGCCCTTGATGGTACCCAGGGCAGAACCCTGTTGGGCCAGGGAAAGAAGGAACAGAAGAACCTCAGAAAGAGGGGCAGAAAGGGGATTCACAGCCTTTGCTGTGCACCATGCCACAAACTTGTTCCACCTGCAGGCGTATACCACCTTAGTGGAGGGACGCCTGGCTGCCAGAATCACATCACAAACTTCGGGAGGCAAGTCGAAAGGAATCAACTGCCGCCGCTCAATCTCCACGCAAGCAGGTGGAGGCTGGACAGGTTCGGGTGGAGGACCGTCCCCTGCTGCTGCGACAGAAGATCCTCCCGAAGAGGCAGACGGATCGGGGGATCGACGCTCATACTGAGTAGCTCGGGATACCAAACTCTTCGAGCCCAGTCCGGAGCCACAAGGATGACTTGGGCCCGGTCGCGCCGAATCTTCTTCAACACTTTGGGTAGAAGTGGTATAGGCGGAAAGGCGTACAACAGACCGCAACGCCCCTCGCGACGAAAAGCGTCGCCGAGCGAGTGCCGCCTTGGAAATTCCAACGAGCAGAACTGATGACATTGCGCGTTCTCTTCAGTGGCGAATAGATCTAACCAAGGCTCTCCCCACTGCAGAAAGAGACCTTGCCCCACTTCCGAGTGAAGACGCCATTCGTGATCCATCATGCACCTGCGGCTGAGTTCGTCGGCCCTGGCGTTTAGTGAACCTGCCAGGTGTTGAACCATCAGGAACATGCCCTGATGTTCCAGCCATGTCCAGAGGCGGAGAGCCTCCTGACAGAGGGTCCACGACCCCACCCCGCCTTGTTTGTTGCAATACCACATGGCGGTGGTGTTGTCTGTGAACACCTGCACTACCTTCCCTTTGACAGAGGAAGGAATGCCTTGAGTGCAAGTCGGATCGCCCGGAGCTCCAGAAGGTTGATATGGAGCCGGGACTCCGCCGGAGACCAGAGGCCTCTGATCTCCGCCTCTCCCATGTGACCGCCCCATCCCAGAAGGGACGCGTCCGTCACAACTGTGTGCTCTGGCTGGGGAAGGGAGAGGGATCTGCCCATGACCCATTGCCGGTTCGAGAGCCACCACTGCAACTGTTTTGCAGCCCCCTCCGAGATCTGGACGTGATCGGACAGGTTGCCCTGGTGCTGCGCCCACTGGAACTTCAGGTCCCACTGCAGAGCCCGCATATGCCATCTGGCATGATCGACCAGCAGGATGCAGGAGGCCATGAGGCCCAGCAGCCTCAGGGTCATCCGTACCGAAACCCAGGATAAAGGCTGAAATATTGGAATCATAGCCTGAATATCCCGGACTCGCTGTTCGGGAGGATAGGCCCGAAACTGCGTCGTGTCCAGAACTGCTCCGATGAAAAGGAGCTGTGGAGAAGGAATCAGATGCGACTTCGGCACATTGATGGAGAACCCCAGCGAGTGCAGGAGTTCGGCCGTAGTCTGGAGGTGGGAGACGACTGCCTGGGACGAGCCCGCCTTCAGCAGCCAGTCGTCGAGGTAGGGGAAGACTGGAACCCCTGCCCGGCGCAGATGAGCTGCGACCACCGCCATCACTTTCGTGAACACCCGAGGGGCACTTGTAAGGCCAAGGGGAGCACGGTGAACTGAAAATGCTCGAGGCCTACCGTGAACCGTAGGTAACGCCGGTGGGCCGGCAGGACGGGGATGTGGAAATAAGCGTCCTGCAAGTCCAACGCTACCAACCAGTCTCCAGGGTCGAGGGCAGTCAAGACCTGAGCTAGGGTGAGCATCTTGAACTTCTCCTTCCGGAGGAAGCGATTGACGTTCCGGAGGTCCAGGGTAGGACGCATGTCCTCCTTGTCCTTTTGGGCACCAGAAAGTAGTGGGAGTAGCAACCACGTCCTACTTCTGGGGTCGGAACATGCTCGATGGCCCTCTTGGCCAAGAGTGCCGTGACTTCCTTCTGCAGAAGCACCAAGTGATCCCCTGACATGCGGTGGAATTGAGGTGGCATGGCTGGGGGGTGGTCTCGAAAGGGAGGGAGTAGCCCCTTCGGACAATGTCCAAGACCCACCTGTCCGAGGTGATGGGACGCCAGTGGTGAAGGTGATGGCGGACCCTGCCCCCTACTGGCGTGCTGTGCGCCGGAAAGGAGGGACTAGGAGGGCTTGGAGGCCGCGGACGGGTTAGAGGTGGTGGCCTGACCCGCACGCTGGTTGCCCGAACCGCCACGGCGGTATCCACGTCCTCGGCCACGCGAAGACGCTTGCTGCGCAGGCCGGTGGCTGGGCAGCTGACGTGACTGGGTGCCCCTTCCGTGGCCACGAAAGGGGCGAAAAGCAGAGGTTAGCGGAGGGCGCACAACAGAAAGGCCCAGGGACTTGGCAGTAGCCCGTGAGTCCTTAAAACGCTCCAGCGCATAGTCTGCTTTGGAACCAAAAAGACCGACTCCATCAAAGGGCATGTCCATGAGTGTATTCTGGACATCACCCGAGAAACCAGTTGTTCTCAGCCAGGCGTGGCGACGTAGCGCCACCGTCGTTTCAAGCGATCTGCCCAGCGAGTCGGCGGTATCAAGGCCACAACGTATGGTGTATTTAGCCGCATCTCTACCTTCCGCAATGGCGCGGGTAAGCAGTGTCTGGATCTCCTCAGAACACTGTGGCAAAACAGCCACCACCGAATCCCACAGGGAGTGGGTATATCGGCCCAAAAGGCAAGCGGTGTTGACGGACCGCAAGCCAGCACTGGAGGAAGAAAAAGCCTTCTTCCCAAATTGGTCCAGGCGTTTGGATTCCCTATCCGGAGGGGAGGTAGGAAAGGCGGTTTGGGAGGCAGAGGCTTGGACAACCAAGCTCTCGGGGGTGGGATGTTGGGAGAGAAACAAGGGGTCGCCCGGAGCAGGGCGATGGCGTCGGGCCACGTTCCTATCCACAGGAGCCCCTGTGGTGGGCTTGGACCAGGCGCCCAAAAGAACGTCAGTCAGTGCATCATTAAACGGCAGCACAGTCTCCGACGAGGAAGCTGCCGGCTGAAGCACTTCCGTCAGGAGATTAGTCCTGACAGCCACAGTAGGCAATTGGAGGTGCAAGGCTCCAGCTGCTCTACACAACACCATTGCGAAATTAGCTCCCTCCTCCGTAGCCACGGGAGGAGACAGCATGCCAGTGTCAGGGGAAGTGTCTAGACCACTGGCATTCCCAAGTTCCTCAGCCCAGTCCTGATCATACTCACACTGTTGTGTGAGAGGGTCTTCCGACCCCTCCCAGCTCTCCTGGTCCTCCTCTGGTTCAAAATATGGAGGAGGAGGGACATTTGGGACCCAAGGTCTCATCGGCGCCGGAGCCGGCGTCGAGCGACGTCGGTCCGGCTCCATGTCCGGAGCCGGAGATAACCGGGGAACGACGCCGTCCGGTGCCCCGGACGGCGTCAGGAACGGCACCGGGGATATCGGCGGAGGCGGAGGCGTGGTTAGGTCAACCGGCGTCGATAGGGGTTGCGGTACCACCGGAGCCGGGATCGAGGCCGGGGCCGGAGCCGAGGCCGGGATCAAGGCTGGTGGGAAAGGCGACGCCGGGACCGGAGTCGGCGGCGACGCCGGAGCAACCCCATCAGGGCCCGCGGGGCCCGAAGGCGCACCGGAGGGACCTTGAGGCCCGAAGAGGCGGGCCATGGCCGACAGGAATTCCTGTATTTCGGCCGGAGTCGCCCCGAACCCGGAAAGGACGGGTAATGCGGGGCGGCTCCACAGGCACGTCCGGGGCGGGGACGGTGCCGACAGGGGCCTCAGCCGAGTCGCGAGACCGGCGAAGCGAAGTCTTAGAGCGATGATGCTTCTTAGACTTTTTGTGCTTCGACTTACCCGAGGAGCGCGAAGACTTGGACTCCGACGACCGGCGGGGGCTCCGCGACCGGCCCCTTGACCTCTCACGGGACCGGGGCTTGGTGCGGCGCGGAGCCGACTGCCGGACCTCGAGTAGCTTTCGAGACCGCTCTCGCAAAGCCTTCGGGTGAAGTTTCCGGCAGTCAGGGCACGACTTCGTGTCGTGGTCTCGGCCGAGACAGTAGAGACACTCTAGATGCGGGTCTGTGATCGACATCATTCGACCACAGACGTCGCATGGCTTGAAGCCGGGCATCCCTACGACACCTAGGAGTCGATGAAGACTCGAAAAGAAACCGTGAAAAATTCACCAAACATTTAGTCAAAAATTGACTAGGGCACTGCTCTTCCCGGATCTGCGCTTACTGGCACGGAAAAAGATGAACTGACGTCAGCGCGCAGGGGCGGCGTCTAAGTACTGCCCGCGACGTCATCCCGGCGATCACAACGCCGACGACGGACGCGGAGCCGCACGACGCCGCCTACCGACGCGCAGGGGTACTGCTACGCAAAAACTTTCCGGATCCATCCTGACGCCTGGGGATATTCTAAGGTAAGGAATCTGTCACTAACGTGTCTCTTTCAGATATTTCATTTACTTCCATGATATGCAATGGCTTTGATTTTAAGAACTTATCGACCATTTCATCATATGTATATATTACAGTTTCATTCACGTTGAATTCTACTTCCGTTATATGCTTAGAATTAAAACAATGCTTTAATGTACAGTACCTATGGCATTTCAGTAGTTTTGAGCGTCTTTTAAAATGCTTTTAGAAATGTTTTTAGTAATATGTGGTACTCAATTTTATGTTTAGCATTTAAAATGTTTAGCATCTGAAAGAGACACGTTAGTGACAGATTCCTTACCTTAGAATATCCCCAGGCGTCAGGCTGGATCCGGAAAGTTTTTTGCGTAGCAGTACCCTTGCGCGTCGGTAGGCGGCGTCGTGCGGCTCCGCGTCCGTCGTCGGCGTCGTGATCGCCGGGATGACGTCGCGGGCAGTACTTAGGCGCCGCCCTGCGCGCTGACGTCAGTTCTTCTTTTCCGCGCCAGTAAGCGCAGATCCGGGAAGAGCAGTGCCCTAGTCACTTTTTGACTATCTTTTGTGAAATTTTTCACTGTTCTCTTCAACGAGTCTTCACGACTCCTAAGGTGTCGTAGGGATGCCCGGCTTTAAGCCCTGCGAGGAATGTGGTCGTATGATGTCCATCACGGACCCCACCTCGAGTGTCTCTTCTGCCTCGGCCGAGGCCACGACACGAAGTCGTGCCCTGACTGCCGGAAACTTCATCCGAAGGCTTTGCGAGAGCGGTCTCGAAAGCTCCTTGAAGTCCGGCAGTCGGCTCCGCGCCGCAGCAAGCCCCGGTCCCGGGAGAGGTCGAGGGCCGGACGCGGAGTCCCCGCCGTTCGTCGGAATCCAAGTCTTCGCGCTCCTCCGGTAAGTCGAGCACAAGAAGTCTAAGCGGCGTCATCGCTCTAAGACTTCGCCTCGCCGGTCGCGCGACTCGGCTGAGGTCCCTGTCGGCACCGTCCCGCCCCCGCGGCCCCGGACGTGCCTGTCGAGTTGCCCCCGCATTACCCGTCCTTCCCGGGTTCGGGGGCGACTCCGGCCGAAGTACAGAAATTCCTGTCGGCCATGGCCCGCCTCTTCGGGCCTCAAGGTCCCTCCGGTGCGCCTTCGGGCCCCGCGGGCCCAGATGGGGTTGCTCCGGCGTCGCCGTCGACTCCGGTCCCGGCGTCGCCTGTCCCACCAGCCTTCGTCCCGGCCTCGGCTCCGGCCCGGCCTCGACCCCGGTTCCGGTGGTGCCGCAACCTCCATCGACGCCGGTTGACCTAACCACGCCTCCGCCGACGCCGATGTCCCCGGTGCCGTTTCCGACGCCGTCCGGGGCTCCGGGCGGCGTCGTTCCCCGGTTCTCCCCGGGTCCGGACATGGAGCCGGACCGGCGTCGCCCGACGCCGGTTCCGGCGCCGATGAGGCCTTGGGTCCCTTATGTCCCTCCTCCTCCATCTTTTCAACCTGAGGAGGACCAGGAGAGCTGGGAGGGGTCTAACGACCCTCTCACACAACAGTGCGAGTTTGACCCGGACTGGGTTGAGGAACTTGGGGATGCCAGTGGGCTGGATACCTCCCCCGACTCTGGCATGCTGTCTCCTCCCGTGGCAACGGAGGAGGGGGCTAATTTTGCAACGGTGTTGCGTAGAGCTGCTGGAGCCTTAAATCTCCAGTTGCCTACAGTGGCCGTCAGGACTAACCTCCTGACTGAAGTGCTTCAGCCGGCGGCCTCCTCTTCGGAGCCTGTGCTGCCGTTAAACGATGCACTCACTGACGTTCTTTTGGGTGCCTGGTCCAAACCCACCACAGGGGCTCCTGTGGATAGGAACGTGGCCCGACGCCATCGCCCGGCTCCGGGCGACCCCCTGTTTCTCTCCCAACACCCCACCCCTGAGAGCTTGGTTGTCCAAGCCTCTGCCTCCCAAACAGCCTTCCCTACCGCCCCTCCGGATAGGGAATCCAAGCGCCTGGATCACTTTGGGAAGAAGGCTTTCTCTTCCTCCAGTGCTGGCTTGCGGTCTGTTAATACCGCTTGCCTCTTGGGCCGATACACCCACTCCCTGTGGGATTCGGTGGCTGATGTTTTGCCGCAGTGTCCTGAGGAGGTCCAGACACTGCTTACCCGCGCTATTGCGGAAGGGCGTGATGCGGCTAAGTATACCATCCGCTGTGGCCTTGATACCGCCGACTCGCTGGGCAGATCGCTGCAACGACGGTGGCGCTGCGTCGCCACGCCTGGCTGAGAACCACTGGTTTTTCAGGGGATGTCCAGAATACTCTCATGGACATGCCCTTTGATGGAGTCGGTCTCTTTGGTTCAAAGGCGGACCATGCGCTGGAGCGTTTCAAGGATTCACGGGCTACTGCTAAGTCCCTGGGCCTTGCTGTTGTGCGCCCTCCGCAAACGTCTGCTTTTCGCCCCTTTCGTGGCCACGAAGGGGCGCCCAGTCACGTCCACAGCCCGGCCAACGGCCCGCGCAGCAAGCGCCTTCGCGTGGCCGAGGACGTGGGTACCGCCGTGGCGGTTCGGGCAACCAGCGTGCGGGTCAGGCCACCACCTCCAACCCGTCCGCGGCCTCCAAGCCCTCCTAGTCCCTCCTTTCAGGTGCACAGCACGCCAGTCGGGGGCAGGGTCCGCCATCACCTTCACCACTGGCGTCCCCTCACCTCGGACAAGTGGGTCTTGGACATTGTCCGAAGGGGCTACTCCCTCCCCTTCGAGACCACCCCCCAGCCATGCCACCTCAATTCCACCGCATGTCAGGGGATCACTTGGTGCTTCTACAGAAGGAAGTCACGGCCCTCTTGGCCAAGAGGGCCATCGAGCATGTTCCGACCCCAGAAGTAGGGCGTGGTTGCTACTCCCACTACTTTCTGGTGCCCAAAAGGACAAGGAGGACATGCGTCCTATCTTGGACCTCCGGAACGTCAATCGCTTCCTCCGGAAGGAGAAGTTCAAGATGCTCACCCTAGCTCAGGTCTTGACTGCCCTCGACCCCGGAGACTGGTTGGTAGCGTTGGACTTGCAGGACGCCTATTTCCACATCCCCGTCCTGCCGGCCCACCGGCGTTACCTTCGGTTCACGGTAGGCCTCGAGCATTTTCAGTTCACCGTGCTCCCCTTTGGCCTTACCAGTGCCCCTCGGGTGTTCACGAAAGTGATGGCGGTGGTCGCAGCTCATCTGCGCCGGGCAGGGGTTTCAGTCTTCCCCTACCTCGACGACTGGCTGCTGAAGGCGGGCTCGTCCCAGGCAGTTGTCTCCCACCTCCAGACTACGGCCGAACTCCTGCACTCGCTGGGGTTCTCCATCAATGTGCCAAAGTCGCATCTGATTCCTTCTCCACAGCTCCTTTTCATCGGAGCAGTTCTGGACACGACGCAGTTTCGGGCCTATCCTCCCGAACGGCGAGTCCGGGATATTCAGGCTATGATTCCGATCTTTCAGCCCTTATCCTGGGTTTCGGTACGGATGACCCTGAGGCTGCTGGGCCTCATGGCCTCCTGCATCCTGCTGGTCACTCATGCCAGATGGCATATGCGGGCTCTGCAGTGGGACCTGAAGTTCCAGTGGGCGCAGCACCAGGGCGACCTGTCCGATCACGTCCAGATCTCGGAGGGGACTGCAAAACAGTTGCAGTGGTGGCTCTCGAACCGGCAATGGGTCATGGGCAGATCCCTCTCCCTTCCCCAGCCAGAGCACACAGTTGTGACGGACGCGTCCCTTCTGGGATGGGGCGGTCACATGGGAGAGGCGGAGATCAGAGGCCTCTGGTCTCCGGCGGAGTCCCGGCTCCATATCAACCTTCTGGAGCTCCGGGCGATCCGACTTGCACTCAAGGCATTCCTTCCCTCTGTCAAAGGGAAGGTAGTGCAGGTGTTCACAGACAACACCACCGCCATGTGGTACTGCAACAAACAAGGCGGGGTGGGGTCGTGGACCCTTTGTCAGGAGGCTCTGCGCCTCTGGACATGGCTGGAACATCAGGGCATGTTCCTGGTGGTTCAACACCTGGCAGGTTCCCTGAACGCCAGGGCGGACGAACTCAGCCGCAGGTGCATGATGGATCACGAATGGCGTCTTCACTCGGAAGTGGCGCAAGGACTCTTTCTACAGTGGGGAGAGCCTTGGTTAGATCTATTCGCCACCGAAGAGAACGCGCAATGTCATCAGTTCTGCGCGTTGGAATTTCCAAGGCGGCACTCGCTCGGCGACGCTTTTCGTCACGAGTGGAGTTGCGGTCTATTGTACGCCTTTCCGCCTATACCACTTCTACCCAGAGTGTTGAAGAAGATTCGGCACGACCGGGCCCAAGTCATTCTTGTGGCTCCGGACTGGGCTCGAAGAGTTTGGTATCCCGAGCTACTCAATATGAGCGTAGATCCCCCGATCCGTCTGCCTCTTCGGGAGGATCTTCTGTCGCAGCAGCAGGGGACGGTCCTCCACCCGAACCTGTCCAGTCTACACCTGCTTGCGTGGAGATTGAGCGGCGGCAGTTGATTCCTTTCGACTTGCCTCCCGAAGTTTGTGATGTGATTCTGGCAGCCAGGCGTCCCTCCACTAAGGTGGTATACGCCTGCAGGTGGAACAAATTTGTGGCATGGTGCACAGCAAAGGCTGTGAATCCCCTTTCTGCCCCTCTTTCTGAGGTCCTTCTGTTCCTTCTCTCTTTGGCCCAACAGGGTTCTGCCCTGGGTACCATCAAGGGTTATCTTTGTGCTATCTCGGCCTTCCTCAGGCTCCTGATCAGCCCTCCCTTTTCAAGTCCCCTGTGGTTAACAGGTTCTTAAAAGGCATTACTCACCTCTTCCCTCCTGTTCCGTTTGTGATGCCTCAGTGGGACTTGAACTTGGTTCTTACCTTTTTAATGTGCGCTCCCTTTGAGCCTCTACATAACTGTCCTCTTCGTCTTCTGACTCTGAAGACAGCCTTTCTGGTGGCCATCACCTCCGCTCGGCGGGTGAGTGAGCTCCAGGCTCTATCTTGCAAACCTCCCTTTCTGTCTGTTCATCCAGACAAGGTTGTTCTTCGGACGCGTCCGTCCTTCTTGCCAAAGGTGGTTACTGCTTTCCACATTGGGCAGACCATCACTTTGCCCACCTTCTTTCCGCCTCCGCATCCTTCCAGAGAGGAAGAGAGGCTCCACCGTCTGGACCCAAAACGTGCGCTCTCTTTCTATATTGACCGCACAAAACACTTCCGGGTGGATGACCAGCTCTTTGTTGGCTACGTGGGCGCCAAAAGGTCGGGCGGTGCACAAGAGGACCATCTCCCGCTGGGTTACCTTGTGCATCAAGACCTGCTATTCTTTGGCTAAAAGGAACCTCCTGTTGGGCTGCGTGCCCATTCCACCAGGGCAACGGCTGCTACCACGGCCTTGGGCCGCGGTGTTCCGCTGCCGGTTATCTGTCAGGCAGCTACGTGGGCCTCGCTGCACACGTTTACAAAGCATTACTGCCTTGACAGTCAGGTCCGGAGGGACGGCTTCTTTGGCCGTTCTGTCCTCCAGGACTTCCTTGTCTGATCTTTGTTCGCAGACCCACCACCGGGGTTGGTATTGCTGGGGTATCTATTCTAAGGTAAGGAATCTGTCACTAACGTGTCTCTTTCAGATGCACAAGTTACTAACTTGTGTAACGATATATCTGTAAGAGACAGTAGTTAGTGACAGATTCCTACCGCCCACCCATCCTCCCCGTTCTGCGAACTGATTTCTAGGGTTAAGGACATCCCTTTCAGGGCCCTAGTATTTTTCAGACACCTATGTCAGCTTCTTGCATGGCTCTGCGTTCCTGGCGCGGAAAGTCGTGTACAGAACTGACGTCAGCGCGCAGGGGCGGCGCCTAAGTACTGCCCGCGACGTCATCCCGGCGATCACGACGCCGACGACGGACGCGGAGCCGCACGACGCCGCCTACCGACGCGCAAGGGTACTGCTACGCAAAAAACTTTCCGGATCCAGCCTGACGCCTGGGGATATTCTAAGGTAAGGAATCTGTCACTAACTACTGTCTCTTACAGATATATCGTTACACAAGTTAGTAACTTGTGCATTTAGTATTATCGTTCAATCGAAGATGGAGTGGGTGTTGTATTCCGATTTAGGGGTCCGTATATAGGTTTTCCTGAATCATGTCCTTATATAGGCACAATTCGCCTTGCCCTTATATAGGCATAGAATCCCTGTCCTTATTTAGGCATTAACCGTGCACTCCAAATACAGGCATGGTCACCGACATCCGTCCACCCTAACGTCACAACGAGTTCTTAGAAACCAGACCCTTAAGCTTCGGGAGTTCCCCTAGCACAGGACTATTGATTTCTCCAAGAACTCATCTATAATGTATGAACCGTTATACCTTAAGGGTTCATTCCTGACGTCTTCCTCTGTCCGACTTCACGTCAATGCTAACATTCCACGACACCTACCAGGTATAAATATACCTTCCCTTGACCAAGCAAGTTAGAGGAGACCTCGACTTCAGAGGAGCCCGTATACCGGCCTGACGCACTGAGAAGACGCTGCCATTCCTGCACGCAGACGAATCCAGCTTCCAGTGTTCTGACTCCCTTCGCAGGGTGTTAGTTCCAGACCCGGCAGGAGATTCCCACCTCTCTCATTCTCAAGGTATGGAGCTGACTAGATCCTAGAGGGACTCTTGGCATACTAGCCTTAACATACTCTTAGTATACCATACTAGAGAATACTCCACCTACTTCTACTTTTCCCTACACCTAGACTAGGTTAGGTACATTGGGGTAGAACTAGCTTAGAGACGCATCGTATGAGTACTCGCATTCTTAGCTCATGTTATTTATGTACGTGAATATATGCTAAAAGATAATGCTAGCGCAGTATTATTTATTTCTACTGCTTATGCTGTACATTATTTATCTTGCATACTGTCTTGTGATCATAACAGCACATATCTCTTACACGAGAAACAAGACTGTTCAATAAAACCCTTTTATTGAAACGCCCGTCTTTCCTTTCTGTGTAACTCTGTAGAAACTAAGCATGCACGATTGAATGAGTGAAACTGTTATCTATTGTTTCCACGATTCTGAGACGTGTTCCGCTTCTAAAGGGAAATAAAGTTGTCATGTTTTTCGTTTGCCAGAAACTACTCCCTTCTTGTTCTCAAGGAGTTTCTAGTGGCCTCTGAGCTAGCTGGCACAGGTAATTAAGTTTAATATAATCGATAGGGACATACCGACCTTAGTCCTATGTCAAACCTATAGGTTATATTATTCCAATGCGCAGAGCCTATTAGGGAAATAGGAACTACACTACAGGGTAAGATTAAGATAATTCAGATGTGGTGTAAAACCAGCCAACACAGGCCAAGTGGCCCATCGCTAGATAAGGGGCACATGCGAACAGCAGTAACAGGGTGAGAAAGGGCCCCATTAAACCAAATGATATGCTCCCAGGCCATCAACGGAACTTCAAGTAATGCATATGGACGATAAGCCACCGGAACAGCAGCCCTTGTATATTCATAAAACAAATTATCATTCCCATCCACCGCTGGGAATGTAACCCAAGAATAAAAGACTTAGAAGCGAAAAGCTAGGTCCGCTTCAACAACAAAAATGTTAGCCCCTGCATTTGGGACTCCGCGTTGAGTCAAGAAAGATGTACCCGGCGCGCGGTTATGTGCCGCAATAGCTACCGGTTGTGCCATAGTAGAAATGGAATAAAGAAACAAAGTAAACAGTAGCGCAAAACAGGGTAAGAACCTTTTAAACATCAAGTTTGAAAAACCTTTAAATCAACAAATATAGGAGGCTAAGCCCCCTCCTCCCCACCCCTCCACCACGGACGTCTCCGGAAACCGGGCAGAGGGTATTGTGGACAAGTACAAGCGCTACTCAGGGGCTTCACTAATAAGTACCAGACCAAACGGTGGTGCCATGTTGCAGGGATTCTGCACAAACACAGAACTATGTGCAGGATTATAGGACCTTGGTGTATAGGGACCGAGTCTTCCTACCACCTTAGTACCCTCAAGCCCAGGACCGACTAGCTATAGTGTCTCACTTGCTCTCCTACTCACTCACAGAGAAACAAATGATTAGACACCCCAGAACACAACACTCCCTGATCTCTCAGGAATCGCGGTAATAAGACACACCCTTTCGCTCGCACTCTTGTACTTGTCCACAATAAGATCTGACAGAGACACAAAATAGTTTAAAATATTTATTTTAAGTAACGTGCCCTAACATGCAGTATGCTTGCCACAACAAGCAGGAAAATGCATAGTACAAATACAGTCAGCATAGTAGCTAGTCCATATATCGTGAAGGGAGATGTCATCGTGGAATGACAATAGATCCTAACCTCCCTCCCCTTGCTAAGAAGCAGTATTATATATTAGAAGATCTCTGGGCTTTGTCAGCAGACCCCATACCTTAGCCTATAGATGGTAAATCTACATCATAGGTGCTGTCTCGCTCTTCTCCCTGGAAAGGTCCCTCTCCAAGTGTGTGCTACCTATTTGTGTATTCTACTAAAACCAAAGTACGTTTGTCCAAACAATGGCTGCATCTATATGTTTTGTCTAAGGGCTAAGGCCTGGCCAGAATAAAATCACAAGGGGTATTGTTGTTCGACCTTGCATATAATTTTCATTCAAAATCCCAGGAACATGCAGAGAGCGAACACAGCGATGAGTTCTCATGTGAAAACAGCCATAGAAATGATTACAAAAAATAAAGACGTGTAGTAACGTGCGCAAAGCAGCAGGCAGGCTGCAGCGTGCTCATGCTAACTTAGTGAAGATGACAAAGTCCCTATGGGCCACGTGACACAGACAACATTTATCTCTGTTCAAAGTGCCAGTAATTAAAGCCTTTAGGGAAGGACTTAAAAGAGTGATACCAGCAAAAGTTCCATCTGCACCTGCATGGAACCATAATATTGTTCTAACAAGACTTATGGATCCACCCTTTGAACCATTGCACAATTGTCCACTGCAATTCCTTTCTTGGAAGGTTGCTTTTTAGATTGCTATCACTTCACTAAGACGTGTCACTGACCTTCAGGCATTAACCTTAGAAGAATCATTTTTCCAACTCCATCAAGACAGAGTGGTTCTTCGCACTAACCCAAAGTTCCTTCCAAAAGTAGTCTTTGCGTTTCATATTAATCAATCGGTTGAGTTACAGATTTTTTTTCCCTCAACCTGATTCTGAAGCAGATAGAGCTCTACGTACATTAGATGTTAAAAGTGCATTATTGTATTATATTGCTAGCGCAAAAGATTTTTGCAAAACAACTTTTTGTTGCTTTTGCTCCCCCTCATAAAGGGAAACCCATCTCTAAATCTGGTATTTCTAGATGGATTGTTAAATGTATTCAAACATGTTATATTAATTCTACTCGTAAAATAGGAGCATCCATGGCCTTTTTAGGTAACATTCCTGTAGCTGACATTTGTAAAACAGCTACATGGTCTACATCACACACATTTACTAAACACTATTCTGTGGATGTATTAGCACGCCATCAAGCTAATGTAGGACAGGCAGTCCTAAGAAACCTTTTTCAGACAACTGCAAAGCTCACTGGTTAGCCACTACTTTCGGAGGGTACTGCTATACAGTTTATGCAAAGCATGTTTATCTACAGCACACATACCTCAAACGGATTATGCTACTTAGCCTGTAAGCATATGTTCTTGACATGTAGAGCTGTAGATTCACCTTCGCCCTCCCTCCTCCCGAACACCTATGGTATTTGCAGTTATCATTATTATTCACGCATGGACATCTCTATACTACTCTCACTTACTCCATTCTCACTCTCTTGCGGGAAAACAATCTAACTATGGAGTCGATGCCCATGTGCACTATCACGGAAAGGAGGAGTCATCTTACATCATGGCTGGAAAAGACTTCTTCCAAGAAAAAAAAACTTGCAAACATCCGCACCCAACACTAGATGGCAGGAGAATGCATTTGGATCTACAGCTCTACATGCCAAGCACAGATGCTTACAGGGTAAGTAACATAATCCTTTAATCCGTGATCTCTCTGTCACTCTAATCAATGTCACACAAAACAGTTTACTTTTACTGCATATGACTGTGTGCTTCATTTGAAAATGAAGCTGCGAACCTTGAAACTGGTAAGATAATGATGAAACCAAATGTTTTTTTTCTTTTCAAGTTGATGACTCCTGCAATTTGGACATTGACTTCAAGTTCATGGAAGATATTGAAAAATCTGAAGCACGTACAGGGATCCCATGTACACAGTATACAAATGAGAGTCCTTTCATTTTCAAATTAGAAGATTACCAGGATGCAGTTATCATTCCAAGGTTAGTTATTTGAGGAAAATATTTTTGCCTCTCTCACACTCACCATGATATGGTAGAGATATGTGATAAAGTTTGCGTCCCCTTATTTGTGTCTTGATGTTTCAGACACCTGGCTTGCTACACATTAGGCACCTTCTTGCAGAAGAAATAGTTTGCCTACACATGTTTGAATGTTTGAAGAAAAAATCTGCTGTGAAAACTGCTTACAGAAATGAAACAAAGTTTTTATGGATTGTGATTGTTAATTTTATAATTTATAAAGCACATTTACTTAATGGCATTTTGAACAAATGGAGCCAATGAACAAGTCTTAATTGCTGTATCTGATGGAGACTTCTGGCTGCAGATTCCTTACCTTTGAATTTCCTAGTCCTCAGACTGTATCCGGAAACTTGTGCATGGCCATTACCCCTGTGCGCTGCTGGGTGTCTCCATTGTGCTCCACATTTTGTTGAAGATTTTTTCTTGTGTGTCGAGGGAATGTCCTCTAGAAAGGTAGGGTTCAATCCGTGTGGCTCCTATCACCGCGCCATGTTGGTTACCAACCTGCACCTTGTGTGTTTATGGTGTCTCAAGCGCAACCATGACTCGAAGTCGTGCTCGTACTGCCATGGCGCCGAAGGCTTTGAGGGAGCAGTCCCTAAAGCTGCTTGCGGCCTGGTAGTCGACACCAGCTAGTGCGACTCCTAGGAGGTCTCGGTCCAAATCGAGGAGAAGGTGGGTCCAGGAGCCCCAAGACTTCATTGCACTAGAGGTCCTCGGGACACTCAGGGAAGAAGAACAAAAAGAAGAAGAAATCTAGACAAACTTTGCCTCGTCCATTGAGGATTGGCGAGACGAGTGAGGAACATTGACTTTCCAGGTACGGTTCTGCGGAGTCGTTGCCAGGTCCGACTCCGCGCCTTCCCCCGTTTCTGGGAGCCGGTGCGACCCACACTCAATCAGGGGGTTTATAGAGCATGCTACTCACCCGTGAGGGTCTCAAGGCGCTGGGGGGCGGGGACAGCTCCGGATCAGTCGAAGAGCCATGTCTTGAGGTCCTTCCTGAAGGTGTGCAATGTTGGCGAGCGTCTGATGTTCACGGGGAGCTCATTCCAGGTCTTGGCTGCGATGTAGGAGAAAGCCCTCCCGCCCGTTCTGTTTCAGCGGATGCTGGGGACCTCTGCCAGTGTAAGGTCGGCGGAGCGGAGGCTTCTCCTGGGTACGTGGAAGGATACTCTCTCGTTGAGGTATTTGGGTCCGATGTTGTAGAGGGATTTGTAGGCGTGGGTGAGGAGTTTGAATGTGACCCTTTTCTCGACGGGGAGCCAGTGGAGGTCTCGCAGTTGTTGGGTCATGTGTTCCCGACGCGGAGTTCCGAGGACGAGTCTGGCTGCGGCGTTCTGGATGGTCTGGAGTCTACCTAGTAGGGTTTTGTTGATTCCGGCTTACAAGGCGTTGCCGTAGTCCAGTCTGCTGGTTAGGAGTGCGTGGGTGACGGTCTTTCTGCAGTCGGGGGGGATCCACTTGAAGGTTTTGCGGAGGATGCGTAGGCAGTTGAAGCTGGTGGAGGCGACGGCGTTGATCTGTCGGTTCATGGAGAGGGAGGAGTCGAGGATGATGCCGAGGTTGCGTGCGTGGTCAGTAGGAGTGGGTGGATTTCCGAGGGCGGAGGGCCACCAGGTGTTGTCCCAGGCGGAGTTGCAGGATCCGAGGATGAGGACCTCTGTCTTCTCTGAGTTGAGCTTCAAGCAGCTGTCTTTCATCCAGGCTGCCACGTTCTTCATTCCTTCCTGGAAGCAGAGTCTGGTGTCTTCGGGATTCTTCGTGAGTGAGAGGATGAGCTGGGTGTCGTCGGCGTAGGATACAATGCTGAGCCCATGCTGTCTGACGATGGCAGCGAGGGGGGCCATGTAGATGTTGAAGAGCGTGGGGCTTAGTGATGAGCCTTGGGGCACTCCGCAGTTGATGTCGGTGGGTTCGGAGAGGAAGGGAGGGAGTCTGATCCTCTGGGTTCTGCCGGAGAGGAAGGATCTGATCCAGTCGAGGGCGGTTCCTTGTATCCCTGTGTCGTGAAGTCTGGCTGTAAGGGTGCGATGAGAAACGGTGTCGAAGGCTGCGGAGAGGTCTAGGAGGATGAGGGCCGCGGTGTGTCCCTGGTCGAGTAGCAGGCGGATGTCGTCTGTGGCGGCGAGGAGAGCGGTCTCGGTGCTGTGGTTGCTGCGGAATCCGGACTGGGAGGCGTCTAGGATGGAGTTCTCTTCAATGAAGGTGGTCAGCTGGGCGTTCACTAGTCGCTCGGTGACTTTCGCCGCGAAAGGGAGGAGAGAGATGGGCCGGTAGTTTTTCAGGTCCGTTGGGTCGGCCGTGGGTTTCTTCAGGAGTGGTTTTACCTCTGCTCGTTTCCAGTTGTCCGGGAAGATGTCGGACATGAGGGAGGCGTTGATGGTCCGTCCTAGTTCGGGTGTGATGGCGGCGGCGGCCCTGTGGAATATGTGCGGAGGAAAAGGGTCCGTAGGGGCTCCCGAGTGGGTCTTCTGCATGGTAGTTGTGGTGTGTGCGACGGTGGCAGGATTCCAGGTCGTGATGGTTGGCCTATCGGCAGCGTTGGGGGGGGGGGAGGTGTTGTCAGGCGTGGGTTCGTTGAAGTTGTCGTAGAGGGCCTTGATCTTCAGGTGGAAGTATGAGCTGAGCTTGTCGCAGAGTTGCTGGGAGGGTGTGATGTCCGTGGCTTCGCTGGGGGGTTTTGTGAACTGCCGTATGAGGTTGAACAGTTCCTTGGCGTTGGTCGCGTTGGTCTGGACTTTGTCTCTAATGAAGGTCCATTTGGTGTCCCTTATGCGCTGGTGATATTCCTTCAGGGCGCTCCTGTGGATGTTCCGCGCTTCCGTCGTTTTCTGGCTTTGCCAGGATTTCTCTAGGCGTCTGCAGGAGCGTCTGGCTTCCTGTAGCTCAGTGGTGATCCAGGCGGCCTTTAGCGGGCGTTGTTTGGCGGGGTGTCGGAGGGGTGCGGGTTTGTCGGCGCAGAGGGAGATCCAGCGGTGAAGTTCTGTGGCTGCGGAGTTGGCATCGGTCGCGGTGCTGGGGGGGTCTTGGAGGAGGGTGGTGATGAGGAGTTCTTCTGAGACCTTGCTCCAGTTTCTTTGTGGCGGTCGCGGCGGTGGCTTGGGTGCGGTGTTGGTGCTAAAGGTGAAATGGACGCAGTGGTGGTCAGTCCAGGGGGGCTCGGTGGTGTGGCTGAACCGGATGTTTGTTCCTCCCGCGAAGATATGGTCGAGAGTGTGTCCAGCTCTGTGCGTGGGCGTGTTGACCGGTTGCTTCAGTCCGATGTTGGCGAGGTTGTCGAAGAGAGTGGTGGTGTCGGGGTCGTTGCGGTTGTCGAGATGGAAGTTCAGGTCCCGGAGTAGAATGTAGTCCATGGAGGCGATTGCGTGGGGTGCGGCGAGCTCGGCTATGGTGGTTGCAGCCTGGGTGCGTGGTCCCGGCGGTCTGTAGATGAGGGTACCCCGTAGCGTGGTCTTGGAGCTGGTATGGATCTGGAAGTTGAGGTGTTCTGTGTTGGAGTGAGGGTCGCTCGTGCTTGACGTGGAGAGGCGGAGGGGGGTCTTGTGAGCGATGGCGAGTCCTCCTCCTGGGCTGTGGGGGTGGTCCTTCCTCTGGATCTTGTAGCCATCGGGGATGGCAGTCGCGATATCGGGGCCGGAGGTGGCGTTGGTCCAGGTTTCAGTGAAAAAGGCGACGTCGGGCAAGATTGTGTCCATCAGGTCCCAGATCTCTACGGCGTGTCGGTGGAGGGAGCGCACGTTGAGGATGCACGTCAGGGTGTTGGTGGTGCGTGCGTCCGGCGGGCCTTCGGAGGTGGTGAGGGCATCGTTGATGGTGAAGGATCTGTGGCAGGCCCTGCACGAGCACTGTCCCTGGGTGGTGTTTGGAGCGGTTCTTACGCAGCCGGAGTGTCTTCCGGGGCTGAGTGCGTTGAGGGTGGTAGAGTCGTAGCGGTGGGGCCTAGGAGAGGCAGGGTTCCTGGCGCTGGTCGCGGACGGGCGCAGACGGGCTTGCCTTAGGCGCGCATTCGGCGCGCCAGCGGCGCGACCGCACAGCGGTCTGCATTTAAATAGGGAAGGGGAGGGAGGCTCAGCTGGGAGGCGGGAAAACGGGCGCGGGTGGAGGGGAGGGGCCGGGGCAGCAGTGGCGGGAACGGGGGAAAAGCGCGAGGGGGCTGGCACAAATGAGGAGGGAATCTGTAAAAATACAGTAAATGAAGACAATGATGGTGACAAAAAACGGAACACAATTTAGCAGTAGAACGCACTTAAAGTAAATCCACAAAACCTCGGAGGCAGCAGCCTCTAACACCCAGGGCAGGGGGCTCCGCAGGCAGCGACGAAGAGCAGGAGCTGTGGGGAGAGTGCAGGCCTATGACCGAAGTCAAGGTCTTACGAGCTCTGATTATAGAGTGTTACGAGGCCATGTGCTGAGTATTTGAGCGGGCTGACCCCTCCTGTGCGCCTTTAGCACCCCGCGGGGGTCGGAGAAGGCCCCATCAGGTTCCGGGCCAACAGCTCAAGCCTCCGCTCCGATGGGGTCTCATGGATCCTATTCCGGATAGGTGCCGGTTGTGCCAACGCAACCTTCTCTGACAGTGGTTCCAGCGTCGATGCCACTGGCCCCACCAGCCCCATTCTCATCCCCGACGACCGAGTCAGATCGGCGTTGATCAATGCCGATTCCGGCACCAACGGAGCCCAGTGGCTCTAGGTCGTTGCCTGAGAATTTTAAAGAGTTTGCAGGTATGGGGGAAGAGTGGGAGTGGTCACTGGACCCTTTAGAGCACCAGTTATACACCCCTGGTGAATTAGCAGAGGCAAGTGGACTGGACATCTCTCCAGATTCTGGTATGCTCTCTCCACCTACTGTGACTACGGAGGAGGGGAGCGTCTTATGCAATGGTGGTGAAGAGGGCAGCGAAGGTCATGGGCCTGGAACTGCTCTTGGTGCTGGGCAGAACTAACCTTTTGACCGAAGTGCTTCAGCCTAAGCTTCCTCATCCTAACCCCTTTTTCCCTTCAATGAAGCACTGACGGATGTCCTTCTAGGCACTTGGTCCAAGTCTAGCACAGGGGTTCCTGTGAACAGGACAATAGCACGCCTCCATTGCTCTGCCCTGGTTGATCCTGGTTTCCTCAGCCAACACCCCACCCCTGAGAGCTTGGTAGTCCAAGCCTCGACTTCCCATGATGCGTTCCCTGCCTCTCCCCCGGAAGGGAATCCCAGAGGCTGGATGCACTTTGGAAGAAGAGGTTTGCTTCTAACAGCCTAGCATTGCGGTCGGTGAACACCTCATGCCTTTTTGTTCTTTTCTTCCATACCATATGGGAAACGGTTGCGCAAGTGCTGCCACAGGTGCCAGAGGAGGCCTGGACCATCCTCTCCCAAGCAGTGAGAGATGGGAGAGATGCAGCAAAGTAAACCATTAGGTGTGGTCTGGATAAGACTGGCTCGCTGGGCAGAGCTGTTTCGTCGACGTTGGCCTTGCAGTGCCATGCCTGGCTGAGAACATCTGGCTTTTCAGGGGATGTCCAGGCCAACCTCATGGACATGCCCTTTGATGGGACTTGTCTCTTCGAAGAGAAGGCAGACTCGGCGCTGTAGCACTTCAAGGAATCATGCGCTGCAGCCAAGTCCTTGGGCCTCTCAGTGACACCTCGCTCCCAGTCTGAATTTTGACTCTTCTGTGGCTATGGAAGGGGCTTTCAACCTCACCAGTCAGCCATAGCCCAGCCACCGCCCTGCTCAGGCTTCCCAAGTTGAGCGAGGATGTGGGAGCGGTGCATTACGATCACATGGGAGTGGTAGCCAGAAGTCATCCACCACCAACCCCCTTGCAGCTGCAGCCTCTAAGTCTTCCTAGTTTGGTTCTGAAAGACCATGGGTGCCCAGTTGGCGGGAGAATCCAGCATCCTCTCCTCCACAGGCAGTCCATTACATCGGACAAATGGGTCTTGCAGATTATTGGAAACTGTTACTTCCTTCACAATTTTTCCCTCCTCCTTTACCACTAACTCAAGAACTGCTGGCGGAGGATCATCTGGTCTTACTCCAAGAGGAAGTTACAGCTTTCCTGCCCAAGGGGGCTATAGAGAGGGTTCCGATATCAGAAGTAGGCAGTGGTTGTTATTCTCGCTACTTTCTGATACTGAAAAAGAACAAAGGTGTTCAACCTATTCTAGACCTCAGAACCATCAATCTCTTCCTCAAGAAGGAGAAATTAAAAGATGCTCATGTAGGCTCAGGTTTTGTCTGCCCAAGACCGAGAAGACTGGCTGGTAGCATTGGACTTGCAGGATGCATATTTTCACATTCACATACTGCTAGCCCACAGGCGTTACCTGCAGTTCAAGGTAGGCCACGAGCACTTTCATTTCACCATGCTCCCCTTTGGCCTTACCTGCGCCCCTCGGGTGTTCACCAAGGTTATGGCGGCAGTAGCAGCTCATCTGCGCAGGCCGGGGGTTTCATTCTTCCCCTACCGGCTGTTGAAGGCGGCCTTGCCCCAGACAGTCGTCTTCCACCTACAGACTACGATGGACATTCTGCATTCGCTGGGGTTCACTATAAACATGCCAAAGTCGCACCTAACTCCTTCTCAGGCGCTGCTTTTCATCGGAGCTGTTCTGGATACTGCGCGGTTTCGGGCTTATCCTCCCGAGCAGCGAGCCCAGGATATTCAGGTTATGATACCGATGTTTCACCCTCAATCCTGGATTTCGGTGAGAATGACTCTGAGACTGATGGGACATGGTCTCTTTCAGCAGTGGGAAGAGCCTTGGTTAGATCTGCCTCCGAAGAGAACGCACAATGTCAGTAGTTCTGCATGTTGGAGTTTCCAAGGCGGCTATCGCTAAGCAACGTTTTTAGTTTTGAGGATAGTTCAGGCCGCCTGTACGCCTTTCCGCCCATACCACTTCTGCCCAGAGTTCTCAATTTAAAAAATGATTGGGTTCAAGTCAATCTTTTTGGCTCCAGACTGGGCATGGAGAATTTGGTATCCCGAGCTTTCGAAAATGAGCCTCGGTCTTCCAATCAGGCTACCTCTTTGGGAGGATCTTCTGTCGCAGCAGCAGGGGAGGGTCCTCCACCCATACCGGTCAACTCTCCGCCTCCTTACGTGGAGATTGAGCGGCGACAGTTGATAGCTTTTGACCTTCCTCCCGAAATCTTTACATTTATCCTGGCGGACCTCCCACCAAAACGGTAAATCCCTGCTGTTGACAAAAATGTGTATAATATTGTACAGAAAAGTCTATTGACCCTCTTTCTGCCTCTTTCTGATACTCTTTAATCTTACCGTTGCCCAGCAGTGTTCTGCTTTGGGCACTCTCAAGGGTTATCTTTCTGCTCTGTCTGCTTTTCTGCGGCTGCCTGACCATCCCTCGTTATTTAAGTCCCCTATAGTAAATAGGTTCCTGAAAGGGCTTGTACATACTTTTCTCCCTTCGTCCTTCATAATGCCTCAGTGGGATCTGAACCTGGTTCTCACTTGCCTCATGTGTGCTCCCTTTGAGCCGTTACAAAATTGTCCCCTCCGGCTGCTTACCATCAATAGTCTTTTTTAGTGGCAATAGCATCTGCCCAGAGGGTGAGTGGGCTGCAGGCTTTATCATCCAAGCATCCCTATTTATGGTATTCCCGGACAAGGTGGTTCTTCGCACCCGGGCCTCTTTCCTACCTAAGGTAGTGACCCCATTCCATTTGGGACAATCTGCCACCCTGCCCTCCTTTTATGCTCCTCCACATCCCTCTAAAGAGGAGTAACGATCCCACTATCTGGACCCAAAAAAGGCATTGTCATTCTTCCTTGAACACACAAAAGAGTTCTGGGTGGACGACCAACTCTTTGTGGGTTATGTAGGGGCTAAAAAAGTCTGGGCAGTTCAGAAATTAATCATTTCGCGCTGGATTCTTTTCTGTATCAGGATCTGCTATGCCCTGGCTAAAAAGCAGCCTCCTAAGAGCTTACAGGCCCATTACACCAGGGGAAAAGCTGCAACCTCAGCGTGGGCTCGTGGTGTTCCAATCCCGGGCATCTACCAGGCAGCAACATGGGCTTCCCTGCACACATTTGCCAAATACTACTGCCTGGACAGTCAGGGCCACAGGGACGGGCATTTCGCCCTTTTGGTCCTGCAGAACTTTTTGATTTAGTCAGTCTGTCCGCCGCCCACCACCTGGATGCTATGGCTTGGGTACCTATTGGAAGGTAAGGAATCTGTAGCTAGAAGTCTCTATCAGATGAACAAGTTACTTACCTTCAGTAATGCATTATCTCGTAGAGACAGTATCTAGCTGCAGATTCCGTACAGACACACCCATGCCTCCCTGCTCTGGACACATTTATAGGGCTAGGGTTGCTCCCTTTTCAGGACCCTAGGTTGGACACACATTATTCAGTTCACTGCATGGCTCTGCGCTTTTGGCATGGAAAGTCGTGAAAAATAACTGACGTCCGCGCGCCTTGGCAGCACCTATGTAGGAGACCACGATGTCACATCCGCCGCAGACGATGCCACTCAGAGCCGAATGGAGCCACCTGACGGTGCACAAAAGTACTGCTCACGCAAAAGTTTTCGGATCCAGTCTGACGCCTGAGAAATTTAAAGGTAAGGAATCTGCAGCTAGATATTCTCTTTAGCAGATAATGCATTACCGAAGGTAAGTAATTTGTTTGACAACCTAAGAGCCCTTCTCTAGTTAGGTCTCGCCTAGCGTTGCTGCGCACATGCGGAGCTCGCTCAGCGAGATTTATTGTAAATGAGGAGTTTGAGAAAAGGGCTTGAAGCCCCGCCCCTTATTTCCATTGGCTGGCGTCACCGTTTATGTTAAACGGTGGCCTGCCATTGGAAATTAGGTGTTTGGGTTGCCTCCCTTTCGCTTTTTGTGCCGGCCCACCCGGACTGGCTTGCCTGCTTTGCTTCTGTCGCAAAGCACTTTCTTATCTTTATGGGGCCATGTGTTTCTAATTAGAAACACATGGCCCCATAAAGACAATGCTCCGGCTGCAGCGCGGTCCTCTTTCACTTTCAGGACCGCGCTTGTTATAGATGTGCGCAGGGCACTCACCGGTGTGTTGAAGAACCTCAAAACAGTACACACAAAAAAGAAACAAACGTGCATCATTTACATAAATTATTAAATATTTAATTTAATTCACAAAAAATATATCAAAAAAACGAAATTTTAATCTGAAGGTTAGGGAGTATCAAAATTAATTTTATTTTTAAAAGATAAACTGATATGCTGGACTCCAGCATATCATTTTGTATTTTTGGTTCCTTGCGCTCTGTCAGTTTGCCAATACTTCAGTTGAGGCCGCCAATTGTCCTTATTAATTTCCTTTTGCTGTAATTGCACTGCTCCCACAAATCAAGATGAGAATACCAACTTCCTTTATACAGAGCATTTTAAAATTTTCAGTTTTGCTTTTTTGTGTATTTATATTTACTTAATCTGCTAATATTATTTATTTTTCTAAACAGTTCCCAGGTTAGGAATTACTGGTATAGATGATTGTCTTCTTTACAGCTGGATATAGGAACAGAGTTTCACAAGTTGACAGCTGATACAGTTACTGCTTTTTCTCCTCTTCTCGCTTTCCAAATCCTAAAGTGTTTTTCAGATGGTAAACACATGTTTTGGATAATGCACACTTTATTAAATTAATGATCCGAAAACCAAGACCAACTATAATAGGAGACTTAAACGCTCATAATGCCCTGAATGCCACTTTGTGCCGATGGGAGCAAGAGAGGGCCCGTGAAGATAGCTGAAAATTGTCATCCTTCATGGAATCCTCAATGGTGGTTACAAAGACTGAATAGACTTGCCCCTGTGTGAGGCCCTGTAACACTTTTAATAACGGATATTAATGTCTTCTGTCTGTATGTACGTACTTCCCTTTCTATCGAATTTATTAGATTTTTCTTTTTAAAGAATGACAAATACAAATAAAGTATTATTTGGAATGTTATCAAAGTTTCCTCCAAAAGTTATCCTTTTAAAAGAGAAACAAAAACAAGAATTGTAGCAAAGTTTTTGGAATCTACAGCTGAACATTCCACATTTAGTGAGGACACAGCACCTCCAATTTCCAACTATGTTCTGTGCTGGAACTTGGTCTCAATTTTTCATGTTCCCATTTATCAGGATCCTGGCTTTCTTGGCTGTACCCTCAGCTATTTTTCACTGCGAGTTGTACTGCTTTTCATTTTTTATTACTTAATGTGGACAGAAGAGTGACCTGCCAGTGAAATGTAATATGTTTTGTCTCTTTATTATTACCTCACTGCTATGAAGGTGTCCTCAATCTTAATGAGGTGAGTGTCTTTCCTGTAATTGGAAAAAATCTGTAGAAGATCCTCATGGGCCCTTAACCTGACCCTCCCACAACCTAAGTTTTTCTGCAAATGTCGAAGTACCTCCCAAGGAAGACGAGAAGATGAAATACAATGGTAGTTGCAGAAGGATAATATTTAGGGTTCCTCAGGAAGATTCTCACTCTGCCTGAGTGAAGTCTAGCCACTTAAAGTACTGCTGTGTGACTGAAATCTAAAAAAGAACTGTGAACGCTGTCCCATCATTATTCATTGGCTTCGAATCATGTGGCATCATGCTGTCCTTCAAAGGACCCAGCTTCACCTTTGACAACAGTGCTGCAGATTTTTTTACATCAAAGACCATGATGTCATAGCCCCCATCGACATTGAAGCCTGTTTCTACTTTGGTGTCTGCATGAATACAAAAGCCATTGATTTTGATGAAATCCTGTACATCAAAGATTCAATGTTCTTCAAATAATTTCTCATCAATCTTTCTTCAAACTGAGATTTCTCCTCCAAAGAAAAAAATAGAAAACTATGTCCTCACCAAATACGCCATTGCCAGTGAATCAAAAAAAAAAACTGATGAATGCTGATGCAGTGCTTGAATTGATCTCCGCCATTGGCAATTACTCTGGGCTGCCTTCCAATCCTTCATTTTTTGTCCACTGTGCCCCTCCCTACAAGAATCACTTTTGTGTATATCAGGCATTGCCCTTTTCCAATAGGAAAAGTCTATCCAGAGCTGCCAGGCGAAATCCACTATGATTGGGGAAACAAGCATACGCAGCCCTGTGTCAGAATATTTGACCTCGTCAATGAGGTGCACCTTGATTCCTACGGCACAGGGAACCCAGGACCCATGTTGGTCATACCAGTCTCCTTTAGGGTGTCGTACTAAGGAAAACAAAGAGATAATGGGTGGAATGTTCGAGTTAATCTCAACCACTAGTGTTTATTCTGGACTGCATGACAGTCCATTGTGTCTTTGCTAACTCTGCCACTACAGAGAAGAACCAGTTCCTTGCTTCAGTAGGAACAGCTCTGTTAGAAATGGGGGTCTCAAGTTGGCAGAGGTAGGTACCTTTGACCAGGCCCTTGCTTCTAGTCTGGGTAAGGGGACTACACTCCTAAAATAACCCCTGCTCACCCCCTTGGTAGCTTGGCACGAGCAGGCAGGCTTATCTCAGGGCAGTGTGTAAAGCATTTGTGAACACGTACAGTAATACAGTGAAAACACTACAAATGGACACCACACCAGTTTAGAAAAATAAGTAATCTTTATCTAGACTTAACACAAGACCAAACGACAAAAATCCACAATACAGTATTCAAAAATATGACTTTCAGATGGTAGAAATAGCTTAGTTCAATGTAGATGGTAAATGCGACACTTTACTCTCAAAGTACCTTGGATGCGTAACGCAATACAAACAAAAGGGTCGCAGGGAAGGCGATGCGTCTGTTCCTTGCTTCGGGGGAGGCGGCGCACCTGTTCCTTACTGCAGTGCAGGGGAGGCGATGCGTCTGTTCCTTACCGGAGAGGAGGCGAAGCGTCTGTTTCTTACTGTGATCTGGTGCGATGCGACAAGATGGCGCCGCGATGTGACGATCCGGTGCGATGCGACAAAATGGCGTCTTTGCTGCGATGCGACAACTTGGATGCAATGCGTGCACGCCCGGCGGCCGTGCGGCGAAATCGATGGTTTCTTGAGCCGCGACAGGCCCTGCGACGCGCTTCTCCGGTGATGCGACGGCAACCTCTGCGGCGGCGGCACGCTTCTCCGGTGTTGCGACACGCTCCTTCGGCGATGCGACGGCAAACGGCTGCGGTGGCGGCACGCTTCTTTGGCGATGCAACTGCAACATCTGCGGCGGCGACACGCTTCTTCCTCGTTCCGTCGCGCTTCCAGCTCCCAGCGACACGCAGTCTCTAGAGGGCCCAAAACAACAGGAGGTACCTCTCTGCAGGTAGAATTCCCAGCAAGGAAATTCAGGGGGAGCTGGGGGTGAAGTCTTTGTGTCCCTGAGACTTCAGAACAGGAGGCAAGCTCAGCTTCAAGCCCTTGGAGATCTTCCTCAAGATGATTAAAGTACACACAAAGTTCCTTTTCTCCTTTCCTTGGTAATAAGTAACCACTGCAGGCCAACCCCTAACAGTCACCAGCGCTGGGGCAGTCTCCTCCTTCAGCTTCCTTGGTTTCTTTCCTTGGCAAAGGTTTGTCTTGATTCCCAGAAGTGATCTAAAGTTCTGGGGTCTGGGCCCCAATATTTATACTCCAAAATCCTTTGTTCTCTGAAGGCAGAGAGTGTCTGTACCCAGCCCAAACCAGTTCTGTCCTCCCTGGTGCAGCTTCCTGGCAGGAGGTGGAGACAGCATTGTTGAAAGCAGACCTGGCCCAGGTAGCTGAAAAGAAAACTCCTCCCCCTACTCTCTATTCAACCCAGGTCCTATTCAGCCCAGCCCTGACTCATCAGACTGCTGGAGCCAAAGCCCTCTCCAGCCCCCTGTCACTCACAAACCAGACATGGATTACACAAACCTAGCAGAGGCATACTGGATGGTTAGGCAAGAAAATACCTACTTTCTAAAAGTGGTATTTTCAAACACAGAATGTAAAAATCACCCACACTAAAAGATGTATTTTAACATTCTGAGTTCAGGCATACTAAACTTTACTTTCCCATCTTGTTCCTTGGGTCAGTTATGCTTATAAGATGTTATAATCAAACTGCCCATTCTGGCCTATGGGAACAGATAGCCTTGCAATAGTGAAAAATGAAATTGGCTGTAATTCACTATCAGGACATGCTACACACACCAGGGCATGTCCTATCTTTTACATACAATGCACCCTGCCCATAGGGTTACCTTGGGCCTACCTTAAGGGTGACTAACATGCAGAAAAGGGCAGGTTTAGGGACTGGCAAGTGGGTGCACTTGCCAAGTCGACATGGCAGTCCCAGACTGCACACAGGCTCTGCAATGGCAAGCCTGAGCCATATTTTACAAGCTGCTTCTGTGGGTGGCACAATCAGTGCTGCAAGCCCACCAGCAGCATTTGATTTACAGGCCCTGTGCACTCATGGTGCACTGTACTAGGGTCTGACAAGTAAATCAAATAAGCCAATTATGGAGTCACTAATCCATTACAACAATTTACAATAGGGAGCACTTGCACTTTGGCACTGAACAGCAGTGGCAAAGTGCACCAAAGCATCTAGACCAGCAAAACATAGCAAAAACATAGGAGGCAACAGCAAAAAAATGGAAGGGAGACCCACGCCAATGGTGCCAGGTGTAACAACCTCCATCATGAATTCCCAGTGACTGTTCCATATAAGGATTTTTCAAGTGAGCATAAAACACACTTGCCATGCTTCTCCGTCACTGCAGTTCAGTGACACTGTGTATTCCTTTGTACCCACTGTTAGTTATCTCTTTTGCACATCACGTCGCTGTAAGACCCCTAGTCCATCTTCTCCATAAGTGTTTAATGTAAATTTTTCCGAATTGCCCTACCCTTCTTTTGAACTGGAGCTCAAAGTATTGCTACAACAACTCCTAGAAAACTTGTTTTCTTATTGCCCGTTATCTTGGTCCGTATTTTAAGCAAAAGGTAAACACTGCATTTCCCACAAAAATAGACAAGTTATGGGAAACTACCTTTCTTCTATTAACCAAAGTAGCCCTATTTCAATGAAGTTAAGATATTTCCCTGCCAGCTTTCTTCCAGAGCCCAAACTCCCCAGTTGAGTGGACACTTCATAAATATATATAGTGCACTGTACACCTAAATGAGTGAGGGAGAACTTTACAGAACAACAATCATAAGTTTTTTAGATTTGTTACATTATATTTGCGTCGAAAAAGCTTCATTTTGTGGGTTGCAATCTATCTCCATAATCATTTCCTATTCTGATTCTTCAACCAAGTGTAAGTTAAACACTGGACGAAGTAGTCATCCAGACAACTATTTTCTCCTTTTGCTAGGTTGAATTGTCCATTAGTGTAGACTGTGCCTGTCCTCCTCACTCTTACCTGCCAGTCTAGTTGTTGGGACTGAAGCAGTCCAGGAGAGGGTCCACAGTCTCTTCTTACATCTTCACAGACCTTGGGAAACCCTAACGTGTGAATGTGGCAGCGGTTCTGTCCCCAAGGAACACCAAGGGACCCCAGTGCCAGCTGGAACCACGAGTCCTGGCCACTCTGCACCCGATGCATCTGGCCCGTGTTCAGGTGACCTGCTGATCCAGAACAGGTTCCCCAGTGATCCTGACCTCAATATCAGCGTTGGCTGACCCCTCCTGAACTCCATGACGACGCCTGCAGCCTGATTCCAGAGGCTCCCCCTGACTGCGACCGGCTCCAGTAAGAAGAATCCGACATCTAAAGGCACCCCTGCACCCGAAGCCCCTGGGCCTTGACGAGCTGAACAGACAGTGCCCCTGCGACCCCCTACATCTCTACTTACCTCTCCTGTAGCTGGTCTCCCTCCCGCAACCTCTGGTGCGATGCCTGCAGCCTGTTTGTCTGAAGCAAGTTCGCCTTTGAAAAGCATTGGGTGCCTGACTCTGATTTTGCACCCCTGCACCCGGATGCCCCTGTGCCGCTGATGGTGTATGTTTGGTACTGCTTTGTGGCACCCCTGTGCTTGCTCTAACCCCCCAACGCTTGGCCCCTGCAACCGATTTAACTTCCTGCAAGCAGTGTGCCTTTGAGCACCCCCAGTCTCCGTTGAAACGCATAGGCCAAACTCCGATTTTGACCTCTGTACCCGGCTGCCCCCGTGCCGCTGGGGGTGCAGTGTTGGTACTCACCTGCCCCTTGCCCTTTGCTGACCTTTGGTCCGGAATACTGTAACTGTAAGTTGCATGCTTACCTGTATAACCTCATTATTGTTTTCCTCCATAGGATAAGATTGAACTGTTCAAAAAAGTGCTGACTTTTAAAAGCTTTAAGTATTTTTCCTGCAGAACGTACTTACCTTATTAGACGATCTCGCTCTTAAAATAAAACTTGAGCAAAGCTTATTTTTCTAAAATTGGGGTGGAACTCCTTTTTGAGTCTTGTGTCAGACGTTGTGCAATAAATGTCTTACACTCCTCTGTGTTAGGCCTAAGGCTGCTCGCCCACACTACCACTAATAGAGCACTTTGGGTTTTACATTGAGCCCTGTATGCTTCTGGGGAATCTCTGGACCCTGTACATGGTGTAACCACCTAGTGGTATACCATATACAGAGCCAGCTTCCTGCACTGTTCCCAATGGGGCAGCAGCATATACACTTTGCCTTACCAGTGTGCTTTGGGTGTTCACGAAAGTGATGGCTTTCTCACAGAGCACCTTTGGAGGTCAGGTGTACTAGTCTTTCTGTACTTAAATTGTACTTAGAAGGCAGGCAAGCCCCAGGCAGTCATAGACGACCTCTACACAGTGGCAAACCTAACAATGTTGAGTTCACTATCAATGTGTCAAAGTCACACCTGACTCCTTCATAGACCTTCTGGTTCATTAGAGCTATCCTGGGTATGGTGCAGTCTTGTGCTTTTCTCCCAGAGAGGACAGTCCAGGACATTTGGGCTATGATTCCAATGTTTTCAGCTGTTGTCCTGAATTTCAGTGAGGATGGCGTTGAGAATGCTGGGACTATTATGCTGCTAGTGAAAGATGGCAGATGTCACATGTGGGCTCTGCAGTGAGACCTGAAGTCCCAGTGGGCAGAGCACCAGGGAATCTATCTGAATCCATCCAGGTTTCGGAGGAGACTTCAAGTATTCTACAGTGGTGGCTGCTAGGCCATGATTGGGTCAGTGGCAGACTCTTCTCCTTACCCCAGCCGAAGCTGACAGTGGTCACGGATGTATCACTGCTGGGCTGAAGAGGCCATTTGGGATACATAGCGATCAGAGGACTTTGGTCTCCGACGGAAACCCACCTCCACATCAGTTTGCTGGAGTTGCGGGCGATCCACTTGGCATTGAAGGCCATACTACTATCCTGCAAGGGTAAGATACACCGGTTCCACTGGCATGTTCCACCAAGAAATCTCCGGTCCTCCACCCACAATCTGGTTGAGGTCCCCAGATTCCAGCTATCTAACTGGGGTGGCAAACGTTTTGTTACCACCACGTCTAAACTGTGGAACACTCTTCCTACCCATTTAAAACATTCCTCAGAATTGCTTCCATTCAGGAAGGCCCTTAAGACCTGGCTTTTTACTCTTTAGCTTTTTTCATAATAGGTTTAAGACTCATTTGCGTTCTCCTTTTTCTAGCCATCAGGTTTAGCGCCTAGACGCCTCCGGGCATTAGTCCGCGCTTTATAAATATAAAATCAAAATCAAGCTAGTACAGGATCTCACAGCATCACTACTGCAATGTGGTACTGCAGAAAGCAGGGCAGAGTGGGATCTTGGGTCCTGTTCCACGAGTCTCTGTGCCTTTGGAAGTGGCTGACTCGCCATGACTTTTCTCTCATTGTGAGTTACCTGACGGGTTCTTTAAACGCCAGTACAGACAAACGTTGTCACCGATGCTTAGCTGATCTTGAAGTGAAGTTATGTCCAGGACCATTTTCCAGCAATGGGAAAAACCCTGGCTCAAACTTCTCACTGCCAGAAAAATCGTGCATTGTCAGCATTTTTGCGCACTAAAATTCCAGAGAAGACTCTCTTAGACACATTCCACCTAGGGTGGAATTTGAGATTACTGTATGCCTTCCTGGCTCGTGATCTGATGAAGATCAATATCGACAGGCCCAAAGTCATCTTGGTTGCTCAAGATTGGGCCAGGAGGGTGTGATATCCAGTACTTTTGGGCATTAGCATCTGTCCTCTGATCAAGCTGCTGCTTCAGGAGGATCTACTGTCGTAGCAACAGGGCAGGGTCCTGCACCTGGGCCTCAACTTGCTGCCCCACCGTGCCCGGCGATTGAGTGGGGCTGTTGTGATTCTGGCAGCCAGGCGCCCTTCTATAAACTGTGTACACCAGGCATCTGATAGAGACTTCTAGCTGCAGACTCCTTACCTCCGAATTATCCCCAGCCCTCAAACTTGATCTGGAAATGTTTTCATGAGTAGTACCCCTGCGCGCAAGTAGGTGACGTCTGTCGGCTCCGAGTGACGTCATGGGTGTCATCCATGCCAGATGTGACGTGCAGGTAGTGTTTTGTTTCATATAGAGGCCCTAATATAGACGCGTTCATATATGCCGTATATGGTCATATTCGCATATGCCCTATTATGGTCATATTCGTATATGCCCTATTTTGGTCATAATCGTATATGCCCTATTATAGTCATGATCTCCTATGCCCTAATATAGGCATGATCTTTCACCTACATTAGTTCCCTACAGTACACAACGAGCTCTGAGGGTTGAACGTTATCTAGTCTGTGGTTAGAACACTGCAGGGTTTTTCCCGAACACAGGCCTGCAAATTACTCATAAATTATGCATGAGCATTCACCAGCTACATCTCCCGCATAATATATATGTACAAAGTTCACCCCTGACGTCTTCCTCATGTCTAACAAAGACCAATACAAACCATACTGAGGGACGAGATACTTTAGGGTATAAATACACCACATCTTGCCACGGTAAGATAGAGGGAACCGAGACTTCCATGCTAACACACTGACCAGAGACGCTGAGGCTCCTGCATGCAGTCTCTCCAGCTGACAGCGGTCGAACAGCCCTTGCGGGGTGTCCAACTCGAGACCAGGACGGGGTCCCACACTCTCTCTATTCAGGTATGGGGGTTCGACTAAATCCTGGCTCCTAGGCTTTTAGACCTAAACATATGCTAGGTACATTCAGGTACATCTAGTTAGGCATCGTAGGAGTACGCGCACTTTTCATAATGCTTTTATATTCATGTATGTATTCATGATTATTGCAATATGGTAGAACTGTTCTATCCCTTCACTTTTATCGTACTGCTGATAATACATCTCTGCTATTGTCTGCTGGTTGCTACAGCACATATATTTTACACTAGAATAACAACTGTTAAATAAATACTTATTGAAACGCCCAGACTGTTTATTCTGTGTAACTCTCTGAGACCAACCGAATAAGTAAGCACGAGTGACTGAGCGAAAAGTAGTACATTGTTTCCACGATTCTGAGGGATCAGGGTTGTCATGATCTAAGGTGGCCAGAAACTAATCTCTCCCCGATAAGAGGAGATTCCAGTGGCACTGTGAGCTAGCTAATGCAAGTCCGGCTAACATACGCGGTGGGGGTGCACAGAATCAGTCTGCCACCAAGCCCACGGTTTGTTATCCAAACGTGCGGGTCCTGCAGGGGTACTATAGGAACTACACAACAGTAGGTGCCACCCCACTGCGCTGACATCCGTTCTTTTCTTTCTGAACCAGTCAGCTTAGATCCGAAGGCAGCTACCCCTCGAATCACTTTTTGATTGTGTTTTTTCTGCATTTTGTTGAAACTTTTTGCGAGTTCCTCTCTTGGTGTGGCAGGGATGTCCACTTGGAAGACCGGCTAAAAATATTTTGAGACTTAGAGTGCCTGATTTAGAGCTCAAGGAAAGACATCAAAGCAGTAGTGTAGCAGGACCATGTGTTCAAAGGCATACAGAAACCCAAGCATGACCCAATCTCATTACACAGAGTAGATGATGATAATGATATCCATTTATATAGTGCAGCTGTTACACTGTAGGGGTGTCCTGTGCTAAAGAAAAAATGGAGGCAACAGCTGCAGGCACTTCACAGTGAACAAATAAGTCTTGAGAGTTACAGAAAAGAATAAAGTTAGACTGCGTATAGAGCAGTGAAGCGAAGGGGATTCCACAATTTAGGGCTCAAGTTAAAGAAAACAAGGCTAATTATGTGAACAATGCAAACCATCAGAAGAAGCGAGCTAGAGGAACGGAGCAAATGACCGGGTTGGTAGTGCACAAGTTTGTTGGTAAAAGAAGTTGGCCCGTCCATCACTTTTTTTGTATACTTTAGTGTCACCCTAAATGGGACGGGTATGCCCAGACGGACATGGGTCTCGTGCACAGTGTGTCACTGGAGTCAAGCTATACCTGGCTGATGAGCCATAAATAAGACGAAACAGGTCCTGGGTTGTTTGTATCCGGTTCAGGGAGGAACTGGCTTGGGAGTTCAGGCTGGACAGTTGTCATTGGAAAAAGGTCAATACTGATTTGCATTTGGCTGGATCCAAACTGAGGTGACATGGTGTGCAAAATAACAATGGACTGGGATGTGGCCCGAGTAATTACCAGTGGCTGAGATTAATTCAAGCATTCCATCCATCGCTTTTTTGTATACTTTAAGAAGTTGGCCCAGTGTCAGACAAATCTCTCAAGCCAAAAGCAAAGGATGTTGAACAAACAGTTTTCAGTAGGGAACCCGTGTAGCACATGGAGACTGGCAGAAATAGGGGTTGCATGGAAGGCTTAGCAATTGCCTAGCGCCAGAGTTCTGAACAATCTATACGTAGGCCCGTAAATACTTTGGGGGACCAAATTAGAGTGAATTAGAATAATCCAGACACAAGACACTCATCGTCTGCACAACTGTCTGGTAGCAGCTGTCTGGTAATAGATCAGGTTCTTTCAGAATATCCTCTACAAAAATACGAAGAAGAACAAGTTTTGTTGGTTTGGATGGAGAACGAGAGACTAGAGTCAAAGAAGACCCCTAAATTCTTGACACTGGTGGCCGGGAGAGGTGGCCTCCACAATTCAGATGACCGCCATACAGGTGTCTAGACTTTGAAAGTGTTACGTAAAAGTAGAACCTTTGTTTTGTCAATGTGCAGCTTGAGATGATTAGTGTTCATCCAGGCACCAACTGCTAGGAGACTTGAGTGAAATGAACCCGCTAGATATCCAGAGTTGATTCTAAGAGCAATCTGCGTATTGTCTGCATATACTCCGAAAACGTGAGTCCATAGGATTGAGAGCCGAGTCCGAGGATCCACTTAGATGTTAGATTGTGTGGTAAAGGAAGGAACCTTGCAAAACTCCACAGCTGGAAGAAGATAAGAAATCAGGGAATGTGGACTGCTTGTAAATGATCGGAGAGAAAGGAGTTGCTCCAGAGAAGGTGTTTTGCTAGACATGTGACAACATAAAAGGCAGTGTATTAAGATGTGAGACATAGTATCGAATGTTGCAGATAGATCCAAATGATCTGCTAGAATACTTGCTGTTTCTTTTGAATTGAAAGAAGCTGATCTCTAGTAATAAGAAAAAGTACTGCACCTTTTATCTGAGCATTATAATTCTTGCTCGTGTCTTGGCCTGCTTGTCTTACAGGGATAAGTCTTCCAATCTAAAATCTGAACATCCTGTACCCCTTGTCGGCTTATTTCATAGCTTTGAAAAAGAACACTCCATTTACAGAGACACTGCAGCGTCTGTTTCTCTCGAGCTCTGTATCTGAGCGGTTGTAGGAGAGTAGGATCTGCCTCTTATGTTGCCCCCACTTTTTTTCTGATGTTTACACTGGTTTCTGGCTATAGTCTGGCTGGGTCCCTGCTAATCAGGGCCCCAGCCTCTCTGTTCTCTCTAAACGACTTGGAGTGCACTCTAGGTGCACTAGTGATTGGATGCTGTGGTTCCTTATGAGTCCCTAGTATATGGTACCTTAGGTGCTAAGGGCATAGGTACTTCACAGGCCTACCAGGGGCTGCAGCATGTATTATGCCACCCCTGGGAAGCATTTCAAAAGACAATGGTCCCTAAACAGTTATAAATTAAGGCAGAAAATAAATAAACATATACTAAATAGACTATATGTTCCTTGTCCAGCCGGACAGATATTTAATATTTTAAATACGTTCATAGAAAAAAAACATGTACAATTACAAGTGGGACACAACCAGCGTCCAACTCAAAAACATAGACAAACAACATAAGGGTGGGGAAGAGTTTTCAGGCAAAGGGAATGTGTCTGTAAATCATGAGATTAACAAAATTAACAGACTTCAATTACATGGTGATACCATTGCACAATATAATTCACAATATTTGCATGCATATGGTATATAGAGTGTCGACGACGTTTCGATCCCTAGGGGAATTCATGGGATCATCTTCAGGACATTAGAATTAAGCATGCCTGTATACAAGAAATTCTAGACATTAAATCCATGTCTTAATACATTTAATTATAGACGGAAAAAGGGAAAGAGAGAATGGAAGGGAAAAAGGAAAAAGAAATGATTAATTGGGCAACGACAGACCATCAGAGTAATAAGAAATTGCTATTGGCCGTGCATGATATACTAGCTCGTGAGAGGAACAGTAGAGGAAGACTAAAGCTAATGAATTAAAATCAGTGGCGATCAAGACGTGAGCTAAAAGAAGTTGTGACTTCAAGTTTAGGCCGTGAAATCGCTTGTGTGACTAGATTGAAAAGATAACGAGGCTACAATTTACCAGAATCAACACAAGGTGTTGCGGCACATGTTCTGGTAGCAAGCATAGAACCGGAATAGGTGTCCTGTAAACAAGATGCGTATGGTTACTAGATGTTAAGTAAACGCACCCTTGTGGCAGCGGAGAATTTGCTGACGGTCCTAACCCGTGAGTGGAACCGCGGGAAGGCGAGAACGATAGAATTAATTACCGTGGCGGAAGGAGTTAACCGTCCCCGGAGGAGAGGGGTTTGTTGTTTAGGGGGAAACGTCAAGTGTGGCAATACATTGACCATTTCATTAAAGAATTTGTGCCCTCTACTGAATGTTACATACGTGACAGCATGGCCATGATTAATCTTATTGAGGAATACCCATTTGACCCCACATCCAGCACACTTTGTACACTGGATGTGGAGTCACTTTACACCAATATCCCTCAGATTGACTCTCACGGGTTAGGACCGTCGGCAAATTCTCCGCTGCCACAAGGGTGCGTTTACTTAACATGTAGTAACCATACGCACGTCTTGATCGCCACTGAATTTAATTCATTAGCTTTAGTCTTCCTCTACTGTTCCTCTCACGAGCTAGTATATCATGCACGGCCAATAGCAATTACTTATTACTCTGATGGTCTGTCGTTGCCCAATTAATCATTTCTTTTTCCCTTCCATTCTCTCTTTCCCTTTTTCCGTCTATAATTAAATGTATTAAGACATGGATTTAATGTCTAGAATTTCTTGTATACAGGCATGCTTAATTCTAATGTCCTGAAGATGATCCCATGAATTCCCCTAGGGATCGAAACGTCGTCGACACTCTATATACCATATGCATGCAAATATTGTGAATTATATTGTGCAATGGTATCACCATGTGATTGAAGTCTGTTAATTTTGTTAATCTCATGATTTACAGACACATTCCCTTTGCCTGAAAACTCTTCCCTCCCTTATGTTGTTTGTCTATGTTTTTGAGTTGGACGCTGGTTGTGTCCCACTTGTAATTGTACATGTATTTTTTCTATGAACGTATTTAAAATATTAAATATCTGTCCGGCTGGACAAGGAACATAGTCTATTTAGTATATGTTTATTTATTTTCTGCCTTAATTTATAACAGTTTAGGGACCATTGTCTTTTGAAATAGTTCTAATACCGAAGGTCCCTTGCGTACTGCCCTTTCGGTTCCCTTGTTGTTTAAAATAATACCCCTGGGAAGCAGACTAAATCTGACACCACAGGCCTGCTACTGCAGCCTGGGTGAGGAAGTGCTAGCACCCCTCACTGAGATATAGGTCCCCTATATCTCTCCTACACACACATATAAACCTATCAGTCACCCCTAAGGCAGGCCCTATCAATCCTGAGGGCAGGGTGCTAGGCTTCTATGTGAGGGGTGCCTCTGCCTGAGCAGGGCCCCTCTGCAGCTCTCAGAGTCCATTCTCTGGTGCTGTTTGTGGATGCGGTTAAACCATATACTTTTAAGTGCATTATATCCTCGTGGTAAAATGCTAACTTTGGAATGGCTGCATCGAAACATGTCGTGTTTGGTGTCAAACATCTTGGAATACTACCCCCCCGCCAGTCCTGGCGGCGGGGGTAGCATTCCACCCTTCTAGAGGGATAGACATGTACCTACTGTAGAAACGCGGTAGAATCCTGCAGAGCCCTGGCATCACAAAATGGATGCCACCAGTCACAGACACTGGGCTGCCCTCCTGCTGATGACCAACACTCGCAGTGGAGGAAGCCCAACAATAGATATCCTGTCCCAAGAGGGTGTGACCACCTTCCAGACAGGGTTTAGTGTATTGGGGCTGGGTGGGTGCACTCTTAGAGTGCTTTGAAGTCCTGCACTGGGGGAGTAGAAGGCTCCTCTGTGCATACCCCAGTTCAAACCGGCTCAGGGGCTACCTGCCCCTGCTCTGGCGCGAAACTGGACAAAGGGAAGTGGGTGTAGCCCCCCACTCCCCTGACCCTCCCATAGGTAGGGTCATAGAGCGAGTCCCTCCCTTTCTTTTAGTATAAGAGGGGGAACCTGTGCATTGCACCCTAGATTTCCCTGGACGACGCTCTGAAGAAGAATCCCGGACCTTCGACGTTCCACTACCTTTGGAAGACTGAAGAATCTCCCTTGGAGTCAAGGAGTGACTCCCCTGCTTGGCAGGCACCAAAAACTACAAACGACAGTCGCAAACTACGCCGCTCTCGCCGGAGTCCAAAGTCCCTGCAGCCCAAGAAGTGGATTTCCTGACTTCTCAAAGGCCATCGTGAGTCCCCAGCGAAGCTGAGGCCAGTGGACCCCAAGAGTGACGAGGAACCGCGACCCCTGGGTACCGTGCACTATTGTCGAGTGCAACCCCTTCACAACGTTCCACGAACTTGTGCTTTGGACCACGTGTGGTCCTAGCCTCCAGCAGGAATCCCTCTGAAGATCAGAGGCCTACCACGTCCTGAGTGACTGTGGGCCCCTGTGAGCGAATCCTCCCGAGGCGTCTTCGCGATCCCTTGGCAGCCGGCTTGTGGGTCCCCAGAAGACTTTCTAAAGAAACCAAAGGGCTCCCCTGGTTGCTCCAGGCCTGCCCTGACTTACCCTCGCTGGGTGAGTCCCCCAGACCTTGCTGGTCTGCGCCATTGCCTCTTCACACTTTCCCCGAGACTTGCTGTTACCAAGGCTGGTTGGCTCCGATCGAGTCGCCGACACCGCAGTAAGCTGCAGACATCGTGGGACACGCCGAATCCAGCTCCTGGTCGTCGTCGACGCCTCCTGGACCTCGTGGCTGAAGAGTCAAGGCACCCGCGAACGACCTGAATCTTGCGACGACGGTGGGCATCCATCTTCCTTGCCCCGAGTCACTGCCAAGTGACTTTGAACACTGTCCCCTCTGCTTTCAGGTCTTCCGTCTTCCGAATCCAGGCTTGGATTCCTCCGGACACTTCTCCTGTCGCCGCAAGCAGCAAGTCTTCACTGGCTCCCATTGAAAACGACGTCGCGACCCGACACCAAAGGACACCTATGCACCCGGCTCCCCTGGGTGAGGTAACTTCAGCACTACGGTGCTCCTGTGGGTGTGGGCCCTAGAACTACTTACCCTGTAAGTGACTTGCTTGTAGCTTCCCTAGAAGTGTCCTAAAACTCTCCTTATCTAAGTGCGACAATTGCGCTGACTCGTACAGGGTTCGCATCTGTGTTAGACACACCACGTCCATCTCCTTTGTAACACTACCTAGAACTGTGTCCTTCGACTCGTACTGAGTCCGATCGGTGTTCGCCTCGAACACACAAGGGGCCTGTAACATTGAGATCTCCATTGCACTGACTCGCACAAGGTTCGCGTCTGTGTTAGACACAGCGCGTCCATCTCCCTTGCAACTCTATCTGTAACCGCGTCCTTCGGCTCGTACAAGGACCGATCGGTGTGTTCGCCTGGAACACGCAAGGGACCTTTAACATTGAAATCTCAATCGCGTCTGTTCGCATAGACTCGTACAGGACTCGCACCGGTGCCAGGACACCGCGTCCGTCCCCTGTGGGTCTCCTACAACTACCTGGGGTGGTTCTTGGGGTCCCTCGATTCTAGATGCCCTAGACCTAGGTCTAGGCAAACTAAGATTGTGATATTCGATTGTGCTAAACTTATTTTGATAACATTGGATTTGTACATATGTTCCTGACTTCTAATCTCATAAAGAGATTAGTAGAGAGTGTTTATTAATAAATACACATATATTTGATATATATACCTGTGTGGTGTCTTTTCATTTGGTGATTCAAGAGATTGTGTGGTAAAACAAGCTGCTTTACATTCCTTCAAGACTTAGCCTGAAGGCTGCTCTCCACAGCTACCACTAGGATAGCTTTCTATAAAGGTTGTCTTAAACCTATCTACCATAAGAGTCGAATTGTTCTGGTGCAAGGTGTCCACTTTAATTAGTGAACAGCATATACCAGGCCAACTTCTCACAGCGGTTTAAAGTGAAACTCTAATGTTATTTTCTTCACACTAAAACCAGAATGGATCCACCTACATCTAATCACCCTGGTCTTTGTTCTTTTTTGTTTTGCAAGGAAGAGGTGCAAAAAGCACTTAGAATATAGTTGGGTGCTAGGAGACCTCACTCACTGTGACGTTGGATCAATGAGCTTCCTCTGACGAAGGGCCACCCGTTACAGATGAACATGTAGGACTGGTGCATGTTTATCCCATTCACCTTTTAAATTATCATTAAATACTTGAGCCGAATTCGAAAAGTGGGTGGGTGGGGGTGGGGGTGGGGGTGGGGGTGGGGGTGGGGGTGTGTGTGTGTGTGTGTGTGTGTGTGTGTGTGTGTGTGTGTGTGTGTGTGTGTGTGTGTGTGTGTCTGTGTCTGTGTCTGTCTGAAATTACATGTGCCAATGAGTTTGTGAATGGAGCCCTTGGTATTTAAAAAAACAAAATAGATTTTTTTTTTTTATATCTGCCCAAAAAATTAGAGTAAACATACAGGGCCGATTCACAGTTTATTTTGAGTAGTGGGCCCTTTATGTTCAACACTCCAATTGGAATGTATGGTAAATAAAGTATGTTTTCTTATGGAGATTCTTAAACCTGCAGATTCCAAAATTTTACATTATCCCCAGGTTCCAGACTGGTTCCAGAGAATTATACTGCAATTACACACTGTTAGGTGGCTCTGTGTGGCTTCACAGTGACTCTGTCCTGCCCCAAAGTGGAGCTGCCCCAAAGTGGAGCAGAGTTGTATAAAACACCACCCTGTGTGCTGATGTCGGTTCTTTTCTTTTGCCACCCTTCAAGCCGGGTCTGGAGTCCCACTCCCAACTGTCAGCCTTCCTGACAACTCCAAGATTTACCTCAGACAAAAAATGTGCGACTGAAGGCGATCCATGCGTGGAAGGCAAAACTCTACATTGGCAAACATAAGACCAAGCATATGCCCGCTCCAAATTATGGAGCTTCTCACAGTCTCATTCAGGTAGTTGATCCCGCGCAAACTTCTGTTACTGCTCAAAGTCTTCTTGTAAGCCAAAGTCGAAGACGCACCAGAAGCACAAGAAAGCTTAACAGGACTCGATCCCCCTTCCACTACTCAAAATCAGATGAGTAGGTGCAACAGTCTTAGTTGAAAGATCATACCCCAGTGGTGTCTTCTGACTCTGACCCATTCTCACAAAAGGTCCCGACACACACCAAATTCCCCGGGCCTTTGTAATCCCCACAACAAATAGGTCTTAAAGGAGTCCATGTTGTAGCACTTTCAGATGCTCTAAGCTCTCTCTGACGCACGCTTGGGCCCCTTTAATGAAGCATCTTATGCCTGAAAGCATCGGGGTACAGGCGTCCAGTAAAGTCACTCTTCATCACTTTTAACAAATCCTTTGGATGGAGAGTCGAAAAGTATTAATGTCTTCGGAAAGAGAATGTTTTCTTTGGCTAATTTAGCCATATTTAAGATCTGTGAATACAGTGTGCCCATACTTTATGGGATATGGCCAGTGACATCTTACTGGCCATCCTAGAAGCCCTCCGAGTCTGCCTGGCTCAAACTATGCATGATGGCCAGAATGTGGCAAAGAATGTCTTTCGTGCTGGCTTAGACACCACAGACTGAGCTGGCAGAGATATTGGCACCTGCGTAGTGCTTAAGAAAACTTGCATGGATGAAATCAAACAAGGTTTCAGGAGATGTCAAAGCATCCTTGAGAGACATGCTCTTTGATTGTTCCAGATTGTTTGGAGAGAAGATTTGCGGTAATGACACATGTTCTACAGGGCTATAGTATAACTTTCCCCCTATTGCACTGTATAATATTTCTGGCATACTGCTCAAAATTACTTTCTATACCTATAAGCCCCTTGGATTAACTTCCTACATAAAACACTCCAAAGTCTCATAAACCTCAAACATAGGCTCTTGCTGATTAAATTGCATGAGACCGAAATTCCAATTTAAGATCATTGACACCTCAGAGACCACTACTCAATTTGCACAGTTCTTCACATCTCAGCAATCCACATTATTCTTGTGCCACAATGGTTCAATCGTGTTAGACGGTTAACGCAAAGATTGCAGACATGCTCTCCCTAGGTATCTTTTATACTGAGTAACTAATACTTTTCACAAGAGCATACTTATGATTTCTGCTGCAAAGAATTAATGCTGCTGATACTGTTAGATTTAGAAGTATTCAATCATTTCATGAACTTTGCTTGGTAGCGAAGTCCAACACCTACATATCTGAAAGAGACACGTTAGTGACAGATTCCTTACCTTAGAATATCCCCAGGCGTCAGGCTGGATCCGGAAAGTTTTTTGCGTAGCAGTACCCTTGCGCGTCGGTAGGCGGCGTCGTGCGGACCGCGTCCGTCGTCGGCGTCGTGGTCGCCGGGATGACGTCGCGGGCAGTACTTAGACGCCGCCCCTGCGCGCTGACGTCAGTTCTAATTTTTCCGCGCCAGTAAGCGCAGATCCGGGAAGAGCAGTGCCCTAGTCACTTTTTGACTATCCCTTTTTGTGAATTTTTTCACTGTTTCTTCATCGAGTCTTCACGACTCCTAGGTGTCGTAGGGATGCCCGGCTTTAAGCCATGCGAGGCCTGTGGTCGCATGATGTCGATCACGGACCTGCATCTCGAGTGTCTCTTCTGTCTCGGCCGAGACCACGACACGAAGTCGTTCCCTGACTGCCGGAAACTTCATCCGAAGGCTTTGCGAGAGCGGTCTCGAAAGCTACTCGAGGTCCGGCAGTCGGCTCCGCGCCGCACCAAGCCCCGGTCCCGGGAGAGGTCGAGGGGCCGGTCGCGGAGTCCCCGCCGTTCGTCGGAGTCCAAGTCTTCGCGCTCCTCGGGTAAGTCGAAGCACAAGAAGTCTAAGAGGCGTCATCGCCCCCGCGGCCCCGGACATGCTTGTAGAGCCGCCCCCGAATTACCCGTTCTTTCCGGGTTCGGGGGCGACTCCGGCCGAAATACAGGAATTCCTGTCGGCCATGGCCCGCCTCTTCGGGCCTTCAGGTCCCTCCGGTGCGCCTTCGGGCCCCGCGGGCCCTGATGAGGTTGCCCCGGCGCCGCCGTCGACTCCGGTCCCGGCGCCGCCTGTCCCACCAGCCTTCATCCCGGCCTCGGCTCCGGCCCCGGCCTCGATCCCGGCTCCGGTGGTACCGCAACCCCCATCGACGCTGGTTGACCTAACCACGCCGACGCCGATGTCCCCGGTGCCGTTCCTGACGCCGTCCGGGGCTCCGGACGGCGTCGGTCCCCGGCTCTCTCCGGACATGGAGCCGGACCGACGTCGCTCGACGCCGGCTCCGGCGCCGATGAGACCTTGGGTCCCAAATGTCCCTCCTCCTCCATATTTTGAACAAGAGGAGGACCAGGAGAGCTGGGAGGGGTCTGAGGACCCTCTCACACAACAGTGTGAGTATGATCCGGACTGGGCTGAGGAACTTGGGGCTGCCAGTGGTCTAGACACCTCCCCTGACACTGGCATGCTGTCTCCTCCCGTGGCTACGGAGGAAGGAGCTAATTTTGCAACGGTGTTGCGTAGAGCAGCTGGAGCCTTACATCTCCAGTTGCCTACTGTGGCCGTCAGGACTAACCTCCTGACAGAAGTGCTTCAGCCAGCGGCTTCCTCTTCGGAGACTGTGCTGCCGTTTAATGATGCACTCACTGACGTTCTTTGGGTGCCTGGTCCAAACCCACCACAGGGGCTCCTGTGTATAGGAACGTGGCCCGACGCCATCGCCCTGCTCCGGGCGACCCCTTGTTTCTCTCCCAACATCCCACCCCTGAGAGCTTGGTTGTCCAAGCCTCTGCCTCCCAAACCGCCTTCCCTACCGCCCTCCGGATAGGGAATCCAAACGCCTGGACCAATTTGGGAAGAAGGCTTTTCTTCCTCCAGTGCTGGCTTGCGGTCCGTCAACACCGCTTGCCTTTTGGGCCGATATACCCACTCCCTGTGGGATTCGGTGGCGGCTGTTTTGCCGCAGTGTTCTGAGGAGGTCCAGACACTGCTTACCCGCGCCATTGCGGAAGGGCGTGATGCAGCTAAATACACCATCCGTTGTGGCCTTGATACCGCCGACTCGCTGGGCATATCACTTGCAACGACGGTGGCGCTACGTCGCCACGCCTGGCTGAGAACAACTGGTTTCTCGGTGATGTCCAGAATACACTCATGGACATGCCCTTTGATGGAGTCGGTCTTTTTGGTTCAAAGGCAGACCATGCGCTGGAGCGGTTTAAGGACTCACGGGCTACTGCCAAGTCCCTGGGCCTTTCTGTTGTACGCCCTCCGCTAACCTCTGCTTTTTGCCCTTTCGCCCAGTCACCGCGTGGCCGAGGACGTGGATACCGCTGTGGCGGTTCGGGCAACCAGCGTGCGGGTCAGGCCACCACCTCCAACCCGTCCGAGGCCTACAAGCCCTCCTAGTCCCTCCTTTCCGGTGCACAGCACGCCAGTAGGGGGCAGGGTCCGCCATCACCTTCACCACTGGCGTCCCATCACCTCGGACAGGTGGGTCTTGGACATTGTCCGAAGGGGCTACTCCCTCCCCTTCGAGACCACCCCCAGCCATGCCACCTCAATTCCACCGCATGTCAGGGGATCACTTGGTACTTCTGCAGAAGGAAGTCACTGCCCTCTTGGCCAAGAGGGCCATCGAGCATGTTCCGACCCCAGAAGTAGGACGTGGTTGCTACTCCCACTACTTCCTGGTGCCCAAAAGGACAAGGAGGACATACGTCCTATCTTGGACCTCCGGAACGTCAATCGCTTCCTCCGGAAGGAGAAGTTCAAGATGCTCACCCTAGCTCAGGTCTTGACTGCCCTCGACCCTGGAGACTGGTTGGTAGCGTTGGACTTGCAGGACGCTTATTTTCACATCCCCGTCCTGCCGGCCCAACGGCGTTACCTGCGGTTCACGGTAGGCCTCGAGCATTTTCAGTTCACCGTGCTCCCTTTGGCCTTACAAGTGCCCCTCGGGTGTTCACGAAAGTGATGGCGGTGGTCGCAGCTCATCTGCGCCGGGCAGGGGTTGCAGTCTTCCCCTACCTCGACGACTGGCTGCTGAAGGCGGGCTCGTCCCAGGCAGTCGTCTCCCACCTCCAGACTACGGCCGAACTCCTGCACTCGCTGGGGTTCTCCATCAATGTGCCGAAGTCGCATCTGATTCCTTCTCCACAGCTCCTTTTCATCGGAGCAGTTCTGGACATGACGCAGTTTCGGGCCTATCCTCCCGAACGGTGAGTCCGGGATATTCAGGCTATGATTCCGATCTTTCAGCCTTTATCCTGGGTTTCGGTACGGATGACCCTGAGGCTGCTGGGCCTCATGGCCTCCTGCATCCTGCTGGTCAATCATACCAGATGGCATATGCGGGCTCTGCAGTGGGACCTAAAGTTCCAGTGGGCGCAGCACCAGGGCAACCTGTCCGATCACGTCCAGATCTTGGAGGGGACTGCACTACAGTTGCAGTGGTGGCTCTCGAACCGGCAATGGGTCATGGGCAGATCCCTCTCCCTTCCCCAGCCAGAGCACACAGTTGTGACGGACGCGTCCCTTCTGGGATGGGGCGGTCACATGGGAGAGGCGGAGATCAGAGGCCTCTGGTCTCCGGGCGGAGTCCCGGCTCCATATCAACCTTCTGGAGCTCCGGGCGATCCGACTTGCACTCAAGGCATTCCTTCCCTCTGTCAAAGGGAAGGTAGTGCAGGTGTTCACAGACAACACCACCGCCATGTGGTATTGCAACAAACAAGGCGGGGTGGGGTCGTGGACCCTTTGTCAGGAGGCTCTGCGCCTCTGGACATGGCTGGAACATCAGGGCATGTTCCTGATGGTTCAACACCTGGCAGGTTCCCTGAACGCCAGGGCGGACGAACTCAGCCGCAGGTGCATGATGGATCACGAATGGCGTCTTCACTCGGAAGTGGCGCAAGGACTCTTTCTACAGTGGGGAGAGCCTTGGTTAGATCTATTCGCCACCAAAGAGAACGCGCAATGTCATCAGTTCTGCGTGTTGGAATTTCCAAGGCGGCACTCGCTTGGCGATGCTTTTCGTCGCGAGTGAAGTTGCGGTCTGTTGTACGCCTTTCCGCCTATACCACTTCTACCCAGAGTGTTGAAGAAGATTCGGCACGACCGGGCCCAAGTCATTCTTGTGGCTCCGGACTGGGCTCGAAGAGTTTGGTATCCCGAGCTACTCAGTATGAGCGTAGATCCCCGATCCGTCTGCCTCTTCGGGAGGATCTTCTGTCGCAGCAGCAGGGGACGGTCCTCCACCCGAACCAGTCCAGCCTCCACCTGCTTGCGTGGAGATTGAGCGGCGGCAGTTGATTCCTTTCGACTTGCCTCCCGAAGTTTGTGATGTGATTCTGGCAGCCAGGCGTCCCTCCACTAAGGTGGTATACGCCTGCAGGTGGAACAAGTTTGTGGCATGGTGCACAGCAAAGGCTGTGAATCCCCTTTCTGCCCCTCTCTCTGAGGTTCTCCTGTTCCTTCTTTCCCTGGCCCAACAGGGTTCTGCCCTGGGTACCATCAAGGGCTATCTTTGTGCCATCTCGGCCTTCCTCAGGCTTCCTGATCAGCCCTCCCTTTTCAAGTCCCCTGTTGTTAACAGGTTTCTAAAAGGCATTACACACCTCTTCCCTCCTGTTCCGTTTGTGATGACTCAGTGGGACTTGAACTTGGTTCTTACCTTTCTTATGTGCGCTCCCTTTGAGCCTCTACATAACTGTCCTCTTCGTCTTCTCACTCTGAAGACTGCCTTTCTGGTGGCCATCACCTCCGCTCGGCGGGTGAGTGAGCTCCAGGCTCTATCATGTAAACCTCCCTTTCTGTCTGTCCATCCAGACAAAGTTGTTCTTAGGACGCGTCCGTCCTTCTTGCCAAAGGTGGTTACTGCCTTCCACATTGGGCAGACCATCACTTTGCCCACCTTCTTTCCGCCTCTGCATCCTTCCAGAGAGGAAGAGAGGCCCCACCGTCTGGACCCAAAACGTGCGCTTTCCTTTTACATCGACCGCACACACCATTTCCGGGTGGATGACCAGCTCTTTGTTGGCTACGTGGGCGCCAAAAAGGTCGGGCGGTGCACAAGAGAACCATCTCCCGCTGGGTAACCTTGTGTATCAAAGCCTGCTATTCTTTGGCTAAGAAGGAGCCTCCTGTTGGGCTGCGTGCCCATTCCACCAGGGCAACGGCTGCTACCACGGCTTTGGGCCGCGGTGTTCCGCTGCAGGATATCTGTCAGGCAGCTACGTGGGCCTCGCTGCACACGTTTACAAAACATTACTGCCTTGACAGTCAGGTCCGGAGGGACGGCTTCTTTGGCCGTTCTGTCCTCCGGGACTTCCTTGTCTGATCTTTGTTCGCAGACCCACCACCGGGTTGGTATTGCTGGGGTATCTATTCTAAGGTAAGGAATCTGTCACTAACGTGTCTCTTTCAGATGCACAAGTTACTAACTTGTGTAACGATATATCTGTAAGAGACAGTAGTTAGTGACAGATTCCTTACCGCCCACCCATCCTCCCCGTTCTGCGAACTGATTTCTAGGGTTAAGGACATCCCTTTCAGGGCCCTAGTATTTTTCAGACACCTATGTCAGCTTCTTGCATGGCTCTGCGTTCCTGACGCGGAAAGTCGTGTACAGAACTGACGTCAGCGCGCAGGGGCGGCGTCTAAGTACTGCCCGCGACGTCATGCCGACGACTGACGCGGAGCCGCACAACGCTGCCTACCGACGCGCAAGGGTACTGCTACGCAAAAAACTTTCCGGATCCAGCCTGACGCCTGGGGATATTCTAAGGTAAGGAATCTGTCACAAACTACTGTCTCTTACAGATATATCGTTACACAAGTTAGTAACTTGTGCTTTAAGCCACTTCTGCTCAATTTTCAAATAATTTCAGAATTGTAGATCCCCCACCACCATCACATATATACACACACACACACACACACACACACAGACACACACACAATGACAGACACCCACCCAGTTTATTGTGGTAGCCGGTTTGCTTAACCTCATAGTGAGTGAACTCTTCATAATAACGCTCAAAAAAGAAACTACACACACTAAAATTCCTTTCTAGATCACACACAAAAAAAAAAATTATTAGCAACAACATTGACCACAACAAATGCATTTTCTTCCTAGAATTTCCAGACCCTTCTAGATGTAAAGTGAGCAGGCTTCCACATGCATAGAATGTGTGAAATGCTTGCTGGGTTGGCCAAAATAAAAAACGACTGGTAAGGTACAGATCATACGGACAGTTGCTAGCTAGTTATACTAACAGAAGATATGATCCTGTTGTTTAGGAGACATTGTATGACAACTGTGCTTCTTTTTGTCACACTTTCGTAGGAGACCCATACCCTTTTGACTAGGACGAAATCCAGTACTGTAGTTTTTCTTAGGGGAGACACCCACCAGGAGTATTTTGCACACAATTTGCTGCTATAACGCCAGTAACTGTTACCCTAAGAATGTGTTCATAAGTGTTATCAATTAGGTTGCATGCAAATTTGCAACTTGATTTTACTGATTGTGTACTGTTAACTTCTGGGGAAAAAATAAGTTGCCTATCAGTAACACTGGAGTTAACTAGTGTTGGGTGTTACTGAACTTTGGTCAGTGTGTGCTGTATTATCACTTGGGCAAATCAGATCTTATTCTCCTGTAAACTCCAAAATGTATATTGCAAGTGCTGAATATTAGGAACAGCACTAGAAAGCCTTGACCATCTTTGACTTTTTAATTTCTATTGTGTTTTCCTTAGGTATCGCAACTTTGACCAGCCTCACCGATTTTATGTAGCAGATGTGTACACTGATCTTACCCCTCTCAGTAAATTTCCCTCTTCAGAATATGAAACATTTGCTGAATATTATAAAACAAAGTACAATCTTGATCTGACCAACCTCAACCAGCCGCTTCTGGATGTGGACCACACATCTTCCAGGTAACAGCCTTAAGAACAGTGCTCAGTTTGGTTTTATTGACAACAGTTTAAAGGTTTTTCTCAAATGTTGGACATCTACGGGGCAAGACATTCACTGCTATGTAAATATGAATCTGAAAGAGACACGTTAGTGATAGATTCCTTACCTTCGAATATCCCCAGGCGTCAGACTGGATCCGGAAAGTTTTTTCGTCAGCGGTACCCCTGTGCGTCGGTAGGTGGCGTCGTGCGGCTCCGCGTTCGTCGCTGGCGTCGTAAGCGCCGAGATGATGTCACGGAGACTACTTAGGCGCCACACATGCGCGCTGACGTCAGTTCTTTCTTTTTCCTTTCCAGTAAGCGCAGATCCGGTTAGAGCACGTACCTTAGTCACTTTTTGACTCTCTTTTTCAGACTTTTTGTCTCCTGTGGTTCCTCTGGTGCACGTAGGGATGCCTGGTTTTAAGTCTTGTGGGGCCTGCCGTCGCAATATGTCGGTGGCGGACCCCCACGGCGTCTGTCTCTAGTGCCTGGAGAGCGACCACGACTCCCGGTCCTGCAGTGACTGTCTGGCCATGACCCCGAAGGCCTTGAGGGAGCGTCGCCGGAAGCTGCTTGAGGTCCGGCACTCGTCCCAGCGCCGTTCTCGGTCTAGGGGCCAGAGAACGCTCGCGGGGCCACCATCATCACTCCTCGGGCTCCAAGTCTTCACCCTCGGATTCGGGTAAGAGACGACACAAAAAGAAGTCGAAGAAGCGTTGTCGCTCTCCGACGTCCCCCCGTCGGTCCCCGGATGCGGACGAGGGGGACAGGGGTTCTGCCCCTGAGGCTCCTTCGGAGCCTGGGAGTCCCGCGGCCTACCCACCTTCCCCGGGTCCGTCGGCGACTCCGGCACAGGTGCAAGAATTTCTTGCTACCATAGACCACCTGTTTAGGCCTCGGGCTCCCGCCGGCGCGCCCTTGGGCCCCGCGGTCCCGTGTCTGGATCCTTTCTGGCCGTTGGCGCTGCCGGCGGCTCCGGCCCCGGCGCAGCACGATCCTGCGCCGCTGGCTCCGGCCACGGCGCCAAAAGGTCCCACGCTGCCGGCTCCGGCCCCAGCGCCACCCTCGGCTCCGCCTCCGCTGTGGATGCCATTTGTCCCGCCCCTGCCCAGGTTCCAGGACAATTTTGTCCCTACCTGGGACCTGCATTGGGACACTGCGCCGGTTCGGCCCCGTCCGGCGCCGTTTGTTCCTTCACCTGTCCCCGCCCTGCCGCCGCAGTCTGTTCCGCATGCGGCGGAGGTGGAGGACGACTGGGAGGGGTCCGAGGACCCTCTTGCTCGTCAGTGTGACTCCGAGCACGACTGGGCGGACGAGTTAGAGGAGGCTGGCGGCCTTGATGACTCCTCTGACCCGGGGTTTGCCTCTCCTCCGCCTACCATGGAGGAGGGCGCTTATTACACGATGGTGCTCCGTCGGGCTGCTGAGGTCCTCAACCTTGATCTCCCTACGGTGGCCCTGAAGACTAATCTCCTCACTGAGGTGCTCCAGACGGCGTCCACTTCGTCGGAGCCCCTGCTGCCATTTAATGACGCCCTCACTGACGTCTTACTGGGCACTTGGTCGCGGCCAGCCACAGGGGCCCCTGTGGATAAGAACGTCGCCAGGTGTCATCGCCCGGCGCCGGGTGACCCTGCCTTTCTGACCACTCATCCTACACCCGAGAGCCTGGTCATCCAAGCTTCGACGTCCCAGAGTGCCTTTCCCACGTCTCCGGCGGAGAAGGACTCTAAGAAGCTGGAGCAGTTCGGCAAGCGGCTGTTCTCTTCGGCCAGCTTGGGGCTGTGGTCGGTGAACACCGCATGCCTATTGGGCCGCTATTCCCACGCGGTGTGGGATACAGTTGCACAGGTGTTGCCTCAGTGTCCTGAGGAGACCCAAGCTGTGCTGTCCCAAGCTGTTGCCGAGGGTAAAGATGCGGCTAAGTTCGCCATTCGGTGTGGTTTGGACACCGCGGACTCACTAGGTAGAGCAATTTCTAAGACTGTGGCGCTTCGTCGCCACGCCTGGTTGAGGTCTACCGGGTTCTCGCCAGATGTCCAGAGCTCACTCATGGACATGCCCTTTGATGGCACTCGCCTGTTTGGCGATAAAGCCGACAGTGCGCTGGAGCGTTTTAAGGACTCGCGGCCCACGGCCAAGTCCTTAGGTCTTTCCACGAAAAGCCCAACCACTCCTGGTTTTCGTTCCTTTCGTGGCCATGGAAGGTGCGCTCAGGCACGTTCCTTCAGCAAGCCTGTGCAGAACGAGCCTCAGCGCGGACGCGGTTTCCGCAGGGGCGGGTCTGGGAATCAGCATGGGGGTCAATCCACCTCCGCCCCCGCTGCTTCCACCTCCAAACCTTCCTAATCCGAGCTTTGTGGGGCACCCCACGCCAGTGCGTGGCAGGGTCCGCCATCATCTCCCCCACTGGCACGCTATCACATCGGACGAGTGGGTGTTGCAGATCATCCGCAAGGGTTACTCCCTTCCAGTCTACCCCTCCAGCCATGCCACCTCGGTACCACCGCATGTCGGGGGACCACTTGGCGCTTCTCCAGCAGGAAGTCACGGCCCTCTTGGCCAAGGGGGCCATCGAGTGTGTTCCTGGGCCAGAAGTAGGGAGTGGTTGTTATTCCCACTACTTTCTGGTCCCCAAGAAGGACAAGGGGGGCTTGCGCCCCATCTTGGACCTCCGGAACGTCAATCGCTTCCTCCGGAAGGAGAAGTTCAAGATGTTGACTCTGGCTCAGGTCTTGGCTGCCCTCGACCCCGGAGACTGGATGGTAGCGCTGGACTTGCAGGACGCATATTTTCACATCCCCGTCCTGCCGGCCCACCGGCGTTACCTGCGGTTGACGGTAGGCCAGGAGCATTTTCAGTTTGCGGTGCTCCCCTTCGGCCTTACCAGTGCCCCTCGGGTGTTCACAAAAGTGATGGCGGTGGTCGCAGCTCATCTGCGCAGGTCAGGGGTGTCAGTCTTCCCCTACCTCGACGACTGGTTGTTGAAGGCGGGCTCGCCCCAGGCAGTCGTCACCCACCTTCAGACTACGGCCGACCTCCTGCAGTTGCTGGGGTTCTCCATCAACGTGCCGAAGTCGCACCTGAGTCCTTCTCAGAAGCTCCCCTTCATCGGAGCGGTTCTGGATTCGACACAGTTTCGGGTTTATCCTCCCGAGCAGCGAGTCCGGGATATTCAGGCTATGATTCCCATCTTTCAGCCTCTATCCCGGGTTTCAGTCAGGATGACCCTCGGCTTCTGGGCCTGATGGCCTCCTGCATTCTGCTAGTGCAACATGCCAGGTGGCATATGCGGGCTCTGCAGTGGGACCTGAAGTTCCAGTGGGCACAGCATCAGGGCAACCTGTCCGATCTTGTCCGGATCTCGGAGGGCACTGCACGACAATTGCAGTGGTGGCTCACGAATCGCGATTGGGTCAATGGCAATCCCTCTCCCTTCCCCAACCGGAGCACACAGTGGTGACGGATGCGTCCCTCCTGGGATGGGGCGGCCATTTGGGAGAGGCAGAGATCAGAGGCCTCTGGTCTCCGGCGGAGTCCCGGCTCCATATCAATCTTTTGGAGCTTCGGGCGATCCGACTTGCACTGAAGGCATTCCTTCCCTCGGTCCGGGGAAGTGTAGTGCAGGTGTTCACGGACAACACCACCGCCATGTGGTATTGCAACAAACAGGGCGGGGTGGGGTCGTGGACCCTATGTCAGGAGGCTCTGCGCCTCTGGACATGGCTGGAACATCAAGGCATTACCTTGGTGGTTCAACACCTGGCAGGTTCTCTGAACGCCAGGGCGGACGAACTCAGCCGCCGGTGCTTGATGGATCACGAATGGCGTCTAAACTCGGACATGGCGCAAGGTCTCTTTCTGCAGTGGGGAGAGCCTTGGTTGGATCTATTCGCCACCGAAGAGAACGCGCAATGTCATCAGTTCTGCACGTTGGAATTTGCAAGGCGGCACTCGCTCGGCGACGCTTTTCGTCGCGAGTGGAGCTGCGGTCTGTTGTACGCCTTTCCGCCTATACCACTTCTGCCCAGAGTGCTGAAGAAGATTCGGCGCGACTGGGCCCAAGTCATTCTTGTGGCTCCGGATTGGGCACGAAGATACTGGTATCCCGAGCTACTCAACATGGCGATCGATCCCCCGATCCGACTGCCTCTTCGGGAGGATCTTCTGTCGCAGCAACGGGGGACGGTCCTCCACCCGAACCTGTCCAGCCTCCACCTCCATGCGTGGAGATTGAGCGGCGACAGCTGATTCCATTTGACTTGCCTCCTGAAGTCTGTGATGTCATTCTGGCCGCCAGGCGTCCCTCCACTAAATCGGTATACGCCTGCCGGTGGAACAGATTTGTGGCATGGTGCACAGCTAAGTCTGTGGATCCCCTTTCTGCCCCTCTTTCTGAGGTCCTTCTGTTCCTACTATCCTTGGCCCAGCAGGGCTCTGCGCACTGTCAAAGGTTATCTTTCTCAGGCTTCCAGATCAGCCTTCTCTCTTTAAGTCCCCAGTTGTTAATCGTTTCCTGAAAGGCATTACACACGCGTTTCCTCCCGTGCCTTTCATAATGCCTCAATGGGACTTAAATCTTGTCTTGACCTATCGGATGTGCGCTCCCTTCGAGCCTCTTCATAGCTGTCCTTTACGTCTTCTTACTCTAAAGACAGCTTTCCTGGTAGCTATCACCTCTGCCTGGAGAGTGAGTGAGCTCCAGGCTCTTTCTTCTAAACCTCCTTTCCTTTCTGTTCATCCGGACAAGGTGGTTTTAAGGACCCGTCCTTCTTTCTTGCCAAAGGTTGTCACGCCCTTCCACATCGGGCAGACCATCACTTTGCCCACTTTCTTTCCGCCTCCGCATCCTTCAAAAGAGGGAGAGGCTCCATCGTCTGGACCCAAAACGGGCGCTCTCGTTCTATCTAAAGCGCACACAACAGTTCCGGGTGGATGACCAGCTCTTTGTTGGCTACGTGGGCGCCAAAAAAGGTTGGTCCGTGCACAAACGCACTATCTCTCGGTGGGTTGTTTTGTGCATCAAAGCGTGTTACTCCTTGGCTAAAAAGGAGCCTCCTGTGGGACTGCGTGCCCATTCTACCAGGGCAACAGCAGCCACTACTGCCTTGGGACGCGGCGTTCCCTTGCAGGATATTTGTCAGGCAGCCACGTGGGCCTCGCTGCACACATTTACCAAGCATTACTGCCTTGACAGTCAAGTCCGGAGAGAAGGCTTCTTTGGCCGTTCTGTTCTCCGTGACTTTTTGGTGTAATCTATTTGCAGACCCACCACCGGGGTTGGTATTGCTGGGGTATCTATTCTAAGGTAAGGAATCTATCACTAACGTGTCTCTTTCAGATGCACAAGTTACTACTTGTGTAACGATATATCTGTAAGAGACATTAGTTAGTGATAGATTCCTTACTGCCCCACCCATCCTCCCCGTTCTGCGAACTGATTCTAGGGCTAAGGTCATCCCTTTCAGGGCCCTAGTTTCATGGCACCAGTGGTCAGTTTCTTGCATGGCTCTGCGTTCCTGGTGCGGAAAGTCATGTACAGAACTGACGTCAGCGCGCATGGGTGGCGCCTAAGTAGTCTCCGTGACGTCATCTCAGTGCTTACGCCAGCGACTAACGCGGAGCCGCACAACGCCACCTACCGACGCGCAGGGGTACTGCTAACGAAAAAACTTTCCGGATCCAGTCTGACGCCTGGGGATATTCTAAGGTAAGGAATATATCACTAACTAATGTCTCTTACAGATATATCGTTACACAAGTAGTAACTTGTGCATTTAGAGATTTCTTACTAATTAACAGTCGTCTATTGGCAGTTGTGTACTTTAACTTTGTACTTAGAATTAGATACCGTCTGTCCAGCTTAATTCCACTTAACTCTTACTGTCTCTTCTCCTTTGTTTTTACTTTTTCATTAGACTTAATCTTTTGACTCCTCGGCATTTGAATCAGAAGGGCAAAGCTCTTCCGTTAAGTAGTGCTGAGAAGAGGAAAGCTAAATGGGAGAGCTTGCAAAATAAACAGGTATTTTGTTTAACCAATATTTTGTGATTACTTTATCACCAATTCAGCATATCATTTGTTGTTGTGAAACACTCATAAGTCTGTCAAACCATTAACTATCTTTCCTATATCTTTGTCAACCAAAGATTTTGGTTCCAGAACTCTGTGCTATACACCCTATTCCAGCATCATTGTGGAGGAAAGCTGTGTGTCTCCCCAGTATACTTTATCGCTTGCACTGTCTCTTAACTGCAGAAGAACTGAGAGCACAGACAGCCATTGATGCTGCTGTAGGGGTTAAATTCCTTCCTTTAGATTTTCGGTAAGTGTTATTTGTTTGCATTTCATTTTGTAACGGTTATTGACTTTATTTTGTAAAGTTTATTGACTTTTTAGGCAATTTCTTTCTAAGAAACCGATCTGCCATTCTGGTTTTTAGCTGGTGTAATAGTTTCTCAATTGATGTGAGAAGAGTTCTATCCAGACAGCAACCATCATTAGGTGTTGTAACAGAGCTATTTCTTATGATTAACTCTGTCCCCATTACACAACTTTTTCACCATTCACGTGAGCCACACTTTAGGCATTGTTTGTAAAATTTGTCACTGTTTTGCAGAATATTTGCTGTTCTATTTAAAAACATAAAATGTTTTCTTTACAGGTATCCCAATCTGGACTTTGGCTGGAAAAAGTCAATTGACAAGAAAACCTTCATCTCTTGCCACAGTCCCTCCTCAGTGGAAACTGAAAAGGACTATAAACTCAGCACACGCATTATTCCTGAAAATGCTGCATGTAAAGTTGACCATGTACCTTCTTTGATGGAAAATTATGACCAAATGTCTGTGAATTGCAGAACATTACTCAGCGAGCCCCTCAAACTCCAGATGAACAATTCTTCAGTGGACTCCATGACAATTAATGGCATGTCATGTAGTTTAAATGTTGCCACTGACCGGAATGAATTGTCAAGCAGAGCCTTTTGCCAAGGGAATCAATCGGCGTTTTGCAAGCAAGAAATACCTGTACAACTGACTACCTCATGTCCCATTCAGAATTCAGATAGTACTAAAAACCAACCTAAATCCAGCATTGAATGTACTGATTACCTTGATGGATGTACTAACAAACCTACCTCTGATAGATGTTCGAAAACATCTTGCATAGTCAGTGCTTCAGAAGTTCTTAAAGTTTCAAAAAATGGAATGGAATCTGAAAACTGCCTTCCCAATGGGTACTCTTCTAAAACTTTAGGCCCAAATCCTGGTCTTATCCTTCAAGCCTTGACCCTTTCAAATGCCAGTGATGGATTTAACCTGGAACGTCTTGAAATGCTTGGTGATTCATTTCTGAAGCACGCCATCACAACATACTTGTTTTGCACATATCCAGATGCCCATGAGGGCCGCCTGTCCTACATGAGAAGCAAAAAGGTAGGTACTACTACAAAAACAACGCACAATTTTTATTTCTTAAGCAAGGCTAAGTAGATTATGTATGTACCCATTTATTTGTGGAGAATGTTTTATTCTTGCAAGTGATTTTTTTTGGGGGGGGGGGCCCTAGATTATCGTGAATAGGAACTTTAGTTGTGGGAGTATGGACCTCTTAAGTGGCATGGACTGAAGAGATGCCCAATATGTAGTTACAATTGCACTATGTTCTTTGCACCCCAATCTTTGCACTCCATTTCTCACATTTATGCAATTTCTCACATTTGGCAAGTCCTCCGAAACCTTGCATATTTAAATATTTTATCAAATGTTTATGGGTTCTGTCTGTTACAGTGAATCGCAGCCATTTCATGTTGTCCTAGAATACAGCTCCCTGTGCTGCTTTACCTTTAGTGTTGTACCTTCTAAACATTTAAATAATGCAGGAAAATCTCAGTATCTTAATTTAGCTAGAGTCCTTGTTCACTGAGTGCTGTAAAATAAAAAGACAGTTGAACTATTCAAATGTGTTCAGTGGGATTTGTTCTTGAAATAAGCAGATGGTGTTCTCAGCCCTGAGGCATCTCTCTAGCGATAAACATTTCCATTAACCAGAAGGTGAAACCTCTGAATTCTGTACTACCTCTGAGAGCTACAATGGCTCTCCCTCTTTTATGTTTAAGGGTTATGCTGGAGTAGTCATTACTGAGGGCCTCCTTAGACTCAAGTCCTAGGTAATCACCTAGAAATTGAGTCTAAGGAGGCCCTCAGTAGAGGGTCACCAATCAATCATGACCCTCTACTCATGGCTCCTTCACAGCCCCCCCACTTCAGTTGAACTCAAGATTCAGCTTACTGAGAGCCATTTATTAATTCCCCAACATCTTAATTCTCTCAAGCACACACTGTGCAGATCACCCTGAATTCTAGTCCCTCTTATACTGCAAGCAAATCAAGTAGCCAAGTGATGCTTCTGCATAAGATGCTTTTGTCGGATCTTCCCAAGCAATCTTCACACTAGTACTTTAACATCTAGACTACGCCAGTCAAATCTACCTTAGAACTCCCCATGTGATGCTTAAGAAGACAAAGAAAATTCATAGTGCTGCACTTAGAGAGCTGCTTAGCTTTCCCAATAAGAACCAATATTGCATCTCATCACCCTGCAATAACTTCCTCTGGCACGTTGAATTTCATTCAAGGTAATGGTCAAACTCACTGAGTTATCCATGGGATTGGCCCACTGTTCAAAGATAACTGTGCCTACCGTCAAACTAGATCTCTAAGCTGAAGGCTTGAACATTTTCTGTCCGTACTCCCTTCAAAAAATCCTGAACAGCTGACATATTCTTCTATGTCCCGATAGTCGAACTCTAGAATTCAATACGAACTACAGTTGGCCACTGTTTCTAGTTCCGGTAAGTGTTAAAGGGAAAAAAAAGTGCCTTTCCCAGCACTTTAAATAGAAATGTTGTGTTTGTGCCATGCTTATAAATTGGTATGTATGACTGCATTACCATGTCTGTCCTATGTATAACTGCATTACCATGTCTGTCCTCTTACTCCTAGCAACATCACATGCTGGAACACATGCTGTACCACATTTATCTTTCTGAACCCCAGTATCGGCCACATGATTTATATTCTACCCAGCTCCCCTTCACGCATTCTGAAAGGGTACTCTGATACGAATGCAAATCTGAGCGCTTGCAGGCCTCACCAGTGCTGTGAAGCGCTGTAGAAATGATCATTCAGCCTGGTTCGACATTATATCATCAATTTGTGTTGAGAAGGGCTGGTGTATTTCACAATCCCGGTGCATCTGGCTGACGTATATCGATACATAAGCGCTTTGAGTTTAGCTTCTTTCTTCCGTTAGCATTGTCACGCAGTGCATGAAGGGCCGCTTCTGGTCATTTCCCCAGCTCGCCACCCTCCAGTATCATAGGAGGTCTCCTGGCCTTCAAAAGAAAATAACCTATTCTCTACTTCTCCAAAAATTACGTTACAATACATACCAGTCTAAAGTTTGTCTAGGGAGCCATCGGACTAAGACCTAGAAAAACCCATCTTGCTCTAGTCCTTTTTCTAACGCCATTGTCGTTTGTGAAGAGGGCAGTGCATTCTCTGAATGTCCTTAGATGCCTAAAATTCCACTTCATTTAAGACAAAAAACATTATAGCGTTGGATTAGCTCTTTGTGGGTAAAGTGATTGCAGACTCAACTAGGAGAATGTCAGAAGCAGTGGATTTCTATGCAGCAGATGTAGCTGCTGGACATTTAATGTGCAGCTGTTTCATAATACTTCCGTCTCAATGCGGCTTTGCCTGCCTCCGACGCCGAAAATCAGCACTTATCCTTCTCTGTCTCAAAAGGAAATCTTGGCACTCGATGCGGTAGGAAATATTTTATTCTCAAAAACGGGTAAAGGCTGTAGCAACAGTCTATCTCGGATGCGTTTCGGTCTTTGCCTTTGTCAACTGCTTCATAATACAGCCACATTTTCACCACAGACTACTGCCTGAGTCTGAATACTGCAATGGATCTTTCCGTGATATAAGCAGGTTTGTGTAACCCGTTTCATTGAAGGTGAAGCTGCTTTCTGCTTAATAGAGATTACTGCTTGCTGTTATGATTTAAGCATGTGAATTTATGAAAGACCCAATACTGAAGAAGAAATTAATGTTCGAGGCATGTGAGCTGTAGATCACATGCTGTGCATACTCCTGCCATCTAGTGTTGGGTCCGGATGTTTGCAAGTTGTTTTTCATCGAAGAAGTATTTCCAGTCACGAGGTAGGCGACTCCTCCTTTCGGTGATAGTGCGCGTGGGCATTGACTCCATTGTTAGATTGTTTTTTTCCGCCATCCGTTTCGGACATGAATTGCTGCACTCCGGCACCGTTTCTCGGGTTCCCCTCGGTGCGCAATCCACTTACCCTCGACTGTATTGTTTTCGATCGCGTATTTCCCGTCTCCGCGGATCGTATTTAATACAAAAACTCTTTTCGATCGGGAAACTCATGGAAGGCCGTCGGGCCTACCCGCGTCGGTCTGCCTCGCAGTCGATGGAACGGACTCCATTCAAATTCTGCCCTCGGTGCCACGCAAAGTTCCCGCACACCAACTCGCACGAACATTGCAACCTGTGCTTATTTCCAGAGCACAACGAACAAGACTGCGACGCGTGTAAATCTTTTTGCTCGAAGAAAACGCTCTGCGACCATCGTGCTCGACGTTGCGACATGCAGAGCCAACACACCGGTTCGGTTCCGGACCTCTTCGGAGAAGATTCCGAACAAGAGACCGGCGATGCACTAGGGGCCGAGGAAGAACAGGAGGATCATATATCTGCCTCAGAATCCAGCTCCGATGTGGACGAAGACATCCCGCAAGGTCAGTGTATCGTGAGTATCGATCATCCCTTGCCCCAAAGTCCAACTCAGCCGAAGAAAAAGGCTCCGGTCCCACCTCTGCCTTCGGGTCATGGTAGGCACTGAGAACATGTTTCCAACGCCCCGCCTTCGGGCTCGGCACCGAAACATACGTCAAAGCCTTCCAGCTCGGGATAGAGTCATCCACACTCTGGCACCAAGCCGAAACCTTCGAGGTCGATGCCAAAATCTGTCTCCGGCCCATCCTCCTTCGACGCCAAAATAGTCTTCGGAACCTAAATCCTCGGCACCCAAGACACCGGCACCGAAAACTTCGGCGACGAAACATAAAGATGCTCCGATACCATCGAAGGAGCCCCGTTTCGATGTCCCGCCTCCAAAACCGGACCCGAAACAAAAGGAACTGTACATCAATCTAAAGACTGGACATATCTGAAAGAGACTATTAGTTATGGATTCCTTACCTTAGAACTACCCCCCAGGTGTCAGACTGAATCCGGAGAATTTTTTCTCAGCAGTACCCCTGCGCATCGGTAGGTGGCGTCGGTCGACTCCGCGTTCGTCGATGGCGTCGTGGTCGCCGTTGTGACGTCGCGGTATCTACTTAGACGGCGCCCCTGCGCGCTGACGTCAGTTTTCTTTTTCCGCGCCAGCCACCGCAGATCCGGAGAGAGCGGTACCCTAAGTAAATTTTTGACTAAATCTTTTTCGACTTTTGTCGACCTCTTTTTTCGAGTCTTCTGACTCCTGGTGCACGTAGGGATGTCCCGTCCTCGGACCGGCTTCAAGCCTTGTGACTCCTGTCACAAATTGATGTCCGTCACTCATCCGCACCTCATGTGCCTCTGGTGCCTGGAGCGCGACCACGACCCGAAGTCTTGCTCCGACTGTTGGACCATGGCCCCGAAGTCTTTGCGGGAGCGGTCCCGAAAGCTTCTGGAGGCCCGGCAGTCGGCTCCGCGCCGCTCAAGGTCCCGGTCGAGAGGGAGGTTGCGGAGCCACCACCACCACTCTTCATCGAAGTCTTCGTCTTCGGGTAAGTCGAAGCACAAGAAGAAGTCGAAGAAGCACCGTCGCTCTTCGCCTTCTCCCCGTCCGTCGGCCGAAGCGACGCGGGAGGCGGAAGGTAGTCGTCGTGCGGCTCCGCCCGCAGAGCCTGGTGGGTCGGCTACGAGTTTCCCCCCCTTTCCAGGAGCCGGAGCGACCCCCTGCCCAACTTCGTACATTTTACGAAGCCCTCCACTCCATTTTTGGGCAGCCCGACTCCGCCGGCGCGCCTTCGTGCCCCGCGGACTCCGTTGGGGGCTCTAGGCCTTCGATACCAGTGGCTTCGGTACCGGCGCCACAGGGCCCCCGAGGATCCAGGCCTCGATCCGGATCGGTGCCTTTCGACCTCACGACACCACCTCCAGTACTGAATAAGTTGGTGACGCCGACGCCGGCCGCACCCCCGGCCGGCGTCGTCCCCGACCCTCCCCTCGACTCAGAAACGGAGCCGGACCGACGCCGGCAGGCAATTTTGTGCCTATTTTCTATCCTGTCGTTCCCTTTCGCCCTGAGTGGCGGCCAGATGATGAGGAGGAGGATTGGGAGGGGTCTGGAGACCCTTTAGCAGACGAGCTACAAGAGCTGTACTGGAGAGAGGAGTTGGGTGATGCCAGTGGTCTTGACACGTCACCAGACCCTGGTATGCTTTCTCCCCCTACCGTGGCTACGGAGGAGGGGGCTTCCTACGCTGTGGTGTTGCGTAGGGCGGCTGAGGCCTTGGACCTTGAGCTTCCTACGCTGGCGGTCAGGACTAACCTCCTGACTGAGGTGCTTCAGCCAGCGGCAGCCTCTTCGGAGGCCCTGCTGCCTTTTAACGAAGCCCTCACAGACATCCTACTGGGCACTTGATCCAAGCCCAGCACAGGGGTTCCTGTGGATAGGATGATTGCCCGACGCCGGCTCCGGGCGACCCACTTTTCCTCTCCCAACACCCTACCCCTGAGAGCTTGGTGGTCCAAGCCTCAACGTCCATGGGCGCGTTCCCTACTGCTCCACCAGATAGGGAATCCAAGAAGCTGGACCATCTTGGGAAGAAAATGTTTTCTTCCGCCAGCTTAGGACTGCAGTCAGTGAACACCGCATGTCTCTTGGGCCGTTATTCCCACTCCGTGTGGGATTCGGTCGCGCAAGTGCTGCCACAGTGCCCGGAGGAGGCCCGGACTGTACTCTCCCGTGCGCTTGTCGAAGGGAGGGACGCAGCAAAGTTCGCCATCCTCTGTGGGCTGGACACTGCCGACTCGCTAGGCAGAACGATTTCAACGTTGGTAGCCCTGAGACGCTGCACCTGGTTGAGGTCCACTGACTTTTCAGGGGTTGTCCAATCAACACTTATGGACATGCCCTTTGATGGCCGTCGCCTGTTTGGCGACAAGGCAGGCAACGTGCTTGAGCGTTTCAAAGACTCTAGGACTACGGCCAGATCCTTGGGCCTCGTTACCACCTCACGCCCCATGCAGTCTGCCTTACTCCCCTTTCGTGGCTACGGAAGGGGTGCCCCGCCACGTTCTGCCCAGAGCCACAGGCCGGCGCAAGCTACTCAGCCTCTACGCGGCCGGGGACGTGGGACCCAGCGACGTGGGTCTGCGGGCGGGCCAGTCCTCCAGTGCCTCCTCTGCAGCAGGCTCCAAACCTTCCTAGTCCGACCTTTCGGGGCCACCAGTTGCCAGTGGGCGGCAGGATCCGCCATCACCTCCCCCACTGGCACAACATCACGTCGGACAGGTGGGTTTTGCAAATAGTCCGAAGGGGCTACTCCCTCCCATTCAAGACTGCCCCTCCATCCATGCAACCTACATCCCATCGCATGTTGGAGGATCACTTGGCCCTTCTCCGCCAAGAAGTTACGGCTCTCTCAAGGGAGCTATTGAGTGCTTCCCTGTCCCAGAAGTAGGTCGTGGTTCCTACTCCAACTACTTTCTGGTGACCAAGAAGGACAAAGGCCTGCGTCCTATCTTGGACCTCAGGGACGTCAACCGCTTCCTCCGTAAGGAGAAGTTCAAGATGTTGACTTTGGCTCAGGTCCTGTCTGCCCTCGTCCCTGGAGACTGGATGGTAGCGTTGGCTTGCAGGACACTTATTTTCACATTCCCGTCCTGCCTGCCCACCGGCGTTACCTACGGTTCACGGTAGGCCACGAGCATTATCAGTTTCAGCCCCTCGGGTGTTCACGAAAGTGATGGCGGTGGTCGCAGCTCTTATGCGCAGATCAGGGGTTCCAGTCTTCCCCTATCTCGATGACTGGCTGTTAAAGGTGGGCTCGCCCCAGGCTGTCGTCTCCCACCTCCAGACTATGGCAGACCTCTTGCATTCGTTGGGGTTCACAGTCCACATGCCGAAGTCACACCTGACCCCCTCCCAGAACCTCCTTTTCATCGGAGCCGTTCTGGACACAGTGCAGTTTCGGGCCTATCCTCCCGAACAGTGAGTCCGGGATATCTGGGCTATGATACCGATGTTCCAGCCTCTATCCCGGATTTCCGTACGGATGACCCTGAGGCTACTGGGCCTCCTGCATCCTGCTGGTGGATCATGCCAGATGGCATATGCGGGCTCTGCAGTGGGACCTGAAGTTCCAGTGGGCACAGCATCAAGGGAATCTGTCTGATGTCGTCCAGATCTCGGCAGGGACTGCACATCAGTTGCAGTGGTGGCTTACGAACCAAGATTGAGTCCAGGGCAGATCCCTCTCCCTTCCCCAACCAGAGTTTACAGTGGTGATAGATGCGTCACTTCTGGGATGGGGCGGCCACATGGGAGAGGCGGAGATCAGAGGCCTCTGGTCTCCGGTGGAGTCCGGGCTCCACATCAACCTTCTGGAGCTCCGGGCGATTCGTCTGGCACTGAAGGCATTCCTTCCCTCTCTCAAGGGAGTAGTGCAGGTGTTCACAGAAAACACTTCAGCCATGTGGTATTGCAACAAGCAGGGCGGAGTGGAGCCGTGGACCCTATGTCAGGAGGCTCTTCGCCTCTGGAAGTGGCTGGAACTTCAGGGCATGCCCCTGGTGGTTCAACACCTGGCAGGTTCTCTGAACGCCAGGGCAGACAAACTCAGCCGCCGGTGCTTGATGGATCACGAATGGCGTCTTCACTCGGAGGTGGTGCAAGGTAGGTCTCTTTCAGCAGTAGGGAGAGCTTTGGTTAGATCTATTTGCCACCGAAGAGAACGCGCAATGTCAGCAGTTCTGCATCTTGGAATTTCCAAGGCGGCACTCGCTAGGCGACGTTTTTCTTCGCGAGTGGAGTTGCGGTCCTCTATACGCCTTTCCGCCTATACCACTTCTGCCCAGAGTGCTGAAGAAGATCAAACGCGACGGGCCCAAGTCATTCTTGTGGCTCCGGACTGGGCATCAAGAGTCTGGTATCCCGAGCTCTTGAACATGGCCATCGATCCTCCGATCAGCCTGCCCCTTCGGGAGGATCTTCTGTCGCAGCAGCAGGGGAAGGTCCTCCACCCGAACCTGTCCAGCCTCCACCTCCTTGCGTGGAGATTGAGCGGCGACAGTTGACAGCTTTCGACCTTCCTCCCGAAGTCTGTAACATTATTCTGGCAGCTAGGCGTCCCTCCACCAAAATGGTATACGCCGGTAGATAGAAAAGAATTTGTGGCATGGTGCGCAGCAAAGGCTGTGGATCCCCTTTCTGCCCCTCTTTCAGAAGTTCTCCTCTTCCTGCTTTCTTTGGCCCAGCAGGGCTCTGCTCTGGGCACTCTCAAATGCTATCTTTCAGACATTTCGCCTTCTCTTTTCAAGTCCCCTATTGTAAATCGCTTCCTTAAGGGCATTACTCATCTTTTTCCTCCTATTCCTTTCGTAATGCCCCAGTGGGACTTGAACCTTGTTCTAACTTATTTGATGTGCGCGCCCTTCTCAGACTCATGACTCTGAAGACTGCCTTTCTAGTTGCCATCACCTCTGCTCGCAGGGTGAGTAAGCTCCAGGCTCTTTCTTCTAAGCCTCCTTTCCTTGCTGTTAATCCGGACAAGGTTGTCCTTAGAACTCGACCTTCTTTTCTTCTCAAAGTGGTTACCTCTTTCCACATAGGACAGACCATCACTTTGCCCACCTTCTTTCCGCATCCTTCTAAAGAGGAAGAAAGGCTCCACCGTCTGGATCCAAAACGTGCGCTTTCATTTTATTTGGAACGCACAAGACAATTCCGGGTGGATGATCAGCTCTTTGTTGGATATGTGGGTGCCAAGAAAGGTCAGGCCGTGCAAAAGCGCACCATCTCTCAATAGGTTGTTCTTTGCTCAAAGATCTGCTATTCCTTAGCGAAAAAAGAACCTCCAGTAGGGTTGCGCACCCATTCCACCAGGGCGACGGCGGCCACTACTGCTTTGGGACGTGGAGTCCCCCTTCATGATATCTGCCAGGTGGCCACGTGGGCTTCATTGCACACATTCACTAAGCACTACTGCCTGGACAGCCAAGTCCGAAGAGACGGCTTCTTTGGCCGCTCTGTTCTTCAGGACTTCCTGGTGTGAACTTGGTTCGCAGACCCACCTCCGGGGTTGGTATTGCTGGGGCATCTATTCTAAGGTAAGGAATCCATAACTAATAGTCTCTTTCAGATGAACAAGTTACTTCCCTTCGGTAACGATATATCTGTAAGAGACATATATTAGTTATGGATTCCTTACCGCCCCACCCATCCTCCCCGTTCTGCGCACTGACTACTACTGTTAGGGACTCCCTTGCAGGGCCCTAGTTTTGTGCACCAGTGGTCAGTGTATTGCATGGCTCTGCGCTTCTGGCGTGGGATGTCGTATAAAGAACTGACGTCAGCGCGCAGGGGCGGCGTCTAAGTAGATACCGCGACGTCATGACGGCGACCACGATGCCAAACGCGGAGTCGACAGACGCCACCTACCGACACGCAGGGGTACTGCTGAGAAAAAATTCTCCGGATCCAGTCTGACGCCTGGGGGTAATTCTAAGGTAAGGAATCCATAACTAATATATGTCTCTTACAGATATATTGTTACCGAAGGTAAGTAACTTGTTCATTGCGACTAAATTGCCACTCAAACGCAAATCTGACTCAGAGGAAGCCTATCACATTCCTTTAAAGAGGAAACTTGTGGGTACTAACCCTTCTCCGCCTCTTCCTCCTCCATCACCTCCTTCCCCGGTAACACACTTGTTAATTACGCCTACTAATTCACCACCACCATACACACCTGATGATCAGGATGATGGGGATGGGGACAATGATCCTGCACCTGCAGACCCCTGGAAGGGTTACAATACAGATTCTCCCACAGGTAACGATCCTGATCTTTACCCCACTAAACCATCTCCACCAGATGACAACGTAGGCTATATATAGAACTATTAAGCAGAGCTTCTGATTATTACAGGGTTCAGTTACACAAAATCTCTAGAGGAGGATTTCCTTTTTGAAATACTTAGCAGTTCCCAAAGATCCACACACACACTCCCCATGCTCAAGGGTATTCTAAGACATGTGGATGACGTATTTAAGGATCCTGTTCTGGCACGTATTCTCACCCCCAGGATAGACAAAAAGTATAAATCTGCACCATCAGACCCAGTTTACATCAGGGGCCAGTTACCCTTAGATTCGTTAGTAGTTTCTAATGCTCGTAAACAGGCCAATTCTCAAACGTCAGGAGATGCTCCACCTCCGGACAAAGACGCATCTGGGAAAAGAGTAGCTCGCCAAGCTGCAAATTTCTGGCGCATTTCTAACACTCAAGCCCTTTTAGCCAGGTACGATAGGGCGCATTGGGATGAAATGGAGCAATTGCTCCAATTCCTGCCTAATGAGCACAAGTCCAAAGCTCAAGACCTAGTGCAAGAGGGAAAGCTCATCTCTAACAATTCCATTAGGTGCGCGTTAGATGCGACTGACACTGTGGCTAGAGCCGTCAACAACAGCGTGCTGCTAAGAAGGCATGCATGTTTAAGAATTTCTGGGTTTAAACCAGAAGTTCAAGCTTCTATTTTTAACACGCCGTTTGACAAACACCACCTCTTTGGTCCTGTTGTAGACACGTCCTTAGAAAAGATGAAAAAGGACACATGTGGCAAAATCTAATGGAGCCCTGCAGTCCCCTTCTGGCCGTGGTTCCTTTTGGCGCTCCTTCTATCGTGGGGGTTCCAAGAATACCTCCTCAGAGTCTGCCTCTACACCGTTCAAAAGCAACAATCCGCCTTCTGCTTCCAAGGGTTTCTTCAGAGGGGGCTACAGAGGCAACAATGGCAAAGGTAGAGGTAGAGGTTCCAACACACGCACCTCCCCCTCCAATACCAAACAGTGACTTGCCTACACTCCCCTGATCATTTAACACCTGTCGGGGGCGTCTTTCACAATTGCTACCCATCTGGCAATCAGTAACTACAGACAAATTGGTACTAGTAATTATCCGTTCTGGTTATTGCCTGGAGCTTACCAACAATCCTGCAAACATTCCTCCACGTTCACACAAAATGTCACCAGACCATTTACACCTCCTCAAACAAGAGGTTCAGTCTCTAATTTTGAAGCGAGCCTTAGAGCCTGCACCACTATAATATCAGGGGTCGGGTGTATACTCTCTCTACTTTCTCAAACCCAAAAAGGACGGTTCTCTCAGAACTATTTTGGACCTCAGAGAATTAAACCTTTCATACAATCAAATCACTTTCACATGGTGACGCTTCAACAAGTGCTCCGACTGTTACAACAGGGTGACTTTGTCTACTGTAGACTTAAAGGACGCATATTTTCACAATTCAATACATCCCGCTCATCGCAAATTTCTCAGATTTGTACTAGCGGGGCAGCATTACCAGTTCAAGGTAATCCCATTGGGAGTCACCACTGCTCCCAGAGTCTTTACGAAATGTCTGGCAGTAGTCGCTGCTCACCTACAAAGACAACACATTCATGTCTTTCCGTACTTGGACGACTGGCTTATCAAAGCCAGTACCTACCCAAAGTGTCTCCAGCACACTCACATAACACTGCAGTTACTGCACCAACTGGGGTTCACAGTCAATGTGTTGAAATCGCATCTTCGACCTTCCAGCACTCAAAACTATCTAGGAGCCACTTTAGATACTCAAAGAGCTCTAGCCTTCCCCAATGCAGCCAGAATTCACAATATTCAGGCGTAGACTCTTCAGTTTCAGCCCTCTCACTCACTACCAGCTTGAGTGTTTATGCAGCTGCTCGGAATGATGGCCTCTTGCATCATGATTGTTCCCCATGCCAGGCTTCACATGCGTCCCCTTCAGGAATGCTTAGCAAATCAGTGGAACCAGTCACAGGGCCTCTTAGCAGATCTAGTGTTGGTAAACTGCCGTACTCATCGCTCTCTGCAGTGGTGGAACACACAAAATTTATCAAAAGGACGGCCTTTCATAGACCCGGTTCCACAGACAATGCTAACAGCAGATGCGTCGCTCACTGGTTGGGGGGCTCATCTCCAAAATCACACAGTTCAAGGCTTATGGAGTCAAAAGCAAAGAGCTCTCCACATAAATTATCTGGAGCTGCTAGCAGTGTTTCTAGCGCTCAAAGCCTTTCAAGTTCACCTTGTAGACAAAGCTGTCCTAGTTCGCACCGACAGCATGACAGCTATGTATTATATACAAAAACGGGGGGGGGGACACACTCCCCAACTGTCACACCTGGCTCAAGACATTTGGAAGTGGGCCATTCACCACAAAATCGATCTCCTAGCAGAACACCTCCCAGGAGTAAACAGTCAGATTGCCGACCTTAGCAGACAGAGGCAGCAAATACACGAGTGGGAACTTCACCCTCAAGTTCTCCTCCCTTACTTTCAAAGCTGAGGGTTTCCTCAGATCTTTTCACCACACACCAAAACGCCCAAACTTCGCCTCCAGGTATCCACACCCGCTCTCCCAAGGCAATGCACTATGGACAAACTGGTCAGGGGTATTTGCCTACGCTTTTCCGCCTCTCCCACTCTTTCCATTAGTGGTTCGGAAACTCAGACAAACATCCCTCACACTGATTCTAGTAGCTCCCACATGGGCCCATCAACCTTGGTTCACAACCCTGTTGGAGCTATCAGTAGTCCCACATCAAAAACTGCATCTCACATCCAGTCTCCTCACACAGACCATGGAGAAATCAGACACCCAGACCCCAAAGAACTCAACCTGGCGATCTGGCTCCTGAAGTCATAGAGTTCAGTTATCTTAATCTTCCACCAGACTGTATGAACATTATTAGAGAGGCCAGAAGGCCTCCTACTAGAGCTTGTTATGCAGGTAAATTGAAGCGTTTTGTTATCTATTGTAATAATATCAATCCTCTTAATGCTTCCACACAAAATATCATTTATTTGTTACGCTTGCAGCAGACAGAATTAGCTTATACTTCTATCTGCTTACATCTCGCTGCAATAGCTGCGAATTTACAAAATAGGCAACACTTATCTCTTTAGAGTACCCGTTATCAAAGCTTTTATGGAAGGACTGTACCACCAAGACTTCCACCTGCACCAGTGTGGAATCTTAACATAGTCCTCACACGATTAATTGGCCCACCATTTAAACCCGTGCATAAATGTGAACTGCAACTTCTCTCCTGGAAAAGTTGCGTTCCTCATTGCAATTACTTCACTGAGGAGAGTTGGTGAGCTACAGGCACTTACCATAGAAGAACCTTTTTTCCAGCTTCACAAAGACAAAGTGGTTCTTCGTACCAACCCTAAATTTCTGCCTAAAGTAGTTTCTGCCTTTCATATCAACCAATCTGTTGAGTTACCCATGTTCTTTCCTCAACTGTATTCAGTGGCAGAACGAGCTCTACACACTTTAGATGTCAGAAGAGCCCTCTTATACTACTTAGAAAGAACCAAAGTCATTCCGTAAGACTAAACAACTTTTTGTTGCTTTTGCTCCAACTCACAAGGGCAATCCTATTTCCAAACCTGGTATTGCTAGGTGGATTGTAAAATGTATTCAGACTTATTATACAAAAGCAAAGAGAACTTTAACAATACCCCCTAGAGCTCATTCCACTCGCAAAATAGGGGCTACTATGGCCTTCTTAGGAAACATTCCCATAGTTGACATTTGTAAGGCTGCAACATGGTCTACACCACACACATTCACCAAGCACTATTGTGTAGATGTGTTAGCAAGACAACAAACTAATGTAGGCCAGGCAGTACTTAGAACACTCTTTCAGACAACTGCAACAGCTACAGGTTAGCCACCGCTTTGGCAGAATACTGCTGTATAGTCTATGCAAAGCATGTGATCTACAGCTCAAATGCCTCGAACGGATGATGTTACTTACCCAGTAAGCATCTGTTCTTGGCATGTAGAGCTGTAGATTCACATGCGCCCACCCACCTCCCCGGGTACCTATACCTGTTGCAGTTTCTCTTACTTTATATACATACGCATGGACATCTCTATTCTACTCTTACTAACTTCATTCTCACCCTCTGCGGGAATACAATCTAACAATGGAGTCGATGCCCATGCGCACTATCACCGAAAGGAGGAGTCACCTACCTCGTGACTGGAAAGACTTCTTAGAAGAAAAACAACTTGCAAACTTCCGGACCCAACACTAGATGGCAGGAGTATGCAAAGCATGTGAATCTACAGCTCTACATGCCAAGAACAGATGCTTACTGGGTAAGTAACATTATCCTTCTTATCTGTTGCATTAGTTTGTTCAGTTTTGTTGTTTTTTATAGATTCGCCTGTGATCATCCTTCTCAGCCAGAGGCTCACCAAGCATCTCTTAATATCCTGCTCACTTGTGCCATGAAACCTTAGGTTTGTAGCATGTGTGTGTGTAGATACACATGCTCTGCATACTTCTTCCATCTAGTGATGGATTCCAACAATTGCAAGTTGCTTTTCTTTGAAGAAGTGTGTTGAGTTGCAAGGTATAGGGACTCCGTTGGCTGGTAATGAGCTTAAGCTCCAGCTCAAATGACAGATTTTTTTTTCGCCATCGGGTTCGGTACCCAACTGTGCCTTCTGACGGGTTTCTTCAACTATCTGTCTCTGGTTGCTTCACAAGAATCTTCACATGATCCCGCTTCATCGCTGCTGACGATGAACTGACTTTTTCGGCCGGGTCCTCGGCTACATCTAGAGACGTCCTGCCCCTTATTACCTCTACCTTCTGCTCAACAATGCCTGGTCAGTGATGGATAGGATGCCCTTCCAGAACTTCCCCCAGTATCATTCGAAGTTCCACTGGATTTACAAAGTCTGTAATCCCTGCCTCTCCCACAAGCACGGCGAGACAATGCTGGTCTTGCCTCACCTTACAGTCCAAAAAAAACCAACCCCTTTGTGACCGACGTGAGCAGAGGTGCGCCTACCAAAGGATACAGAGACTGGATGAAAATGAAACCCCTGACATCTTTGGGGAGCGTGACGTCGAAGAACAGGAGGAAGCAGGCCCCTTAGGGGCACAACTACTTCAATACAGTTTGGGGGTCAGTTCACCGGCTGAATCAGACCATGAGGAGGATCCAGATGTGAAGAAGCAGACCGTTAGTATGGCTACCCAGTCACAACCAGCGGATGCACAAACACTGCATGCCCCGGCAGAGCACCGCCCATCCTGGGGGTCAGGTGTCAAGCCCATAGACTGAATAGGGCCCTGCTGGTCCTCCACTGCCTTGGGGCCATATTCAGTACCAACAGAAGCCCTCAGAGCTGACAACGCTCACTTCTCTCGCATCGAAAGGCCCCTCATAAATCGCTGCCTTCCTCTGAGTGCATGGGCCCTTCCACCATGGTGCTGACAGTCCCACTGGCACCAAATCAACCGTCGTTGGGAAAGCTCACGACACTGAAAACACCTTCGATACCGAAACCACACCCTGCGAAAACCCACATAAGGCCAAAAGTGACATCAAACTCGGAGGACTCGGAGCAACCCATTCTTCAGCTTCTACAGGAGAAGCTCGACACTGGGCAAAAGATGCTTTTTATGTACCTCCAGATGGGTAAATTTACTACCAAGCCTCCGCCAAACCCTGAGGATACTTTGCCAAAGAAGTGGAAGCTGTCTTTAGAGGAAAAAATTGCCCTGGAGCCCACATCTCCTCCAAGGCACCAAAAACTTAAGGCCATGGTCACAAGCCCCATCCCTGCTTGCCCTTCTCCTCTTCCCCCTCAGCCTCTTTCTCTTCCTCCTCAACCCTCACTGCCACCACCACACCTGCTACCTCATCAAGCTTCACAGAGGTGTCACAATTCTTCAGATGGGGAAGAGGATCACAGCCCAATGTACCGATGTGATCCTCATTGTTAGAACTGGGGGTCTCTAGTTGGCAGAGGTAGGTACCTTTGTCCAAATAGGGACCCTTGCTTCTAGTCAGGGTAAGGGGGATACACTACTAAAATAACCCCTGCTCACCCCCTTGGTAGCTTGGCACGAGCAGGCAGGCTTATCTCCGAGGCAGTGTGTAAAGCATTTGTGAACACATACAGTAACCCAGTGACAACACTACAGATGGACAGCACACAGGTTGTAGTATAAAAATAAGTATTTTATATAGACTTAACACAAGACCCAAAACGACAAAAATCCACAATACAATACGAAAAATATGACTGTCAAATGGTAGAAAATAGCTCAGTTCAATAAAGATGATAAATGCGACACTTTACTCTCAATGTACCTTTGTATGCGTAACGCAAAACAAACAAAAGGGTCGCAGGGAAGGTGATGCTTCGATTCCTTACACGCAGAAAGGAGGATGCGGCCCGGTTCCGATGCGATGATGATCCGGTGCGATGCGAGAAAATGGCGTCTTGCTTACGGTGCAACAACGTAGACTGGATGCACGCACGCCCGACGGCCGTGCGGCGACTCTGCGATCTTCTGAGCCGCGACAGGCCCTGCGACACACTTCTCCGGTGATGCGAGGCGCTTCGGTGATGCGATGGCGGCAGCGGCGGCACGCTTACTCTTCGTTGCGTCGCGCTTCCAGCTCCCAGTGACACGCAGTCTCTCAGAAGGCCCAACAGCAGTAGGCACTTCAATTCCCAGCAAGGGAATTCAGGAGGGGAGCTGGGGGTGAAGTCTTGTATCCCTAAGACTTCAGGCAGGAGGCAAGCTCAATGTTCAAGCCCTTGGAGATCTTCTTCAAGATGATGGAAGCACACTCAGTCCTTTTCTCCTTTCTTTGGCAATAAAGTAACGGCTGCAGGCCAACCCCAACAGCACGCAGCATAGGGGTAGTCTCCTCCTTCAGCTTCCTGGTTCTTCTCCTCAGCAAAGGTTCGTCTTGATTCCCAGAAGTGATCTAAAGTCTTGGGGTCTGGGCCCCAATATTTATACTAGCAAATCCTTTGTCCTCTGAAGGCAGAGGGTCCTGTACCTAGTCCAAACCAGTTCTGGGTGCATTCTGCCAGTGCACAACTTCTTCCTTTGTCAGTGTGGGCCAGGGTCATCAGACACAACACAGGAGGTGGAGCCAGCATTGTGGAAGGCAGGCACAGCTCTATTCAGGCCCAGGTGCTACTCCTCCCACCGCTCTACATGCAGATAGGTCTATTCAGCCTAGTGCTGACTCACCCTGTCTCCTGGAGTCCCCCAGCCCCTGTCACTCACAAACCCAGACATACAATAAACAAGCTAGCAGAGGCAGGCTGGATGGTTAGGCAAGAAAATACCTACTTTCTAAAAGTGGTATTTTCAAACACAGAATGTTAAAACCAAGTTCACTAAAAGATGTATTTTATCATTCTGAGTTCAGGCATACTAAATTCGTTTTTCTACCATGTTCCCTGGGTCAGTTAGGATTATAAGATGTTATAATCAAACTGCCCAATCTGGCCTATGGGGACAGGTAGCCTTGCAATAGTGAAAAACGAAATTGGCTGTAATTCACTATCAGGACATGTCGCACACATCAGGGCATGTCCTACCTCTTACATACAAGGCACCCTGCCCGCAGGCCTACCTTAGGGGTGACTAATATGTAGAAAAGGGAAGGTTTAGGGACTGGTAAGTGGGTGCACTTAGCAAGTCGACATGGCAGTACCAGACTGCACACAGGCTCTGCAATGGCAGGCCTGAGACACGCTTTCCAAGCTGCTCCGGTGGGTGGCACAACCAGTGCTGCAAGCCCACCAGCAGCATTTGATTTACAGGCCCTGGGCACACGCGGTGCACTATACTAGGGTCTGACAGTAAGTCAAATAAGCCAATCATGGAGTCACTAATCCATACATCAATTCATCATAGCGAGCACTTGCACTTTGGCACTGATTAGCAGTGGCAAAGTGCCCAAAGCATCTAAACCAGCAAAAATAGGTCAACAACAGAGGAGGCATAGCGCAAAAAATGGAAGGGAGACCCACGCCAATGGTACGAGGTCTAACACGTGTCCCCTCCAGCTGAAATGTGGGGAGAACTACCCTACCTCCTGGGAGTTCTCATCACTAAGGCGGAAAAATCTGGACAGACCATCAGCATTGGCGTGTTCTGTACCAGGGCGGTGTTCCACCGTAAAGTCCATCCCCTGTAGGGAAATGGACCACCTCAACAGCTTTGGATTCTCACCACTCATCTGCATCAACCATCTGAGGGGCATGTGGTCTGTCTGAACCCGGAAGGGAGTCCCAAACAGGTATGGTCTCAACTTCTTCAGCGCCCAGACCACAGCAAATGCCTCACGCTCAATAGCACTCCACCTCTGTTCCCGTGGAAGTAACCTCCTACTGATGAAGGCTACAGGTTGGTCTAGGCCCTCCTCATTTAACTGTGCCAGAACAGCCCCTACACCATGCTCTGAAGCGTCTGTTTGAACAACAAATTCTTTTGAGAAGTTGGGCGCCTGAAGCACGGGAGCCGTGCACATGGCAGTCTTCAAGGCGTCAAAAGCTCTCTGACAGGTGTCAGTCCAAATCCCTCTCTTGGACTGCTTCCTGGAAGTCAGCTCTGTCAAGGGTGCAACGATGCTGCCATACCCCTTGACAAATCTCTTGTAATACCCGGTGAGTCCTAGAAAGGCTCTCACCTCTGTCTGGGTCTTGGGGGGGGTTCCCAAGCCAGAATGGTATCAATCTTGGGCTGTAGGGGCGCCACCTGGCCGCTCCCAACCTGGTGTCCCAAGCACACCACGGAACCCTGCCCGATCTGGCACTTACCTTGATCGTGAGGCCTGCCCTCCGCAGCGTCATCAACACTTCCCATAGGTGGCGCAGATGTTCTTCCCAACTGGCGCTGAACACTGCGATGTCATCCAGGTAGGCGGCACTGAAATCTTCCAGTCCAACCAACACCTGGTTGACCAACCTCTGAAAGGTGGCAGGGGCATTCTTCATCCCAAAGGGCATAACCCGCAATTGGTAGTGCCCATCTGGTGTGGAGAATGCGGACCGCTCTTTGGCCCCATCAGTCAAGGCGATCTGCCAGTACCCAGACGTTAAGTCAAACGTGCTGAGGTACTGGGCAGCCCCTAACCTATCAATGAGCTCATCAGCTCTGGGGATGGGGTGCGTGTCAGTCCTGGTGACTGAATTGAGTCCTCGGTAGTCCACACAGAACCGGAGTTCGGGCGTGGCACCAGGCGCAGCAGCCTTTGGGACCAAGACCACTGGGCTGGCCCAAGGGCTGTGAGAGGACTCAATCACCCCCAATGCAAACATCTTGGAGACCTCCTCCTTGATGCAAGCTCTCACCCTGTCAGTCACTCTGTAAGCCTTGTGCTTGACAGGAGGACTGTCCCCAGTGTCCACATCATGGACGCACCAATCAGTGACACCTAGTAGTCAGGGAAAACAGGTCAGGAAACTGTTCCAACAGTTGGCGACAGTCTTCCTGCTGCTCAGGTGTCGGAGTTAGAGAGGTTCACACCCTCCACTGACCCATCTTGCTCTGTTGCAGACAGGAGGTCAGGAAGAGGTTCTGTCTCCTCTTCCATTCCATCATCTGTTGCTAGGAGCATGCCCACTTCGGACCTCTCAAAATGGGGCTTTAGGCGGTTGACATGTAGGACCCGCAAAGGGTTCCTGGGAGATCGCAAGTCCACCAGGTAGGTGACCTCACTCTTGCGCTCCACCACCTCAAAGGGTCCGGTCCACTTATCCTGGAGCGCGCAAAGCTCCACGGGGGCCATGACCCACACTTTCTGCCCAGGCTGAAACTCGATCAGAGTGGCATTCTGATCGTACCACCGTTTCAGCTCCTCCTGGCTGGCTTCCTGATTCGCCTCAGCGAGTTGCCTGAATCGCCTAGTCTGGTTTCTAAAGGCCAGCATGTGGCTAAATACATCCTGGGGAGGTTTACTGGGAGCTTTCTCCCAGCCTTCTTTCACCAGACTCAGAGGTCCTCTTACCGGGTGACCATAGAGCAGTTCAAAGGGGCTGAACCCTAAGGTCTTCTTTGGCACCTCACGGTAAGAAAACAAAAGGCATGGCAAGAGGACGTCCCACTTACGCCTCATGGGTTCTTCCAGACCCATAATCATGCCCTTCAGGGTCCGGTTGAATCTCTCAACCAGCCCATTACCTTGGGGGTGGTAAGGAGTGGTGAACTTGTACGTTACACCACACTCCTGCCACAGGGACTTCATATACTTGGAAATGAAGTTTGTACCACGGTCAGACACCACCTCCTTGGGGAACCCCACGCGGGAGAAAATCCCCATCAGTGCACGTCCCACCACGGGGCCGTCACTGTCCGAAGAGGGATGGCTTCCGGTTACCGGGTGGCATGGTCCACCAAGACCAGGATGAACCTGTTGCCCATGGCTGTCTTGGGGTCCAGTGGCCACACAATGTCAATACCCACCCGTTCAAAGGGGGTGCTGACCACAGGGAAAGGCTGGAGGGAGCCTTGTGCTTCATCCCACTTTTCCACTTGCCTGGCAAGTCTGACATGTCCTGCAATGAGTGTCTGAACTCTTGCGCATCTGGGAGCCAATAAAAGTGGGTTACAAGCCTTTCAAAGGTCTTGCCCTGCCCCAGATGTCCTGCTAAAGGCACATCATGAGCCAAACCCAGTAGGAAGGCTCCGAAGCGCTGGGGTACCACCAGCACACGGGCTGACCCAGGCTCAGCAACCTTAGGCTCGCTATACAGGAGACCATTCTCCCAGTAGATCCAATGTGATCCAGACTGATCACCTGCTGCCTGGTTTGTGGCCTGTTGCCGCAAACCCACAAGAGAAGGGCCCTTGTTCTGCTCCTCGCAGAACTCCTCCCTGGAGGGTCCTCCTTCTTGCTACCAATGGGTCAGCTCAGGCAGGTCCCCCAGTTCGGCCACTTGCTCCCCTGTAGGTTCCAGAGCATCCCCCTCAGGTTCTGCTTCCTCCTGGACCGTGGGAGCTACGGGGGCCGGTTTCCCGCGCCCCCTGCCTCTTCTCTTCAAGGCAGGCACCTGGGCCACCCTCTCAGGCTCCAGGTCCTCTTGAACACCTCTACTAGCTGCCATAGACCGAGTGGTGGCGCACGCCCACTCAGGCAGACCCAACATCTCCAGATGAGACCTTCTCTCCACCTCTGCCCAAGGTGAACTTTCTAAATCGTTGCCCAACAGAAAGTCTACAGGCATGGCTGGCCTCACAGCTACTTGAAAGGTACCTGAGACCCCCCCCCCACTCAAAGGGAACCTGAGCCACTCGGCAGTGGCTCTCTGAGTTGTCCGCGGCAACTGCCGGGCAGAATGCATTGGGGATCACCTGCTCTTCAGACACCAGCCGACAGCTGACAGCTGTCACACTGGCTCCGGTGTCTCTGAGCCTCCACCCTTTGGCCATTGATGGTCACCCACTGCCTGTATTTTTTAGTGTTATCAGGCAGTTGGGTCCTGGGGACCATCTCACTGTCTCCTAAAGAGACCAAGGACATCGCTACGGGACCCCACCCACCTTGGGCACCCGCCACCTGCCGGGGTGGTGCACCAGTGGGTGCTGTCTTCCCATATAAGGGACATTTAGAATCATAGGAGCAGTGGCCCACTTGACCACACTTAAAGCAAGTCCTGGGCCCCCTGTGAACAGGCTTATCTGTCGGGCCCCTGGCTTCTTCTCAGGGGGAGGCTGGGAACCGTTCCCTTGGAAATTACTTTGGGGCCCTTTCTGGAACTCCTTCTGTTTACCCTTGTGTCCCCCCCCCCCCCCACTCCTCCGCTGGGGACCCTGCCCACCTTTGGCAGAGTCTCCCACGTGACCCTTGTGGACCCGGGTGCTCACCCAGCAGTCTGCCTCCTCAGCAAGCTTCCTAGGGTTAGTCAGCCTACTATCAATAAGGTGCTGGCGTAGCTCTGGAAAACAATTTCCTGACAAGTGCTCCCATGCAATCAAATCAAAGAGCACGTCAAAATCATTCACTTTGCTACCCTTCACCAAACCATCCAATGCTCTGCAAAAAAAGGTCACATATTCCACCCCAAGTACTTGACTCCAACTTTTTGCAATTTCTGAACCTCTACCTATACAGTTCAGGAGTCAGCCCATACCTAGACATCAATGCTTCCTTCATATGGCTATAAGAATTGTGGACTTCAGAGGGCAAGTCTAACAAGGTATCCCTCCCCTCACTAAGGAATTGTCCCCACAACCCCGCTCCCCAATCCTTCTCAGGGACCCGGTGGGAGGACATAGCTACCTCATAGGCCGTGAACCACTGACCAATATCATCATTCTTATAAAACCCTTTCACCACATCTTTAGGTATATACACCCTGGCTTCAACAGGCATGGACGGTGTGCTGCCACCAGAGGGAGTAATCTCTAAGCTCCTTCCTTTCAACTCCCTCAAACTTCTCTCATGCTCCATTTGCATCCTCTTTTCCTCTAGGGCTAATTTCTTAATTTCCAATTCCAACTGCCCACCCATCTTAAGCTTGGTCAGTTCCATTTCATGCACCCTACTTCTCTCCCTGTCCTCCAGCTCTCCTGGGGACAGGCCCTTGGAAGAAACACTGCTGCCTGCTGGGGAAGGTGCTTTCCTCCCCCCTGGACCCAATGGCCCATCTAGCTGCCCTTCTGCCTCTTCAGCCCCCTCCTCATGCTCTTCCACATGCTATGGGGTACTTCTTGCTTCCACCCAGGCCCTCAGCGCCTTTTGGTACTCATCCTTCTTGGTGAGACCTGTAGTAGCAACTTTCAATTTCCTGCAGAAGTACTTTAGCAGTTTCACATTGCAACTTTCCAGCTTTTCTTCTTCAAAATCTAAATCCACAGATGCGATGGATGCTGTTTTGCTCATGGTGACTAAACTTGGCAGTTCTTGGCAAAAATAGAAATCCCAGGAAAAACAATCTACCAGAAATGTATGTGGTTGCGTTTGGTCTGCACTCACTAGTAGTGTACACCAATTACTGTATATGAGTCACAAATGCAAGTCCAGAATCCCACCGCTGCCACCAATGTTAGAACTGGGGGTCTCTAGTTGGCAGAGGTAGGTACCTTTGTCCAAATAGGGACCCTTGCTTCTAGTCAGGGTAAGGGAGATACACTACTAAAATAACCCCTGCTCACCCCCTTGGTAGCTTGGCACGAGCAGGCAGGCTTATCTCAGAGGCAGTGTGTAAAGCAATTGTGAACACATACAGTAACCCAGTGACAACACTACAGATGGACACCACACAGGTTGTAGTTAAAAATAAGTATTTTTATATAGACTTAACACAAAAATTCACAATACAATACGAAAAATATGACTGTCAAATGGTAGAAAATAGCTCAGTTCAATAAAGATGATAAATGCAACACTTTACTCTCAATGTACCTTTGGATGCGTAATGCAAAACAACCAAAAGGGTCGCAGGGAAGGTGATGCTTCGATTCCTTACACGCAGAAAGGAGGATGCGTCAGTTTCTTACTGCGGTCCGGTTCCGATGCGATGATGATCCGGTGCGATGCGAGAAAATGGCGTCTTGCTTACGGTGCGACAACGTAGACGGGATGCGTGCACGCCCGACGGGCGTGCGGTGACTCTGCGATCTTCTGAGCCGCGACAGGCCCTGCGACACGCTTCTCCGGTGATGCGAGGCGCTTCGGTGATGGCGACAGCGGCGGCACGCTTACTCCGCGATGCGACGACAACTGCTGCGGTTGCACGCTTCTCCGGTGATGCGGGGCGCTTCGGTGATGCGTCAGCGGCGGCACGCTTACTCTGCGATGCGACGACAGCTGCTGCGGCGGCGACACGCTTCCTCTTCGTTGCGTCGCGCTTCCAGCTCCCAGTGACACGCAGTCTCTCAGAAGGCCCAACAGCAGTAGGCACTTCAATTACCAGCAAGGGAATTCAGGAGGGGAGCTGGGGGTGAAGTCTTGTATCCCTGAGACTTCAGGCAGGAGGCAAGCTCAATGTTCAAGCCCTTGGAGATCTTCTTCAAGATGATGAAAGCACACTCAGTCCTTTTCTCCTTTCTTTGGCAATAAAGAAACCACTGCAGGCCAACCCCAACAACACGCAGCATAGGGGTAGTCTCCTCCTTCAGCTTCCTGGTTCTTCTCCTCAGCAAAGGTTCGTCTTGATTCCCAGAAGTGAGCTAGAGTCTTGGGGTCTGGGCCCCAATATTTATACTAGCAAATCCTTTGTCCTCTGAAGGCAGAGGGTCCTGTACCTAGTCCAAACCAGTTCTGGGTACATTCTGCCAGTGCACAACTTCTTCCTTTGTCAATGTTGGCCAGGGTCATCAGACACACCACAGGAGGTGGAGCCAGCATTGTGGAAGGCAGGCACAGCCCTATTCAGGCCCAGGTGCTACTCCTCCCACCACTCCTCATGCAGATAGGTCTATTCAGCCTAGTGCTGACTCACCCTGTCTCCTGGAGTCCCCCAGCCCCTGTCACTCACAAACCCAGACATACAATACACAAGCTAGCAGAGGCAGGCTGGATGGTTAGGCAAGAAAATACCTACTTTCTAAAAGTGGTATTTTCAAACAGAATGTTGAAACCAACTTCACTAAAAGATGTATTTTATCATTCTGAGTTCAGGCATACTAAATTCGTTTTTTAGGTCTCGCCCTGAGAGCCAGCGCTGAAGCGCTGACTCTTGGCGAGACATTTTGTAGTGTGGGCTTGCAGAAATGCGACCACAACTTTTGGCTGGCCTACAGCATGCGAGTACGCGCACAGTAGCGCGTATTCCTCGCATGCTCCAGGCGCCATATGGCTTTCCTCACTTGCTCCCCCCCCGAGCGCTTCTCGGGGCCGCGCGGCCGTGTCACTTTCACGGCCGCGCGTCACTTGCTCTCCCGCTCCTCCCCCCTCCCCCACCACAGAGCGCGTCTCGCACGGCAGCGCGGCCAATGCTTGTTACTTTTAGGCGCGCGCGCGCTTGATTTCACTGCTGCAGGACTGTGCTCGGCAGAGCGAAAAATGTTTCCACTGGCATTTTCTATCTGCTGAACTGCTTGCCAGGTAAGTGGAAAGGAGAATCGTTAAGTCCGGTCACATTGTCTGCTCCTGTAATGTCTTAGGATAGTCTGGTACAGAAGTGCTGCTATATCCGAAATCCCTCGTTCACACTCTATAAAGAAGAGACTAACGGAAAAAAATGCATTTCTTATTGCATTTTAATCAAAAACAGACAAATTAAGAGAGACACAGTCAACTAGTTATACAACCTTTTTAGAATCCATTTTAAATCTAATAATTTGTATACTTTAATGCGACATTTCTCTTCATTACAAAACAGCTCTTTCTTTACTGTTACCCTTAATACGGGGGCGGTTTCCCAATCCAAGGCACCTCTAACGTTCTTGCGCGAAGGTAGACCTATTTTAAGATGGCGCTGACTTATTCCTATCTGAATCAATTGTTACCCCCGTTCTGTGATGAACGTTTTTTCTTTTACCCAAAACCTGACAGTAACGCGACTGAACTACTTGTTCAAGATGGCCGCCACCTTGAAACTGCGCCGGGAAGTATCAATGTGTTCGTTGTAACCCGAACGTCTTCAGTTTAACGAGAACGAACAAAACTACAGTAAATAACGTTTGAGGACGTAATGCCGAGGATTTATTCCTGTTCTACATATTTTTACTTCGGATCGGGAGAGGAGTCATTTTCAGCCGGGGCATCACCTCCACGCGTGTGAGCGGAGGGCAGCGCAGAAATGTCGAGAGTGGTGAGGATCTTCAGAACCCTTAGGAATAACTGGAAGAAAAGCACAGTGGGATTTTCCCTGCTTATATACGGAGGACACTGGCTTCATGGGAAGTACTGGTGAGTGTTCCCTGCCTAAGAGCCCCTGTGAAGTGTTTGCATACCATTATAGAGTAGCCACCTTTTCCTGGAAAAATATTACTTCCCATTTGTTTACTTTTTTGCTTATCTGGAAGGGCCCTGTTCTGGTAAGCGAAAAATCATTTCTGTATAATTCTCCGTATATGCCAATTATCCCTTTGTTTGCTTTAGTGCTCGGTTGGAATAATGCATACGGCTGTGACATTTTTTTTAAGTGAGTTCTTCCTGTATTTGCTCTTTTAGGTTTACATTTCAAAAGGAAAACATACTGGAGTTAACTGCTCTTCACGTTTTTTATTGCCATGAGTATAACATTACCAGGTGGCCATCCTATATTGCCTTCCTGTGCGGCTTGCATTGCCAGTGTCTTGCCCATTCCATACATGGCCTTACTAGTATTTTGCCCAACCCATGTTTCCAGCTAGCCTCGGGGAATATGCACTTGGTTTATAGTGCATGGACCATGCAGGAAAAAGACGATTTGGGGAATCACTGCGGCTCGGGTCCTTTAGCTGGGGATGCTTAAAAAGTGAAAGAACGCCAATACTAACACCAATGATAAAACAAAACATCTCAATGCAAAAGCATCAAGTGCGAGCGACCTTTTCTGCAGCTGCTTTAATGGCACGGGCGGGTGAGGTGTATCAATGGGCAGATTTTAAGTTAAAAAAATCTCAACTTTCTCTCGTGACTTTTTTATTATGATTTCCACCCGTCCAATACCTGATCTGTGTAAACACATTCAACACCAGTTAACAGGCCTAGCTCCATCCCTGCAGAAACACCCTTTATTTACCAGTAAACAAAGCTCGACTAGTGGACTGCTCACATGGGTGGCCTGCGAGATTCACACAATGGTGACATGGTGGACTGACAGATTCACACAATGGTGACATAGGTGTACTGCGAGATTCACACAAAGTTCTTTTAGAGCACTTTTCACAAGCGCTCCTGTTTTGACTCTCACCGTTCAGTAGCAACAGTCAGGCGAACCTGTATGGTTTGTTTTCCCTTTCTAAAGTATTGCCTCAGTGTAAGCTGTGCTCGACCTGGCCTTTCTGGTTGGTAAACTGCGGGCGAACACATGGCTGAGGGAATTGTTCACCCCATCAGAGCACAGTAGAGCAGTTTGCAGCATAAACGTCCAGGCGCTGTGGATGTTACATTTGTGATTCCAGGTAGCGAGCGCTATAGGAAAGTATGTTCCATCTACAGCTTGTTGATTCTCGTGCATGCGCATGAAACTGGCAGAACATGGCACCCTTGAAAGGCGAGGCTCAATTTTGAGTGTGCCCTGCTCGCACTATCCAGCTGCCACTGGTGGCGTGTTTATGGAACGCTCAAGTTTGTTTAGTTTGTGATCTTCATGTTGATGGAGTGAGCCTGTGTGATGGTGAACCACGGCATTGTACATACATTTTTAATATGGTCGTTCTGTTGGACATAATGCCTTTTGGTCATATATAAGGTAACAAAAATGCTTCTGGCACTTTTTTATTACAACTTTTCAGCATGCTGCGCAGCAGCCACACTTCTCTACAGCACAGCTTAAACACATTGGCAAAATCGATAGGTCTCTGTTTTGGGACCTTATAAGTATTTAGTTATGCAGCACAATATCCTTGGGGCAACAACATTAACTGTTGCATGGTTAAACACTTATAAGGTCCCAAAAGCGAGACCTATTGGCTATGCCAATGCTTGTCTACCATGTTCCCTGGGTCAGTTAGGATTATAAGATGTAATAATCAAACTGCCCATTCTGGCCTATGGGGACAGGTAGCCTTGCAATAGTGAAAAACGAAATTGGCTATAATTCACTATCAGGACATGTCACACACATCCGGGCATGTCCTACCTCTTACATACAAGCCACCCTGCCCGCAGGCCTACCTTAGGGGTGACTAATATGTAGAAAAGGGAAGGTTTGGGGACTGGTAAGTGGGTGCACTTACCAAGTCGACATGGCAGTACCAGACTGCACACAGGCTCTGCAATGGCAGGCCTGAGACACGCTTTCCAAGCTGCTCCGGTGGGTGGCACAACCAGTGCTGCAAGCCCACCAGCAGCATTTGATTTATAGGCCCTGGGCACACGCGGTGCACTATACTAGGGGGGTCTGACAGTAAGTCTAAGTCAATCATGGAGTCACTAATCCATACATCAATTCATCATAGGGAGCACTTGCACTTTGGCACTGATTTAGCAGTGGCAAAGTGCCCAAAGCATCTAAACCAGCAAAAATAGGTCAACAGAGGAGGCATAGCCCAAAAAATGGAAGGGAGACCCACGCCAATGGTACCAGGTCTAACACTCATGATGCTGCGAGTGACCCTGCCCCGAGGGACGACCCATGGGACGACTAAAATGTTGATGCCCTAGGCGACATAGACCCTGACCTCTAACTCTCCTTGCCTGATGATACTACCACCTATTATGAGGTCATCCACAGAACAGCTACAAAGTAGACATCCATTTTGTCTATTGGGACAATAAATTCTTGGCCGAAACACTCTCCAAAACACAGCATACCTTCCAGTTCCTCCCTATACTAAAAGGAATGCTGAAGACAGCCCATGAGACATTCCAAGAGTTGGTCGAAGCCCGGGTTGTCATGCAAAGGGTAGACAAAAGGTATAAACACTCACCCAATGACCTGTCTTACATCTGCGGGCTCTTTCTACTTGACTCCCTAGTGGTTAACACGGCGCACAAGTGCCCAAGGTGTACGGGGGACTCTCCACCTCTGGTTTAAGGAGAGCAAAAAGATTGATGCAGTGGGTAGAATAGTGGTTGTGCAACCAGCCATACACTGGTGGACCTGCTTGCCCAGTATGGCCAGGCACACTGGGACAAATTGAAGGAACTCCTCGAACAATGCAAACAGCATGGTCAGGAGCTTGTGGCCGATTCCACAATCTGCTGCACTCTGGACTCAACCGACACTGTGGCCACAGGTGTGAACACCAGCATCATGCCTAGCTCCGTGTCTCTGGCTTCAAGATAGAAGTCTAACCGTATCCGTTAAACCTGCAAACCCACGTTGAACATCTGTTCGGGCCACAAATGATCAAAATGCTCAAGAAATCTAAGGAGAACACTTGTACAGCGAGGGCGATAGAGACCCTTCAGGCACTCGCACTATGATAGTCCTTTCGTAGGTCTCAGTATAGGGGCAGTAGTAAAAACACATCCCACAAATCTTCCACATCCTACCAAAGGCAGCAGCCATATCATCCACAGTCTACATAGATTTACTCAAGGGGTGTTTACAAGAGGAATTATACCAAAGGCAGAACCAAGAGAGGCACGACTAGGAGAGCCGTCTACACCAAGCAGTGACTCCCTTTCACGCCCTCCTTGCCCCCGATCACAGTACACCTCTCAGAGGAAGGCTACAGGGGTTTATCCCACACTGAAAAGAGATCACTTCCGACCAGTGGTTACTTTCCATCATAGAACACGGTTACTACCTGAAACTGACACACACACACACGCGCGCACACACACGCGCACACACACACACACACACACACACACACACACACACACACATACACACACACACATAGACATACACATACACATACATACACACACACACACACACACCCCCCCCCTCCTCCTCCTCCTCCTCCTCCTCCTCCTCCTCCCGCAGAACACAGCACCTTCTGCAAGAAGACATCCATGAGCTTATGTTTATCCTCAAGGGTCAGGATTTGAGTAGAAGTCTTTAAATGCTTGCAAGATGTGGGAATCCTGAATTTTGGCACCTCATGTTTGGCATTGATCGAAGTGATTTTAGATTTCTTCTTCCTCCCCTTGACTTAATTTGCTAGTTGCTTTCAACCTTTGTTACCACAGATATGTGATATTTGGCCTTGATGCTTAGAAGCACATTATCGAGTACACACGTTGTTGAATTTAAACGTTAGATTCAGGAATGATATGTATGTTGCTTCCAACATTTGATTCTGTCAGTAGTTGTTTGGATTCTTTCAGTTCTTGACTTGTTTTAAAGAAGTCTATAGCGGCATTTTTAAGGTGTTAAGGGAGGTTTTGTGTATGCAGAATGGGGTGCCGTCTTGGAGTTTTGTCGGTATCAACTTGAGCCTCAAATTTAAGTGAGAACATGTTCAGAGATGAGAATTGACCCAATCTCAGAGTATTTCAGAGTTAAGATCTTCTTGGTGAAAAGATAGTTTACGTGTGTGATGTGTGAGTGGGAGGAAAATATATTTGTGTCTATCTGGATGTGCCCATTGCCACATATGTACGTTTTTAGTCTTCGATCGCCCTCTTCCTCGATTTTTGGACTATGTTTGGGATGAATCTGTCTTCAGATTTCATATGTGATGGTTTTAAGATAACTATTACAGTTTACTAAAATGCCATTGTTAGAAATGGGGGTCTCTAGTTGGCAAGGGTTTGCACCTTTGTCCAAGTAGAGACCCTTCTTCCTAGTCCGGGTAAGGGAGTTACACTCCTAAAATAACCCCTGCTCACCCCCTTGGTAGCTTGGCACGAGCAGCTAGTCTTCTCAGAGGCAGTGTGTAGAGCATTTTCACCTAACCAACATTAATACAGTGAAAACACTACAAAAGGACACCACACCAGTTTAGAAAAATAGCCAATATTTGAATATATCCAGAACAAGACCAAAAACGATGAAAATCCAACATACAGCACTTTAAAAAAATATATACTTTGCAGGATATCCTTAAAATTGCAGAAATACCTAAAAAAAAAAACAGTTAATACAAGTCGGTAGCTCTGTCCGGGGCTACCGCGATGCTGAAAACAACAGAGATTAACAGTTCCAGCGGACCGCGTTCGTACAGGCCAGCTGGAGCGTGGACAGACTGGGTAACAGTACCTTTCTCGTTGCGGCTGGCACGTTGGTGCGAGCCGGTCGTGGCAACCGTTGCGGTTGCTTTGCAAAATGGAAGCGGTGCAGGGTGCGGTGGCCTCTCGATGCGGTGCAGGCAGCGGCTCGGTGACGATCGTGCAGACGGCGTCCTGAGACCAAGGCTTACGGTGCAGGGCGAGGCGGTGCTCGATGCGGTGCTGGCAGGTTGCGGTGCAAGCGACATAGCCGGTTAGCGGGAGCTGGCGTCGGCCGGCCCAGACGGCTGTGGGGGATGAGGCGGTGCGTCATGAAACTTACGAGCGGTGCCCCCAGCCACAATGCGGTCACGGGTGTCGAAGTCAGCAGCAGCGAAGGTGTCAGTGAGACCAGGATGGCGCAGTGATGCGAGGCGGTGCGGAGTGCGGTGCCCACAGGTCACGGTGCAAGCAGCAGCTCGGTGGCGTTGGTCGTCATCGTCGGTGAGACCAGGGTTACGGTGCGAGATGTGGACGGTGCCTTCTGCGGTGCCATCAGGACACAGAGCCAGCGACTGAGTCTGTGACGGAGTCGGTTGCGTTTCCCTTCTCTGTGGCAACTGAAACAGCGGTTCCAGGTGCAGTACCCAGAGGTTGGTGAAGGTTTTGCAGTCCCTGAGACTTCCGAACAGGAGGCGATGCTCTACTTCAAGCCCTTGGAGATACTCCACACAAGTAAAGAAAGTCCAGTCCAGTCCTTTCACTGCCCAAGGCAAAAGCAGCAACTGCAGGCCAACCCAACAAAGCAACAACACAGCAAAGGGGCAGTACTCCTCCTGGCAGCTCTTCCAGCTCTTCTTCTTGGCAGGTTCCTTGATTCCAGCGAGTTCTAAAGTTCTGGGGTCTGGGCCCCAATATTTATACTCAAAATTCCTTTGTTCTCTCAGGCAGAGAGTATCTGTGCTTAGTCCAAACCCATTCTGTCCTCTCTGGCCCTGCTTCCTGGCAGGAGGTGGAGACACATCGTTCAAGGCAGACTGGGCCAATCAGGTGCAAGGAAATCTCCTCCCACTACTCTAAATCCGGCCAAGGTCTATTCAACCCAGCCCTGACTCATCCAGACTCTCTGGAGCCACTGCACATCCCCAGCCCCTGTCACTCCAAAGTCAGACAGTCAATACACATCCTAGCAAAGGCACACTGGATTGCTAAGTAAGAAAATACCTACTTTCTAAAAGTGGTATTCTCAAACACAGAATGTAAAAATCACCCTCACTAAAAGATGCATTTTAACCTTCTGAGTTCAGGCATACTAAACTCCATTTCCCCATCTTGTCTCAATGGGAAGTTATGCTTATAAGATGTTATAAGTAAAACTCCCATTCTTTCCTAGGGGTTAGATAGCCTTGCAGTGCTGAAAAATTAGATACACTGTAATTTAACACCAGGACGTGTCACACCAGTACATGTCCTACATTTAACATGCACAGCACCCTGCCCACAGGGAAACCTTGAGCCTACCTTAGGGGTGATTTACATGTAAGAAAAGTGAAGGTTAGGGCCTGGCAAGTACACCCAAACTGCGTGCAGACCCTTCAGTGGCAGGTCTGAGATACCTTTTCAGGGCTACTCATGTGGGTGGCATAATCAGAGCTGCAGGCCCACAAGTAGCATTTCATTTACAGGCCCTGGCACACTCAGTGCACTTCACTAGGGGCTCACCAGTAAATCAAATATGCCAATCATGGAAATACCAATCCTAATAACCATTTACAACAGGAGCACTTGCACTTTAACACTGAACAGCAGTGAGAAAGTGTGCAGAGACACGAAACCAGCAAAAACAGAGTCAAAACCGGTAGGTCAGAAAGCAAAAAGACAGGGGAAACGTACCAAAAGATGCCAAGTCTAACAGCCCTTATATTGATGGGCCATTTCTCTAACAGCTTCTTGACTTTAATTCCAAAAGTGGGCATTTTCAAAGGTTGCAGCTTGTATGTTTACTTGAAAATTACATTCTCAATGATAAAAATGAGTCTCACATCTTACTGTATGGTCAAATGTCAAATTAACGATGGTGGCTTTCAGCCTCCTATGTAGCATTATAGAAACACCGTTTTTTTTTTTCTTTGCTGGTGAGTGAGCAATATTTTCAACCCACCTTTTCTTGAGTTTTAAGATTTTCTTCTCATCTGTATTTTGTTTCCTGCAACAAAGCAATACTTGAATCTATTTTGTGGAGATGTGATCAAACATTATGTGGGTGGTTTATCCTTTCTTTTGCCCAGCCAACACGTGTTTCGTCGTGTAGGGCGTTCCCCACGATGACTTCAGGGCTATGAAATATAATGAAAAACCTGGTTGTAGTGTGTGAACAACACACCACACCACCATACACCGTCACTGTTGTGAACACCAACAACATTGTCCCATTTGTAAAACATTTGTGCTCAGTGGAAACCCATAATCATATTCTGGGTCAGAATAATTAATCCAACCCACATATTGCCATAATGACTTCACCTCTTTACGCAATTAGTTTTTGTGTTGTTCATGTTATACCATAAATGCATTCATAAGTATATAAACATACAATTATAAGTGGGACGTGGTGCGATTCCAAGATACTTCAAAATGTATATCCAATCACCCCCCTGTGGGCCTCTGTATCATGCGAGAACTAGGCACCAATATTATAAAACCGAACCCTCAATGTGAAACCGCACATACCGGTCTTCCTCTTTTACTTGTCACAGATCACCTAAATGACATTATAGTACACGTCAGCCAATAAGCCCCCTCCAACATCAATAATCAAAGCAATATCATGTTCTCATGTGCCCCATCTATACTCCTCATACCTTCCAACCGGTTATACTTCCGTCTCGGTAAAACTTTGTGAGTCTTTCAGTGAATATATTCATCTGCGCAACAATGATATAAATACATATCAGTGTTCATAGTTCAATACCTCTCATTATCCAACAATCATCACCCGATCCTAATCTATTGCCTCACAGTTCTCACCAGTTTCAATTGAATCTGTAGCTTGCCGCTTTCCCAAAATAACGATCGAGTCATGCAATCCAATACTCCATTGAAATGACAATCTGTGCACCACTTTCCTAGAAAAACCGAGGATAAACATTATTTAGTAAAGCTCTGTCTAGAAGCCCCACTTTAAGACTTCCTCCTTGTGTACGCAGCCCCCCTTACCTATTTCTTTTCGCAAGTATGCGGTGTGTTCATTCTCCCTGCGTTCGTGTTCTCCGCCAGCTGTTGTCTGAACTAGAACAGAGCATGGAACTCCTGTATGCCGTCCCACTGCTACCTCTCATTCCCTGAGGTCTGAAAAAGATCAGGAAAGACTGGGTCCAAGTCATCCTGTAGCTCTAGATTGGGCAAGTAGAGTGGTTCTTGGAATTCCTGGGCATGAGCATCTGTCCTCAGATCAGGCTGCTGCTTCGGCAGGATATTCTCTTGCGCCGGCAGAGCAGAGTCTTGCATCTGGGCCTTCACAATCTCTACCTCCATCCATTGGGATTGAGCGAATGCAGTTGACCTCTGTCCCAAAGTTGTGGATGTCACCCTTGTGACCAGGCGTCCCTCCGCAAAGTCTGTGTAGGCTGGACGCTGGGGAAGAATTGTGACACCTGCAATGCTGATCCATTGCCAGCTAAGCAATTGGATGTCATGATGTTCGTTTTGTCTTTGGCCCAGCAAGGTCACCACAGTGGGGCCCTAATTTTGCCTGTACTTTCGTCATGTTACCCCTTTTGAGCCGCTACACAGCTGTCCTTTACGTCTCTTATCTTAAAGACTGTCTTTATTATCGTGGTAACCTCAGCTCGTTACGAGTGAGCTTCACGCTTTATCATTTCAGTCGCCCAACACCACCTTCTTTCTAGACAAACTGGTGCGGAGTACTTGAGCTGCATTTCTGCTACCACTGCGCTGGCACGTGCAATTCCTGTTCTTGACATTTTCTGCAACATGGGCATCAGTGCAGATGTTCACAAAGCACTACTGCCTTGACAGGTCTGATGGGAAGGGCATTTCGCCCGTACGATCCTGGAGGACGTTTTGTCTTAGCCCACTCTACAGACCCTCTGCCTTTGGAAGGTACTGCTTTTGTATCTTTTCTAAATGTGAGGAATCCTTGGTTATACCTATGCATCAGAAGAACACGTTACCTTTAGTAATGCTCTTTCTGGTGGATACTCTCTCTATCCGCATATGCCTCACTACCCTCCCACTTCCCTGTTCTTTGGAGTGTCTTTTTTGTCATCTAAAAAAGGTGCCAAATTGGAGATCTCCACACTGATGCGCACTGAGGGCACGGATAGAGTCCCTCAAGAAACTGACATCTGTGCACAAGGGTAGTCCTTATATGCTTATATTGTGGCAAGTTGGAGCTCTGATTTGAAATGTTCCGGATCCAGTCTGGCGCCTGGGAAGTATTCTAAACGTGAGGAATCTGCGGTTAGATAGAGTATACACCACAAATAGCGTTACCGAAGGTAAGTAATTTATTCTACAGACTTTGATTCTTCTCTGTGTAAAGTAAGTCTTTTATAGCATTCAGGTTTGTGACTCAGCTCTGGCACTAGCATTAGGGAATTAGACTTACTAGGGAACTGGGATATCATGTCTTGTCTGACAGGTCGCCAATTCCATTGAAGGCCTCTGGTCAGGATTAGTTCTCTGCAAAAGCTAGCTGTTTTTAGAGTCACTTTTCTGACCATAAGATTTTTGATTGCTGGAATAATTTTGGTCAAACTACTTGCTTGAACATTGACAGTTTCACTTATACTTGTAAGATTCATAGTTGTTGCAGCATTGTTATTGTTGAGCAAATCAGCATGTGTTGTGGGAGCAGTGGAATTGGCTTTGCACTTTGCCTTAGGAATCACTGTGCAAGAGTTGTCCTTAAGGCACTTTAAACATTCCCCATTTTGTCACAATAAAGTTGCTGCTCCTTCGGTCGAAATTCCACAGTAAATTACGTGGTCACATCAGAAGATTTGCTGAAGGAATCATTGCCCATTTGTTCATTAGGGACACCTCAACATCTTCTCTAACCGGGCTCAGACAACAGTCATGTGTTTCATCGCTTAGGACAGCACTAGCTTCCTTCTGTTGGTTGTTCTCAGATGCTCCAACTGCTTTTTCTCTGAGGCAATTGCCTCAGAGAAAAAGAAGTTGGCCCAGTCTTACCCTTCTCAGTTGAAAGAGAGCTCCTTTTTAATATATTACAGTAGCTTTTGAGTGACACTGACAATCACTTTAGTTTCCGTGGCCTCCGCTGTTGGACGGTTTGCCCCTTTGATCCGGTACAGTGTTGAGGTTGTTGGGTTGCTCAGCCTTCCTGCCCTTGAAAGTTCCTGGATATCTTTAAACAATGCTGCTGCAGCCTCCACCATGTCCAGCCCTCGTTTGCATAGAATTGTAGCCAGAATAAGCTCCTCCAAAGGGCTTGAGCGCTCAGGAGAAACTCCTGTTTGTATGCTTCTTAACGTGCAGTGGTCCTAGGTGCTTTTCGCTTTGTTCAGTGGCCGAGGGGGACAGTCCAACATAATCAGAATAGATAGTACTTAAAGCTACCAACATTCTCTAATTTCTGTACAGACCCCACCGATGCTTATGGCAGTTTTCATCCAAGCACTGCCCTCCTCTGTCCCCTCGAAGCCGGCAAGTCCTGTGCTGCTCAGAGCTTGGAATGGAATAGAGCACTGGTGACTTGCAGCGTGGCAGCAGCAAACGGGACCCAAATACCTCTAAAAGGAATGTACCGCGCATTCCCACTTATGCTGCAGTATTGTCCATGTGCCCACCGGAAACACCTGGAGACCAGTAAAGCCCTATGGTGTCTTGGTGCTTAGACAGCCATTCCCCTCTGTCGCCATAGTGCCCTCCCTGTGATGATTCTTGTATCTACCACCAATAATATTTGAACTTCTGTTAAGGTTCATGAGAGGTGAGCTGTGTGGATGGCTTCTTGCTGTCTTTGACTTGTGCGTGGTTCAGCATTTTGTCTGGTTTGTCTTTTTCTTTTGATGATAGCAAGAATAGGAATTCCTGAAAACCATCCGATATGATTTTGGTCCATCTTTGTAGGTGAGTTAGCATCCCCAGGATGTGTTAGCCCAAATCTTGTATGAGAGTCTCTCATTGTACTTCTCGTTTCAAGGAATGTCTTACATCTTGCCTGTGCCTTTTGCCAGGTCTTGAGAAATGTATAGTTGCCCCCCACCCCACTCCACTCCACCCCGCCCCTCTCCCCCCTCCCCCACCCACCTCCGTAGTTGTTTTGTTTTTCATGGCAGCTTCCAGGACTATGCTTTCTTACACGATTGCCAAATGGGGATACCCCTAGATTTAGGATTTTGTTGCCTTTTTTTTATAGCTCAAACCTGGCCTGTGGGCATTCATTAATAAAATTCGCCTAGCTTTATTACAGGTAAGTTTCAATTCTATTAAGGACACGGAGGCGAGGATTATGCTTTCTTTCATCACTTTTATTTTAACTGCAGCCATTTTAAACAAAACAAACTACTTTTCCCATGAGCATCAACGAAGAGGCAAAAGTCCAAGTCCACAAGTCCTCCCTCTCTGTCTGTAGCCTGGTCTCAATGTGGTACTTCCTCTCTGTTCACTCCACCTCTTTCATTGTGCGAACTCGCCTTTAACAAACTTCATGCATCTTGTTTGGTACCATCATTCCCTGCAAAACAGGCAACATCCGAGACCATTCCGAGTATGAGTAGTTCTTCAGTACACTGGCTAAACCAAACACAATCTGCTATGCAAACTTGTATATAACATCAAAATGCTACAATGGAATTGCATTCTCCACTTTAATCTTGAAACAAAGTTACTTACACCAGAACGGGGAGGGTCCACGTCCAAAATGATCGCAGGGTGGGATAATCTTTTCCTCCGTGTCCTTAATAGAATTGAAACTTACCTGTACTAAAGCTAGGCAAATGTTCATTCTATGGCATGACTGGAGTCTCGGATTATGCTAGTTCAAAGCTTGTCCACCACCAATTGTGCCACTTCCAACACTGGCTTAAAGTAGAACCTCTTAAAGGTAGAATGAGAGGACCAGTTGGCAGTGCGCATGAGGTCTTCCAAATGCACTCCTAACTAAAACACCTTTGAAGCCATAGCCCCTCTTGCTGAGTGGGCCCCAAACACTTTAGTATCAATACCTGCTTCCTGCATTACCCAACGGACCCATCTGGTGACGGTTGGTGAAGAAACTGCTTTGAACGGTTTTCTTAATGCAATAAGCAGTTCTCTCGCCCGGAGGTCGGATTTCATCTGTCAAAGCTTCATATGCTCTGAGGCACTGTACCACATGCAGCTTGGGAGATTCTAGGAATGTGGGGTATGAACTAATCCTAGTATTGCACTAGGTCCTTCTACTTATCGTAAACGAAATCCCTTATGGGGAGAAAACACTGCCCGAGATATCCAGGGCTCTCACGTCTGACACACGTCTGCAAGAAACCAGACATAACAACATAGCCAATTTGGCTGAAATCTCCTTGCGTGACAAAAACCTATTCAGTTGCCAGGACAAGAAAAGATTGAGCACCAAATTAACGTCCCAAAGGGCGGAATAGCGCGGTTCCGGAGGAAAGGAAAGGCGAATGACCCTTAGAAGCCTACAGTCACAGGTGTTCCCCCACCGGAGTCCCATCAACTGGGGCATGGCCCGCAGAGATTGCAGAATGGAATGCGTTTATAGAGCGGTAAGCCAAACCATCCTCTGCAAGACCTGCCAGGAAATTATGGATCTGGACTACGTCGGCGCCCACGGGATCAACACCCCGTCGTTTACACCAACGGTGCCACCTGTTCCAGGAAGATCGGTATCTCTTGGTCGTACTGTCGGCCCATGCTCTGGAGAGTAAAGACACAGCGTGTCCTGAAACCCCTGGGAGCGACCAGCATTGCCTGAAATCCACCAGGCCATAAGCCTCAGCGTCCCCTCCATCACCAGATGATGCGGAACGAGATCTGGATTCAGTAGAATGTGAGGTAAGTAGGGGAGTTGAATTGGAGAATCCTAGGAACATTCCAGAAGAACTGGAAACTACACTTGAGATCGCCAAACCGGGGTTATCAACACCGCCTCCGCCTGCTGGCGGTGCACCTGGGCAGACACCCGTGTGATCGAGAATGGAGGGAATGCATAACCCCGTTTCCATCTCCAATCCCGGAGGAGCGTATCCTTTGCGTCCGCTTGTGGATCTGGTCTCCTACTGAAAAACCTCGGTAACTGATGATCTAGATGTGAAGCAAAGAGGTCGACCGAGAAGGGGCCTCACCTCTCCGACAACTGAGAGAAAACCTGTGGGTCTAATTTCCATAGACTGGAGTCCAGGAGTGCCAGTCCGCCTCCTGGTTTGCTTGACCCGTAAGATACTCGACTGTGACTGATACCTGGTTCTCCATGCAAAAGTTCCAGAATTCTTTGGCCAGGTTCGTCACGGCGCTTGATCTTGTACCGCCCAGGTGGTTGATGTACCTAATTGCGGAAATGTTGTCCATCTTGAGACGAATGCTTGATGGCACCCTGTCCTTCGTCCAGCACTGAACGGCGAACAACCCCGCCAGGAGCTCCAAGCAATTGATGTGCAAGTACTGCTATTGTGTGGACCAACCTCCTCCTGTGGAAAATTCCCCACACCTGGCGCCCCAACTGGAACGGCTGGTGTCGGACTCGATCATGATGTCTGGGGTGGAACCGAAGATGGCTCTCCTGTTCCAAGCCTCCATGTGGGTTAGCCACCAAACCATCTCTTCCTTGGCCTCCGCTGTAAGCAGCACAGTCCCTTCCTGAGATGGTGGGCTTTGAGGCGCTGCATCGCCCGATAATGTAAAGGACCCAAAAAGATGGCCTGAATTGAGGAAGAGAGCAGGCCCACTAGGCGAGCTAGCTGGCGGAGAAAGGTATGGGATTTGGCCAAGGTTTGACATAGTTCATGTCTGATCTTTACCATTTTCCGGGCTGGGAGGCTCTGAGAACAGGAGGCGGAATCTATCGTGAATCCCATAAAGGTCGCACATTGAACCGGGGTCAGAAGTGACATATCCCAACCCCTGCATCTGAAAGAAACACGTTAGTGATAGATTCCTTACCTTAGAATTACCCCCAGGCGTCAGACTGGATCCGGAAAGTTTTCGTCAGCAGTACCCCTGCGCGTCGGAAGGTGGCGTCGTGCGGCTCCGCGTCCGTTGTTGGCGTCGTGGTCGCCGAGATGACGTCGCGACAGCTACTTAGACGCCGCCCTCGCGCGCTGACGTCAGTTCTTTCTTTTTCCGCGCCAGCAAGCGCAGATCCGGAGAGAGCGGTACCCCCAGTCATTTTTTGACTGAGTTTTTCGAGGCCTTTTTGTCTCTATTTTTCAAGTCGATCGACTATTGGTGCAGTAGGGATGCCTGGCTTCAAGTCCTGCGAGGACTGTCATCGCATGATGTCGGTGACGGAGCCGCACCGCGTGTGTCTTTACTGCCTGGGCGCGACCACGACCCCAAGTCGTGCCCCGACTGCCGGGCCATGGCACCGAAGACTTTGCAGGAGCGGTCCCGAAAGTTGCTTGAAGTTCAGCAGTCGGCTCCACGCCGCTCAAGGTCCTGGTCCCGTGGGAGGTCGAGGGACCGGTCGCGGAGCCACCAACATCGTTCATCGGGATCGAAGTCTTCGCACTCGGGGTCAGGTAAGACGAAGCATTCCAAGAAGTCGAAGAAGCGCCATCGCTCTCAGACTTCCCGTCGCGACTGAGGGTGCGGGTGGTGCCTCCCCCACGGCTCCGGCGGAGCCTACGCAGTCGCCGCCGGCCTACCTGCCCTTCCCGGGTCCGTCGGCGACTCCGGCCCAGCTGCAGGAATTTCTGTCAGCCATGGCTCGCCTCTTTGGGCCGTCGGGCCCGCCGGTGCGCCTTCGGGCCCCCGCGGGTCCGACTGGGGGTCCTTGCCCTGTGCTGCCGGCGGCTCCGGCATCGCTGTCGGCTCCGGCGCCGCAGGGCCCCCAGGCCTGGATCCCGGTCGACGCCGGTTGACCTTGTCACACCTCCACCGACGTAGACTCCTCCGGCACCACTTCCGACGTCGCCCGTCCCACCGGACGACTTCGCCCCGGTTTCAGCCCCGAAGTGGACACGGCGTCGCTCGACGCCGATTCAGACGCCGATGGGACCTTTCTATCCCTATGTCCATCCTCCTTATTTTCGGCCTGTTCATCAGCCTTCTGAGGAAGGGGAGGACTGGGAGGGGTCTGAGGACCCTCTCATAGCACAATGTGAGTTTGACCCGGACTGGGCAGAGGAGCTGGGGGATGCCAGTGGTCTTGATACCGCTCCTGACCTTGCATGCTCACTCCTCCTACCGTGGCTACGGAGGAGGGTGCAAGTTACGCATTGGTGTTGCGTAGGGCGGCCGAGGCCCTCCACCTCGAGCTCCCTACAGTGGCCGCCAGGACTAACCTCCTGACAGAAGTGCTTCAGCCGGCGGCTACCTCTGCGGAGCCACTGCTGCCTTTTAATGATGCACTTTCAGATGTTCTTTTGGGCACCTGGTCCAGGCCCACCACAGGGGCTCCTTTGGATAGGAACGTGGCCCGGCGCCATCCCCCAGCCCCGGGCGACCCCCTTTTCCTCTCCCAACACCCCACCCATGAGAGCTTGGTTGTCCAAGCCTCTGCGTCCCTGAGCGCATTCCCTACCGCACCTCCGGACAGGGAATCCAAGAAACTGGAGCAATTTGGTAAGAAGATTTTTTCTTCTGCCAGTTCAGGGCTGCGGGCTGTGAACACTGCATGCCTCTTGGGCCGTTATTCCCACTCTGTGTGGGATACGGTGGCGCAAGTGCTGCCTCATTGTCCGGAGGAGGCCCGGACAGTGCTCGCTCAGGCTATTGCTGAAGGGAGAGATGCAGCAAAGTTCATGATTCGATGTGGCCTTGACACCGCCGACTCGCTGGGCAGGGCGACTTCCACGACAGTGGCGCTCCGTCGCCACGCCTGGCTGAGGACTACTGGTTTCTCTGGGGATGTCCAGAACACCCTGATGGACATGCCCTTTGATGGCATTCGCCTTTTTGGCAACAAAGCAGATAGTGCGTTGGAGCGCTTTAAGGACTCGCGGGCTAAGGCCAAGTCCCTGGGCCTTTCCGCCACGCGCCCTCCTCCCCCTTCTGCTTTTCGCTCCTTTCGTGGCCACTGAAGGGGCGCCCCGACACGTTCGCTTCAGAGCCACAGGCCGGCGCAGCAACAGTCTCAGCGCGGATGTGGGACCCGCCGAGGCGGGTCAGGGGGCCAGCGGGCGGGTCAGTCCACCTCCACCCCGGCCACCACTGCCTCCAAACCTTCTTAGTCCGGTTTTTCAGGCCCATCAAACGCCAGTGGGTGGCAGGATTCGCCATCACCTTCCCCACTGGCGCACCATCACTTCGGACAGGTGGGTTTTACTCCCTCCCCTTCGAGGCTACCCCTCCAGCCATGCCACCCCAGTACCACCGCATGTCGGGGATCACTTGGCACTTCTTCAACAGGAAGTCGCGGCCCTCTTGGCCAAGGGGGCCATTGAGCGCGTTCCTGCGCCAGAAGTAGGACGTGGTTGTTATTGCCACTACTTTCTGGTGCCCAAGAAGGACAAGGGCCTGCGTCCTACCTTGGACCTCAGGGACGTCAAACGCTTCCTCCGGAAGGAGAAGTTCAAGATGTTAACTCTCTCAGGTCTTATCTGCCCTCGACCCTGGAGACTGGATGGTAGCGTTGGACCTGCAGGACGCATATTTCCACATTCCGGCCCACCGCCGTTACCTGCGGTTTATGGTAGGCCACGAGCACTTTCAGTTTACCGTGCTCCCCTTTGGCCTTACCAGCGCCCCTCGGGTGTTCACAAAAGTGATGGTGGTGGTCGCAGCTCATCTGCGCATATCAGGGGTTCCAATCTTCCCCTATCTCGACGACTGCCTGTTGAAGGCCGGCTCGCCCCGGACAGTCGTCTCCCACCTCCAGACTACGGCCGACCTCCTGCATTTGCTGGGGTTCTCCATCAATGTGCCGAAGTCGCACCTGATTCCCTCACAGAAGCTCCTCTTCATCGGAGCGGTTCTGGATACGACGCACTTTCGGGTCTATCCTCCCGAATGGCGAGTCCAGGATATTCAGGCTCTGATCCAGATCTTTCAGCCTCTATCCTGGGTTTCGGTCAGGATGACCCTGAGGCTGCTGGGCCTCATGGCCTCCTGCATCCTGCTGGTCACTCATGCCAGATGGCATATGCGGGCTCTGCAGTGGGACCTGAAGTTCCAGTGGGCGCAGCATCAGGGGAACCTGTCCGATTACGTCCAGATCTCAGAGGGCACTGCACAACAGCTGCAGTGGTGGCTCACGGACCGGCATTGGGTCAATGGCAGATCCTTCTCCCTTCCCCAACCGGAGCACACAGTGGTGACAGATGCGTCCCTCCTGGGATGGGGCGGCCACATGGGAGAGGCGGAGATCAGAGGCCTCTGGTCTCCGGCGGAGTCCAGGCTCCATATCAACCTTCTGGAGCTTCGGGCGATCCGACTTGCACTGAAGGCATTCCTTCCCTCTGTCAAGGGGAGAGTAGTGCAGGTGTTCACAGACCACACCACCGCCATGTGGTACTGCAACAAACAGGGCGGGGTGGGGTTGTGGACCCTATGTCAGGAGGCTCTGCGCCTCTGGACGTGGCTGGAACATCAGGGCATTTCCCTGGTGGTTCAACACCTGGCAGGTTCACTGAATGCCAGTGCGGACGAACTGCATGATAGATCACGAATGGCGTCTTCACTCTGACATGGCGCAAGGTCTCCTTCAACAGTGGGGAGAGCCTTGGTTAGATCTATTCGCCACCGAAGAGAACGCGCAATGTCAGCAGTTCTGCGCGTTGGAATTTCCAAGGCGGCACTCGCTCGGCGACGCTTTTCGTCGCGAGTGGAGTTGCGGTCTATTGTACGCCTTTCCGCCTATACCACTTCTGCCCAGAGTGCTGAAGAAGATCAGGCGCGACCGGGCCCAAGTCATTCTTGTGGCTCCGGACTGGGCTCGAAGAGTTTGGTATCCCGAGCTACTCAGTATGACCATCGATCCCCCGATCCGACTGCCTCTTCGGGAGGACCTTCTGTCGCAGCAGCAGGGGACGATCCTCACCCCGAACCTGTCCAGTCTCCACCTCTTTGCGTGGAGATTGAGCGGCGGCAGTTGATTCCTTTCGACTTGCCTCCTGAAGTCTGTGATGTCATTCTGGCAGCCAGGCGTCCCTCCACTAAGTTGGTATACACCTGCAGGTGGAACAAGTTTGTGGCATGGTGCACAGCAAAGGCTGTGGATCCCCTTTCTGCCACTCTTTCTGAGGTCCTACTGTTCCTTCTTTCTTTGGCCCAGCAGGGCTCTCCTCTGGGCACTATCAAGGGCTACCTTTCTGCTATTGCGGCCTTTCTCAGGCTCCCTGATCAGCCCTCTCTTTTCAAGTCCCCTGTTGTTAACAGATTCCTCAAAGGCATTACTCACCTTTTTACTCCTATTCCCTTCGTAATGCCACAGTGGGACTTGAACCTGGTTCTCACATACTTAATGTGCGCTCCCTTTGAGCCTCTTCACAACTGTCCTCTTCGTCTGTTAACTCTGAAGACTGCTTTCCTGGTTGCCATCACCTCTGCTAGGAGAGTGAGTGAGCTCCAGGCTCTTTCTTGCATACCTTCTTTTCTGTCTGGCCATCCGGACAAGGTTGTCCTCAGGACACGTCCATCCTTTCTGCCGAAGGTTGTTACTGCCTTTCACATCGGGCAGACCATCACTTTGCCCACCTTCTTTCCGCCTCCGCATCCTTCCAGAAAGGAAGAGAGGCTCCACCGCCTGGACCCAAAACGTGCACTCTCATTTTACCCGAGTCGCACACAACAGTTTCGGGTGGATGACCAGCTCTTTGTTGGCTACGTTGGCGCCAAGAAAGGTCGGGCCGTACACAAGCGGACTATCTCCAGATGGGTCGTCTTGTGTATTAAAGCTTGTTATTCTCTGGCAAAGAAGGAGCCTCCGTTGGGGCTGCGCGCCCATTCTACCAGGGCGATGGCTGCCACTACGACGTTGGGACGTGGTGTCCCCTTACAAGACATCTGTCAGGCAGCTACGTGGGCCTCGCTGCACACTTTTACTAAGCACTATTGCCTGGACAGCCAAGTCCGGAGAGACGGCTTCTTTGGCCGTTCTGTTCTCCGGGACTTCCTGGTGTGATCTTGGTTCGCAGACCCACCACCGGGGTTGGTATTGCTGGGGTATCTATTCTAAGGTAAGGAATCTATCACTAACGTGTTTCTTTCAGATGAACAAGTTACTTACCTTCGGTAACGATATATCTGTAAGAAACATTAGTTAGTGATAGATTCCTTACCTCTCCACCCATCCTCCCTCCTCCCCGTTCTGCGAACTGATTTCTAGGGTTAAGGTCATCCCATTCAGGGCCCTGGTTTCAATGCACCAGTGGTCAGTATCTTGCATGGCTCTGCGTTCCTGGCGCGGAAAGTCGTGTACAGAACTGACGTCAGCGCGCGTGTGCGGCGTCTAAAAAGCGCCCACGACGTCATCTCGGCAACCACGGCGCCAACGACGGACGCGGAGCCGCACGACGCCACCTTCTAACTAATGTTTCTTACAGATATATCGTTACCGAAGGTAAGTAACTTGTTCAACAGGTTCACCGCTGTCTGCAACTGTATAGTCGGCTTCTTGGACATTGAGCCATGAAGAGCATATCGTCCAGATACACTAACATCTTGATACCCTGCTCTCTTAGGAATTCCACAGCTGGCCTGAGGACCTTCGTGAAACACCACAGAGCCGAGAATAGCCTAAAATGGAGTGGTGAACTCGAAAACCTGACTGCCCCACCGGAACTGCAGGAAACAATGGTGAGGGGGGAAGATCAGGACCGTGAGATAGGAGTCTTTCATGCCCAACCGAACCATCCAGTTGAGTAGTCTCAACACGTCCCTGAGTAAGTGCATACCTTTCATTTTGAAGTGGCTGTATGCCAACCACTCATTGAAGTCCTTTAGGTTGATCACTGACCTCCGACTTCCGTCTGACTTGTCGACCAGGAAGATGTTGCTGACGAACCCACTGGGGTGTTTCTCTGAACAACAAATCGCCCCTTTCTTGTCTAGGGCAAACACCTCGTCTATCAATTCTGCATCTCTTTTGGAAAATGAAATGGGGCGGGGGCGGGGCAGACCACTTGGCGTAGGCAACCATAGAACTCCACTTGGAAGCCCTGTACCGTCTGCAGTACCCAAGCATCGCAAGCGATAGAAGCCCAAGCTGGGAGGAAAAACGCTAGGCAGAGTAGATGACAGAACACTCACCTTTTCCAGAACAGTTACATTGACCTTTATAGCCTCCACGGCCCTGGAACTTATGTCCTATTGTAGGATAGAACGTGTTGGAGCGTGTGCTGTTTTGGTATTGCCCACGCCTGGACCCTTGTCAGGGTTGGAATAGGAGTACCAGCCGGTCAAGCTGCCCCTACCACGACCAGCCCCTTGGAAAACCTGAACGGTAAACACTCTTCTAATGTTGGACTGGGCCTTGTCAAGGGATGTGAATGTCGCCACAAACTTGCCAAGGGTCTCCAAACAACCCTCCTTGGGTCACAGCTCCAGCCTCCGAAGAGGTGAGGTATCCTAGCTTTTGGGCTACCTTTATAAGAAGGGATCAACACTGCTCTGTTGAGAGCGCCCAGTTCGCATTCTCTAAGAATACGATGGCACGCTGCGCCCACCCTGACAACACCTCTGGCGAAATCGGTGATCCCAAGGCCTTAGCCTCCTCAACCATATCAAGGACCTTGGTCATAGGCCAGACCGCGTCCAGAAGCTTGTCCTGGCATGAGCACCGGGAGCAGTCAATCCCTTCTTAGGGTTCTTGACAAACTTTGCCAGAAACGTAGCCATTTTGGGGTCGATCTATGGTGTTAGGGCCACTTTACCATCTAAAATGGAGCGAGGGCATACCGACTGGGGGCGGTTGCAGGCGTCCTTCTCCATAGGCTTACACAGACGACCTGCCACATACTTGGCCAATTTGTCCGCAGGGACCCAGGCCTCAGACTGTGGATGGATGATGTCATCCGGGTCTAGCATATCTGAAGCACCATCCGGTGCTGGGGATGGGAACGGAAGTGGGGAGCCACGGTCTAGAGGGGCCCGCATAGTCATCCTTATCCCCCGGGGAATCACCTGTGTCCTGGGGTGTCGGGCGTGGGGGATCCGGGAAACCCTCTGTGGGACCTGTGTCCTGTTGCAGGGGAACTTGTGGCAATATGCCTGCTTTAGGCGTGCAATTGCACACACTTCCACCCCAGACTCTCACTTCCGCTTTGGGGGTGGGGGGGGGACTCTCCCTCCTGGGGCTTCTGGATGGGCATCGGTGGATCTGGCGCGGGTTTAGCCCATTTGGCGCAATCTGCACCAGAAGGGGCTGCACCAAAGGATCCATCGCCTGGTTGACTGCTCTGTAGATGGAATCATCCACTGCCTGATAAAATTCATCATCCCACTGGAGGAAGACCAGAGTCCTCCTTCTGGAATTGCTCTTGTGGGAGACAAACTGCGTGGTGCACACGAGCAGTATACCAGGCAGACTCGCAGCACGTGCTGGGGAGCACAAAGAAAGGCATGCTGAGCGTGTATAGTTTTTATGCTGGGAGGCGGCCCAGGCTGATATGGGTGGCCAGAGGCACACAATTTACGGATGAGCCCTTGGGACACTGTCGCCCTTGAGTAATATGGGGCTAGTGCCACCCGAGACAGTGTCCCAAACGCAGCTCTTCTATCTGCTAATACAGACCCCGCGGGCCGTCGGGGGCAAAACCACATACAGACCCTGGAGGGCGTAAACAGATCGGGGAAGTACAGACCCAATGAGCGTGTCACTAGGGCAGTAAAGGGCAAGGCTGGGCTCTCCTCGGGCAGCGAGTGTTTTGAAAGTTAGCCTGAGGAGAAACTCGCGCTGACCAGTGAGGTGCCACAGCACCCTCAGGCAGTGGGAGGACCTCACCGCAAGCGTCCAGTGACCGAAAGGAATCTGCAAAAGGAATCCGATTACCGCAGAGGAGAAGCGCACCACCATACACCCTCAAATAAAGCAATAACACACATTGGGATGCAGGAGAAGAAAAGAAAATGACAACTTGCTGCTGAGCAGCGAAGAAAGAGGAGGAGTGAACAGGAGGAAGGACCACGTTGAGCCCAGGCTATAGACTGAGAGGAAAATCTTGTGGACCTGGACTTTTGTCCTTTCCTTGGTGCTCATGGGAAAAGTAGTTTGAGTTCAAATGACTGCTGTTAAAATAAAAGTGGAGGAAGAAAGCATAATCCGAGCCTCCTGTCCTGACATAGAATTAGAAAACCAGACGTTGAATGTTTATTTTTTGTGGTCTGGCTTGACAGTTTAGCTCTCGACAGACAATTATGTGAGCATCACTAGAGAGGGGATTTTGCTCTGCCCACATGTTGGGAGGCAGGAGTACATGTTTTCATTGGGCAGCAGTCGTGTGCTTCCACAAAAAAGTCCTTGCCCTACCCGCAGCTGTGATCATTTTGTGTATTTTACTGGCTGAGCTTGAAGTTTCAGAGGCACACACATGACATTGCAATGCTGTAAAAGTATCTTTTAAAAAATTGGTAATTTATGGGGTTTGTCTTTCTGTGGCAGCAGCACAGAGGGAAGGAAGACAGTCATTAGCCTGCATAGATTTCTGGGTCTAGCTTCACAATGCAAGTATACCAATATAGGAGAGCGGGAAGTTTTTCAAGGTGTTCGATCACCTAGAGATGTGGCAAAGAAGATACATTTGAAAGAAGAGTAGATTTCACCATTCTTCAGAGCAGCCAGTTCTTGAATTATAACAATGATAGGGGGGTAGTGTTTCATAATACCGGGTTAAAGTCAGAGCAGACACTAACGGCCTAGTGTACAAAGTGAATTAGCGGTTGGAGAACCTGAATTGCAAGATTTGTGGCCGCAAAATATATTTCTGATGTACAAACTCCTTTTTGTGATTAGCAAAACATTTTCTGAATCACAAAACTGTTTTAGATACCCAAACAGAATCGCAATTTGAAAGGGGCATGTTAAGAATGTTCATTCCAAATTGTGGGTCGGTCTGTAGTTTACAACTGTAATTCTCATTGCAAATTATAGATCTGTATCAACTCCCACGTTGGGGTGATAACCTATTCGCAAAGAGGAAGGGGGTTGCCTTTGGACCACTTCTTCTTTGGGATTAGGTGTGCCACCTTCAGGGGGAGTGGACAGCAGTGGTCCAGGGGATCATTATCTGATCTTACTGAAGTTTCCCAAAACTTAAATGTATTTTTTATTTTGAAGCAGCCCAGGGGACTTTAAGGAACTAGAAGTGATTTTAAAAAAATAATAATAATAATAAATAAAAATGAAAATAAACCTCTTGGGTGATATAGGTCAGTCATTCTTATAGGGACCACAGAATTTTACTGTGTTTTTATTACGTGTCATACTTCTGTTATTTTGCAGTTTATCAAAATATTATTGTGGTCCTCTCTTAAAGATTTGGAATATAGATGAGGGAAATGTTTGGGAAAAAATTGACTTGACTTAAACCAAAATTATCTTTAAATTGAAGAAATGTGTAATATATTTTACCACTATAACGTCTCATAATCTTTTCTTGTACAAAGGTCAGCAACTGTAATCTTTATCGTCTTGGTAAGAAAAAAGGGTTACCAAGTCGTATGGTTGTGTCCATATTCGATCCACCCGTCAACTGGCTTCCTCCTGGCTATGTAGTAAATCAGGACAAGAGCAACGACACATGGGAGAAAGATGAAATGGTAAGTGTTGTTATTGCATCATATTAATAAACTTGTTTTCCACTAATCCTAGAGTGACTCAGATAACAGCCCTGTGACCTAAGCATTAATCTGGAAAAATCAAAGGAAGTAAAATGAAATCTGGGACCTGTACTGTTCAGCAATCTTTAGCTCAGTACCTTTCCCATATATTCTTTAGACATGTACATGAAAGCATTTTAACTTAATTTCACTTTAGTAGCTTCCTCTCTAATTAAAGATAATAATTTCCCTAGTTTTTCTAGTTACAGTGGGAATACTTGGAGACTTGGGACAACTATAAAAGGGTCTAGACTTAGAGTGATGCTGAAATAAAAACCAAGACATTGAAATGGAACAGTGCTCTCCGATGAGTAGAAATTGTGCATTCATGAAAGCTATTTCTCACCTAATAGTAATGAATTCTTACCTTTGTATGATCTTAAGACCTGTTGGATTTGGAGATGTACAGATTTCTTAGCATCTTTACTAAAAAAATTGTTTCCTCCTGTGCTTCTGTTGGACATCATGTTTCACAATTTATAAATAACATGCAATAAAACATAAATTGGTATATTTTCCTCTGTAGTGAAATGTATTGATGCTGATTTTGCATCTATGAAATTGTTAATCTTGTAACCAAGGTATATATTATTTGCTGGCAGGTAATAAATCACTTGTTAGGCAAGCCAGGCTCAAATGGTTGGGGGAAACCTTAAAGACTATTATGTTGGCCTTGTGAACTAGCCATGAGGGGAGTTAATACTAAAACCACAATCAATATCACAGCATGAAAACAGCATTAAGACACTTAATTAGTAGTCCAGACGTTCCTGCTTGAACATCTTCCATCTGCGAGTTTAACAACATCCCCGCTTTTGAAAATCTGTTCCATCTGATTATCCAAAGCTTTCTGTTAAAGTAGGTAGTGTTCTGTTTCACATCGAACAGTTGAGGTAAGAGAAACTAAGGACTGCCAGTAAAAAAAAATCACTTTGGTGAGCAATTTATATTTATTCCAAGTCTTCCTAATGGAGACCGATTCATTGCATGTTGTGATTATAAAAATATACGCCAACAGTCTAGACTACTGGGTAAACGTATTCACTGTTAAATTTAATTTTGGACATAATTCTGAATTTCACTTCTTTTACTCCAAAGATACTACTCCTCCCATCCATTCCTGACTTGAATAATACTCTCCATGCCGAACTTGAAAAACACCTAAGAATCCAAACCCTTATCTAGTAGATTACGAAGACCACCTTTTATTATTTGTAGCACCTCAGGAAACTAAAATTCATAATCTCCTTTTTTTATTGTAAAGGTATCAAAAAACACTACATCATGATATTTTTTAATACAGAGATTAAATACAGGCTGAAAACACCAAAATTGCATAAAGATTGTCACTCGATAAATCTAGAAGTAAATAAATCATGCATGGGTACTGCCCATCTGCACAAGCAAAAGGAAATCAATAGAAAGTAAAAATCGAGCATAACTACAACAAAAGGAAAAAATAAAAAGGGATAATACTACTTATCTATAGCACATAACCAGGCATAAGATCAGACAGGCTCTTCCTTACGGGATCCCAGATTTCTTGCAGCCGTCTGCGTGTAGGATCATTTAAATTACTGCCATTTATGGCCTGCAAAGAAGAGAAATTCCTGCCACCAGTCCAGGGAATCAGGGGCTTCTTTCTGGAGCCAAGTTCTGACTGTAAGCAACCTGCAGAAGTTATAGCAAAAAGAAAGACCCCAGCGACCCTGCAGGGACATTAGGCCCAGCATGATAATTTTAGGCTCCTGTCCAATGCATATCTTCAATAATTGATTCATGCAAAGAAAGACTTTATCCCAGTATGATGCTATAGTATTATAAGAGCAAAAAGAACAAATGATGGACAGAATGCTGAACAAATCAAACAGTCACCCTCAGTCACAGATCTGGGTGGTATCACCCCTCATCAGCCAGACATCTTGAATCCAGTGGCGCAGTGAGCACAGGACCCACGTCTGGGCATACCCTTCTCTATGTCCAGAGCTCTGTACTGAGGATAAATGTTTGACATTGTTCAGCATTCCGTCCATCAATTGTTCTTTTCACTTTTGTCACCCTTAGTGGGACGGGTATGTGGGTCCCATGATCACCATGCCACTAGAGTCAAACTAACCTGGCTGATGAGGGGTGATACCCCAAAACCGGTCCTAGGATGCTTGTTTCAGGTCCCGGGAGGACCTGGCCTAGCAGTTTGGGCTGGACTGTTTCCATGGGGAGCAGGGTCAAGACTGATTTGCATATGGCTAGGCCCAAATTGGAATGGCGTGGTGAGCAAAAACATGATGGATTTGGCCCAGATCTCTGTACTGGAGGTGAATGTTTGACATTGTTCAGCATTCCGTCCATCAATTGTTCTTTTTGTGTAGTTTTACAAGCAGCAAATATATGCATAGCTATCTGCCGAAGATTTTTTTTTTATTTTTTTTTATTTTACAGAGTTTTATATAGTGCGAATTTGACCCGAGGGTATCGGGTATCAGACCGCTGTACACGAGCACCAGTTGCGTTACATTAATTGTTGGTAGGCATGGGGAGATTAAGTGATTTGTCTAGAATCACAGGATGTTGCACGTCCTTGCCAAGACTCGAACCCGGTTCCCCAGATTTAAGGTCCACCGCCCTAGCCGTGATACCACATCCTCTCCCCAGATTTGGTACACCGAAAACAGTCAGCAGTCGCACGAAGATCCCACTTATGCATTTTATATGGTGAATACAGATCAAAGTCATGATTTCCTGGGATTTCTGATCAAATTATGAGGGAATAGCATCCATGCCAGTGGACTTTCCTGATGCTAATTTGTAAAATAGCTCTTTCAAGCTCTTCATGAGTAATAGGAGTAGCCAGATTGATTTTCTGCGCCATTTAAAGTCTGTTAAAAGAGCCAGCATGCAAGTAGTTGTCGACCAAACCCTCAGAGGCCATGCAGTCATCAGTTCAGTATATAACATCCCATAAAAGTGGCTAAATACAGCCAGATTTCCTGAGTGGTCTGATACTGTCTTCCCTGTTATGTCCCTAATGCCTCATATAATATTCTTACAGCTCTTTGAAGTGCCAGTAGACAGCCCAACTCGCTATTTTTGAAGCATGCCAGGAGCCAAAACTGATATTACAGCCTGACCCAGTTCTAGATCATACGCTTCAATTGCATGTATAGCACAGTCAGCCGATCAAAAAAAACTATAGAAGCATCAGCAGAGCCATTGGGGGACTCAATGAGGGAATACTCCAGCTCGAACTGAAGAAGTTTATCACGCAGCGGCGTCTCAGTAGAGCGATTCACACGATCCTTACGATTAGTGTAACTTGGTGTTTGGCCGTGAACAAAACCCTTAAAAGTGACAAAGACCAGTTGGGTCAAAATGCATCGCTGCGATTGTTTTGGGTAATAAACTACCTTGAAATCTAAGTTCCCTGAAGTGCAGTGTGTGTGTGTGTGTGTGTGTGTGTGTGTATAGTGTGTGTGTGTGTGTGTGTGTGTGTGTATAATGTGTGTGTGTATATGTGTGTGTGTGTGTGTGTGTGTGTGTGTGTGTGTATATATATATATATATTTCCTCACCAATTCCAATAATGCGCAGCACTCTCCCAGGGGTTTGTTTTAGCGATTTATTAAGCCATAAAGTTACTCCTTCCTCCACCAACGCGTTTCAACCAGCAGGTCTTGATCACGGTGCAAACATTTGTCCCTCTACACTTTCTATTATTTATACCTATTGCCCAGTTAACATATTAGGTGCATTCTGGGACTGGTAGTTTCTAAGTGAAAAAAATACCCAAACCGTGTAAAAATAATTATAAGTATTTCTCAATCTTTTGTCATCGTGTGTCTATTAGGAGTCATCAATGTTTGGATAACCTCACATTATATGTCCGTAACATTAAAATTATATTGTAGTTCTTGTACCAGTCTCTGTGACTTTTTGCAACATTTCTATGTTTATCTGATATACAATATTTTATGAAAACATGCTTTGAACATATGCATATATCTCTCTTATGGGTCAATGCTCATAATGTGTCTCACATTAGTTGTATGCATATGTTTATATGTATCTTGGTTTAGTACCCTGTCCACATTGTATACCATCTGTTGCCGGACTAAAGATCTTCCATTGTGCTCCATGTTCTCATATTCTTTATCTTTGGAGGTGTTGCTACATTCAAGATTTTTGTCTATATTTCTCATTAGTTCATTGTCAGTTCTCTTCTTTTCTTTTCATGTCCAGTTATAGATGTATATACATCTCCTCATCCCCATTAAGCCCTGTAGGATGCTTTGTCTTGAATCTTATGATCAATCTTGATTCAAGTCGTCGTAGTTTAAGGGTTCTGTTTCCTCCTCTATCATGTACTGGTATCGTTGCAAGGCCAAAATATGTCATGTCTTTCCATGTTTTTCCATTGTGGGTTAGCATATGTTTGGACATTGCATATGTTGTATCTTTGTTCTGAATTGCCCTTGTGTGCTCTAAGATTCGTTTTTTCAAGGGGCAGATGGTACTTCCAATATAACGTTTCCCACAAAAACATTCCAGTAAGTATACCACATGTGTAGTGTTACATGTGATAGTATCATTGATGTTAAAGATTTTACCTTGAGGATCTATGACCATTTTCATGTTTTTGCCGATCTTACAGGCCTTGCAGTGGATACATTTACTAAACCCCTTTCTTAGTCCCTGTAGCCATGTCTCAGGGCGTTTATTTTCAAAGTGGCTCTTAACTAATTTGTTTGACAATGACGGTGCCTTCCTATAGGAGATTTGAGGATAATCTCCTAGTTGTTTCCCAATGTCCGGGTCTTTTCTTAGGATGTTCCAATGTTTATTCAGGGAATTTCGGATTTTAAAGCTTTCCTTGCTGTATGTCATTACCATTCTGACTGGTTCATTTATTGTAGTTTTAACTTTCTTGTTTTTGTTAATCAGCATGTCAGATCTTGTTATTGCTCTAGCTTTCAGTTCTCCACGTTTGATGTCATTGTATTTGTATCCTCTTTGTAAGAACCGTTTTTCAGTTTCTTTAAACTTGAGATTCATTTCTTTGATGTTTGAACAGTTCCTTTTCATCCTTGTGAATTCACCATAAGGTATACTTCTCTTCAGGCTTTCCGGATGGAAACTTTTTCCATGCAACACGCTATTTGTCGCCGTGTTCTTTCGATGTACTGTTGTTTCGATCTTATTTGATTTAACATATACCTTTGTATCCAGAAATACAATCTCATTTGTGCTGATATTAAATGTAAATTTTAAGCCAATGGTATTGTTGTTGAGGATATCCATGAATTCACGACATTCCAATTCAGTTCCGTTCCAGAGGAGGAAAAGATCATCTATGAAACGTAGCCAAAGGACCACCTTGGCTACGTATGGGTCGTTTTCCTCTCTCCAAGCTATGGTCTTCTCCCACCAACCCATAACCAGGTTGGCATAACTTGGAGAGAAGGAAACTCCCATCGCGGTCCCACACTTCTGGGAATACATATCTTTATTGAATAGGAATATGTTGTTCCTTAGACATAGTTCGATCATATCAAGTACCATCATGCAGTGTTGTAGCTGTTCCACTGGTTTTTGTCTCAAAAAGTACGTCATTGCTTGTAAACCTATATCATGGTCTATTGACGTGTACAGCGACACCACATCAATGGTAACTAGCAGGTAATCTTTCTGCCACTGTGTGTTCATCAATATTCTTAAAAAATCCCCAGTGTCTTTTATGTATGACGTGAGAGTAGGGACAATTGGGGCCAAGAAATGATCCACATAGATGGAGATATTTTGGTATAGAGAATCGCAGCTTGAAATAATGGGTCTGCCCGGAGGTTTATTCAGGGTTTTGTGTACTTTTGGAAGAAAGTATACAGTTGGTATTGTCGGAAAATCATTCCTTAGATATTGTACCTCCTGTTCAGTAAGAAGTCCTTTTTCTTGCCACTGTTTAAGCTTTCTATTCAGGTCATTCACTAAATCATTTATCGGATTTTTCTTTAATTTTTCATAGTTGTTACTATCATTCAATTGCCGCATAGCCTCTGCGACATAATCCAATTTATCTAGAATGACAATGTTGCCTCCCTTATCGGCGGGTTTTATTTCTATGGATGAATCTTTCATCAGGGAGACTATTGCTGATCGTTCTGATTGGCTTAGATTTTCTTTCTTACATCCCCATCTTTTATTGGTAATTTTCTCAATATCCGCCGACACTAATTCATAAAATGTGTCTAGCCGATTACCTGGATATAGAATGGGGCAGAATTTCGATTTATCCTTGAATTCAGTTCTCACATGTGCGTCCGTTCTTATACCCATTTCTTGTAGGACTTGCGAGTCAGTGATGTTTTCATCTTCTATTTCATTTGCTAGACCATGTGCTGTTCTCAGATGTTCTATTTCAGCTATGGAAAATACCTGTGATGTATCATCGAGTTCAATATTATTCTCTTCTTCCACGCTTTGCGCATTCTGTCTGTCTTGTTTACTGAAATATTTCGCCAGTTTCAATTTGCGTACATACTTGTATAAATCTATTTTTGTCTCTACAGGATCTAAGTGCTTTTCCGGACAAAATGTCAATCCTTTGTTAAGGAGACTCACTTCTGCTTTTGTTAAAACATGTTTAGATAAATTAATAATCAAGTATGGATCCTTCATTTCTGGTTCATCTATGTTTTGGCTACCCGATTGCGTAGATGGTAACTTTTTGTTTTTGCGATTACTTCTTCTGGTTTTTCGTTTCTTCCTTTTGTTTGAGTATACTCTCTTCCTGTTCCTCTTCCCCGTCTTATATTCCGTCCTCTCCCTCTTCCTCTTGGAGTTTGCTGGTCTAAATATACCATTTTCATTTCGTCTAAAAAGAGGTGGGTTGCCCAGATGTCAATTGTCCCTCCCCTTCACTGAAATCGGTATCAGATTCACTTTGTGTCGTGTTGGGGGATTCTTGCGGTTGTTTTTTATTAGTGCTCATTTGCAGCCTTATTGATTCAAAGCGTTTGGCAAAAGTTAAAATTGTGCCTGTTTCATAGTCATGCTCATCTCTATGGAATTTTCGTTCTTTACGTTCTTCTACTTGATTTTCATGTTTGTCAAGATTTCGTTCCATCTCCTTCCTCAATTTTTTTGACTCATCTTCTTGGTTCATTGCCAGAATGCTAGCTTCCAACTCCGCAATCTCTTTATGTAGCTGTTCCACATCCATTTTAGCATACTTGACTATTATGAGCATCATATTATGCGAGCATTGCATATTATTTTTCCCCCATTCTGTCAGCATCTCTGGTCGGGTATCAGGATGGTTAGGAAGTGTGAATATTCGTAGACCCCTTGGTACTCTTTCACATTCAATATACTTTTCAAGAGTAAGTATTTCCCAACTTTTCGTGATCTCTTTCTTTAGTTTTCTCTCCAATTGAACAAATAATTGTTTTAAATTCATCTCCTCCTTATCAGTAGCTTTATCTTTTTCCTTATGACTGGTCGATAGTTGGTTACTTTTTTGAAATATTTTCTCAGCTCGTTGAGAGCGTTTGTTAGCTCTTTCCTCCATAATTTAATTATATACGTTGTTATAGACACTTTTCTGACAGTTAATGTATATTCCGTGTGCTGTTCACTTTAAGTCACACTGACATGTGAAGGAGCATATTTTCTTACACATGGCACATTTTTCTTCGCTACTCCCCTGGGCAGTGTTTATTTCACTTTCATTCGGACCTTACAACAAATACTTAATGTATTCTGCTAGGTTCCCTTGACACTCGCTGCGACCCTCGTTTCCCCGGTCAGGAAATTTCAATGATAACAACAACAAACACTCGCGCTCTCACCTTCCAAGTTTCTTGTTTCTTGTTAACGAGCGCCGTCTCTCATTTGTAAGTTGAATTCCTCCGTGGTCCTGCTCGGTTCATCGAGTGCTTTTCTTTTCCATTCGCCACAGAATTCACAAGAGTAAAAAGTCCGATACAACCGAATCTCAAAGCATTCTTTGTTAACTGCGTGTCAGTCTGTTAGCTGCCTGTCAGTTTCTATATTGCATTCTTCAGATGCGGCCAAACGTTGACTTCCTTCTCAGGCACTCTTTCGAAAAGCAGCGGTCGGGCGCCCCTTCGTTTATTCAATTATCCACCAAAACTGTCCCAGACGAAGGGCGCACTTTTCACAGCTGGTGCGCGCAGCGAGGCCGGACTAGCCTCGAAATGTAATTCCTCACCAATTCCAATAATGCGCAGCACTCTCCCAGGGGTTTGTTTTAGCGATTTATTAAGCCATAAAGTTACTCCTTCCTCCACCAACGCGTTTCAACCAGCAGGTCTTGATCACGGTGCAAACATTTGTCCCTCTACACTTTCTATTATTTATACCTATTGCCCAGTTAACATATTAGGTGCATTCTGGGACTGGTAGTTTCTAAGTGAAAAAAATACCCAAACCGTGTAAAAATAATTATAAGTATTTCTCAATCTTTTGTCATCGTGTGTCTATTAGGAGTCATCAATGTTTGGATAACCTCACATTATATGTCCGTAACATTAAAATTATATTGTAGTTCTTGTACCAGTCTCAGTGACTTTTTGCAACATTTCTATGTTTATCTGATATACAATATTTTATGAAAACATGCTTTGAACATATGCATATATCTCTCTTATGGGTCAATGCTCATAATGTGTCTCACATTAGTTGTATGCATATGTTTATAAACCCCTGGGAGAGTGCTGCGCATTATTGGAATTGGTGAGGAATTACATTTCGAGGCTAGTCCGGCCTCGCTGCGCGCACCAGCTGTGAAAAGTGCGCCCTTCGTCTGGGACAGTTTTGGTGGATAATATATATATATATATATATGTATATGTATGTATATCAACACTTGTCCTCCCAATGATAAAGGAACTTCGGCACTTGATGCGGTAAAAGATTTTATTCTTCAAACGGGTATAGGCTGCAGCAACGGTCTATTACAGACGCGTTTCGGCCTTAGCCTTTGTCAACAGTGTACCGCCATTTTGTTGAATACTTTTATATTCACGTTATTTATTTATTTAATTTATTTATTTACTTATATAGCGCATGAATCGACCCCCGAAGGGGTAACTCTGCGCTTAGGACGGACCTTGTGAATGTATTGCAGCAACATCAGAATCAGGCGCGGAAAAGAGCGGTCTTAAGCAGCTTCCTAAATTGTAGGTGATCAATGCATTGTCTCAAAAGTATGGGAAGCTCGTTCCAATATCGAGGGCCAAGATGGGAGAGGGCTCTTCCTCCTAATCTAGCCTTTCTTACTCGAGGCACCACAAGATGATGTTTGGCACCCGAGCGAAGAGATCTGGAAGGTACATACGGCGTGAATTTCTCCGAGAGGTAAGAGGGGCCTAAATTAAACAGTGACTTGTGGATAATGCAGCAGATTTTAAATCTTACCCGTTGGCGGATAAGAAGCCAATGCAGCTGCATAAGAAGAGGGCGAGAAGGAGTCCTAGGAGGAGCATTGAGGACCAATCGAGCCGCCGTATTCTGGACTACCTGCAGTCTTTTGAGCGGGGCATCATTGGCGGAGATCAGCAGGCCGTTACAGTAGTCCAGACGGCTTAATACAAGTGCCTGAACTAAAGTTTTCCGGGTAGAGTCAGGGGGAAAAGGGAAGACTCGACGGAGCAGGCCTATTGTGTGAAAACAGGAACCTGCAGTCTGAGCAGTATGCTCCTTCAAAGTGAGGGCTTGATCCAAACGGATACCCAAGTTTTTAACCGTCAGCTTGGGGGCCGGATGAGGGCCCAGATCTATCGGCCACCATTCTGGCGTCCATAAGGAAGGGGCTTCTCCGAAGAGCATAATCTTTGTTTTTCCCACATTGCACTGGAGGAAATTACTCTTCATCCAGTGGGAGATAGCTCTCATATCATTAGAGAAGGCCAACTGCACAGAAGAGGTAAATTTGTCGAATGGAAAGAGCAACTGAGTGTCGTCGGCGTAGGATATGGGGGTAAACCCATGCGTCCTCAGAAGATTGGCCAAGGGAGCGATATAGATGTTAAACAGTGTAGGGCTCAAACATGAGCCCTGAGGAACTCCCTTGGACAGTTCTGTTGGAGCCGAACGATACGGGCCTAAGTTGACAATCTGGGAGCGAGCTGATAGAAAGCTCGTCATCCACTGTAAGGCCGATTTTCTTAGTCCGATCTCCTTTAGTCTTCTGAGCAATATAGGATGTGATACTGTGTCGAATGCGGCAGATAGGTCCAACAGCACCAAAATCATAGAATGGCCCTTATCTAGGGTCATCCTGATGTTATCCGTGACCACTAGTAGTGCTGATTCGGTGCTGTATTTGGGCCTAAAGCTGGACTGGGAGGGGTCTAAGCAGACCGTAAGTTCGACATGATTGGAGAGATGAGTGTTGACATGTTTCTCCATTAATTTGCTCAGAAACGGAAGGAGCGAAATAGGGCGGATGTTGGAGAGGACTTTAGTGTTCTTGCGGATCGGTCTTACCTCTGCAACTTTCCATTCTAACGGTACATGGCCTTCTCTCAGGGAGAGATTAATGAGAAATTGAATCGAGGGAGACAGATGATTGGTCAAGGGAGAGAACTTTAGCTGGGATGAGGCCCGAAGGGGATCCTGATTTTATCTTATAAATGAATAGTTCAACCTCTGCTGATGTAAGTGTGGGGAAATGCTCTAACAACTGAGGATTTATCTGTTTTAATTGGTCAAATGCCATTAGGATCTGCAGCTGATTTCCTGCTGAGGGGATTTTTTCATAGATAAGCTCTATTTTCTGGGGAAAGTGGAGAGCAATATCATTGCACAGCAATTGGGAAGGGGCCTCAGAGCTTTCACAGGCCTTGGGGCTGATAAAGGACTGAAGGATTTGATGCAGAATTTTGGGGGCGTTGCCAGCCTGGGCTAATTGTGATGCTATATGGGTTTTCCGTGCTGTTTTTATGTTTTTGTGATAGTTGGGCAGAGTGGTATAAAACCGATCTCTGTCCTTCTCATCATGGGTGGCACGCCAGCTCCTCTCATATTTCCTGCAAAGTTGTTTTTGGACTCGCAACTGAGGCGAGAGCCAAACTGCCTGTGGGCATTTAGGATAACTAGGGAGAGATTTTAATGGGGCAATATGGTCAATAGCCATTGAGACAGCAGAGTTATATTTAACTAATGCTTCCTCTATATTGTCAGATACAGAATTTTGAGGCCTTAAAAAGGAGGTTTGAAAGCTCTCCAAGGACACTTTCTGCCACTGCCTACGAGTGTGAAATATGGCCGATTTGGGTTTCTTTGGTTCTATTGGGTCCTGAATAAAAAATTCGATAGACGAATGATCGGACCAGGTAAGTTGTTGGGGAGGTTCACACTGGATCCTAGGAGAATTTGAAAAAATTATGTCTAATGTGTGGCCGGCTATGTGGGTGGGGCCTTCATTAAGCTTGGATAAGCCCAAAAGGGATAGATCTGCCAGGAGGATCTGTGCATCTGTATTGGAGGGACATTCGCTGTGAGTGTTAAAATCACCCAAGAGTAGAAAATTGCTACATGCAGTCACATGAGGGGCTAATAATTCAATCAGTTGTAAAGGAAATTCAGCTAGAGGTCCGGGAGGACGATAACTAGTGCCCCTTTCCAACTAGCTTGAGAGGAGACATCTATCCTGAAAACCAAAATTTCCATAGTGGTATCACAACGCTGATCTAGTATAGAAACCTTAATTCTATCTTTATGCATGATGGCAATTCCACCCCCCATCTTTATTGGTCTGTCCATTCTAACCACTTTATATCCTTCCGGTATACCCAACGCTATAGAGGGCACAGAATGGGGCTTAAGCCAGGTTTCAGTCAGAAATCCCAGCTCAGGCTGAACTGAGGACAGTAGATCCCAGACCTCAGTGAAATGTTTAGGCCGGGATCGGATGTTACACAACAGGCTTTTCCATCCCTTCCGTGATTTATCCACGGGAGTGTCTGTGTCCTGACCAGGAAAGATGGCAGGTTCTGGGCTATGGGAGATAGCATTGCAAGGCAGCCTAGAAGATCCCTTACAGGTCAGTATCGTCTCCACATGGTTAGCCTGGAATCGGCATACTCGACAGGAGAAAGGGCCTTCAGGAACTGGCCAGATCTCTGTCCGGCAAGGAGGGAGTGGGTCGGCCCGTAGATCCATTAACTCCTGTCTAGGGTAGTGTCTTTGCTGGAACGGGCCATATTTAGCAATGTATTGACCAGGGTCCCTGGCTCCTGGCGACATCCAGGCGCGGACGGGCGCAGACGGGCTTGCCTTTGGCGCGCCCGCTGCGCGCTCCGCTCTGAATGGGTTTTTATGGAGGAGAGTGGGGACTAGACCGCCAACCCTCAATCCGCCGGAAGTAGCCTCCCTCCACACAATCGGGACTGAGACCCGCGGTGGACCGGGGAGAGCAACCGGATGTAATGGCCACAAAGATCAATCGGGTATTTTACTCGTTATTGTAACCTCCCGCACAATTAATCACAAGCGTAGGTACAATATTTGGTTTCAGCAGCAAAGTTAAAATATTTAGTGCACAGCAGTAACAAACGTTAAAAGTAATTTAAAATGATTGTGTCAACATCAGAAGCGTCAAGCAGCTAGCGCTGATCAATACATCTACCTCACGCGCGTCCGCTGCGCGCTCCGCTCTGCATGGGTTTTTATGGAGGAGACTGGGGACTAGACCGCCAAGGGTAGTATGCATGGAAAAAGTACTCCGCATTTTACTTCAATAAAGTCTCCATAACTTAATGGGTTCAAATATCAAAATACATTATGTATTTTAGGCAACATTATTCCACATGATTGAGCATCGTATTTTGTAATCATACGAGTGACGAATTATAGTTAGTTTCCAGACTTTACAATACTGCCCAAGTGGGCCTAGTTAGAGAGTTCCTTAATATATATCACAGTCAAATAATAAGTAACTCAACAAAATAAAGGAAAATTAATGTACACTCAAAGTAAAGCAACTTGCTGATCATTTCTGCCCCAATGGGACTTCCCGTCCACCACCTCTTCAGAGAGCTAAATACGCCATTCCCGATCAATGCTCTAGACCCTCTTCCAAGTCTAATCTTGTTTACCTCATATTCTCTACCCTGCAACAAAAAAACATGAAATATTGATCAGAATTTGTATATCTGATAAAAAATGGCACCTTTGCCGTTCGCAGGTTCAGGCCAGGCCAGTACCAAATCACAATATCTAAACACGTGCAACACTATAATTTTATTTACACTATTGTTCCAACAGCATAAACATCCTTATTATAGATGTACATACATTTTCTCATCAAGATTGAGGCCTCTCGGTTCCTGCTATCTAATGCAAGGATATATTTAGATTCCAAAATCCTCCGCTTCTTCTCTGTATTCCCTCATCTCTCATCCAATTTTACACCATCAATTACACTGTATCTCAGATCTTTCTCATCACCACTATGCACCCCATGATAGTGCCTTGCTACTGAGTAGCTAAATTTTTTATCGCTCATAGGTGTTGTAATATTCTCTTATGAACCTGGAGAGTGGTACTCCCTACATACATCTTTTTACATCCACACCTTAAGATGTGTACCACATACTTACTTTTGCATGTATAGTGACTCTTTATTCTATGTGTTTTCATTTCTATTTCTATTTCTTTTATATTTTTCCAATTTTTGCAAACCTTGAAACCTTACTGTGGAAAAAAACATCCTTTGGCTGTAACCATGTACCTCGTTCTGCTCTCACATCACTCCAAAACAACCTATCCATCGTTGAATGGGCTCTTCTAAAGGTTATCAGTGTTTTTTTCGGTATATCTTCTCCTATCACTGGGTCACTTTTAAGCAAATGCCAGTGTTCCTCTAGTACACTCCTCAACCTCTGATGTGAGCTATGGTATGTTGTGATAAAACGTTGTTCTATTTTGTCTTTGTCTGTCTTACATTTGCTCTTAAAGAGTGGAGATTACCTTTTAACTCTTTCGATTCTATTGCTAGTTGCTGTCAGAATTTTGGTGCTATAGCCTCGTTCTCAGAATCTCATAACCATTTCTTCATTGGACTGTTTAAAACCACTTTCTGTATTACATATCCTTCTGGCTCTCAGGAACTCCCCATACAGAATTCTGTTGATCAAAGATGTTGGATGGAAGCTTTTGGCATGTAGTGTACTATTACCTGCACTTGGTTTTCTATATAATGTGGTTACTAGTTGGTGTTCTTTAACTTCCAATCTAGCATCCAAAAATTCCGCTTTAGTGGCACTGATATGGCTGGTAAATTTAAGATTCAAATCATTCGAGTTGATTTGTGTTACAAACAGCTCAGCACTGTCCTTGTTGCCTCGCCATATTACAAAAATATTGTCTATGAATCTTAGCCATAGCGATATATGTCTGATCCATTTGTCTAGTGGGTAGTTGTTGAGGACTTGATCTTCCCACCAACCCATATGTAAGTTTGCAAAGCTTGGGGCAAAGCATGTACCCATGGCTGTCCCCTGTTGCTGTTCAAAAATGTCATGATTGAAGTAAAAAATATTGTGTCTCAAACACCAACTCCTCATTTCCAATAACTTTAGATTGTTTATAAAATCTTATGTCTCTTTCAAAAAATGTTCTGTAGCCCTCAATCCATCCTTATGATTGATACTTGGATACAGGGACTGTACGTCCAAAGTCATAAGTAACATGACATCCTCCCACTGTGTGTCCTGTATATGTTTTAGAAATTCTGTTGTGTCCTTGATGTAGGATGGTAGCCTTTCTATGAAGGGTCTTATAAATGTATCTATATATTTTGATATATTCTCAAAGAGGCTTTCCTGAGGTTACCCAGAGGTTTTGTAGTGTGGTTTGTGGCCTCATTGTCGACATTGCTAAGTTAGCTTTGGCCTGGCTGCCATGATGCCTTTTTTTGCACACGTTACTCTGTGACTTTGTTTTTCTAGACTCTGCTTGTGCCCGGCTATATTAGAAATGTCTGCCTTTTTGCCTTTCACCTTTTCTCATGTTCCTTGTGGGTTTCGTCTGCACACCATGTACAAGGTCGAAAAACAACGTCCCTTGTTATTGCTGATCTGGTCAGCCCCTCGCACTTAGACATAACACGAAATACAGCTGCACTGGAGAAATGTGTGTGCTTTAATATTGTGATCTCCCTTTTGGTGGGACTTGGAGAAAAACCTTTCCAGGGAGAAGAGCTGTGCTTGTCTGATGATGTAAACCTTGCATTTAGATATTGAGGTATGGGGTCCGCCTGACAAAGCCCAGAGGTCTTCTATTTTTATAATAAACTAGTTACTAGCACGGGGAGGGTGGTAAGGCAATTCAGCCCTATATCCACTGTCTTTATAAAATGCTGTCCCCGTTTGTATTCTATGGAATTGTAACCATGCTTATTATTTTATCGTTATGCATTATGCTGATAGTACTGGCACGTGTACATTATCTTAGAGCACGATAGTTGAAATAAACATTTTAAACTATACTGTGTCTCTTATTACGCACGTTGTGGACAAGTATGAGTGAGTAATGAAAGAGTGTTCTTGCTCCCGCGATTCCTGAGAGAGTCCGTGTTCTGGGATGTCTAATCATTGGTAGCTTTGCTGTAGTACGGAGAACGAATGAGACGCTAAAGCTAGTCGCATTGGGATTGTGGGTACTAAGGTGCATGGTTGGTACACCACTATACACCGAGGTCCTATTTTCCTGTGCATAGCTCTGTATATGTGCAGAATCCCCGCAACATGGCGCCACCAACGTGGTGGGCTTATCTGCGAGACGCTTGAGTAGTGCTTGTGCTTGTCCACAATAACCTTCGCTTACGCTTCCGGAAACGTATGCGAGGGTGATACCTCCTATATTGATGTTTTTATAGGTTCTTTCAAGCTTGAAGTTATTAAAAGATGTTTATGTTAACCCTATATTGCGCTGCCTCACACTAGGTTGTCGATCATTCCTGGTCTTAATGGCTGTGAATGTAAATATCCCGGCACATAGCCGCGCTGCGCTCCGGGCTCATTTACTGGCTTATGGAGTGCCTGACGCGGGTGTCGCTCTCATCTTTGTGGTGCAGGCTGATCCGGCTCACCACTTTGAGGTGTTTTACTCTTGGGTCACTTTTCCGGCGGTGGAATGGAAGGAGCTGACAATTTGTTTCATGTTTACGCTCCCACTGCCCTACCCAATGCTTATCGTCCTTATCAGGCTCTTGAAGTACCACTTACGGCATGGCAACACCGTATTTGGTTTAATGGCGCCCTCCCACATCCGGTCACCCCGGTTCGTTTAGGCCCCTTATCAATAGAGGGGGCCACTTGGCCAGTCTTGGCCGGGTATACCCCACATCCACGGCATTTAGCAGTTCCGGTTTATGAACTGCGCGTGATGCATACGTCCTTAATCCGCGTGCACAGAGCTTTGGTACAATATGTTACAGGCAACGTCCAGGGGGCCCCTCCTGGAGTTGCGGCGCATCCAGCTGGACAGGGCGGTGTAACCATGAGTCCCGTCATGGTTATTTCGGTGATGGGCAAGCGCCCACAAAATAAGGATGATTTGCCTTATTGGCTTGCAGAAAAATTTGACCAGCTGGAGGCTGTTTTTCCGAATACTTCTCCTGTGGACAAACACAGGATTTTGACGATTAGTTTGCCGAAAGACTTAATTCCCGAGTTGGCAGAATGCAACAACTGGGGCAAGGTATTCGCAGCGGTGTATGCGAAGTGTTTCGGCACTCCTTCCATGACGGTTCTCCCCTCTGTAATTAAACGGGTGCAGGATGAACATGGCCCTGAAGCGGCTGTGGAATTGGGGATGAGACTGGTGGGAGTGTTCGATGTGGTGGCTGATCTGATCCTTGCGAACGTCAAGGGTGACGCAGTCAACTTTCAAGTCGCTAATGCTTTGGCTTTGTCCCGGAGCCGTACAAGCCACGCGAATTACCGAAAATTATCGCACAGGCTTATAAAACCATTGGCCGCAATAGTTTGGGGGTCAAGCCTTTTGCTAAAACGCAGATCGATCACACCCACAACCAAAAGCTCAGTCTGAGAAAGAATAGAAACCGTTCTTTACTAAAAAGAACTGGAAGTTGAAGAAACAGGGTAAGCAACAATCAAAACCAGGGTCGCGTGCCGCATCCCCGGTTTCCATATCTTCTGAACGCACTTATGATTTGCGCGACAGAGCAAGAATTAAATCTCCAGATAGATTTCAGGTCCCTGACCCGCGTTCTCCTCGTTCTTCACAGGCACCATCGACCTCCCAGACTGGTGGAGGAGATCGCCAGGATAGAGGCAGGGGTCGTGAGGCTCCACAGGGACGAGACCAACCTTGACAACCAGTCCGAGGGAAACCAGAAGAATTTCCACGTTCTCGACCACAATTTCAGAAGAAAAAAGTTGCAGCATTAACAGCGAGGTATGCCACAGACGGTGAGAACGAGACTCCTGAATTGGACGTGGGCAGTGACGCTGCTAGACAGCGCCGCGGAAGTTACCGTAGTGCGGGAGGCACTGCGTCCTCATGTGGAGGCGACAGCAACTGATGCATTCATTACTGTCGAGACAGCTGACACCCGAGTGGCACCCCCTGACAGACTATTTAACATTGTCATTCAAATTGAAGGTGACATTGAGCGTGTTACTAAAGGAATTTTTGGGGAAAATCTGACCACTTCTTACGACAATTTGTTGGCAGAGGCGGATTGGCCGCCCCCATTCGTACTTGCAGCTCGTAGAGGGGAGGAGTTCATCCTTCCGAGCTTTTCTCGTCATGTCCCCAAGGACAAAGCGGAGGCTCTCGCAGCTGAATGGGCTGGGGCCCTGGCGCCGGCGCTATACCGTAACCACGTGGGCTGGGATGAAGATTCTCCACCCCATGATATACCCTTGCGGTCTCTGCCACAGCCCCAACCCCAATATCCCCTCCGGCGGGAAGTTAAAGGTCCCGTTTCTGACATTCTGACACAGTTAGAATATCAAGGAGTAATTGAAACATGCGTATCACCAATGAATAATCCCCTTTTTGCGGTTTCTAAACCCGATGGGTCGTACCGTTTAGTTTTGGATTACCGACATTTGAACTCTCATTGTCGGACCTTTGCGGTACAAAATACCCACAGTTCTGCGCTAGTAGACCGTCTTGTTCGCAAAAAATATAAAACGACACTTGACCTATCCAATGGATTTTACACGCATAATTTGTCCCCGGAGTGCAGCCAATGGAGTGCTTTCACTTCCGGTGGAAAACAATTAAAATTTTGGCGTTTGCCCATGGGCTACAAGAACAGCCCGGGAGTCTTCGCCGCCCGTGTTGTCTCTTTGTTGGAAAGCATAGACCCAGATGCGTATTCGTACGTCGACGATATCTATCTGACAGACGACGAGTTATGGCCGCATCTTTCCCGCGTGGACCGCATTATTGTTGAATTTGCGGTCTTAGGATACAAATTTAATTTTGCCAAATCTCACATCGCAGAATTCACTTTTGTTTTTGGGCTATGAGCTCAACAATGAAGGTAGGGCCTTGCCTCCCCATTTCTTGGAGAAGTGCGCACTTGTGCGCCCTCCAACCACCCTGAAGAAGCTTCAGTCATTACTGGGATTTTTAAACTTCGGGCGTTCTTACATTCCCGAATATGCCCAGCCTATCAAGCCTCTTTATACCTTGATACAACATAACTTTTCGAAGTCATGCTGGCTTCCTGAGCATTCCTCTATACTGCAATCTTTGCAGTCTGATCTACTTGAATCTAAGTTCTTGTTGACTCGTGATAACCACACGAACCTGGTGATTAGAATTGTGCCTGGGGCAGTGGGTTTCACGTACTTAACGTTAACGAGGGTGACACAGTACCTATTGCATACAAGTCACATCTTTACACTTCCGCGGAGTTGCGCTTTTCCACTGTGGAGAAAGTTTTGACTGCAGTGCAAATGGCGATTCTTAAGGAACGCGCACTGGCACAGGGAAAACGCATTCTGGTGGTAACACCATATCCTGCCCTTGAGGCAGTGACGAAAGCAAGTGTACCGAACTCTAAGGCTTTGCACCCCCGTTGGATACAATGGGCTACATCTCTGACGTCCCCGGATGTCACTTTTATCTTTGATTCCTCTCTTCAGACACAGGAGTTCTTACAGTATGAATTTGTTCATCCTCCTCCTCTGTCTTTGCTGCCGCTTGAGGAGTACAAATGTATAATTTACACCGATGGTTCGGCGCAACCGGCCACGGGTTCTAAGCATGCTTATTCCGCAGCATGTGCTATTGTTGCAGGTACTATGGTGAACGGTGAGTTCAAATCGAGTGTAGTGCACACGAAGGCACTAGGAGACAGTACTGCACAATTGGCCGAGCTGCGTGCTTTGGTGCTTGCACTTGAGTTCGCGAATCCAGACGTGGCGACACTTATTGTATGCGACTTGATGTGATGTTACTATAATACATTATCGCTCTTACCTTGGTTGGAGCTCTCATGCTCCGTAGGTTCTGTTTCCATGTCCCTCGTTCTTCTTTAGAATGTGAGGCAGACGGCACTCCACGATCGACAGTTGCAGCTGTGTCGTTGAGGTGGTCGGATGCCAGCTGGCTACGTGTCTTTCCTTTGAGATATCATCTCAACAATTTTGGCGATCTTACTACTGTGTTCAATTCTTTAATGACAACCTATTCTTTTGGTCTCAAAACGACTATAGAGATGCTAAAGGCAGCACAATTAAGCATAAAATGCTTTGGGTTCGAGTGGCAGACCGTAAACAACGTCTGCCTCTCACACAGGTGATTCACACTCTTGGCCACCAGCGTGTGGGCGCACACGCGGTCGGTAACAGTTTGGCAGATGAAGCTGCCAAATTAGCAGTAGCCACGTGCTCAGTAGCAGCAGTTACAAGATCCATGACAAAAATAGATAATGAGATTTTGGCAGCTATTGCTGCAACAAAGGAAGGTGCTAATTACCCACGGGGTTTCCCTTCCAAGTACTCTTATCACTTAAGTCCCGAACAGGTTCCTTACGTAAGAATTCCAGACGTCGGTGATCGGCTGATTCCCAACGCAGACCGCAGAACTTCCTTGATAACGGCCGCACACGAAGGCTTGGCTTGAGCCCATGCTGGCGTGTCTGCGACTGTTTCCATCTTGCAGCAGCGTTACTGGTGGCATGGTTTATATAAACAAACCCGTACATATGTGCTTTCTTGTGACGTTTGTCAGCAAATTAAGCCTTCGACGGTTACACGTCCACCACAAACACAGCTCTGCATTTCTAACAAACCTTTTGGGTGTGTTTACCTGGATCACTGCGGTCCATTTTCTTCTGACACTGCATATAAATACATCTTAGTTGCAGTAGATTCGTGCACACGTTTCATCTGGGTTTGGCCACAACGAAGTGCTGACGCTCGAAATGTCATAAGGGATTTGCGTGTCTTTGTGGGAATTTTTGCCTGTGGCACCTTCCATTCCGACCAAGGTCCAGCGTTTGCCTCTACGGCGTACAAGGACGCAATGAGGTCACTGGGGGTACTGGTGCAATTTTCGTCTCCATATAGACCTGAGGGCAATTCGATTGTGGAGCGAATGAACCGTGACGTAAAGCAATCCTTGACAGCTAGAGTCTTAGGTACTGGCAGGAACTGGCTGGCCCACTTGTATAGCGTGCAACGTGCACTTCATAATCTCCCTAGAAGATCTCTGGGTGGGCGGACCCCATACGAAATGCTCTTTGGCATACAAATGTTTGTGCCAGACCTTGATGGTCTAGACATGGTGGCGAATGCCGCAATCTTTGACGTAGATAATCATTCTACTATGTTGCAGGACTTACAGGAGACCCGTGACAAACTTGCTAACGAACACTTGCCTTCAGCCACTGACGCTGCGCTGCTGATTCCGGTTGCCGGCTGGCTTCCGAAAGTTGGAGATCTGGTCCGAGAGAAGGTGGAGAACAAAAAAGAATTTGGCCCTTCTTATCGTGCACCAGTTCCTGTCCTTGGCTTGAAGGGTACTCGTACTGTCATCTTACCACCGCTTCCTGGTCGCAGAGACAACAGGTACATCTCAGTGGACAATGTCAAGCTACAACATCTGGCCGATCCTGAATAGCGTGACACCTGCGGTATCATGTCCAGCCATTTCAAGGACTCCTGTTTGTGGCCTTACACAGACACTGATGTTGCCATTGAGATGGTCGATTTGCCTGATCGCCTGCTCAACTTCCCGGCTTCCTCCTGCAACGAGGAGACCGAGTATGCATACCCCGCCAACGAGTCGGTGGCTCATTTACCTACAACACCACTGAGCCCAACCCGTTTTTCCTTTGATTCGGCTTCCACCTCATCACTTATACCGTCCAGCTTCAGTATTTTTATATCCTGGTTCAGAGACAATTTTTTGGTCCCACCATGGACATACATCTGGATGGTACTATTCCTGATTTTCCTGTTCATGTCCTTTGGCTTTGTGACAGTTTTTTTCTTGCTCATCAATGGTCACTATTTACCAGAATGCTCTGCGGTGAACTGTGTCGCTGGAACTTTGGCTCCGCATTCTTCCTCTCACATCATGAAGCGTGACCACACATTTGTGAACATTTCAGCTTTTCCAGTCGCTGATGGCATCGTATGGGATGCGGTAAATTTCCAAATTCATGGACCAACCGAGATTATTAATGTACCGAATGTCCTCCGTGTTTCCATGGGTGATGTGGTGAAAAGTAATGTTCATTCTGACGATTGGGATGTGCATGCCGTTGAATCGTTATTCTCTGATTTGAAATATTATGCTGCTTTTAATGCTAAAGATTTGTACTTAAATTCTGCAAGTTATGCTGATTTATATTGTTACCAGCATTGGGGCAACCATTTTCTCCATAAACCAAGTACACTTCGGGGTACTTTTAATTACACCCAATGGGAACATTGTCCGACCCCTTTGCCAGGTAGCTCCCAAACACTTAAAAGTAAATTTACTTACTTTACAGACTTTGATAGATCAAACCCTGGGTCCTATTATTTTAAATTGAACACTTCGTCCACTCAGGTCATGTTGACCCACACCAAATTGCTATATTCGAGTTCCTTTTTGAACGCATTAGCCGTGGGTGGTTATGAGCACTGGAAGGACACCATTGACTTAAAATCTATTGCGGGCACCAAATCATGGCAGGTACGCGGTACGGAAGCCTTGCACCGTGCTTGCCTAATCCCGGCCCAGATTTTATTTTTAAATAGTACGATCTTTCAAACAACCTGTTGGGGTTTGGCTACTTCCAAACAATTGAATGCACCCTCCATTCCCGTATTGTCTTCCACTCCCAACGAGAGCTTGCAGTTCAATATTTCCCTTGTAAATTTGCAAGCTTTGTTTCAGAACAATTCGTTTAATATCTCTGCGTTTGTTCAGTCACCCTGGTTGGCTTGGCCATAGCATCGAATGCCTGCCAACTACGTTTTCATGACTCTGCTCCTGGTTACAAACAGGATAGGCCAGATCCAAGGTTTTCTGACTCTCGTACTGTTACAACATATTCTGTTGGTAAATTGTGTAAACAGTGGTTGCAGCACTCTTCATTAGATTCTGTAAAACAACATTTATCCCTCCTATCAGGCAACATTGATCTGTCCGATTTTGTTCTAGGGCCTCGAGGTCCTAGACCTAAAAGATTTATTTATGAGACTTACAATGAACTCTTTCGCAAATTGAAGCTGCTTCCCGTTTACGGGAAATCGATCAGGCGAATCTAGAAAAAGTGCTTGCTGTTGTTGACAATAGTATTAATACCCTGTCTTCCCGCGCTTACACATTAGAAAATGTTGTTTCCTCTGTTGTTGATATAGCACAGGATGATGTCTGTGTTATATCATGGTCAGAATCAATTGCGTTCAGTAATGCAGTTTGCGTGGACATTGCAAACGTTGAAAATGGGCAAGGTTCCATGGCATTTTTTAAACACATCTGCCTTGTTCTTGCCATTTAATTTAACTGAAAAACAACAATTCATGTCCATGAAAGATGCAACATACACTCTCTTACATATCGAAAAGATAGAGCCGTTACCATTCTCTGTAGCGGAGACTGACTCTGCGGTTTGGCTAGTTCACGGGGTTATCGCTTTGCCTTTTTCTTTGTTTGAGTTCAGTTCATGCATGAAACATTATCCTGTTGGTCGTTTTCAGCCTTTAGGCAGTGCCTTCTTGCATGAACTTTGGTCCCTGCCTTTCATGTACAGATGCCTTAGGGACGGAAAGGAGGTCTTTCTCACAGGAGAGTCTTGCAATTCTACAGTGGGTCATTCCCTAATTTGTAAAAACATTAAATTGCACGGGGCTTGTAATGTTTCTGCACCGAATCTTGCTTGTGTTTTAAAGGGCATTCCGGCTCCTGTTATATCACCTACTTTCACTGTGCTTGCAAATGGTAGCTATCTGCTTCTGAATAATCAGGACTGCTGTGGAATGCAGGCAGGCATCCCGTATATTGTAACGGTTTCCCGTCGTGTTGTGTGCTGCAAAATGTGCATTTTTAACCCGCGCAAGAAATGATAGATAGTTCCATTTGGCCTTCCATACCCACGTTGAAGGCGAATTTCAATAAATTGAGCAGAATAAAGGTGCTATTATTAAACCAGGAGGTTATGCTCACTTCCGCACGGGAGACCTTCGTCCTCCAGGTGGCTAGTACCCACAGTGAGATACAGGCTCTTTTGAACACTAACCTCCCACAACATTTCGGTGAACTGATTCACCGCGTTTTCAATGCTTCTAATACCGAAGGTCTTGTGCACTTTTTTAAAGTTGTGGGCTCTGGCCTTGTTACCTCCTTTCAAACTATATTTGGTGTAATTCCGGCTTGTATTCATTCTATTTTTTCCAGCGTCTTTGGCGGCTTCCCATTGCTCCTAGCCTTGGCTGCTGGAATATTACTTTTAATTTGTTTGCTGCGCAATGGCTGCACTTCCTGGGGGCCTCCTCGACCAAGGTCGACTCCGGATGCTCCGTGAACACATGCTCATCAGCTTCGGCATCTTACCACTGGCGACACTTGGTGTGTCCTATAGACTTTCTTTTCGCTTTGCGTATTTCACTTCCGTGCAACCTGTGATGTCTTGCTTACGATGTCCTTTCTCTTGGTCCTTGGATGTTTGCCTCTCCAATATGTCTCTGTCGGACCCAGATTTTGGCCAGTTGATGGGCCCCTTAGTGGCCCATGAACGGGACTGTTCCGGCGCTGGATTGATGGCGTGTGCGGCTGCACTTGGAGTTTTGGCGTAATGGGATATCTGGGCGGCTGCTCAGGATCTCCTACAACGAAGTTATATTGAGTATCACGCAAGTTGTCCCGCAATGCTGATCACTGCTCCCTATTATGAGGAACATGAATGCAGTTTTGATTTGTTGAACTGGATGGCATCTCTTTTTTCAGACGATACCAATGGTGTCCTCTTGGAAGGTGTGGCAGTTTTCTGCACATACACTCTATTGGATTAGGGGCCTTCGCTTTTAGCGACCTGCATTTCTGGATTTCTTTTTAGGTCTCGCCTACGCAGCGCGCATGCGCTGCATAGGAGAGACCTTTAGAAATCGGCACAGCTTTCCCTGCAAAAACGTGCACGCGTTGCATTGCTTCCAATGGCAACGCGTGCACGTCTGGCGATTCACTTGCGGGAGCGAGCAGCTGGCGCCATATGTTAATTATCGCGCCTTGCCGCTCGCTCCCGCAAGGGAATCGCGCTGGCCCCCTCCTTTCGCCCCTCCCGACGCGCGAGGCGTGCGCTTGTGCTTGTTTTTATACGTGTTTGCCAGGCTAACATATTCCCTCCACATTGTGAAACCGCCATGTACCTCTCGCTGTAGCCACATGTTTGCACAAGCCCAAACCACTATGCCATACCCACACTTACAACCTATAATTATATTAGCACGATTATGCCTACTCCAACCACCGAGGCGGTAATCGAGTGCAGCACTCGCAGACGTGCCTAGCGCCACCTGGCAGCGCGCACTACCTTCTGAACGCAGCACTATCCGGAAAGGTCAAAAATGGTAATTGGAGGCTTGGAACCAGAAGGAAATGTATACCAAAACAAACAGGAAGTGTTTTTTTTCCTCTGGAGGAGCATGTGCCTCCAATCTTGGCTACTCCTGCCAGCGATGCCAAAAAGGCATTATTTGTGCCGAATCGATTTAATTAAACTGGAATCAATCAAGTATACGAATCACTTGCAGAAAACAGTAAGTTTAGCATGGAAGTTAAAAAGTGCAGAGGGGGACAGGAGAGGGAACTAACTGCCTCTCCGCTTCACCACGCCCCCTGGCAGAGCAGACTCTCTTTGGAGACCCTGCCAGCTCAGCGAGGATGGAAGCAATACACGCAGGAAGCCTGCCCTGGATTCCTCAGACATCAAAGAAAACAGACCATCAAAGACAAGCAGAGCATCCTCTCAAGACCATTCCCAGCAGCCTCTGGGGGCTTCGTGTACCTGCTTGAATGGACATTTGGATGAATAGATGGATGCGGAGAACACATCTATGATGCACTCTACATGCAACTGTCTCCAGGTGCCTCCTTTTAGGTCTCGGCCTGCACCAGCGCTTGCGCTGGTCTGGCCGAGAGTTTTAGTAAGCGGGTTTTGGAAGTGCAAACACTGGCTTTCGGCTGGCGACCAGCTTGAGTTCACGATGGCGTGCACGCGCAGCTGGCATCTGGGTTTCCTATCTCTTCCTCATTTCCTCGTCATGGCTCATTAACTCTCTGGACTCTGATGTTTCAATCGCAGCAGCAGCTCACATTACCAACTGAGGGCCCTGGACTACAGTCACATGAAAAACAACAGCGATTAGCATTGAAATGCAAGCTTTTTTTTGTCTAGTTAGAAATATTGCTTCGTGGGTTGATTTCACCTTATATCGCTATTTGTTTTATATTGGGAGTCACAGCCTAATTACCAGTATTTTTGTCTCTCACTGTTTTTAAAAAAAATATTTATTCGCGCAAAAGCACAACGCTATATTTAAGGTTACTTTTTCCGCGTCACTTCTTCACTCTATTTAAACTCCACACCCCCCATTCTTATTGTCTCTCTCCTTCTCTCTCCCCTCTCTAATTCTCTCTCTACTTAATTAACTCTCCCCTCTCTATCTTTTTTAGCCTTTCATTCTCTCTCACCCCTTTATCTGTTTCTCTTTCAAACTCCTTCATTCACTCTCTCTCCCCTTCTTTCTCTCTCTCTATCCCGCTCCACTCTTTATTCTATGTACACCCTTTCTCTCTCTTTCTCTCTCACCACCCTCTCTAATTGGGCATTATATCTTCACTCTCTCTCTCACTCGGCAACACCACAGCATCACTCAGCGCAACCACAGCATCACTCAGCGCAACCACAGCATCACTCAGCGCAACCACAGCATCACTCAGCGCAACCACAGCATCACTCAGCGCAACCACAGCATCACTCAGCGCAACCACAGCATCACTCAGCGCAACCACAGCATCACTCAGCGCAACCACAGCATCACTCAGCGCAACCACAGCATCACTCAGCGCAACCACAGCATCACTCAGCGCAACCACAGCATCACTCAGCGCAACCACAGCATCACTCAGCGCAACCACAGCATCACTCAGCGCAACCACAGCATCACTCAGCGCAACCACAGCATCACTCAGCGCAACCACAGCATCACTCAGTGCAACCACAGCATCACTCAGTGCAACCACAGCATCACTCAGTGCAACCACAGCATCACTCAGTGCAACCACAGCATCACTCAGTGCAACCACAGCATCACTCAGTGCAACCACAGCATCACTCAGTGCAACCACAGCATCACTCAGTGCAACCACAGCATCACTCAGTGCAACCACAGCATCACTCAGTGCAACCACAGCATCACTCAGTGCAACCACAGCATCACTCAGTGCAACCACAGCATCACTCAGTGCAACCACAGCATCACTCAGTGCAACCACAGCATCACTCAGTGCAACCACAGCATCACTCAGTGCAACCACAGCATCACTCAGCGTAACCACAGCATTACTCAGCATCACTCAGCGCAACCACAGCATTACTCAGCATCACTTAGCGCCACCACAGCATCACTCCGCGCCACCACAACATCACTCCGCGCCACCACAGCATCACTCCGCACCACCACAACATCACTCCGCGCCACCACAACATCACTCCGCGCCACCACAACATCACTCCGCGCCACCACAACATCACTCAGCGCCACCACAAGTTGCCAGCATTGCAAGAACAAAAGAAAACTGAGGAAATTTTTTTAATATGGTCGTTCAGTTTTACATAATGCCTTCTTGGTCATATATAAAGTAACAAAAATGCTTCTGACACTTTTTTATTATAACTTTTCAGCATGCCGTACAGCAGCCACACTTCTCTACAGCACAGCTTGAAGACATTGGCAAAGTCAATAGCTCTGGCTAAACACTTATAAGGCCCCAAAGGCGAGACCTATTGGCTATGCCAATGCTTGTTTTTTCATGCCCTGATTTCGGGCCCTATCTGGAGTTTTTTTTTGTCCTGAACTTTTTTTCATTCACTGTCCTTCCTAGGGACTTTACGTAAATAGACGTTTACATTGTGCTCCATCTATTTGAACTCTGTTTTCGTCCTATGTCTTGGCCCATGGACTGACCAGGGGAGGGAGTAGTGTGGTTTGTGGCCTCATTGTCGACATTGCTAAGTTAGCTTAGGCCTGGCTGCCATGATGCCTTTTTTTGCACACGTTACTCTGTGACTTTGTTTTTCTAGACTCTGCTTGTGCCCGGCTATATTAGAAATGTCTGCCTTTTTGCCTTTCACCTTTTCTCATGTTCCTTGTGGGTTTCGTCTGCACACCATGTACAAGGTCGAAAAACAACGTCCCTTGTTATTGCTGATCTGGTCAGCCCCTCGCACTTAGACATAACACGAAATACAGCTGCACTGGAGAAATTTGTGTGCTTTTAATATTGTGATCTCCCTTTTGGTGGGACTTGGAGAAAAACCTTTCCAGGGAGAAGAGCTGTGCTTGTCTGATGATGTAAACCTTGCATCTAGATATTGAGGTATGGGGGTCCGCCTGACAAAGCCCAGAGGTCTTCTATTTTTATAATAAACTAGTTACTAGCACGGGGAGGGTGGTAAGGCAATTCAGCCCTATATCCACTGTCTTTATAAAATGCTGTCCCCGTTTGTATTCTATGGAATTGTAACCATGCTTATTATTTTATCGTTATGCATTATGCTGATAGTACTGGTACGTGTACTTTATCTTAGAGCACGATAGTTGAAATAAACATTTTAAACTATACTGTCTCTTATTACGTACGTTGTGGACAAGTATGAGTGAGTAATGAAAGAGTGTTCTTGCTCCCGCGATTCCTGAGAGAGTCCGTGTTCTGGGATGTCTAATCATTGGTAGCTTCGCTGTAGTACGGAGAACGAATGAGACGCTAAAGCTAGTCGGATTGGGATTGTGGGTACTAAGGTGCATGGTTGGTACACCACTATACACCGAGGTCCTATTTTCCTGTGCATAGCTCTGTATATGTGCAGAATCCCCGCAACAGTTTCTTCGCATCTTTGTGTATTTTAGGTATTAAGTAAAATACAGGAAGTTTAGGTTCTTGTTCATTCAGAAAACTATACTCTTCACTGCTAATAAGCCCTTCTGTTTCCCATCCTAGAGTGCTGCATTGAAGCCTTGCTCAACTTCTCTGTAGTGTGATAAACTTATTTTCTTATAGCATGTGGGGTCCCTTAATTGATTGTAAGCTTCTGTCATGTATGCTTTTCTTGACCAGAGAACTATATTGACCCCTGTCTCTGACCTTCTGACTACTACCTCCGGATTCTTAGACAATTTGTCTAATGTGATTTTGTAGCTACTATCAGGATTGTGTGCACTCTTGTTTTTGCTTATAGTCCTCATTTGCCTTAGTTCTGTAATTACTAGGGGTGGGCGGAATTTGCGTAGTCGCGCTACGCAAAGCTCCGCGAAACGGTAAAAAATCTCCGCGAGCACGCAAAAGTTCCGCGAACACGCGGAATTGCTTGTTCCGCCAGTTCGCGATGCTTTTTTCCTGTTCGCGAACGCTGTTTGCGTGCTCGAGGAGAAATATCTCGCGAACACGCATTTTGAAAGCGCGAACAAGCAAATAATTCCGCGAAATCGCGAATCGCGGAATTTGTGGTAGCTTTGCGTTCTCCGCGGAACGCGAAATTACCCAAATTCCGCAAATTCCGCGAGCGGAACGGAATTTACCACCCAGGCCTAGTAATTACTCTATCTGCAAATTTGTCCAGACCGTCATTTATGGTAAGCGGCATGGTTCTAGATTTGGGTTTGAGGGCAGAGCCTCCCTTCTCCGAGACCCATATTCCTGCCCTTTCCAATCTTTCAACTACATTCTCTTGTTCATTACCACTCATATCATCTCATTCCAAGTCTAATACTTCTTGCATTATTGCTATATCACCCACTTCAAGATTCTTCTCCATATGGGTGATATCAGGATTAACATGAGGGGCGGTTATGAATATTCATCTTATACAGTTTGGCCAATTTCATCTTCCTAATAATTTTAAACAAATCTATTCTGCTTTCAGTATAGTCAAAATTATTTGTTTCACAGTAAGATAGTCCCAGACTGAGGTTTTTATAGTCTTCCTTCGTGAGTACCACATCTGACAAGTTAATTACCGTCATGGTAATGTCTCTCAATATCTCCTGTTGCTCCTGGTCACTTTTCCACTGTTCTCTTCTTCGTTGCCTTTTTCCTTGGTCACCTCTTCTTTTCGTCATCTTCCTTTTCCTTATTGCCTTGTGCCCCCCCTCCATGGTCTGTGGTTTGTTCTTCTGTCCAATTTTAATCAAATTCATCTTGTAATGTAGTATGTCCACCCACTCTTCTCCCTTCATCATAGTCTGTATCTGAGGTACTGGTGGCACTCGGTACTGGATCCTGTTGCACCTTCCTACGACCTCCCAATTTCTGTCTTTGTAAGTTGTCAAACCTCCTAGCAAAAGTGTAAATTTGACCAAATTTATAATCAATTCTATCACGATTAAATTTGTGCGCTTTTTTCTGAATGATACTTTCTTCTACTCCATCTAGTCTCTCCATCTCTTTTTTTTCTTAAGGACTGTACCAGCTCCTGATTACCATGTTTTTCAATACTTTCTTCCAATTCCTTGATCTCAGATAGGATTTTTACTCTGTTTGCGCATATTTAATGAGGATTTTCATCATGCCTGCTGAACTGTTGGCGTTATGTTCAGCCCGCTCCTTAATCATTTCTGGGAGGGGGTTCTCATAACCCGGCATTGTTAGTATACAAAGCCCTCTTGCTACTCTGCCCACATCCAGATATTTCTGGAGGGATTCACATTCCCACCATTTCGTCAGTTCCACTTTTTTAAATTTTTCGAGGGTTTTGAAATAGGAATATATGTTGTCCCCATTTGAGGGAGTTGCTCCTGTACTCATTCTGCCATTCAGTGTTGCAGTGTTGCTGAAGATCGTGGCAGACCTTAGCTGTCTTGCAGCAAACACTGATGCTGTTATGTTGGCCATTTAATGTATGTGTAATCTGAAAGAGACACGTTAGTGACAGATTCCTTACCTTAGATTCCTTACCTTAGAATATTCCCAGGCGTCAGGCTGGATCCGGAAAGTTTTTGCGTAGCAGTATCCTTGCGCGTCGGTAGGCGGCGTTGTGCGGCTCTGCGTCCGTCGTCGGCGTCGGCACCGCCGGGATGACGTCACGGGCAGTACTTAGATGCCGCCCCTGCGCGCTGACGTCAGTTCTTCTTTTTCCGCGCCAGTAAGCGCAGATCCGGGAAGAGCAGTGCCCTAGTCATCTTTTTTGACTAACTTTTTGGTGATTTTTCAACACGAGTCTCTCGACTCCGAAGGTGTCGGTAGGGATGCCCGGCTTCAAGCCTTGCGACGTCTGTGGTCGCATGATGTCGATCACAGACCCGCACTTAGAGTGTCTCTACTGCCTCGGCCGCGACCACGACACGAAGTCGTGCCCCGACTGCTGGGCCTTGCACCCGAAGGCTTTGCGAGAGCGGTCTCGAAAGCTCCTCGAGGTCCGGCAGTCGGCTCCGCACCACACCAAGCCCCGGTCACGTGAGAGGTCGAGGGGCCGGTCGCGGAGTCGTCATCGGTCGTCGGGGTCCAAGTCTTCGCACTCCTCCGGTAAGTCGAAGCATAAAAAGTCTAAGAAGCGTCATCGCTCGACAGCTTCGCCTCGCCGGTCTCTCGGCTGAGGCTCCTATCGGCACCGACCCCGCGGCTCCGGGAGTGCCTGTGGAGCCGCCCCCGCATTACCCGTCCTTCCCAGGTTCGGGGGCGACTCCGGCCGAGATACAGGAATTCCTGTCGGCCATGGCCCACCTCTTCGGGCCTCAAGGTCCCCCCGGTGCGCCTTCGGGCCCCGCGGGCCCTGATGGGGTTTCCCCGGCGCCTCCGGTCCCGGCGCCGCCTGTAACACCAGCCTCGGTCCCGGCCTCGGTCCCGGCTCTGGTGCTGCCGCAACCCCCATCGACGCCGGTTGACCTAACTACACCTCCGCCGGCGCCGATGTCTCCGGTGCCGTTCCCGACGCCGCCCGGGGCTCCGGGCGGCGTCGTTCCCCGGTTCTCTCTGGATCCGGACATGGCGCCGGAACGGCGTCGCACGACGCCGGCTCCGACGCCGCTGGGACTTTGGGTCCCACATGTCCCTCCTCCTCCTTATTTTGAAGAATTGGAGGACGGAGATAACTGGGAGGGGTCTGATGACCCTCTCACACAACAGTGTGAGTTTGATCAGGACTGGACTGAGGAACTTGGGGATGCCAGTGGGCTGGACACCTCCCCTGACTCTGGCATGCTGTCTCCTCCATCCGTGGCAACGGAGGAGGGAGCAAACTTTGCAACGGTGTTGCATAGAGCAGCTGGGGCCTTAAACCTCCAGTTGCCTACAGTGGCTGTCAGGACTAACATCCTGACGGAAGTGCTTCAGCCGGCGGCTACCTCCTCGGAGCCGCTGCTGCCGTTCAACGAGGCGCTTTCAGACGTTCTTTTGGGCACCTGGTCCAAGGGGGCTCCTGTGGATAGGAACGTGGCCCGACACCATCGCCCTGCTCCGGGCGACCCCCTTTCCTCTCTCTACACCCCACCCCTGAGAGCTTGGTGGTCCAAGCCTCTGCTTCCCAAAGCGCCTTCCCTACCGCTCCCCCGGATAGGGAATCCAAACGCCTGGATCAATTTGGGAAGAAGGTCTTTTCTTCCGCCAGTGCTGGCTTGCGGTCAGTCAACACCACTTGCCTCTTGGGCCGATATTCCCACTCCTTGTGGGACTCTGTGGCGCAAGTTCTGCCCCAGTGTCCTGAGGAGGTCCAGACACTGCTTTCCCGCACCATTGCGGAGGGAAGAGATGCAGCAAAGTACACCATCAGATGTGGCCTTGATACCGCCGACTCGCTAGGCAGATCGCTTGCGACGACAGTGGCGCTGCACCGTCACGCCTGGCTGAGGACCACTGGTTTCTCGGGTGATGTCCAAAACTCTCTTATGGACTTGCCCTTTGATGGAGTCGGTCTTTTTGGGACAAAGGCAGACCATGCGCTGGAGCGCTTTAAGGACTCGCGGGCTACAGCCAGGTCCCTGGGCCTTTCTGCTGTGCGCCCTCAGCAACAGTCTGCTTTTCGCCCCTTTCGTGGCCACGGAAGGGGCGCCCAGTCACGTCCGCTGCCCAGCCACCGGCCCGCGCAGCAAGCGTCTTCGCGTAGCCGAGGACGTGGCTCCCGCCGTGGCGGGTCAGGCAACCAGCGTGTGGGTCAGGCCACCAACCCCGCCCCGTCCGCGGCCTCCAAGCCCTCCTAGTCCTTCCTTTCAGGTGCACGGCACGCCAGTAGGGGGCAGGGTCCGCCATCACCTTCACCACTGGCGTGCCATCACCTCGGACACGTGGGTCTTGGACATTGTCCGAAGGGGCTACTCCCTCCCCTTCGTGACCATCCCCCCAGCCATGCCACCTCAATTCTACTGCATGTCAGGGGATCACTTGGTGCTTCTTCAAAAGGAAGTTGCGGCCCTCTTGGCCAAGAGGGCCATCGAGCGTGTTCCGACCCCAGAAGTAGGACGTGGTTGCTACTCCCACTACTTTCTGGTGAAAAAGGACAAGAAGGTCATGCGTCCTATCTTGGACCTCCGGAACGTCAATCGCTTCCTCCGGAAGGAGAAGTTCAAGATGCTCACCCTAGCTCAGGTCTTGACTGCTCTCGACCCTGGAGACTGGATGGTAGCGTTGGACTTGCAGGACGCATATTTCCACATCCCCGTCCTGCCGGCCCACCGGCGTTACCTGCGGTTCACGGTAGGCCTCGAGCATTTTCAGTTTACCGTGCTCCCTTTTGGCCTTACCAGCGCCCCTCGGGTCTTCACGAAAGTGATGGCGGTGGTCGCAGCCCATCTGCGCAGGGCAGGGGTTCCAGTCTTCCCCTACCTCGACGACTGGCTGCTGAAGGCGGGCTCGTCCCAGGCAGTCGTCTCCCACCTCCAGACAACGGCCGAACTCCTGCACTCGCTGGGGTTCTCCATCAACGTGCCGAAGTCGCACCTGATTCCTTCTCCACAGCTCCTTTTCATCGGAGCAGTTCTGGACACGACGCAGGTTCGGGTTTATCCTCCCGAACGGCGAGTCCGGGATATTCAGGCTATGATTCCGATATTTCGGCCTTTATCCTGGGTTTCGGTACGGATGACCCTGAGGCTGCTGGGCCTCATGGCCTCCTGCATCCTGCTGGTCGATCATGCCAGATGGCATATGCGGGCTCTGCAGTGGGACCTGAAGTTCCAGTGGGCGCAGCACCAGGGCAACCTGTCCGATCACGTCCAGATCTCGGAGGGGACTGCAAAACAGGTTCAGTGGTGGCTCTCGAACCGGCAATGGGTCATGGGCAGATCCCTCTCCCTTCCCCAGCCAGAGCACACAGTTGTGACGGACGCGTCCCTTCTGGGATGGGGCGGTCACATGGGAGAGGCGGAGATCAGAGGCCTCTGGTCTCCGGCGGAGTCCCGGCTCCATATCAACCTTCTGGAGCTCCGGGCAATCCGGCTTGCACTCAAGGCATTCCTTCCCTCTGTCAAAGGGACGGTAGTGCAGGTGTTCACCGACAACACCACCGCCATGTGGTACTGCAACAAACAGGGCGGGGTGGGGTCGTGGACCCTTTGTCAGGAGGCTCTGCGCCTCTGGACATGGCTGGAACATCAGGGCATGTTCCTGATGGTTCAACACCTGGCAGGTTCCCTGAACGCCAGGGCGGACGAACTCAGCCGCAGGTGCATGATGGATCACGAATGGCGTCTTCACTCGGAAGTGGCGCAAGGACTCTTTCTACAGTGGGGAGAGCCTTGGTTAGATCTATTCGCCACCGAAGAGAACGCGCAATGTCATCAGTTTTGCGCGTTGGAATTTCCAAGGCGGCACTCGCTCGGCGACGCTTTTCGTCACGGGTGGAGTTGCGGTCTATTGTACGCCTTTCCGCCTATACCACTTCTACCCAGAGTGTTGAAGAAGATTCGGCACAACCGGGCCCAAGTCATTCTTGTGGCTCCGGACTGGGCTCGAAGAGTTTGGTATCCCGAGCTACTCAGTATGAGCGTAGATCCCCCGATCCGTCTGCCTCTTCGGGAGGATCTTCTGTCGCAGCAGCAGTGGACGGTCCTCCACCCGAACCTGTCCAGTCTACACCTGCTTGCGTGGAGATTGAGCGGCGGCAGTTGATTCCTTTCGACTTGCCTCCCGAAGTTTGTGATGTGATTCTGGCAGCCAGGCGTCCCTCCACTAAGGTGGTATACGCCTGCAGGTGGAACAAATTTGTGGCATGGTGCACAGCAAAGGCTGTGAACCCCCTTTCTGCCCCTCTTTCTGAGGTCCTTCTGTTCCTTCTTTCTCTGGCCCAACAGGGTTCTGCCCTGGGTACCATCAAGGGTTATCTCTGTGCTATCTCGGCCTTCCTCAGGCTCCCTGATCAGCCCTCCCTTTTCAAGTCCCCTGTTGTTAACAGGTTCTTAAAAGGCATTACACACCTCTTTCCTCCTGTTCCATTTGTGATGCCTCAGTGGGACTTGAACTTGGTTCTTACCTTTTTAATGTGCGCTCCCTTTGAGCCTCTGCATAACTGTCCTCTTCGTCTTCTGACTCTAAAGACAGCCTTTCTGGTGGCCATCACCTCCGCTCGGCGGGTGAGTGAGCTCCAGGCTTTATCTTGCAAACCTCCCTTTCTGTCTGTTCATCCAGACAAGGTTGTTCTTCGGACGCGTCCGTCCTTCTTGCCAAAGGTGGTTACTGCCTTTCACATTGGGCAGACCATCACTTTGCCTACCTTCTTTCCGCCTCCGCATCCTTCCAGAGAGGAAGAGAGGCTCCACCGTCTGGACCCAAAACGTGCGCTCTCCTTCTATATCGACCGCACAAAACACTTCCGGGTGGATGACCAGCTCTTTGTTGGCTACGTGGGCGCCAAAAAAGGTCGGGCGGTGCACAAACGAACCATCTCCCGCTGGGTTACCTTGTGCATCAAGACCTGCTATTCTTTGGCTAAGAAGGAGCCTCCTGTTGGGCTGCGTGCCCATTCCACCAGGGCAACGGCTGCTACCACGGCCTTGGGCCGCGGTGTTCCGCTGCCCGTTATTTGTCAGGCAGCTACGTGGGCCTCGCTGCACACGTTTACAAAGCATTACTGCCTTGACAGTCAGGTCCGGAGGGACGGCTTCTTTGGCCGTTCTGTCCTCCAGGACTTCCTTGTCTGATCTTTGTTCGCAGACCCACCACCGGGGTTGGTATTGCTGGGGTATCTATTCTAAGGTAAGGAATCTGTCACTAACGTGTCTCTTTCAGATGCACAAGTTACTAACTTGTGTAACGATATATCTGTAAGAGACAGTAGTTAGTGACCGATTCCTTACCGCCCCACCCATCCTCCCCGTTCTGCGAACTGATTTCTAGGGTTAAGGACATCCCTTTCAGGGCCCTAGTATTTTTCAGACACCTATGTCAGCTTCTTGCATGGCTCTGCGTTCCTGGCGCGGAAAGTCGTGTACAGAACTGACGTCAGCGCGCAGGGGCGGCGTCTAAGTACTGCCCGCGACGTCATGCCGACGACGGACGCGGAGCCGCACGACGCCGCCTACCGACGCGCAAGGGTACTGCTACGCAAAAACTTTCCGGATCCAGCCTGACGCCTGGGGATATTCTAAGGTAAGGAATCTAAGGTAAGGAATCTGTCACTAACTACTGTCTCTTACAGATATATCGTTACACAAGTTAGTAACTTGTGCAATGTGCATATATATGTATATATGTATATGTTGCATATATATGTGTGTGTGTGTGTGTGTGTGTGTGTGTGTGTGTGTGTGTGTGTGTGTGTATATATATGTGTGTGTGCATATACATATATATATGTATATTCAAAGCAAACTCTGTCGTCGGGGGGGCCCCCAACCCTGCAGGGCGGCCTCGGCTGACGGGGACAGAAGGACCTCCATTACTCTGCCTCAACAGATGTCCCGGTGATTGTGCCGTGAGCACCGCACTTGACGCTGCTGGTCCTAATCCTGAAGTTACCTCCTTCTACTCCTCAGACTCAGTAAATTTTGACTTAAACTAGAGAAAAGGTCAGAACTCCTTTTCCAGATATTCCTCTGTGTGAACACCTTAAGGCATGGAAAACTTGTAAGTTTGGAGGCCTTCTTCTTTCACGTTTTAACACCATATAACAGCCCTCCTTTGTGCTGCAGATAGAATACAGTATGGCATATAGTCTTCCCACATATTACATGGCTAAAAGTCTGTCTTGACTTGCTGAATGCCTATGGCCTGGACACAGCCCTTAAACTCATGCAAAGTGTCCTTGAGACCCACCTGCAGAAGAGGAGGCTTCTTGTTTTGCAGTTATCCATCAGGCGACTAAAGTAATGGAACTGATAAGTACAAAGCTAAAGTACAGGCGTTACCTACGGTTCACGGTAGGCCACGAGCATATTCAGTTTACCGTGCTCCCCTTTGGCCTTACCAGTGATGGCGGTGGTCGCAGCTCATCTGCGCAGATCAGGGGTTCCAAGCTTCCCCTATCTCGACGACTGGCTGTTAAAGGCGGGCTCGCCCCAGGCTGTCGTCTCCCTCCTCCAGACTATGGCGGACCTCTTGCCCTCGTTAGGGTTCATTATCAACGTGCCGAAGTCACACCTGATTCCCTCTCAGAAGCTCCTTTTCATCTGGGCAGTTCTGGATACAGCACAGTTTCGGGCTTATCCTCCCGAGCAGCGAGTCTGGGATATTTGGGCTAAAATACCGATGTTTTAGCCTCTAGCCCGGATTTCGGTGAGATTGACTCTGAGGCTGCTGGGCCTCATGGCCTCCTGCATCCTGCTGGTGGATCATGCCAGGTGGCATATGCGGGCTCTGCAGTGGGACCTGAAGTTCCAGTGGGCGCTGCATCAGGGAAATCTTTCTGGCGTCATCTAGATCTCTGAGCGGACTGCACGTCAATTGCAGTGGTGGCTCAAGAACCAGGATTGGGTCAGCGACAGATTCCTCTCCCTTCCCCAACCAGAGTTGACAGTAGTGACTGATGCGTCACTTCTGAGATGGGGCGGTCACCTGGGAGAGGCAGACATCAGGGGTCTTTGGTCTCCGGCAGAGTCCGGTCTCCACATCAACCTTTTGGAGCTCCAGGCGATCCGTCTTGCACTGAAGGCATTCCTTCCTTCTGTCAAAGGAAGAGTAGTGCAGGTGTTCACAGACAACACCACAGCCATGTGGTACTGCAACAAACAGTGCAGGGTGGGGTTGTGGACCCTATGTCAGGAGGCTCTTTGCCTTTCGACATGGCTGGAACATCAGGGCATATCCCTGGTGGTTCAACACCTGGCAGGTTCTCTGAATGCCAGGGCGGACTAACTCGGACGTCGGTGCATGATGGATCACAAATGGCGTCTTCACTCTGAGGTGGTGCAAGGTCTCTTTCAGCAGTGGGGAGAGCCTGGGTTAGATCTGTTCGCCACCGAAGAGAACGCGCAGTGTCACCAGTTCTGCACGTTGGAGTTTCCAAGGCAGCACTCGCTTGGCGACGTTTTTCGTCGTGAGTGGAATTGCGGCCTCCTGTACGCCTTTCCGCCTGTACCACTTCTGCCCAGAGTGCTGAAGAAGATCAAGCGCGACTGGGCCTAAGTCATTCTTGTGGCTCCGGACTGGGCACGAAGAGTCTGGTACCCTGAGCTCTTGAGCATGGCCCTCAATCCTCCGATCAGACTTCCTCTTCGGGAGGATCTTCTGTCGCAGCAGCAGGGGACGGTCCTCCACCCGAACCTGTCCAGCCTCCACCACCTTGCGTAGAGATTGAGCGGCGACTGTTGACCGCTTTTGACCTTCATCCTGAAGTTTGTAATGTCATCTTGGCAGCCAGGCATCTCTCCACTATGTGGCATGGTGCACAGCAAAGGCTGTAGATCCCCTTTCTGCCCCTCTTTCGGAGGTTCTTCTGTATATACTTTCTTTGGCCCAGCAGGGCTCTGCCCTGGGCTCTCTTAAAAGCTACCTCTCGGCCATATCGGCCTTGCTTTGCCTTCCTGATCAGCCTTCTCTTTTCAAGTCCCCTATTGTAAATAGATTTCTAAAGGGCATTACTCACCTCTTTCCTCCTTTCCGTTCATAATGCCCCAGTGGGACTTGAACCTGGTCTTAACCAATCTTATGTGCGCTCCCTTCGAGCCTCTTCACAACTGTCCTCTCAGGCTCCTCACTCTGAAAACAACTTTCCTTGTTGCCATCACCCACTGCTCGCAGAGTGAGTGAGCTTCAGGCTTTGTCTTCAAAACCTCCTTTTCTTGTTGTTCATCCAGACAAAGTAGATCTTCGCACAAGGCCCTCTTTTCTTCCCAAAGTGGTTACTTCTTTCCATATAGGACAGACCATCACTTTGCCCACCTTCTTCCCACCTCCGCACCCTTCCAAGGAGGAGGAGAGACTCCACCGTCTGGACCCAAAACGTGCGCTGTCTTTCCATCTCGACCGCACGAAAGATTTCTGGGTGGACGATCAACTCTTTGTTGGATATGTGGGGGCCAAGAAAGGTTGGACTGTACAAAAACGCACCATCTCTCAATGGGTTGTCCTATGCATTAAAATCTGCTACTCCTTGGCAAAGAAGGAAGTCCCAGTGGGACTGCGTGCCCACTCCACCAGGGCAAGGACAGCTACTACTGCTTTGGGGCATGGAGTCCCAGTCCTTGACATCTGTCAGGCAGCCACTTGGGCATCTCTGCACACATTCACCAAACATTATTGCCTGGACAGCCAAGTCCGGCGAGACAGCTACTTCGGCCGCTCTGTTCTCCAGGACTTTCTGGAGAACAGGTTCGCAGACCCACCTCCGGTGTTGGCATTGCTGGGGTATCTATTCTAAAGGTAAGGAATCTATAACTACAGTGTCTTTCAGATGAACAAGTTACTTACCTTCAATAACGATGTATCTGTAAGAGACATATGTAGTTATAGATTCCTAACCGCCCCACCCATCCTCCCCGTTCTGCGAACTGACTTCTAGGGATAGGGACTCCCTCCAGGGCCCTAGTTTTGTGCACCAGTGGTCAGTGTCTTGCATGGCTCTGTGCTTCTGGCGTGGAAAGTCGTGTCAGAACTGATGTCAGCGCGCAGGGGCGGCGTCTACATAGACACCGTGATGTCATCCCGGCAAACACGATGCGGATGACGGACGCGGAGTCGACCGACGCCACCTACCGACGCGCAGGTGTACTGCTAAAGAAAGAATTTTCTGATCCAGTCTGACGCCTGGGGGTAAGTCTAGAAGTAAGGTATCTATACATATGTCTCTTACAGATACATTGTTACCAAAGGTAAGTAACTTGTTCATTAGTCTCAAAAAGCACATAAGGCGATAGTAGCGTCTGGCATACAGAGAACTACTCGGCGAACTACTTTGTGTGTGGATCTGCTTCTTGGGGAAGAGTAGCATACCATCACTCACAGAAAGGTAGTCAGTTGGTTAAGTGAGCTTGCCAATTCCCTCATGCTGTATGGTATTGTGGGCAGAAGAAACACACGTATGATTCAACATCAGATCAATGGATGAAGAGGACTGGCTAAAAGCCACTATAAGTAGTCATGGCTATAGATAGATATATAGATATTTTAGTAACATCAAAGGGGTCTTGGCTAATGTGCGACCTAAAAAGATCTTTTCTGGGTGTTTGTCCTTTCACTCCTGCAACACCATTTTCTTGTTAGGACTTTGCTTCCATGCACTTGCGAGATGGCCCACCTACCTATTTATTTATTATTTATTTAGTCACTAGGTAGCGTGAGCGAATCACTCCTAAAGGAGCATCTCGACGCTGCGCTGCACGAGAGAAGGAGAATATCTAAAATAGCCAGGTCTTAAGCCCCTTCTTGAAGGAAGGGAAGTCAGGGCAGGAGCAAAGGCCAAAAGGAAGTTTGTTCCAATGGTAGGGGGCAGTGTAGGAAAACGATCTGCCCCCATACCTTGCGGTGCGGATACAAGGAATCACCAAGAACGCCTTGTCCAACGATCTCAGACATCCAGAAGGAAGATGAGGATTCAGCAGAGACGACAGATAAGCTAGCCGCGATTTAAAGAGAGCTTTCTATATCAAACAGCAAAGTTTGAAGATGACACGCTTCCTAATAGGCAGCCAATGAAGCTTTCTAAGGATCGGAGAAGGCGAGTGCGAAGGAAGATAACAGATTAGTTGTGCAGCGGTATTCTGGACCACCTGCAGTTTTTACAGCAGTGTATCATTTGCCGAGGTCAGCAAGGCGTTCCATAGTCCAGGCGACTGGTGATAAGAGCCTGGACAAGAGTCTTCCTAGCGGTGTCAGGAAGCCAAGGCAGGGCTTTATTTAAAAGCCTCAAGGTAGCAAAACGTGCCGCAGGTGAAGCTGACTTGGTCTTTCATAGAGAGTGATTGATCCAGCCTCATGCCAAGATTTTTTACTACCTGCTTAGGTATAGGAGCCGTACCAAGATGAGCGGGCCACCATTCGGCTGACCATATCTCGGTGGCCTTACCAAAAGCATGATCTCTGTCTTGTCGTTGTTTAATTAGAGACAATTGTTACTCATCCAGACAGCGACTTCCATCATGCAGTTTGTGAATTTACTCTTCACCTTGTCAGGATGAGGACCATAGGAAAACAGTAGTTGGGTGTCATCTGCATATGACATGATCTCTACACCTCAGGCTCTAACGATTTTAGCTAATGGCGCCATATAGATGTTAAACAAAGTAGGGCTCACGCACAATCTCTTGGGGACCCCATTGTCCGTATGCATCCGTCGCGACTTGAAAGAAACCAAGCGGACTTGTTGTGCTCGGTGGGCAAGGAAGTCCATGAGCCAATGTAGCACCCTGCCATATAGCCCTGCTCGTGAAGCATCCATCCTGCAGGAGCACACGCACAGTTCTTTTGCGTAAACCGATCTCTAGTGTTTGGGTACGTCCATGGGCACAGGTGTCATTCTTAGGTTGTATGCCTGAATAAATCTATCAGGTTTCTTGGTCGAAGTCCAGGCAAGTCTTCTGAACATGCCGTTCGTCCTCACTTGACTTCTTGTTGATAATCAGATTCTACGCTGAAGTAGTCTCAACAGAGCAATGCCGTATTATCTTGTTGGGCCTTGCTTCCGCATTGCACCAGTTCCATTTTTAAATTCCGGAAGTTGCAGGCTTTATTAAGGGACGGTCCTTTTGCGAAAGAGCACCAGCTGCAGATGTTTTTGCACAGCTTCAAAGGCTCAGCAGAGCAAAAGGCAGGCATCTGCAACAACAGCTGTCCTTCTCGCTCTCTCCTACTACAGATCAGCTTAATTCATCCTCTGTTGACTATGAGTACATGTGGAAGTTGGGGGTGGGCTGGAGGGGGCATCTCTCATTTTGCAGTGAGTTGACAGGCCATTGCTATAGAACTCTGGTCCCTCTGTCACTCAAACTTTCCCAAGTTCATTCCAGGGAGATGAGCATGGGACAATGAAGTCAGTTCCCAAAGCAGAAAAATGCCAGAGATGTTATTCCTGCTACTTTTCGGTTCCCAAGAAGGGCAAGGGCCTCATCCTGTGTTGGATCTACAGTTGCTAAATTCCTTTCTTCAAAAAGAGAAATCCAAAATGTTAGTCTGTTGTCCCTGTTCTTCTGCCCTTGAAGTTAGATGACTTAATGGTGCTATCGAACATGTGCAGTCTCTATTTTCATGATTCAGTCTTTAAGTCCCACGAGCGATTTCTGCGATTAGTGATGGGTTTCACCTACCACCGGATGCAGTGCTCTCCTTTGGCATATTCGCCTCTCTGGTATTCATGAAGGTCATGTCGGTGGTTGAGGCAAATCTTCACTGGTATGGGACACGTGTTCCCATACATCCATGATTGACTGTTGTAGATGGATTCATTCCAGCTAATGTTGGACCACCGCTAGAGCACAATTTCTCTACTTCTTAAACTCAGGTTTTTCTGTCAACTGCTCGAAGTCCCCCCGTGGCCTCCTGCATCTGTCTTTCACCATGGTGTTTTTGGACGCTGTTCTATGAAGGTTATTAGCCCTATGCAGTGAGTTCAGGACATTCAGGATTTGATACAGATGTTTCATGTTGGGACAGTCTTATGGTTTCTGTATTCTATTACAGGTGGCACATGCAAATATTTTAGACTGTCTTCCCTTTCATTTGGCACAAAAGTGGAGGAAACCTCTCATATCACATTCTGGTCTCCCCAGACGTCCCCCTGGACCTGCAGTGGTGGCTCATACAAGAACTGATAGTCTGTGAAAGACTGTTCTGTCTTCTGCCAGGCACTCTGTGGTTGCGACCGATGTGCCTAAGGTTTGTAAGGGGAAGCAATTTGAATGGAATGGAGATTAAAGGCTTTTGATCCCTCACACATCAGCAGTGCCACACCAGTCTACTCAAGTTATGGGTGATTTGGTTGTCCTTCAAAGCATTCTTTCCTTCAGTTCAGGGAAAAGCTATTAAGATCCACACTGTCAACTATGCGACTGCTGCTGTATGCGAACAGGCATGACCATGTGAACTCTCATTGAGTCCTAGACGTTGTAGTACTGGGCCATAACTCTGTGGCTCATCTGGCTGGCTTTCTCAACTTGAGTGATTGTGCTGAACAGGTGATACCTTTTCAATCACAAATGGTATCTCCCTCCATAGGTGGTGCAATTGATCTGTGGCATACCTCAGCTGGATTTTGTTGCCACATTAGAGAATGCTAAGTGTTTTGGACACTACAGTTTTTGTTGCATGAAGCTCTGGGGATGCATTATGCAGGAATTGGGATTTTGACCTACACTATGCATTCCTTGATTTGTGTTGTGATTAAATTCAGACAAGACAAGCCCCAGAGGGTCTGGTACTAGTAGCTGCAGTGCCTTAGAATCAGCCTTCCTCTTTCTCTTAAGTTAAGGGAATATCTCCTGTATCCGCACCAGAGCAAGGTGCTCCATCCTACACTTCCAGCCTGCATCTTCATGCATGGAGATTGAAGAAGGAAGTTAGAGCACTTTTGATCTGCCTTCAATTATGTAGACGTTGTTAGAAACGGGGTAGCGTGGTGCGGAGCGGGAAGGCTAAACCAGGAGGAATTGTGTAAAGCATCCGCGCAGCACACACAGGCGACACACCAGGCACACTACAAACGGAGACCACACCAGTTTAGGTGAAAAACACATATGTATTATGCAGAACTCAGCACAAATAATCACAGAGGTGTACACAGCGCCAGCTGGCACCAGGTAGTCATATACAAGGGGACTATTTACAGGGCAGGGCCAATCGGGCCGCTGCCAACATCCTCAACACAGGTTGCAAAGGTTCAATGAAAGTTCCTAGGTATTGCTAACGGTAATCAGTCCGTACCTGTTGGGAAAAGGAAATTAACTTAGCGTCTTCCCATGAGACGCAAACCGAGTGGGCCAAACGTGATCAATTGGCATAAGATGCAACATCATTAGGCGTAACCCCCTTAGATCAGGTATCAGTACCTTTTGCAGAAAACCAGCCAGGTAACCTAGGGGTAAAACATTCAGCATATGAACATTAGCCTAGGAGCATTGGAGGGACGCCCCTAGGCCTCCACATGAGCAGAAGGCAACCTCTTTTAGGCCTAACATATACATGAGGAGTAATATGGGGCCTCTCATTAGGCCTAAACATACGCGTTCGGCGTCATCTAAGCATACATCAGATGAGCATGGAATCAGCCCTGCCCGCCTAAATCACCTTATATATGTGTAAAGCATAGGAGGCCTAACATATTTGCATACATCACTTCAGGCATATACTAAGTAGGCCTTGGGCATAGAACCTCATGCAGGGCATCAGTAAGCAGGAAAACATTAGCATGAGTGCACTTTACACAAACCCTCCCTTAGGCCCCGGATCAGCAGCGCCAACCTTTGGGAAAAAGATATTAGGCAGGATCACCTCCTAGGGCGCGAAAACACAACGTGCCTACCTTCAGCCTCTTATTGGCATCAACCTCATTGGCAGTGGGCACATAATGAAAACATCATGGCATGAACCTACAAGTATAAAATGTAAGACATACTGGGCATAACATCAGCCCCTTAAAGCACAATCAGGCATCGTAATACATTAGGCATGACCCTCAGCATGGTGATCCTTAGGGAAAAACTGCCCACACAAGTGTCCCCCCACGTCGCCGGTCAGCCTCTGGCGCCACTGCGCCTGGGGAGCCCCTCTTCTGGGACTCCCACATCAACAATGCCCAATCGTTGCATCGGGCCGCAATCGCGGCACCCCTGGGGGACCCAAAAGGGTACTAGCACTTCTGTGCTTAAGGTGAGCCCCGGTCCGGTGGAGCCCCCTCTAGGACTCTGAGGCAAGCAAATAGTACTGGGACGTTGGAGCCCCCTCCTCTGGGGCTCGGAAAGTACACAAATGCGCCCAGGTTGGATTTTAAAACAATATACCGCCCCCGTGGCAGCTACCCGCTTCTGCGGCGCCGCTGGTGCAGACTGCGGCCCTGGGTACGAGGGACCCGCCTCTGAGCCTCGGGAACACAGGGGGAAGGCACCGACATTGTGCCTCGACCAACCCCCCTAGACCCGCCACAAAGCCCCACTCACCGGCTCTTCCGGGACTCTTCTCCTTCCCGCTGCAGGCTGGGCGGCACACGGGGCTCTCATCTGCTCCCGAGAGCCCTGCCAACGACAGCCGCTCCCGACTTCACCCGGGCCCCCCGCCTGGGACACGGGACTTCGGCGAAAGGCTCCGGACTCTTCCCGGCGGCCGGCACACGCGGGGCTCTCCTCAGGGCATGAGGGCCCGCCACCAGCAGCGCTTCGCCGGACTTCACCCGGGCCCCCCTGCTGGGACCCGGGACTTTGATGCGGAGCCCGCGAGGCTCCAGGGGCACTCGGGGCTCTCCTCCGCTCACAGAGAGCCCCGCCTCCTACGGAGCAAAACCTCCGTCGACTCCTGAGGCTCAGCCAGCGCGGGGTAGGCTCCCGCCTGGCTTCCGTCCCGCCTCTCCGCCCACCTCCAGGCAGCTTCAGGGCTCCCGCGTCGGCGGCGCCTCTTCTCCCCGGGCCGCAGCGGTGATCCTGGGCGGATTCAGGGCGTGGGGTAGGCACCCGCTTCTTCAGCAGACAGCGGGGTGGGCTCCCGCTGCCTTTTACCACAGGCAGCCTCCTCCAGCAAGCCGCGGGGGGGGCACCCGCGTTAATTACAGTCCCCAGCGGGGTGGGCACCCGCTCGCTCGGCGGCAACACGGGGGGGGGACCTCAGCGGTAATCTGGGACACAGCGCTTTTTCCTTCACAGCGCAGGGGCCGCGGCGGTGATCTTGGCCTGCAGCACTTCTTGAGGGCACACCGCAGCACCGCACCAGTAGCAAGGGACAAAAAGGCACAGCCTGAACGCTCACAGGACACAGCAAAGTACTTCAGGACAGCGCCTAATTAGCACAGCGCTGGCGGAGGAGCAGCAGGTTCTTCCAGTCTAGTACTTAAGTAGCCCAGCGCTAGCAGACATCAGCTCCTCTTCTCCTGGGCAGACCACGTGCTCACAGGCGCTATAGTCCTTCCACATTCAGGGTCCCACAGAAGAAGGTAGGCCCATGCTCCTCACCTCCTTGAAGTGCAGTCCAGCGCAATATAGCGCTTTCGCAGCCCAGCGCTGCGGACGTCAGCTCCTCTTCTCCTGGGCGGCTCCAGGTGCGGGGTTTAGGGCGGTAGGAGAGCAGGCCAGCATTACTGGGCCAGATCAACGGGCAGTGGGTACTCATCGGAACAGGACCGCAGCTCCTAGAAGAAGTCATCCCCCATAACGTGGTACTCCTCCTGTCATGGCAGTCTACACTCCAGTAAGGGGCTCTCACTGGCCCTGTGGACGGTGGAGGGGTGCAGATGGGCACTGGGGCCAGCACACAGGCCCAATGTGGCGGTTCCTCCTGGCAGGGTGTCCCCTCTCAATCAGTCCACCCTCCGCACTGTCTGCCTCTCACTGTCTGACCACATGGCAGCCCAGCCCCCCTATATGTATCCCCCTCACCCACCAGACAGGGCTGGAAACTTCCAGAAGGTTCCCTGGAAAACCGGTCCTAACTGGTCTAGGGTAAGGAGTAGAGCACCCTCGGTGCGAAGTTTCCCTCCAAAAGCAGGGGGTGCTGGGAAACAAACCACTAGACTGCCAACCCACCTCAGTCAGGCGGCACATGCGCAGGCAGGGAAGGCGTCCATTGTAAAGGTGACATTTTATCCAAGTGCACTTCTAAAATGGTGGAACTAACAGTGTGTACAACATTGCACAGCATTTATTATTTTCTGTTCAGACACACCATGTTTTATTCTTACAAAAGCGAAAAAATTCAGGGCAAAAGGGCCAAGTCCAACACACATTGTATATGTTGCTCAGCATCAATGCACCAAATGAGCTTACTCTGTCCTTTGGTCACACTGTGTGTGCGCGCAGAAGAGAAGGTCAACACACGTAAGGCGAGGCTTCTGATTTTATTTTTTTGGTGTGGTTAGCATTTTTTTAAATGTCTTTTGACTGGTAAGGTTTTCCTCTTGGCACACTTAAAGGCCACTTGACAACTCTATCTTCTCTTAAGGTTTTACTTGGTGTGTTGGCTGTGTGATTACCAGGTGTAATGCGGTTTTAACAGGGCTGACAAATGCATTTCCTCATTAGTTTAACATGCCCCACTGAGATTTGAATTAGTTTTTTGCTTTTATCCCATGAACAGCTGTTCTGAAACCCTTACTTTGAAGACTCTCTTCCTTATCGACATCACCTTGTTCAGTGTTTGTGTGAACAGAAGGCCATTCCTGTTCCCCTCTTGACTCACTAGATTATTTCCAGGCAAGTTGGTCTTTTGGATGTAGACTTATTTTCTGCCTAAGGTTATTTCACTATTTCTTTGATGTCAATCTTTCTCTGTGCTAGTGCTCTTTCCTGCTCCACATCCAGCCAAGTGTGGCTGCATAGCTTGGATCCGCAGCAGACTCTGAGCTTCTACACCGATAGAACCAGTGAAGACTGCATCGATGACAAGCTGTACCTTGCCTTTGCAGGGCAGTTCTGAAGAGGACTATCTCACCAGAGAGTTCTTTGCATCAAATTGGCCAAGGAGGAGTCACAAGAGGGCGTCAGGGCAAGGGCTGCTTCCTCTGTTTTACAGGGGTGTTCATGTTCTGAACATTATCTGGGATGCTACATGGACTTTTGTCCACACCTTCTGTGGATAGTACTGTCCTGTCTGTTAGTTCTTCAGGGAAAGTTATTTTGTAGGACTGTTTGGTTCTACTTTTCAAAAGGTGATGAAACTGCAGGTAGTAGTATTCATAAATGAATGCATGATGTGGATTTATAAAGCACGCTGCTACTCAGAGGAGTGTCCTGGCTCTGAAGGCTACAAAGCAAGGAGAGCAGCGAGCCACCCAGCTGAGATGAAAAAGATCGGTATCTGAAAGAGACACGTTAGTGACAGATTCCTTACCTTAGAATATCCCCAGGTGTCAGGCTGGATCCGGAAAGTTTTTGCGTAGCAGTACCCTTGCGCGTCGGTAGGCGGCGTCGTGCGGCTCCGCGTCCGTCGTCGGCGTCGTGATCGCCGGGATGACGTCGCGGGCAGTACTTAGGCGCCGCCCCTGCGCGCTGACGTCAGTTCTTCTTTTTCCGCGCCAGTAAGCGCAGATCCGGGAAGAGCAGTGCCCTAGTCACTTTTTGACTATCTTTTTTGGTGAATTTTTCACTGTTTCTTCAACGAGTCTTCACGACTCCTAAGGTGTCGTAGGGATGCCCGGCTTTAAGCCCTGCGAGGAATGTGGTCGCATGATGTCGATCACGGACCCGCACCTCGAGTGTCTCTTTTGTCTCGGCCGAGACCACGACACGAAGTCGTGTCCTGACTGCCGGAAACTTCATCCTAAGGCTTTGCGAGAGCGGTCTCGAAAGCTCCTCGAAGTCCGGCATTCGGCTCCGCGCCGCACCAAGCCCCGGTCCCGGGAGAGGTCGAGGGGCCGGACGCGGAGTCCCCGCCGTTCGTCGGATTCAAAGTCTTCGCGCTCCTCCGGTAAGTCGAAGCACAAGAAGTCTAAGCGGCGTCATCGCTCTAAGACTTCGCCTCGCCGGTCTCGCGACTCGGCTGAGGTCCCTGTCGGCACCGTCCCCGCGGCCCCGGACGTGCCTGTCGAGTTACCCCCGCAGTACCCGCCCTACCCGGGCTCGGGGGCGACTCCGGCCGATATACAAGAATTCCTGTCGGCCATGGCCCGCCTCTTCGGGCCTCAAGGTCCCTCCGGTGCGCCTTCGGGCCCCGCGGGCCGTGATGGGGTTGCTCCGGCGTCGCCGTCGACTCCGGTCCCGGCGTCGCCTGTCCCACCAGCCTTCGTCCCGGCCTCGGCCTCGACCCCGGCTCCGGTGGTGCCGCAACCCCCATCGACGCCGGTTGACCTAACCACGCCTCCGCCGACGCCGATGTCCCCGGTGCCGTTTCCGACGCCGTCCGGGGCTCCGGGCGGCGTCGTTCCCCGGTTCTCTCCGGGTCCGGACATGGAGCCGGACCGGCGTCGCCCGACGCCGTTTCCGGCGCCGATGAGACCTTGAGTCCCTGATGTCCCTCCTCCTCCATATTTTCAACCTGAGGAGGACCAGGAGAGCTGGGAGGGGTCTGAGGACCCTCTCACACAACAGTGCGAGTTTGACCCGGACTGGGTTGAGGAACTTGGGGATGCCAGTGGTCTGGATACCTCCCCTGACTCTGGCATGCTGTCTCCTCCCGTGGCAACGGAGGAGGGGGCTAATTTTGCAACGGTGTTGCGTAGAGCTGCTGGAGCCTTAAATCTCCAGTTGCCTACAGTGGCCGTCAGGTCTAACATCCTGACTGAAGTGCTTCAGCCGGCGGCCTCCTCTGCGGAGACTGTGCTGCCGTTCAACGAGGCACTGACTGACGTTCTTTTGGGTGCCTGGTCCAAACCCACCACAGGGGCTCCTGTGGATAGGAACGTGGCCCGACGCCATCGCCCTGCTCCGGGCGACCCCCTGTTTCTCTCCCAACACCCCACCCCTGAGAGCTTGGTTGTCCAAGCCTCTGCCTCCCAAACCGCCTTCCCTACCGCCCCTCCGGATAGGGAATCCAAGCGCCTGGATCACTTTGGGAAGAAGGCTTTCTCTTCCTCCAGTGCTGGCTTGCGGTCTGTTAATACCGCTTGCCTCTTGGGCCGATACACCCACTCCCTGTGGGATTCGGTGGCAACTGTTTTGCCGCAGTGTTCTGAGGAGGTCCAGACACTGCTTACCCGCGCCATTGCGGAAGGGCGTGATGCGGCTAAATATACCATCCGCTGTGGCCTTGATACCGCCGACTCGCTGGGCAGATCGCTTGCAACGACGGTGGCGCTGCGTCGCCACGCCTGGCTGAGAACCACTGGTTTTTCAGGGGATGTCCAGAATACACTCATGGACATGCCCTTTGATGGAGTCGGTCTTTTTGGTTCTAAGGCAGACCATTCGCTGGAGCGTTTCAAGGACTCACGGGCTACTGATAAGTCCCTGGGCCTTGCTGTTGTGCGCCCTCCGCTCACGTCTGCTTTTCGCCCCTTTCGTGGCCACGGAAGGGGCGCCCAGTCACGTCCACAGCCCGGCCAACGGCCCGCGCAGCAAGCGCCTTCGCGTGGCCGAGGACGTGGATACCGCCGTGGCGGTTCGGGCAACCAGCGTGCGGGTCAGGCCACCACCTCCAACCCGTCCGCGGCCTCCAAGCCCTCCTAGTCCCTCCTTTCAGGTGCACAGTACGCCGGTCGGGGGCAGGGTCCGCCATCACCTTCACCGCTGGCGTTCCATCACCTCGGACAGGTGGGTCTTGGACATTGTCCGAAGGGGCTACTCCCTCCCCTTCGAGACCACCCCCCAGCCATGCCACCTCCATTCCACCGCATGTCAGGGGATCACTTGGTGCTTCTACAGAAGGAAGTCACGGCCCTCTTGGCCAAGAGGGCCATCGAGCATGTTCCGACCCCAGAAGTAGGGCGTGGTTGCTACTCCCACTACTTTCTGGTGCCCAAAAAGGACAAGGAGGACATGCGTCCTATCTTGGACCTCCGGAACGTCAATCGCTTCCTCCGGAAGGAGAAGTTCAAGATGCTCACCCTAGCTCAGGTCTTGACTGCCCTCGACCCCCGGAGACTGGTTGGTAGCGTTGGACTTGCAGGACGCCTATTTCCACATCCCCGTCCTGCCGGCCCACCGGCGTTACCTTCGGTTCACGGTAGGCCTCCAGCATTTTCAGTTCACCGTGCTCCCCTTTGGCCTTACAAGTGCCCCTCGGGTGTTCACGAAAGTGATGGCGGTGGTCGCAGCTCATCTGCGCCGGGCAGGGGTTTCAGTCTTCCCCTACCTCGACGACTGGCTGCTGAAGGCGGGCTCGTCCCAGGCAGTCGTCTCCCACCTCCAGACTACGGCCGAACTCCTGCACTCGCTGGGGTTCTCCATCAATGTGCCAAAGTCGCATCTGATTCCTTCTCCACAGCTCCTTTTCATCGGAGCAGTTCTGGACACGACGCAGTTTCGGGCCTATCCTCCCGAACGGCGAGTCCGGGATATTCAGGCTATGATTCCGATCTTTCAGCCTTTATCCTGGGTTTCGGTACGGATGACCCTGAGGCTGCTGGGCCTCATGGCCTCCTGCATCCTGCTGGTCAATCATGCCAGATGGCATATGCGGGCTCTGCAGTGGGACCTGAAGTTCCAGTGGGCGCAGCACCAGGGCAACCTGTCCGATCACGTCCAGATCTCGGAGGGGACTGCAAGACAGTTGCAGTGGTGGCTCTCGAACCGGCAATGGGTCATGGGCAGATCCCTCTCCCTTCCCCAGCCAGAGCACACAGTTGTGACGGACGCGTCCCTTCTGGGATGGGGCGGTCACATGGGAGAGGCGGAGATCAGAGGCCTCTGGTCTCCGGCGGAGTCCCGGCTCCATATCAACCTTCTGGAGCTCCGGGCAATCCGGCTTGCACTCAAGGCATTCCTTCCCTCTGTCAAAGGGACGGTAGTGCAGGTGTTCACCGACAACACCACCGCCATGTGGTACTGCAACAAACAGGGCGGGGTGGGGTCGTGGACCCTTTGTCAGGAGGCTCTGCGCCTCTGGACATGGCTGGAACATCAGGGCATGTTCCTGATGGTTCAACACCTGGCAGGTTCCCTGAACGCCAGGGCGGACGAACTCAGCCGCAGGTGCATGATGGATCACGAATGGCGTCTTCACTCGGAAGTGGCGCAAGGACTCTTTCTACAGTGGGGAGAGCCTTGGTTAGATCTATTCGCCACCGAAGAGAACGCGCAATGTCATCAGTTTTGCGCGTTGGAATTTCCAAGGTGGCACTCGCTCGGCGACGCTTTTCGTCACGGGTGGAGTTGCGGTCTATTGTACGCCTTTCCGCCTATACCACTTCTACCCAGAGTGTTGAAGAAGATTCGGCATGACCGGGCCCAAGTCATTCTTGTGGCTCCGGACTGGGCTCGAAGAGTTTGGTATCCCGAGCTACTCAGTATGAGCGTAGATCCCCCGATCCGTCTGCCTCTTCGGGAGGATCTTCTGTCGCAGCAGCAGGGGACGGTCCTCCACCCGAACCTGTCCAGTCTACACCTGCTTGCGTGGAGATTGAGCGGCGGCAGTTGATTCCTTTCGACTTGCCTCCCGAAGTTTGTGATGTGATTCTGGCAGCCAGGCGTCCCTCCACTAAGGTGGTATACGCCTGCAGGTGGAACAAATTTGTGGCATGGTGCACAGCAAAGGCTGTGAACCCCTTTCTGCCCCTCTTTCTGAGGTCCTTCTGTTCCTTCTTTCTCTGGCCCAACAGGGTTCTGCCCTGGGTACCATCAAGGGTTATCTCTGTGCTATCTCGGCCTTCCTCAGGCTCCCTGATCAGCCCTCCCTTTTCAAGTCCCCTGTTGTTAACAGGTTCTTAAAAGGCATTACACACCTCTTTCCTCCTGTTCCATTTGTGATGCCTCAGTGGGACTTGAACTTGGTTCTTACCTTTTTAATGTGCGCTCCCTTTGAGCCTCTGCATAACTGTCCTCTTCGTCTTCTGACTCTAAAGACAGCCTTTCTGGTGGCCATCACCTCCGCTCGGCGGGTGAGTGAGCTCCAGGCTTTATCTTGCAAACCTCCCTTTCTGTCTGTTCATCCAGACAAGGTTGTTCTTCGGACGCGTCCGTCCTTCTTGCCAAAGGTGGTTACTGCCTTTCACATTGGGCAGACCATCACTTTGCCTACCTTCTTTCCGCCTCCGCATCCTTCCAGAGAGGAAGAGAGGCTCCACCGTCTGGACCCAAAACGTGCGCTCTCCTTCTATATCGACCGCACAAAACACTTCCGGGTGGATGACCAGCTCTTTGTTGGCTACGTGGGCGCCAAAAAAGGTCGGGCGGTGCACAAACGAACCATCTCCCGCTGGGTTACCTTGTGCATCAAGACCTGCTATTCTTAGCTAAGAAGGAGCCTCCTGTTGGGCTGCGTGCCCATTCCACCAGGGCAACGGCTGCTACCACGGCCTTGGGCCGCGGTGTTCCGCTGCCCGTTATTTGTCAGGCAGCTACGTGGGCCTCGCTGCACACGTTTACAAAGCATTACTGCCTTGACAGTCAGGTCCGGAGGGACGGCTTCTTTGGCCGTTCTGTCCTCCAGGACTTCCTTGTCTGATCTTTGTTCGCAGACCCACCACCGGGGTTGGTATTGCTGGGGTATCTATTCTAAGGTAAGGAATCTGTCACTAACGTGTCTCTTTCAGATGCACAAGTTACTAACTTGTGTAACGATATATCTGTAAGAGACAGTAGTTAGTGACAGATTCCTACCGCCCACCCATCCTCCCCGTTCTGCGAACTGGATTTCTAGGGTTAAGGACATCCCTTTCAGGGCCCTAGTATTTTTCAGACACCTATGTCAGCTTCTTGCATGGCTCTGCGTTCCTGGCGCGGAAAGTCGTGTACAGAACTGACGTCAGCGCGCAGGGGCGGCGCCTAAGTACTGCCCGCGACGTCATCCCGGCGATCACGACGCCGACGACGGACGCGGAGCCGCACGACGCCGCCTACCGACGCGCAAGGGTACTGCTACGCAAAAACTTTCCGGATCCAGCCTGACGCCTGGGGATATTCTAAGGTAAGGAATCTGTCACTAACTACTGTCTCTTACAGATATATCGTTACACAAGTTAGTAACTTGTGCTTTAAGAGCCTTGCAGAAGGACAGCCCCACAGAAGTCGTGCAAAGAAAAAGGGGAAGCCGATTCCATGCACTACTGGCTAACACCGTGTAGGAGAGGTCTCCACGTTTCGAAGAAGATTAGAAGAATAAATTATCTTTGGAACATTAACTCTACCTGCAGATTCCTCACTGCCTGCCTGCCTCCCCTTTCTAAGGAGTGATCTTACAGATTGTTGTTAAGAGTCTCAAGGTAATTTTATTGCTAAAGTCCCTGGTGTCCAGCAGTCATTAACTCGATCCAGTTTACATCTCTGAGGGAATGTGAAAAAATACAGAAACTAACATCAGTTCATAGTGTTGTGCCTTATAAGGCTTGATGTGTTGCATACAGATACAAGACCAGAGCTGCAGGGCAATAGTTGGCAGCCCTGGGAGCTGTTGCAAAGTTTCTGGCACTAATCTTTTACCAGAGAAGATTGAAAAGGTGAGTAGTCTGAAGACAACCGGAGTACCTAGCAGAGCAAAAGTTCCTCAAGGTAAGCAGCTTTATAAATGCCTCATATGTACGTCACCGTAAAAAGGTCAGTATTGTATTTGCAGGAGAGTGCCGCCATGCACTGCTCCTCTGATATCCACTGAAGTATACAAAAAAGTGATGGATGAAATACTTGAATTAATCTCAGCCACTGGTAATTACTCAGGCCTCATCCCATTCCATTGTTATTTTACACACCATGCCATCTCAATTAGGACACAGTGACATGCAAACCAGTCTTGACCCTGGTCCATTGAGAACAGTCCACCCCGAACTGCCAGGCCAAGTTCACCCTGAATCTGAATATAAGCAACCTAGGACTGGTTTTGTATGCTTTATACTGATCTGTTCCTTGGTACCAGTCGCAGCACGTTTTGAACATGTATAAAAATACTCCTGTTGATTATGATTTACATTACTTCTCCTTACATATAATTTGCTCATTTGCCAGAGTAATGAGCCTAGTCTCTTACATCACCACATATGAACTACCTTTTTGACAAAAATTGAAATTAACTTAAGTCTCATATTTGTTTGAAATTTCTCAAGTAATGTACTCTTGTTATTTAGCACTATTATGTTACTTGCTGAAAACATTGAGGTTCCAGTTCACAAAAAGAGCTATGTCTTCCACCTTGCTCTTAGATTACGCAATTGTCCCTTAAGTGACTTCTGTTGGGAGCATTGACTCTCCTTTCACAGGGGACTCTCTTTAAACAGTGTCAAGTGTATGGAATACATTAATGAATGTGCATTGAACACCCCAAATTATGTCGGAGAAATGCACACAACTTCAAATTAAGTTTAGAAATCCTTTCTACGCTCACATTAAAAATAAAATCCTAACATGCCTAGTCTTCCTCCACCCACAGCAACCCCATGTGAAGAGGATTAGTGCTCTTCCCCACACTGTCTGCAGCTTTTATGTCTTGTGACGTAAGTGTTGGGAGTGCACTTAAAATGTATGTGAATATCAAAAAAACTTAAACTTGAGTGTCTGTGTACCACACTTATATGGGTTTTCCCGAACTACTCCCATGATTAACTCTTGTGGACACCACAATTGAAAATGAAGATGAAAATTAAAAGTGCTTGACATACAATCCCCCCCAAGTTTATTCCCTGAATTAATACTTTTTTGTTGTAAATTAAGTTATAACTTACAAACGGGCATTTATTTCTTTTAATGTGTGTAAGTCAGTCCTAGGTGAAAACATATACTTTGTGAATGACACCCTAATTGTTTTACTGTTTCCAGACAGAAGATAGTATGATGGCTAATGGCAAGATAGAAGAAGATTACGATGATGAAGACGATGAAGACCAAGACCTAATGTGGAGGCCACCAAAAGAAGAAGCTGAATTTGATGAAGATCTACTGGAATATGATCAGGAGCATATTAAGTTCATTGATAATATGCTAATGGGATCTGGAGCATTTGTAAAGAAAATTCCTATTACTCCCTTTTCAACCACTGATACTAGCTGTGGATGGAAAATGCCCAAAACAGCACCCATTAGTAATGCACATATTTTATCTGAATTTGATGATTTTGACTACAGTTCTTGGGATGCCATGTGCTATTTAGATCCTAGCAAAGCCGTTGAGGAGGATGATTTTGTGGTAGGCTTCTGGAATCCATCTGAAGAAAATTGTGGCATTGACACAGGAAAGCAGTCAATATCATATGACCTTCATACAGAGCAGTGTATAGCTGATAAAAGTATTGCAGACTGTGTGGAAGCCCTGCTTGGCTGCTACCTTACCAGCTGTGGCGAGAGAGCTGCCCAGCTGTTCCTTTGTTCCTTGGGCCTAAAGGTGCTCCCAGTCATTAAAAAGAATACTGAGGAGAAAGCTTTATTTACCAGAGAAACATTCAATAGGCAACAAAAGAAGCTTACGGAACACTGTGCTGCCAGCTCTGTGACATTTACAGAGCCCTCTGTTCATAAAAATGTGGAATACGGTTGTTTAGAGATACCACCAAGATGTATGTTTGAACATCCAGATGCAGAAAAAACGTTAAATCATCTGATTTCTGGTTTTGAAAACTTTGAAAAGAAAATTAGCTACAGTTTCAAAAATAAAGCCTACCTTCTTCAGGCATTTACACATGCCTCCTACCACTACAATACTGTCACTGGTAAGTCATCTTAGTATGGTATTGAATACATAAATAATTTGTGGTTCTTTTTGTCAGTATTTCATTTTAAAAACACATAAAATTGGACGACATGATTGTACCCATTTTTTTTCCTTTGAATTGTATTTATTGTGAAATGTAAACATTAAGGTAAGAGATCAAATGTTACTTTCACTCGATAGTGAAAACCAGATCTTCATAAATATAATGGATCTCCAATGAGGGAAGCTATTCTGTTATTGTGTGATGTCTGTGACTTCCTTTCAGGCCTGCCACATCCATCTAGGATAATGTTTGAGTCACAAGTAGCAGCCCATCAGTTTCCATTTCCCAGAACACCAGTCACAGTGTAAATGAAGGTGCAAACCCCAAGACCTAGTAGCTCTAGGACCCAACACCAATTTATGCAGAGGCTAATGATTTAGCTTAGCGGTGGGTAAAAAGGGCTTCCTATTCAAATGTCTAATGAAAAACTGTTAGCAGCTGTAAACGACAGCTGTACTTTGGGGCAATAGCAGTCAATCATGCTACTTTAACACTAGTTGTATGCTGGAGCTGCCACTACCTCAGTTGTGATGGGGTGGAAAGCAGCTATTCAGTTTCTACGCACCATTCATCAACTGACATCATGTAGATGGATGCAACGTGATTGCACATGTAGTATTCCAGTAAGGCTATGAAAAAGCAAGGGATCCCCTCTAAAGGACAAATAAGGTCTGGGAGTAAGAGGGGGACTAAACAGACCAACGAAGACCAAAATACACTCCCCTTAGACCTATATTTCTTTTACACAAGATTCAATCTAGTATGGGTACACAAAGTTGACAAACATCAGATATTTATAACACTACATCAGGATCATTTTTTTATAAAACCTTATTTATTATTGTCATGAGTTTCTTATTTCATTTCTCTTAATGCATAAATGTCATTTTTGTGAATGAATATAAAGCTTATTTTTGTCTTTTTCATAAGAAAATCTTTTTTTATAAATGCATTTAACCAATAATGCAAGGTTATTTACAATGTGGAAGGTTCTTACTACTCATACATACTTCACATACGTCCACATTCATACAAAACACTTATGCACATCTGGGATAAACGGGAAACAAAAGATGTAAATCATTTCCATCAAGATGAAAGAATATCAGGTCTGGACACACGAGGTCGCGCGTTTCGGTGGGTTAACACAGGACGTGAACCACCTTCTTCAGGACCTTGTCCAAATCGAGCACAGTGACATACAGGCAAATATACTTGGGGAACCTAAAGAACAATAAATGATCAAATATTTTTAATAACCCATACGATATAATTAACCCATACAATAGGACCATGATGCTATATTTGATCAGACCATAGTGCTGCACACCAGTGTCAGCACTCAATATATAAGCATATTATGATACCTTCACCAGAGTGTTACCAATTGTGATGTAACAACTAATATTTCCTAGGTGGACATGTTTTTAGTGCCTCTTCTGCTTATTGACAGAGATTCTAAAAATAGAGAAAAAGGTGAATTTAATGAGGTGAAAAGGAAAGGCCAGCAGTCAACATGGTGAAAAGTAGATACTACCAAGCGTGTTCGCCAAACATCCCACCATGCGATAGCACCCCTGGTGTCTAAAGAATGCATGTAAAGAACCTTAATTCCAGTAATTTAGTACAGGTTAATAATGAGGGATAGTAGATTCGCAGGATGTACTGTGTGCAGATTCAGATGAATCCACTTTAGCTTTCCCCCATTATGTTTCTTTGTCATTTATAGTAAGTTGGTTATTCTTTGCTTAAGTTATTCAACATTAGTAGCAGTCAGTAAAGAAATGTTTCCATCTAGCACGTGTGTTGAAAATGTCCTTCCTGATGCCAAAAGTCATCAAGAAGTAAAGTCTCATGCGTAGAAGCTTCATCGGAAGGCAGACCTTCATTATAGGAGAATTTACTCTGGTGAAGTTGTTAATCATCAGCAAGAAAGGAAATAGCACTCCGTTTACTTGAGGAAGTGTCCTCCTTAGTGCTAATTGGGCGACAGCATGTTTTCCTCTGTTGCCTTTGGTTCTCCTGAGTCCTATCGTTTTCAGAAAACTAAGAAAGTACAGAACAGTTTTTATTCTTATCGCCCACGATGGGAGCGGGTTGATGGTGGCATGTGTTGTAAAGCGGCCCGTGCTATGACCATTTAAGAGGCTTCTGTAGATGAACTACTTTCTATTTTATGTAAATTATAGCCAAACTCGGCCTCGCTTTTGAGAGGGTGGGTTACTCCAATTGGAATCTGTCAACTCAAGTGCTTGATAGGAAGCCACAGTTTTTCCATAAAGGTGCTTCACTATCTTATTCTTGGCAGTGTTAAATTTACCTTGCTGCAGTATGTGTGTTGAAAAGGATGGAGGGCGTTCCTCTGTTCGTTTTACTCATATTTCCTTTTTTTGAGGCGTCTGTTAAGCTGAACATGGTCCCTTCTCCTCTCCCACATAAGCCGTTTCAGCTTATCCTGCTTCCATAGTTTGTTACTGACCGTTGATTTGGTGACGTCTTTCTACACATTCACTCTTACCTCCTTTAAAGTCATACCCTTTTTTGGGTGGCCATTACTTCTGTCCAAAGGGTTAGCAAAGGGTAAGCAATATAAGTTGTTGTGTTGATCACACTTTTTAAAATGTTCTCCTTGGACAAAGTCCCTCTTGCAGCTGAACCTACGAGCCCGCCTAACAGTGTTGCAGAATGTACGTGTTTCAGGTAACTATAATGCTGGTGTGCTATTTATTAGTTAATATCTCCAAGATGGAGGAGAGATTACACAAGATGGGCCCAAAGTGAGTTTTAATTTGTGTCCTGCAGTAAGTGATTTTCAATAGTGTTTTATGGGGATTGCTGGCCAGAATGAATTTTTTCAGCTGATCTTCTGTGCTGTGTGGGCATAAATGACAGAGAAGTTCCGAAGGGAGTCGGGGAACACTCCACTAGAGGTTGAGCAGTGTTAACTGTTCTGTAGACATATTGTGTTGATAGTTGGACATAAAGGGGCCATAAAGATGTGTTATGCTGTGGCATTTTCTAGTCTTGGTATATGGTTTTCTTTTGTCCATTGGCCATCTTCTATTGTTATCTTTATTTGAAAGACTTAAAACTTGATAAATCTTTTGGAGGAAGTGTCTAATGGTTTTACAAGTTACTGGCCTCTGTGGTACCGGGGCATTTGGTGACAGCTTAAGTTGGTGGGCTTTGAAGAAACTTTAACTAATAGAACCTTAATTTCCTCTATCAAGAACATTGTTGTCATGCACATAGTCACTGGAACTTCTCCACTGCCTCGTAGTGGCTGCATTCAGCTTATTCTTAGTCTGGTCCTGCCTTAGCACTACCTTTAAAAGATGAAGACAGTGTCCGTCGGAAAAACACTATCGAAGGCAAGTAATGCTTTTTCTGTGTCAAATTATTAACAATTTTGCAGATTATTGAATGTTTGTAAACCTCTAAGATAGTACTGTTCTCAGTGATTATCCCTTCGGATTACTTGGTGACTTTCGAGAAAAGAAGAATCTGCAGAAAAAAATAGTCATTCATAACAGTGGTTCTAATATATAAGGGATTTCAGTTGCAAATTCTTAGTCTACTATCTGCATATGAAGCAATACCCATTTCCTCAGAATTGTAATTGTCCCAATGTAGCATGAAATACCTGAGGCAGTGAGGGAGCAGAAGTAGCAAATCACAGCTGAGCAGTGGTTCCACCTGTGGACTATTTTGCTAGGTTCTGTATTGTCTCTGGGCGATCTTTACCACCCCGTTTGGGAAACATTTTTTGAGTGTGTGATAAATTCAGTTACAACAAGAGATGCAGAATAAGCAAGAGAAACTTAGCAAACAATAGAATCATGAGTACCTTAGTGGTTTCAATTCTTTTTCTGTTATTCTTAAGATTGTTACCAGCGTTTGGAGTTCTTGGGTGATGCAATTTTGGACTACCTCATAACCAAGCACCTTTATGAAGATCCTCGGCAGCATTCTCCAGGAGTTCTGACTGACCTGCGATCTGCTCTTGTCAATAACACCATATTTGCATCATTAGCTGTGAAATATGACTACCACAAGTACTTTAAAGCAGTTTCTCCTGAACTGTTTCATGTTATTGATGACTTTGTTCAGTTTCAAATGGAAAAGAATGAAATGCAAGGAATGGATTCTGAGGTAAGGAGTATTTGAAAGTGGATTTTTCTCAACTGTCACAGATGGTAGGTTTGCCTTATTCCGAGTGTATATGAATCTTCTCCATTTGGTGAGCCTTTCTTGGAATAAAACAATCAATTTTATATGCTTTCTTTCTTAGTGTGCTAAGGAATAAGTTGATCTCCTTACAGTGCGACAGTCTGATGTGTGACACTTTACGTCATGCCTCAGAAAATCTTTACTGTTTGCACTGTTAGGAACAAGTTACTTACCTTTGGCAAAGATCTTTCTGGTGGGAAACCCATCTATCTGCAGATTCTTCACCGATTAGCCCTCCTCCCCATTCTGAGGATTTATCATATGACTTTGATAAGGCCCCAAGTTCTTGCACATTGCGCTTTCTGTCATTCTGGTAAGACTGTTCATCACCACTGAGGGCATGGGTGGAAAAGGACAGGGATCAGATGTCTGTACACAGGGGTGGTATCTCTTGCTGCTCCGTGACATCCTAGCTGGAGATCATCATATCTGAAAGAGACACGTTAGTGACAGATTCCTTACCTTAGAATATCCCCAGGCGTCAGGCTGGATCCGGAAAGTTTTGCGTAGCAGTACCCTTGCGCGTCGGTAGGCGGCGTCGTGCGGCTCCGCGTCCGTCGTCGGCGTCGTGATCGCCGGGATGACGCCGCGGGCAGTACTTAGGCGCCGCCCCTGCGCGCTGACGTCAGTTCTTCTTTTTCCGCGCCAGCAAGCGCAGATCCGGGAAGAGCAGTGCCCTGGTCATTTTTTGACCATACTTTTTGGTGATTTTTTCACTGTTTTTCCATCTTTCAAGGTGTCGTAGGGATGCCCGGCTTCAAGCGATGCGGCGCCTGTGCGCGGATGATGTCCGTCACCGACCCGCATTGGGAGTGTCTCTTCTGCCTCGGCCGAGGCCACGACACGGCGTCTTGTACCGACTGCCAGGCCCTCCACCCGAAAGCTTTGCGAGAGCGGTCTCGAAAGCTCCTCGAGGTCCGGCATTCGGCTCCGCGGAAGCCCCGGTCGCGTGAGAGGTCCAGGGGTCGATCGCGGAGTCCACACCGGTCGTCGGGCGTCGAAGTCTTCTTCGTCCGGTAAGTCGAAGCACAAAAAGTCCAAAAGCATCATCGCTCTAGGACTTCGCCTCGCCGGTCTCGCGACTCGGCTGAGGCCCCTCCCGGCACCGTCCCGCCCCCGCGGCCCCGGACATGCCTGTGGAGTCGCCCCCGCCATACCCGCCGTTCCCGGGTTCGGGGGCGGATCCGGCCAAAGTACAGGAATTCCTGTCGGCCATGGCCTGCCTCTTCGGGCCTTCAGGCCCCTCCGGTGCGCCTTCGGGCCCGCGGGCCACTGATGGGGTTGCTCCGGCATCGCCGACGGCTCCGGCCCCGGCGTCGCCCGTGCCTCCAGCCTCGATCCCGGCTCCGGCTTCGGCCCCGGCCTCGATCCCGGCTCCACAACCCCCATCGACGCCGGTCGACCTAACGACACCTCCGCCGGCGCCGATGTCTCCGGTGCCGTTCTCGGCGCCGCCCTGGGCTCCGGGCGGCGTCGTCCCCTGTTCCTTCCGGCTCCGGACATGGATCCGGAGCGACGTCGCCGACGCCGGCTCCGGCGCCGATGGGACCTTGGGTCCCAAATGTCCCTCCTCCTCCTTATTTTGAACCAGAGGAGGACCAGTTGGACTGGGAGGGGTCTGATGACCCTCTGACGCGACACTGTCAGTATGATGAGGACTGGACAGAGAGTCTAGGGGAGGCCAGTGGTCTGGATACTTCCCTGACACTGGCATGCTGTCTCCTCCCGTGGCTACGGAGGAGGGCCAATTTTGGTACGGTGTTGCGTAGGGCAGCTGGGGCCTTACGTCTCCAGCTCCCTACTTTGACGGTCAAGCCTAACATCTTGACAGAGGTGCTTCAGCCGGCAGCCTCCTCTGCGGAGACTGTGCTGCCGTTTAACGACGCCCTCACTGACGTTCTTTTGGGCGCCTGGTCCAAGCCCAACACAGGGGCTCCTGTGGATCGGAACGTGTCACGACGCCATCGCCCAGCTCCGGGCGACCCCCTGTTTCTTTCTGTCCACCCCACTCCTGAGAGCTTGGTTGTCCAAGCCTCCGCTTCCCAAACCGCCTTCCCTACCGCTCCTCCGGATAGGGAATCCAAACGCCTGGATCAGTTTGGGAAGAAAGGTTTTTCTTCCTCCAGTGCTGGCTTGCGGTCCGTTAACACCGCTTGTCTTTTGGGCCGATATACCCACTCCCTGTGGGATTCGGTGGCGGATGTTTTGCCCCAGTGCCCTGAGGAGGTCCAGGCACTGCTTTCCCGCGCCATTGCGGAAGGAAGGGATGCGGCCAAATACACTATCCGTTGTGGCCTTGACACCGCCGACTCGCTGGGCAGGTCTATTGCAACGACGGTGGCGCTCCGACGCCACGCCTGGCTGAGAACCACTGGTTTTTCAGGGGATGTCCAGAATACTCTCATGGACATGCCCTTTGATGGAGTCGGTCTTTTTGGGTCCAAAGCAGACCATGCGTTGGAGCGCTTTAAGGACTCACGGGCTACTGCCAAGTCCCTGGGCCTTTCTGCTACACGCCCTCCGCTGACTTCTGCTTTTCGCCCCTATCGTGGCCACGGTAGGGGCGCCCCTTCACGTCAGCAGCCCAGCCACCGGTCCGCGCAGCAGGCGTCTACGCGTGGCCGAGGACATGGATTCCGCTGTGGCGGATCGGGCAACCAGCGTGCGGGTCAGGCCACCACCTCCAACCCGCCCGCGGCCTCCAAACCCTCCTAGTCCCTCCTTTCAGGTGCACGGCACGCCAGTAGGGGGCAGGGTCCGCCATCACCTTCCCCACTGGCGCACCATCACCTCGGACAGGTGGGTCTTGGACATTGTCCGAAGGGGCTACTCCCTCCCCTTCGAGACCACCCCCCCAGCCATGCCACCTCAATCCCACCGCATGTCAGGGGATCACTTGGTGCTTCTACAGAAGGAAGTCGCGGCCCTCTTGACCAAGAGGGCCATCGAGCGTGTTCCGACCCCAGAAGTAGGGCGTGGTTGCTACTCCCACTACTTTCTGGTGCCCAAAAGGACAAGGAGGACATGCGTCCTATCTTGGACCTCCGGAACGTCAATCGCTTCCTCCGGAAGGAGAAGTTCAAGATGCTCACCCTGGCTCAGGTCTTGACTGCCTTCGACCCTGGAGACTGGTTGGTAGCGTTGGACTTGCAGGACGCATATTTCCACATCCCCGTCCTGCCGGCCCACCGGCGTTACCTTCGGTTCACGGTAGGCCCCGAGCATTTTCAGTTCACCGTGCTCCCCTTTGGCCTTACCAGTGCCCCTCGGGTGTTCACGAAAGTGATGGCGGTGGTCGCAGCTCATCTGCGCCGGGCAGGGGTTTCAGTCTTCCCCTACCTCGACGACTGGCTGCTGAAGGCGGGCTCGTCCCAGGCAGTCGTCTCCCACCTCCAGACTACGGCCGAACTCCTGCACTCGCTGGGGTTCTCCATCAATGTGCCGAGTCGCATCTGATTCCTTCTCCACAGCTCCTTTTCATCGGAGCGGTTCTGGACACGACGCAGTTTCGGGCCTATCCTCCCGAACGGCGAGTCCGGGATATTCAGGCTATGATTCCGATCTTTCAGCCTTTATCCTGGGTTTCGGTACGGATGACCCTGAGGCTGCTGGGCCTCATGGCCTCCTGCATCCTGCTGGTCAATCATGCCAGATGGCATATCGCGGGCTCTGCAGTGGGACCTGAAGTTCCAGTGGGCGCAGCACCAGGGCAACCTGTCCGATCACGTCCAGATCTCGGAGGGGACTGCAAGACAGTTGCAGTGGTGGCTCTCGAACCGGCAATGGGTCATGGGCAGATCCCTCTCCCTTCCCCAGCCAGAGCACACAGTTGTGACGGACGCGTCCCTTCTGGGATGGGGCGGTCACATGGGAGAGGCGGAGATCAGAGGCCTCTGGTCTCCGGCGGAGTCCCGGCTCCATATCAACTTTCTGGAGCTCCGGGCGATCCGGCTTGCACTCAAGGCATTCCTTCCCTCTGTCAAAGGGAAGGTAGTGCAGGTGTTCACAGACAACACCACCGCCATGTGGTACTGCAACAAACAGGGCGGGGTGGGGTCTTGGACCCTTTGTCAGGAGGCTCTGCGCCTCTGGACATGGCTGGAACATCAGGGCATGTTCCTGATGGTTCAACACCTGGCAGGTTCCCTGAACGCCAGGGGACGGACGAACTCAGCCGCAGGTGCATGATGGATCACGAATGGCGTCTTCACTCGGAAGTGGCGCAAGGACTCTTTCTACAATGGGGAGAGCCTTGGTTAGATCTATTCGCCACCGAAGAGAACGCGCAATGTCATCAGTTCTGCGCGTTGGAATTTCCAAGGCGGCACTCGCTCGGCGACGCTTTCGTCGCGAGTGGAGTTGCGGTCTGTTGTACGCCTTTCCGCCTATACCACTTCTACCCAGAGTGTTGAAGAAGATTCGGCACGACCGGGCCCAAGTCATTCTTGTGGCTCCGGACTGGGCTCGAAGAGTTTGGTATCCCGAGCTACTCAATATGAGCATAGATCCCCCGATCCGTCTGCCTCTTCGGGAGGATCTTCTGTCGCAGCAGCAGGGGACGGTCCTCCACCCGAACCTGTCCAGTCTACACCTGCTTGCGTGGAGATTGAGCGGCGGCAGTTGATTCCTTTCGACTTGCCTCCCGAAGTTTGTGATGTGATTCTGGCAGCCAGGCGTCCCTCCACTAAGGTGGTATACGCCTGCAGGTGGAACAAATTTGTGGCATGGTGCACAGCAAAGGCTGTGAATCCCCTTTCTGCCCCTCTTTCTGAGGTCCTTCTGTTCCTTCTCTCTCTGGCCCAACAGGGTTCTGCCCTGGGTACCATCAAGGGTTATCTCTGTGCTATCTCGGCCTTCCTCAGGCTCCCTGATCAGCCCTCCCTTTTCAAGTCCCGTGTTGTTAACAGGTTTCTTAAAGGCATTACACACCTTTTCCCTCCTGTTCCGTTCGTGTTGCCTCAGTGGGACTTGAACTTGGTTCTTACCTTTTTAATGTGCGCTCCCTTTGAGCCTCTGTATAACTGTCCTCTTCGTCTTTTGACTCTAAAGACAGCCTTTCTGGTGGCCATCACCTCCGCTCGGCGGGTGAGTGAGCTCCAGGCTTTATCTTGCAAACCTCCCTTTCTGTCTGTTCATCCAGACAAGGTTGTTCTTCGGACGCGTCCGTCCTTCTTGCCAAAGGTGGTTACTGCCTTTCACATTGGGCAGACCATCACTTTGCCTACCTTCTTTCCGCCTCCGCATCCTTCCAGAGAGGAAGAGAGGCTCCACCGTCTGGACCCAAAACGTGCGCTCTCCTTCTATATCGACCGCACAAAACACTTCCGGGTGGATGACCAGCTCTTTGTTGGCTACGTGGGCGCCAAAAAGGTCGGGCGGTGCACAAACGAACCATCTCCCGCTGGGTTACCTTGTGCATCAAGACCTGCTATTCTTTGGCTAAGAAGGAGCCTCCTGTTGGGCTGCGTGCCCATTCCACCAGGGCAACAGCTGCTACCACGGCCTTGGGCCGCGGTGTTCCGCTGCCTGTTATTTGTCAGGCAGCTACGTGGGCCTCGCTGCACACGTTTACTAAACATTACTGCCTTGACAGTCAGGTCCGGAGGGACGGCTTCTTTGGCCGTTCTGTCCTCCAGGACTTCCTTGTCTGATCTTTGTTCGCAGACCCACCACCGGGGTTGGTATTGCTGGGGTATCTATTCTAAGGTAAGGAATCTGTCACTAACGTGTCTCTTTCAGATGCACAAGTTACTAACTTGTGTAACGATATATCTGTAAGAGACAGTAGTTAGTGACAGATTCCTTACCGCCCCACCCATCCTCCATGTTCTGCTAACTGATTTCTAGGGTTAAGGACATCCCTTTCAGGGCCCTAGTATTTTTCAGACACCTATGTCAGCTTCTTGCATGGCTCTGCGTTCCTGGCGCGGAAAGTCGTGTACAGAACTGACGTCAGCGCGCAGGGGCGGCGCCTAAGTACTGCCCGCGACGTCATCCCGGCGATCACGACGCCGACGACGGACGCGGAGCCGCACGACGCCGCCTACCGACGCGCAAGGGTACTGCTACGCAAAACTTTCCGGATCCAGCCTGACGCCTGGGGATATTCTAAGGTAAGGAATCTGTCACTAACTACTGTCTCTTACAGATATATCGTTACACAAGTTAGTAACTTGTGCGTTGGAGCTATTGTGCTACCTGTCAGCTATTTCCACTTTTCCAGATCTAACCTGGCGAAGATGCAGGAGGTGAGGAATCTGCATCTAGATTTCATTTCACCAGAGAGATCTTTTCTCAAGGTATGTAACTTGTTATTGTATTAATAACATGCTCGCAATCTAATTAAAATAGTTGGAAAAAAGAAAAGGAGACACCTGCGAATAAATGTATTCTTGCTGTATTTATTGCTACAGTTGTAGCAATATTATGAGGGAAAGTAATTTGAAAGGCTGCAAATAATTGTTGCATTTGCCCTGGTGCATTGATTTATTCATAGTTCAAAGATTGTCAGTTATTTTAATTCACGTATTTGAATCACAGATACTGAAATTAAATTTTGGGTGGTGCCTCCTTTTTTTTTTTTTTCTTTTCCCCAGCAGTTATCTCTGCGTGTGAAGGGATTTTTTTGTATAGTGCCTGAGCACTATTTACCCACTTGCCGCCATACTCTGAAAGAATGGAAATCATTGTTTGGGGTGGGGTTATAAAAACAAGCTCTCCTAATGATAGAGAAGAACCTTAATAAATAGCATTGACAATATTTTATTTTTATTGCGTTGTATGGAACATTCTTGCTGGCATTGAAAATAATTAAATTAAGCATATGAATCTAAAATGCATACCATTGTAGAAGTATTATTACAGGGTAAGTAACACTTTTACTCACCTTAGTGCTTCTCCCAGTCCTAATCCCAAAGCTCCACCCCCTCATTATATACAGTCCCCAGCCACTTTATCTGTGGGTGTGTTTCTCTTCAGTTTCAACATACTCTAAAGAAAGAAACTGAAGTCATGAGATTGTGAAGCATATGTGGAGGAGAGGCGGGCTCTTGTGTGCCTTGGCTTCCAATTTTCAATCTTACTTCCCCAAAGAACATCCAATTTGTCTAGAGTAAAGTTAGAACTAACATGACAGATAAACTATGCACAATTGAACAACTCTATGGAGTCATTGGTAATAAGAGTCACTGTGCATTATAATGAGCTAAAACTACATAGACTTGATTTGTGTGATTTTATTGCACAGCTCATGTATTTTTCCAAATGTATGCCATTTAGGATTTGAGTGAGAGAATATGAAGTGTTAGTCCTGCCATATATTTTCTTAGAATTGAATCATATTTCAGAAGAACTATAATTTTAAAAGTAATTTTTTTCTTCAAATTACGTGTAGCTTAGAAGATCAGAAGAGGATGAAGAGAAAGAAGAAGATATAGAAGTTCCAAAGGCAATGGGAGACATATTTGAATCTCTTGCTGGTGCCATTTATATGGATAGCAATATGTCTTTGGAAATGGTATGGCAAGTGTACTACCCTATGATGAGACCATTAATAGGTAATTTGTTTTCCTTCAGAGTAGCCTAGCAATTTTTAATGTGTAAAGTAATGGGAATGATAATTTACTTCTTTTCACACCGATTTCTTTACAGAAAAGTTTTCTGCCAATGTACCACGTTCCCCAGTCCGAGAGCTGCTAGAGATGGAGCCAGAGACTGCCAAATTTAGGTAACATGCAGGTTTTAATTCAGTAACTAAATAGTTCTTTTAACATTACAGCCATTTTCCTGTACTGTAAACCAATTTGCTCTGAATGTTTTTATGCCAAGGTTAGTATGCACTTTAGAGTCATGTGTTTATGAAGAGAAAGTCCATATCTGTGATGTGGTCACAAATAAGTTCTTCTTTAAAATGTACTTGCAGCTGAAATGCTCTATTTTGTCACTACCTGTTCAGTTCTGTTAGTGAAGGCTATTTTCTCCATGATGTGTTGTGCAAACTTTTAAGACATAATTATGGCTGTAGTAGCACAATCCTCATTCAATCAGATGCCGTTGTATTAAATATGTGGATAAGTAGGAGAAATGTAGTTAAACTTCTAAAAACACATATCTTGAAAATTAAATGTAATTAGAAGGCTCCAGTTTCACTGTTAATATTTGCGTGGGAATATACAAAGAGAGAACAAGGGGTTGCAGCCAGTGTGCTTTCAGTTCATAAACCGGTTTACAAATATTCAAAATTAAGCCCCTCTAAACTTAAATGTTTGCTGGTGAACAACTGATTAAATCCCTGGGATTAGTTGTTGTGGTTGTCTTTGGGTACAGCTCCCATCCGGTAGCAGAGGTTTGTAACCTAGAGACTATGCTAGATTCAGAACAGTCACTTGACTACTAGGTGGTCTCTGTGGCAAAAGCTTGTTTTTATCATCTAAAGACTCTTCCCTGAACCTTACCATTTCTCAACAATTTACAGAGGATTCTTACCATTAGTGCTTTTATTAAGTAAAGACTGAACAGGAACACGACATACCCGAGTAGGTCTTCTGGCAACTCACTGCAGTACCTTCAAAATACAGCTGTTAGATTAATAGCCAGAATAAATTAATTTGACCACGTTTACAAAATATCTCTGTAACCTTCACTGGCTCCTGGTAAGGAAAAGACTTTTCTTTGTTATTGTACATTACTTTTTTCAAGCTTTTTTTGTGAATGGTCATAGCTCTTGGAGGCAAAAAATTATCAAATACGAAGCTAAATGACCTTTGCTTTTTAACAGCATCCTGCTTCTCCCTGTGTCAAAGTTCAAACTTAAAATGTGCAGCAAATGGACTGTTAGTCAGCCAAAAATCATGTTCATTAAGACTGTGGTCTATTAAACTAAAACATAATCATAATGCATCAATTATTCCTAATAGTTTCCACGTCAAAATCAATAATAAACTTTACCTCATGTTTACTGCTAGTAAAAATCTTCTAAATGCGCAAGTAAAGTTTAAAAATTGCATTGCAAATTAAAAAACTCATACCTTGCATACGTGATTTAATATCATGTTTGTTTTAAAAATGACCGCCGCTCTATGTATGTTGAACCATTTCATATTTAATCCACATTTACAAAGTTCAGTTTCCTGTAGGAGCTTAGCCATCTGGATTCGACTGAGTAGAAATGCAAGGTACAAAATGTAGAATTATACCATGAATCCCTTAACAGTACGGTAAGATTCTTCATTAATAAATAACTAAAATCATGAGTTGTAGATACCATCTATATCCTTTGTCATAATTCTGACTTAGCTAATGTAACCTGAAATATTAAAACAGGAGAGTTTAGAGCGATCCATAATTTTTTCCAGTATCATTCTCAACCTATTTTAACTCACTGTTCGCACTTCATTTTGATAAAGGAGGAATTCTATCTTCTCATAAGGGTAAGTCTATTCTGAAACCATAAGATTTGCCTCATGAATACATGGTGTCACAACGTTAATCTTGCTTCCATCCCCATTGCTTGTACCATAGAAGATTTTGGTACATTTAGCATGGACTTCGACCATTGCCCCTCGATCACATCCCAGTCCTGTTTCCCGTTCATAAAATAAAAATTCTGTACCTTACAGCAGCTTAATTTGAACCACAGCTCCTGGGACTGGTGATGATTCACGGCTCCCAAAGTTCCTCCTAACTTTACAGAGCCCTGTCATGCATGGTAACACTCATGATTTCTATACTTCCAGGTGCATTTTGGTTTTGTCCATATTAATCTTTATGTTTCGCTATTAAAACTCTCTTAATTTTCTTTGCAGTACTATTTAAGTCTTATCTATGATTACCAAAACATCTGAGTATAAAAGACATGATACCCTACCAACATAGGTCATCCACCTATCTTGAGTGAATAAGAGGCAGTACAGATGAGTGTATCTGCTAGATAAACTACAAATAACACAGGTGCCAACACACAAACTTGGTGTAACCCATTCTTAATTGGAATCCTTTCTGAAAGGTACCACTGTAATCTAATTCTACCCTCATCCAATTTCCGCATGGAGTTCTTGTAAAATTAATAACATACAAGATATTTCCTATTACAATTTCTCCCTAAGCTTTTTCTAATTACTGAATCAAATACCGCCCAGGAGTCGACAAAACAAGAGAATTTAATTACCCTTTGTATCAAAGTCTATTGTTGCCCAATTGGCGATAGGCTAAACCAACAATGGTCCAACGTGGTATTACCACCCTAAATCTGACTGGTTCAATTGGAATGTAATCATAAATCTTAATCCAATCCTTTGAGATATTCAGAATAAATGTTGCTTACACTTTTACGCCTACATCCATAAGACTTATATGTCTATATTAATGTCGATCTGAAGAATAATCCTACTTATATATGGGCTTTTTTTATTGCCACTTTCTAGCTTTCTGGGACACGCCCTATCATTGTTATATATTTGAACATTGCTGAAAGGATCAGTGTCCAACAATAGACATTTGTCTTGATTATTATTGCCGGAAGATTATCCAGTCCTGCTGCTCTAGAAAGAATACGTCACTTAATGATGTTTATTGATTTTCCTGAAAACCCACTTAAAAGGTTTTCATCACATTTATATTCCACTTAATCTGGTTCACTGTAACCGTTACCATAAGTTTCTTTAAAGTAGTTTAGCCATAACGTTTTTGGAACCAAGAAGTTAGGCAAAATCTGCCTTCTACCCATTACGAATTGGACTAATCTCCAAAATGTAACTTTATCTTTTGGGGAGATTGCAGATAGCATCTGTTCCTAATTGGAATTCTAAAATGTATTCTTTTTTTATCTTCTATCTTAAACGTATTACAGTCTTAACATTGCAACTTCTTCCATATATTTTCCTCCTCTAATCCTCTTTCTAGATTTTAATTTCCTCAGCTAGCTTTTAATTGATTGGAAGTGAGTATCAAGCCATCCTTTATTCAACTTTTTTTTTTTTTAGAATTTTCAAGCAAAAATCTTTCAAATTTCTTCACCTTCAAATATTTCACCACTTAAGTTAGCGGTCCTTATACCAATCAATCATATTAGTATAAAGCATCTCTAAATCATCAAGCTTTACACTTTGTTGAGTCTGTGTTTGTCTTCCTAACTGCTGCTCATCTGTTGTAGTGGAAGCACCTTATCCTTTTGCCCAAATACATCAAGCTGTAACAAAATTCTTAACGGGAAATTATCATTGTCATCCAAATGTAGCTCCTGAAAATCTAAAACGAATTTGAAGTAACCAGCTGGTATACAAATATAGTCTATTTGGCATTGTTGTGTCCATGAATGAATTGTTTCAAGACTGAAACATCAGATTCAAAACAGCTATTTAATCATAATTAGCCCCAATTCTCTTAAATAGATTGCATATTTCGGGCAGTCTTGCATATTTGACATTCTGGGAAAACAGCTGGTGACATTTTTTCTGCAGGCAGCATCTCATTCTAACTTAGTCTGCTTGATGATTCAATCTAATATTGAAACCACGCATAAGAACAATTAAACTATTGGGGAACTTACACATTATATCACTCAATTAACAATTTAAATTGTCTTGAATTGTACAGTTTATCTAATATCCAACAGCGACATCTAGCCGCAGATTCCGTACCCTAGAATATCCCAGGCGTCAGGGAGATCCGGAAACTTTTGCCCGAGCAATATCCTTGCACACCGCTAGGTGTCGTCAATCAGCTCTGCGTGATGTCGTCTGAGTCATCCGCAGTGGAAACTACATCCGCGTCACCTATATAGGCGCCACCCCGGCGTGCTGACGTCAGTTCTTTTCTTTCCACGCCAGCTAGCGCAGATCCGTAAAGAGAGCTACCCTCTGTCAGTTTTTGGCAGGCTTTTTTCAATGTTTTGTCTATGATTTTTGGTGTGTAGATTTTTCCCTCAATGTCGAAGTAAACTGCTGGATTCAAACCATGCAGCGCCTGCCACCGCGCCATGTCGGTGACGGATCCACTCTTAATTTGTCTCTTGGTGCCTAGAGCACGACCAAGAATTGAAGTCCTGCTCCGACTGCCGGGCCATGGCTCCAAAGGCTTGGAGGGAGCAGTCCCTAAAGCTGCTTGCGGCCCGGCGTTCGGCTCCACTTCGCCCTTCCCGAAGGTCTCGTTCCTGGTAGAGAGGAAGGTCCAGGCACCACTCCGGGAGTCCTAAGTAGTCGAGTTGGTCAGGTAAGAGGCATAAGAAACACAAAAAGTCGAAGCATGCTTCCTCTTCTTCCTGTCCGTCGGCCAACGCGACGGAGGAGCCTCAACGCTCTAGGCTTCGTTCTGCGGACCCTGCGCTTGGGTCTGCTCCGCGCTTTCCTGCATTTCCAGGAGCCACAGCGACCCACGCCCAGCTTAAAGATTTCTATGATGCCATGTGCCTCAAGTTTGTGCGGCCTGACCTTCCCGGCACACCTTCGGGCCCCGAAGCCTTAGGAGATGCTCCATCGTGTACCGTGCCGGTGGCTTCTGTAACCCCCAACGTGTCCAGTGGTGGAACCGGACTGGCGCCAGTCATACCCCTGCGACCTTCGCTGGCCCCTGCACTGAGACTCCCGATTCTGCCGGCACAAGTCCCATCCTTATCTACGATGACCCGAAGCCAGATCAGTGCCTTTTGACATCGATTAAGGCACCCTTGGGTCCTAGATCGGTTCCTCAGCCTTATTCTGAGGGAGTAGGAATGGAGGAGGATTGGGAGGAGTCCCTGGACCCTTTACAAGACCAGCCTGAGCACGAAATGGACTGGTATGAGGAACTGGGTGAGCCAGTGGACTGGATACCTCCCCAGACTATAGCTTACTTTCACCTCCTCCCGTGGCTACAGAGGAGGGAGCGTCATATGCTATGGTGGTGAGAAGGGCAGCCGAGGTCCTGGACCTTCAGCTCCCTTCGGTGGACGTCAAGTGGAACATCTTGGCGGGGTTCTGCAGCTGGGTATCTCCTCCTCAGAACCCCTCCTACCTTTCAACAAGGCCTTGACTGATGTCCTTCTGGGCACCTGGTCCAAGCCCAGCACAGGGGGTCCTGTGAGTAGGATAATCGCCCGCTGCCATCACCCTGCCATGGGCGACCTGACATTCCTCACCAATCACCCTACTTACGAGAGCTTGGTGGTCCAAGCCTCTAACTCACAAGGCTCGTTCCCTTCCGCACCCTCATACAGAAAATCCAAGAGGCTGGATAGTTGGGGCAAGAAGTTTTTTTTTCTTCCGCCAGCCTTGCATTGCGGTCAGTGAACACTGCATGCCCATTGGGCCATTATGCTCCCTCTTTGTGGTAAACAGTTGTGCAGGTGCTGCTACAGGTCCCAGAGGAGACCCGGACCTTTCTCTCCCAAGCAGTATTGGACGGGCGAGATGCGGCCAAGTTCACCGTTCTTTGTGGGCATGACACCACTGACTCGCTAAGCAGAGCAATGTCGTCTACAGTGGCTATTCAACGCCAAGCCTGGCGGAGGACTTCTGGCTTTTCTGGCGATGTCCAGGCTCCCCTTATGGACATGCCCTTTGATGGCACCCATCTCGTCAGAGACCACGCAGACATGGCTCTGGAGTGCTTTAAAGACTCGCGGGCTACAGCCAAGTCCTTGGGCATCTCGGTGACCACCCGTTCCCAGTCTGCTTTTCGTCCCTTTCGTGGCCACAGAAGTGGCTTCCAGCCATGCCAGCTATATCCCAGCCATAAGGCTGCACAAGTTTAGCAACCTCTGCGCAGCCATGGGCGTGGCTCCTTTCGACCCGTTGGTTCAGGGGGCAAGAGGTCCAAACAGTCCACTCTTCCCCCTGCAGCCTCTAAACCTTCCTAGTCCGGCCCTTCAGGATCAATGGCAGCCGGTTTGTGGCAGGATCAGCCATTACTTCCACAACTGGCAAAACATCACATCGGACAAGTGGGTTCTTCAGATAGTCCAAAAGGGCTATTCCCTACCTTTTGTGACTACCCCTCCCTCCATGCCTCCAACTTACGACCGGCTGACGGAGGACCACTTGAATTTGTTTAAGGAGGAAGTCGGAGGCCATAGAGGGGTATTCTGGTGCCAGAAGTAGGCTGTGGTTGCTATTCCTGCTACTTTCTGGTCCCGAAAAAAGACAAAGGCCTTCATCCTATCCTAAATCTGTGAGCCCTCAACTACTTCCTCAAAATGGAAAAGTTCAAGATGCTCCTTCTGGCTCAGGTCTTGTCTGCCCTGGAGATTGGAGGGTGGCGTTGGACTTGCAGGACGCCTGTTTTCATATTCCCGTCCTGCCTGCTCATCGACTTTACCTGCAGTTCACTGTAGGCCACCTGCCCTTTCAGTTCACAGTGTTCCCCTTTGGCTTTACCAGCGCCTCTCGGGTGTTCACCAAGGTGTGATGGTGGTGGTCGCAGCCCATCTGTGCACATCAGGGGTGCCGGTCTTACCCTATCTCGACGACTGACTGTTGAAGGCGAACTCGCCCCAGGCAGTCGTCTTTCACCTCCAGACTACGTCGAACCTCCTGCTTTCGCTGGGGTTCACTATCAATGTGCCAAATTCACCCCTGACTCCCTCTCAGACGCTCCCGTTCCTCAGAGCTGTTCTGGAGACAGTGCAGTTTCGTGCCTATCCTCCAGAGCCGCGAGTCTATTCGGTCTATAATACCAATGTTCCAGCCTCTATCCTGGATTTCGTGTGGGAATGACTTTGAGGCTGCTGGGCCTCATTGCCTCCTGCACCCTAATTGTGACACATGCCAGGTTGCATATGCAGGCTCTGTAGTGGGACCTGAAGTTCCAGTGGGCGCAGCATCAAGGGAATCTCTCCGATATAGTCCAGATCTCGGAGGGAACTGCTCAGGACCTGCAGTGGTGGCTGACCAACCACAATTGGGTCAGAGACAGATCCCTCTGCCTTTCCCAACCAGATCACACAGTAGTGACAGATGCGTCCCTCCTGGGATGGAGAGGCCATTTGGGAAGGGTGGAGATCAGAGTACTCTGGTCCCCGGAGGAATCCTGACTCCACATCAACTTACTGGAACTTCGAGCGATTTGCTTGGTGTTGAAAGCTTTTCTCCCTTCCATCTAGGGGAAGCTGGTGTAGGTGTTCACCTACAACACCACCGCCATGTGGTACTGCAACAAACAGGGCGGGGTGGGGCCGGGGACCGTTTATCAGGAGGCCCTTCGTCTCTGGACATTGCTGAAACAGCAAAGCGAATCCCTGGTGGTTAAACACCTGGCAGGTTCCCTGAACACCAGGACGGACTAACTCAGCTGTTAATGCCTAGCGGCTCTCGAATGGCGTCTCCATCCGGAGGTGGCACAATGTCACTTGCAGCGGTGGGGAGTGCCTTGGTTAGATGTGTGCGCCTCTGCCAAGAACGCACAATGTCAGCAGTTTTGCACGTTGGAGTTTCCAAAGCAGCTGTCACTCGGAGATGTTTTTCGTGTTGAGTGGAGCTCAGGCCTGCTATACACGTTTCTGCCCATACCACTCCTGCCCAGAGTGTTCAACAAGATCAGGAGCGACTGGGCCCAAGTCTTTCTTGTGGCCCCGGACTCGGCACGGAGAGTTTGGTATCCCGAGCTTCTGCAGATGAGCATCGATCCTCTGAACAGGCTGCCCCTTTGGGAGGTTCTTCCGTTGCAGCAGCATGGGAGGGTCCTCCACCCGAACCTGTCCACTCTATGCCTTCTTGTGTGGAGGTTGAGCAGCGGCAGTTGTCAGCATTCGATTTTCCTCCCGAAGTCTGTAATGTGATTTTGACAGCCAAGCGTCCATCTACCAAGACTGTGTATGCCTCCCGGTGGCAGAAATGTATGGAATATTGTACTGAACAGTCTATTTATTCTGACCCTTGCCCAGCAGGGCTCTGCTCTGGGCACTCTTAAGGGGTACCTTTCGGCTTTGTCTGCGTTCTTGAGGCTTCCAGACCAACCCTCTTTATTTAAATCTCCTATTGGAAACAGGCTTCTTAAGGGGCTTGTACATATGTTCCCAACTGCCTCATTCATCAAGCCTCAGTGGGACCTCAATTTGGTTCTCACCTTCCTGATGTGTGCTGCGTTCGAACCTCTGCTTAACTGCCCCCACCGACTTTCCATAAAAACAGCCTTTTTAGTGGTAATCACTTCTGCCAGGAGGGTGACCGAATTGCAGGCTCTGTCATCCAAGCCTCCTTACCTGACCATCTTTCCTGATACATTGTCGCTTCGCACTAGGGACGCCTTCTTACCGAAAGTGGTTACACCTTTCCACGTGGGGCAATCTGTCGCCTAGCCCACTTTCTCCGCTCCTCCACAGCCCTCTAAAGAAAAGGAGCGACTGCACCGTCTGGACCCAAAAAGAGTGTTGTTCCACCTTGATCGCACTAAAGAGTTCCGGGTGGACGACCAACTCTTCGTGGGGTACGTTGGATTGAAGAAAGGTTGTGCGGTGCAGAAGAGGACTATCTCGCGGTGGGTCGCCTCTGCAGCAAAATTTGCTACGCTGTGGCCAAAAAACAGCCTCCTGAAGGCTTAAGGGCTAATTCCAAAAGAGCTAAGGCTGCGACCACAGCGTAGCAATGTGCTGTTCCAGTCCTTGACATTTGTCAAGCAGCAAAGTGGGCATCACTGCACACATTCACCAAGCACTACTGCCTGGACAGTCCTCTCCACAGGGACGGCCTTTTTGGCCGCTCTGTCCTGCAGGACTTCTGGGTCTAAACTTGTCTGCAGTCCCTCCCCCAGGGATGGTATTGCTGGGGTATCTATTCTAAGGTAAGGAATCTGCGGCTGAATGTCTCTATCAGATGGACAAGTTACTTACCTTCGGTAGTGCTTTATCTGGTAGAGACATAATCTAGCCGCAGATTCCTTACCGACTCACCAATCCTACCCGCACTGCAGACAGGTTTTTCGGGTCAGGGCTGATCCCTTACAGGGCCCTAGTTGTTCTATAGATACCGCTGTCAGTGCACTTCATGGCTCTGAGCTCCTGGCGTGGAAAGTCGTGAAAAGTAACTGACAGCGCGCCGAGGTGGTGCCTATATTGGTGACACGGACGTTACTTCGGGCGAGGTCACACAGAGCCGACCGACACCACCTACCGGTGTGCAAGCGTATTGCTAGAGCAAATGTTTCCGGATCCAGCCTGACGCCTGGCATATTCTAAGGTAAGAAGTCTGCGGCTAGATTATGTCTCTACCAGATAAGGCGTTACCGAAGGTAAGTGAATTGTCCATTATTACAAATGCATTTGCCACTATTAAAATGTCTGTATATGTAGAATTCTGATTTAGTTTGATTTTAATGATCTGAATTCATTTGCATTTAGAATTCACATAAGTTGCATCTTTGGCAATCTTGGTCGAGATAAGACCTAAGGCCTCTTGAAGCACAACCCCGTTCTACTGGCTTTTGCTTTGGTAATTATATGGATATATCCATCAAATAGTTTCGATTCCACAGAGAGCCTATTGTCTAGATAACCAAATATTTCATAATCGGTCAAGATTTAATGCAATTTCTCTAATTTTAATAACCTCATTAAACCATAAGTATTCCAACGTAAGAAACGTAGCTTGCAAGTTTTTTTTTTCCTAATCACTTAAACTTGAGAGCCTGCACTCACCTTCCCAAGTCTGAACTCAAACATTCATAACAGTTTCTGGTCAGTGTTTTTTCTCCCCTGCATATGTTCTCTAATCTTTGGTACTCTTATTTTTATGCTCCCATTATTAATATCTACTTGCCTTTTTTAAAAGGGCTCTCATTTGCATCCTTCCATGCTAAACAGGCTTGGATAAATAAGGCAGCTTGGATATTTAAAAAGGGTTTACTAGCTCTCTTTCTATTCCAATGTTTGGTATGATTTAATACCATTAGTGTTGCTTTCATCCTATGCCTAGCGCATCGAAATCTTAACTAGCCGTAAGTAAAAATAGATCTTTATATCCTTCCTAAATCTGTCACAAAACCAACTTGTTTCATATCATCTAATGAAACTGAGTGTAAGGAAGGACAATTATTAAATATCTGCAGAAGACCTCCTCTATTTAGTGGTATCAATTTTGTTTTTACTCCTTTTACCAACTTCCATCAGATCAGTGCACAAACAAATTCTTATTCTTTTCTTTGTCTTGATAAACTCTTACCTCTGATTTAAGGTTGATTCTTTAATGTAAAGGGCAAGTGTCTATTCCACTATTTTTAAATCCTCCTCTCTGACCATTTTCTCCACAAACGTATGTGTTCCTTTTTCACTTGTATTTTTAAATCTGATAGAGACTTCTAGCCGCAGATTCCTTACCTTAGAATTTTCCCAGGCATCAGACTAGATCACTAGACGGAGTCTCTACCAGATAAAGCGTTACCAAATGTAAGTAACTTATTCTTCTAGACCACTACTACTTTTCCGACTTTTCTAGTTCAGTTCCTACCTTTTGCATCTTTGTTACAGTGGAAAAACAATTCTCTTGTAACAACTAACTTTGATTTTTTCCTTCGCTAGCTCAATTTTCCTCAGTCTTTGAATTTCCTTAATTTTGCAAATATTGGATGTGGGATTCCTTTCCTACCCTCTTTCCTATGGTAGCCATAGGTAACTGTATATGCTTTCTTATAAAATATACAATCATCCCATTTTGTAATCAACATAGGTTTATAGGAAACCTAAATTTACTAATTTTGTGTTGTCTTTGTATCACTTTCTTTTTGTTTTTCCTCTAATTGATATGCTGAATTAGCTTTCAGAGGTTTTACTGAAGGAAGGCATGCAGGAGTTATTTCTTTTAGCTCCACTGATAGGGTTTTACCAGACCTTTCTGTTACTTCCTATCATGATTGTTTAACACTCCTATTTCAAATGTACTATACAAACTTTGTTGCATTAATAATAAGAGATTGAACATTGAAGATGATGTGAGGCCATCATATCCAGTGAGGAAGATCTAGTTTGACTCATCTATTTTCCTGCCCACACTCTTTATTTCCCTGTTTTTGAATACTAGTGTTCTTCTTAGTCATCCCAAGATTATTACTTAGTAATAACTCTTGATTAGACTCGCTCATGATCCAAGGCTTTGCTAAAATTTGTGGTGAGGAAGATAATCTAGGGTCTAGAAAATCTGTGAATGAATCCTAGAAGGATTCAAATTGAGTCATTCCAGGCAAAAAGGGAGAATATTTTATGTGTTTGCACTTCCATGTTCCAGTTCTTATTTAATGGAGTAGATGGTTTATCAGTCACCTTTTGTACGCTCAAAATGCTTCCCAACAAACTTTTTTTTAATAGAAACACTTAAGGTAGAGAAAGATTAATCTAAATAATCTTGTTCGACCTCGCAGTTCCTGGTATCACATGTGTGGTTTTTTTTTCCCGAAGTTTTATATAGCGCGAACTTGACCCGAAATCAGGTATCCGAGCGCTTTACATGAGCACCAGTTGCGTTACATAAGGACACATTAATTATTGTTAGGCACAGGGAGATTAAGTGATGTGCTCAGAATCACAGGATGTTGAGCGTCATTGCCGAGACTCGAACCCGGTTCCCCAGATTTTAGGTCGACCGCCCTAGCCATTAGGCTAAGGAAATACTGCTGCAGAACCTTCAAATTAATTCCTGGTCTTTTTAATGTTCAAGCTCATCTTTTTTGGCTTCAAGTCCCTTATTGCTCTTGCGACAGAATTTGCTAAAAATGTATTTAAACGAAAAACAAACATTCTACCTGAAAGCCTTAACTTCCATAAAAGCTACTGCACACTGATAAATTATTAAACACACACCTCACCAAAGTCTGCATCCTATAAGCGTCTTATGTCACCACCTTTCCCCTCTGGCTCACTCTTTTCCTCAAACTCAATGTATATAGTTGCTCTTTATTCCAAACCAATTGAAAACCATATAGCACCAGCAGTCCTCTTTATCCAAGGCATCAACTTACATGACACACTCAGCAGTGCACTTGTTCAAATTAGTCAGAAAGGAGTTTTTATGAAACAGCCCTCTACAACTGCTTAAATAGATAGAGGCAAGAGACCACCAATTCAGCACCCATAGCACCTTGCTTCCTATGTGCTTGAGGGCAGTTGTACTGGTAACTCACTCAGTCACTGCACAGTTTTCATTGACTCTGATTTCCCTTGCGCAGCACAGCCTCAATATGAAGACGGTTGCAATGTTTCTCCTTTAAACTGCCTGAGGTTGAGAAGCCTAGTTAAATATTTCGTCCAACCGACCGTCTCTCAGTAATCACTCTATCACAATATTTTTGTGATAACTTATTTAGACACCTAACTGAGGATCTGATAGAGACTACTAGCCGCAGATTCCTTATCGTAGAATTATCCCCAGGCGTGAGACTGGATCCGGAAAATTTTGCCACAGCATCCCTGTGCGCCGGGGGGGTGGGGGGGGTCGTGGCACCACACGACTCCGCCCTGACGCTGTCCGCGGATGTGACGTCAGCGAGGTCAATTAAGTCCCACCCCGGCGCGCTGACATCAGTTTTCTTCTTTTCCGCGTGCAACGCGGATCCGGAGTAAGTTCCCTTGGCCTGTTTTCAGGCCTCTTTCAACGCTTGCGTTGGATCAGTGTGCAATGCCTTCGGGTTTCAAAACGTGTGCTTCTTGTGCTAGTCAGATGTCGGCGACGGACCCTCACCCTATTTGTATGTGGTGTTTGGGCAAGCACCATGATTCTACGGACTGCGACGCCTGTCAGCATCTCAAGCCGAAGTCCCGGCGGGAGCGCCGGATGAAGTTGCTTTCGGCCCGCTTGTCCAGATCGGTCTCGTCCCCGCGTCCGTCCCCTGCCTCGGAAGGGTCCAGGAGCCGCCGATTCCGGTTGCAGCATCGTCCTTCGCCGAGGCCCCACGGGCGTCACTCGCCCGCCGGTGAGTCTTGCAGTTTGTCACCGAGGCCCTGACCTCGTTCTGATGAGGGCGCAGGTTCCTCTCGGGACGTGCGCCCTCGCCCGTCGCCAACCTATCCGCCGTTTCCTGGCGTTGGGGCGACAAGGGCCCAAATGAAGGCCTAAGCTTCGGCTCTGCGGGCTTCTTTGGGCACCCCTCCTCTTCCTGAGACGTCTGCGGATCCCTTGCCATGCGCGTAGCCTTCCGCGGACTCGCCGCTGGCTTCGCCCCCGGCGCCGACGGGTTCGGCTTCAGGTTCTGGAGGTGTGGTGTCGTCGAGGTGCGACCCTCCGGGGTTCCCCTCTTCGGCCCACGGCGTCCCTGCCTCGCCGCAAAGCCCCGCAGGGCTCCCTGTGGTGTCGCGGGTGGTCGCCGGGACTCGCGGCTCGTCCCAGAGTCCCCGTCGGTCCTCTGGGCAGGCGGCTGTCTTACCGGAGGCCGAGCCGGCGCCTTTCCGGCACCGACGGCTTTCCTCCCCGGCCCTGGCGGAGGCCGGGGCCCAGGGTGCCTCCCCGAGTCCCTCTCGGACCCCTGCACCGGCAGCTGCCTCGTCGGGGGTCGAGCCGACGCCTTTTCGGCGCCGTTCATTGGCCGCTTCGGCTCCAACCCTGCCCCTTTCTCCTAGACTGCGTGTGGTGGTGGAGGTCAACTCGGCGCCCCTGGTGGACTCTTCGGCGCCGTGCGAGGACACACCGGTGCCGCTGGCGGACTCTCCGGCACCGTCCCGGCGTCGGAGCGTCGACTCCTCCTCTCCGGAGGGTTGTCATCTCCTTGTCTCCTCTTCACCGGAGACTGGATGCCGCATCGTTGCTTTTTCCCCGGCGGCCTCCGGGGCGAGCTCTATGCCGTCTCCGCGTCCCCAGTCCCCGGACCCGCTCTCCCGCACCTTGCAGTTGGTGGCCCCGCAGGCTTCTCCGCCTTCTTCGGAGACCCCTCAGGCTCCCCACTCGTCCGTGGGTCCTTCCTCCTACCGGGGCTGGCCGTTTCTTCCTCCGGCAGGGCATGGGGACGGGCGGCTTAGTTTGCAGCCTTCGCCCACGGAAGAGTTGCTCTCTCCCCCACGTCGCCCTACGGAGGCGAGTGTCGCCTTTGTCCGGGCCATCTCCACGGCCGCTGGCATTTTGCAGATGGGCAATCCGGTTGCTCCTCTCCCAACGGATCACTTGTTGGGGATTCTCCACCAGGGCTCCTCTTCTTCCGTTTGAAGCTTCGCTCCATAGCTCTCTTCTGGGGGCCTGGGGGCGTCCTGCTACAGGGGATCTGGTGCCTCAGCCGCTCCTCCACCGCCACCGTCCTGCCCCGCTCGATCCGGTCTGCCTTTTTTCCCACCCCTCTGCCCAGGGCCCTGTCCTGCAGACTGCTTTCCCCTCCTTGCCTTCGGTGTTGCCCCCTCCGTCACGGGAGGCCCAGTGGTTGGACTCCTGGGGGCGTAACATTTTCGCTTCCACTAGTGCTGCTCTGCGCGCGCTCAACACCCTTTCTGTGTTGGCCTGGGCTACCTCTGACCTATGGGATTCCGCGGAGTCCCTTCTGTCTCGCGCCTCCCATGACGGTGTCCATGGTGATATGCGGCACCATGTGTTGGATGGTCGGGAGTTAGCTGCTTTTATTCTCCGTTCAGCCTTGGATGTCTCTGATTCCCTCGCCCGCGCTATGGCGAGTTCCGTGGCCCTCCGCCGCCATGCTTGGTTGCGGGATAGCGTCTTTCTCGAGAATATTCGGGAGCGTCTTGTTGACCTGCCCTTTGATTGGATTCTGTTATTTAACACCCACGCGGACTCCGCTATTCAGTGCCTACTTGCGGGGCTCCGTCCTCCTCCCCCTCCGTAACCTTCGGGTTGTCGGTCCTCCGGTGTCTTCTGGGAGGCGTTTGTCCCGCCTTTCTCCTTGGGCCTAGTGTTTCGGTTGGCCCCTCTGTGTGCTGTGTGGGGCTGGGACTGCCTTTCGGGTCCTCAGTTGGCTCCTCTGTCCTTTTGGCTGCGGGTACGGCCTTTTCGCTTTGTGGTGTGTGTTTTTTGGCTGTTAGTGAAGCCGTATGGGTCCTCAGGTTGGACCATCTGTGTCCCCTTTTTGGCTGATTGGTAAGCCGTCTGTGGTGATACCCACAGGTCTTTCTGTTCTTGACCTCTGCTGCGGGTTTTTCCCTAAGAGGTGTTCCCCTGTTTTGTTTTGGGTGTGTCATACCCTAGGTGGGGTACTTGTTGGCTATTGTATAGCCCTGTCCTAAGCTGGGCGGGCGTGGATCCCTTCTTGGGTTTCTCGCGTTTCCTGGCGTCACTGTATTCCGCTTGGTGCGGTCTTCTTTCCTCAGCCTTCGCGCGGCTTCCGCTGCTCCAGGTTCCGTCCTGCTCAGTATCCGCTGGTGTTTCGACCCTCCTTCTGCAGGGCTTGCCTGGCGTACGTTTGCCCTTGTTCCCACGGGATGTCTGCCCCTGTGCGTTTGCCTTCCCTCCTCAGCCTCTGGATCGCCAGACCGACTTTTGTCGTGCCGTCTACGGCGTCGTGTCTTGGTGTTTCCGCCTTATTATCTGACGTTCGGCCTGGTCCTCTACCTTGTGTTCCAGGGGGCCAGGATATTCCTGGTGTTCTCCTGTGTTCTGGTTGACGGCTTTAGGTCTGGGCTCCATGTTTCCCACTTCTCTTCGTGGGCCGGGTTGTGCCACTGGGACGGTCCTTCTTTGGGGCTTGTGCGGGGGGTTCCCTTGCCTCCGCCCTGGTCTTGCGCTCGGCCTGTTCTGGGCACTTCTTCATAGTCTGTGCCAGCTGCCGGTTGCGCACGCCTGGACGTTGTGGTCCTCCTCTGTGGGCCTTGGCGTGTACCTGGGTGCTCCTGTCCGTCGCTCTGCTGGGGCTTGCGTAACTATGTCTTCCTTCTCACGTCTGCGCTTCTCGGCTGTGGGGCCGTTCCTGCTCCTGAGGCGGGCTCTGCCCCCGTTTCCAACTCTTCTCCTTGCCTTCGCGGGTGGTTCTTTTCTTCTTTGATGCTCTCTTGGTGCCGCCTGTCCCTCCGGGTTCTCTGGCGGACACCCTTGGCCCCTCGGGTAGGCTTGTGGTATCCTGGCCTTCCCTTCTCCTTGTTCTTGTTCTTCCGCTGCTTGGTGGGGGCTGGGCCGTCCTTCCTGTCCCCATGACACATCCCCTGTTGGGGTCCTGTGTTCTTCCAAGCTAGTGAGATTCTCTCGCCGACCCTCCTCCCCTCTGGGTATGGCTAGGGTATCTATTCTACGTTAAGGAATCTGCGGCTAGTAGTCTCTATCAGATGTACAAGTTACTTACCTTCGGTAACGATGTATCTGGTAGAGACTATTCTAGCCGCAGATTCCTTCACGGCCCGCCCTTCCTCCCCGTTCTGCGAGGACCTTCAGTTTGGTCTCTGCATTCGCCTCCCTCAGGGTGGCTTGTCTTTGCGAGTCTCCTCTTTCACTTCCTCCCTGGCGGGATGCTTCGTTCTGTTTATTGTTCCACCCCTTCCTTTCTGGTACTTGGACTGTGGGTTTATTTGTCTTTCTGCGTCCCTCCACCCTGGTTGTTCCGGTGTGGGGTCTACTCATGCTCTTCTCCCTTTCTCATTGCTTGGGGTTTTCTGACTCCTCTGCAGTCCTCTGGGTTAGGGTCTCTTGGCTGTGCCTCAGCCCATGGTTCTTTACAGGGGATGCGACGCTCCTTGGTGGTGTTGTCTTGGGGTCCTTTGTCGTTCCTCCTCTGTTCCGGCTTGTTGCCCTTCACTGTCATAGCTTGTGGTTGCAGACTTTCTGTCGTCTGTTATGGCATTTTTCACCTGTTTTTTCTGTCTCCAGGGTGGGTGTCGCTTTGGCTTTGCAGGGTTGCTTCTCAGAGGCGGTACTCTGTTCTTTCTTACATGCCTTTCAGTGACACTGTGCCTGGCACTGTCCCTCATGGTGCTGTCCTTCACCATTTGCTTCTTCCCTTTCTGTTTCACTGCTTTTCGCACTCTGCTCCCATGCTTTCCCAGTTTTGTTTGTGATGGCTCCGCGTTGTGGCGCGGAAAAGTTCTCCAAGGAAAACTGATGTCAGCGCGCCGGGGTGGGACTTATGTGACCTCGCTGACGTCACGTCCGCGGACAGCGTCAGGGCGGAGTCGTGTGGTGCCACGCCCCCCCCCGGCGCGCAGGGATGCTGTGGCAAAATTTTCCAGATCCAGTCTCACGCCTGGGGATAATTCTACATTAAGGAATCTGCGGCTAGAATCGTCTCTACCAGATACATCGTTACCGAAGGTAAGTAACTTGTACTTTAGCATTGTTTTATTAAATCTGAATCCAACAAAAGAGCTTAAATTCCTCACCAGGCTGGTTTGTTCCACGTAGCTTTTTTCCAGGTCTTCTTTCTATTCCTATGTGCTCAGTGCTGGAAGACCCGAGCTGGAGATATTCCACCCCCCTGGCTCCAGAGGTCTGCACTCTGCATGCTCCTTAAAAATAAAACATCAGTATTTATAACTTATTACATCAGTTCTACACTAACATCGAAAAATAGCAGCTTCAAACAGCTCTAGCTTCAGCAATGAGCAGTGTCCAAAACGATAAAAAAACAGTGTTTGGCGTTTCACTAGATGGAGACACAAGCACGCATGAGACAAGTTTTCAGGAAAGTCACCACCCAGCTTTATGAACAGTTAACCCTTTGGAAAATGTAATGCTTTTTGTCAGCCAATGTGGAATTGTTATGGTACAAGGATTTTTATAGAGTCTAATCACCCATGGGGGTATCATGGTGCTTAGAGGGTGTTAGGTGCTGGTCTCAAGGGGCCTTACTTGAAGATCCAGGTCTTCACCTTCTTGCAAAATTTAAGATCTGATGAGTCTTTAATGTGGTTTAGGAGGTTGTTCCACTTTTTAGGATTTATATTTGAGAAAGCACGGCTTTCTGCTCTGCTTTTGCGTATGCTTAGTATGTGTGCGAGTGAGAGTCCGGCTGAGTAGAGGTGCCTGTTGGTTTGGGGGAACTGCATGCAGCTGTGCAGGACCTGTATTGTGTAGTGCTTTGCATATGTGGGTAAGGGGCTTGAACCGTGTGCGGTTATCTATAGGGAGCCAGTGTTGCTCATTTTGGTGTGGGTGACGTGAGAACGGTGTGGGTGGTTGAGGACCAGTCTGGCTGCTGAATTCTGGATGGTCTAAAGTCTTTTTTGTGAGTTGTTTGGTGATTCCATTGTAGAGTGTGTTCCCTTAGTCAAATCAGCTGGGAATGAGGGGTTGGGTGATGGATTTCCTTGTTATGTTAGATAGCCACTTGATACATCTTTTTCAGCATCCTCAGGTGTGGAAGCAAGCTGTGGTGACAGCTTTGACCTGGGAGGAAATGTCCAGCATGCTGTTGATGATGATCTCGAAGTTTCTTGATTGTGTTCTCGGAGTGGCCCCAGGGCCTGTAGGCCACCAGCTGAGTCCCATGGGGAGGCATCTTTTCTGAAAATCACCACTTTCGTTTTGTGCATGTGGGGTTTGAGGCATTTGGACTTCATCCAGGTGGCCACCTTAAAGTTGTTTCTGGTGTTATCAATGAGACTATCGGTTGTGTGTCGTCAGAGTAGGTAAGTGTGTTGATGTGTGCGTGGATGACGTCTCACAGTGGTATTATGTAGATACTGAAGAGGTTTGGGCTGAACAAGGAGCCCTCCAAAATGAGTTTCCAGGCATCTGAGTATGGTGGCATATTGACTGTGTGTGTTCTTCCGGTAGGAAATGTGCAGATCGATTTGAGAGTGGGTCGATGGATGCCAGCCTTGTGAAGTCATCTGATTTGGATGGGAGACTGTGTCAAAGGCTGCAGAGAGGTCGAGAAGTATGAGGGCTGTGGTTTCTCCTCTGTTGAGGAGCTCCTAGACCTGTTCGTCACTGCACTGTGGGCTGTACCTGTACTTCGATTTGGACTTGAACCTGACTGTGTGGTGTCGAGGAACTGATGGTTAGCGATGTGACCGGCGTGGTGTCTGTTGATGGCTTTTTCTCGGATCTTTGCCTGGTTTAGTAGGACGTAGACAAGTTGGTAGTTCGTGAACTTGGCTGGGTCTGCAGAGGGCTTCTTCAAGAAGGTGTTCACAGCTGCATGTTTTCAGGCTTCAGGGAAAGTGGCTGTGACGATGGTGGTTTTGAGGATGGGAATGAGGGCTTTGTTGATGGAATAGAGCCGTTGTTCAAGGCGTGGTAGGGCAAGGGTCAGACGGGGTTCCAGAGGGGATGGTTTGTATGATTGCTATCTGGTAGGGAGTTATAGCTGCAGATTCCTTACCTTTGAATATCCCCAGGCCTCAGACTGGATCCGTAAGATTTTCAAGCATTACTTCGAAGCGCCGGTAGGAGGCATTGTTTGGCTCAACATCGTCGGCACTTGAAGTGCCATGCGCAGTACCTATATAGGCACCACCTCAGCGCACTGATGTCAGTTCTTTCCTTTCCATGCCAGATAGCGCTGATCCAGATCCAGAATGAGCTACCCCTCAGTTATTTTTTGTCTGTTTTTTCAGAGATGTCATCTCCTGGTGTTAGGATGTCACGCAAGAAATAAGCTGTTTTCAAACTATGAGGGGCCCGTTAAAGGCAAATGTTGGTCTCAGAATCGCACTTGGTGTGTTTGTGGTGCCTGGAGCCGGGGCATGACTCCAAGGCTTGTGAGGACTGCCATGCCGTGCCCCTGAAGGCGTTGAGGGAGCGATCCCTCAAGCCCGTCGCTGCCTGACGTCCGTCGACTCCCCGACACTGGAGGTCCTGTTCACATGGAATGTCCTGGGACCCTTTGCGGGTGCCTCTCCCGACGTTACCCATCACATTCGAAGTCATAGGGTAAGTCGGGTAAGACCAAACACAAAAAGTCGAAATTCAAACACTCTTCCACTTCCCTGTGTCTGTTGAAGTCATCCGACAAGGGAGCATCGGCACTCCATGCCCCGCAAGTCAGTGGGGTCTGAACCTGGGTCCGTTTTGCGCTTTCCCGATTTTCCCGGAGCTGGTGCAATCCCTGCCCAGCTGAACGAATTTTATGAAGCCTTGCTCCTCATTTTTGGACGGCCCAGCTCCTTTCGAGCGCCTTGGGGCCCCATTAGCACGGGAGAGGCCCCCACTGGAACCAAGCCAGCGAGTTCGCCCTCAGTACCTGTCGGACCCCAAGGATCTCTCACTGGATCCGGAGCGGAGTTCCTCGGCACCCACTCCAGTGCTGATTTCCCTAGGTGGCACCATCCCCATGGACACAGAGCGGGATGGGGGGCGTCCGGTGCCCTACCAAGGACATTCTTCCCTGAACTGAGCCAATACCTTATTTACTGGATTGGCCTGGAGAGGAGGACGTTTGGGAAGGGTCAATGGACCCTTATGGAAAAGACCCAGTTGAAGAGGACAACTGGTATGAGGAACAGGGCGAGGCCAATGGGTTAGACACCTTACCTGACACTGGCCTGGATTTCCCTCCTACCGTGGCTACAGAGGAGGAAGCCTCTTTTGCTCTGGTGATGTGCAGGGTGACTGAGGTTTTGGATCTTCAGCCGTCCTTGGTGGCGGTCAAGACTAACGTCTTGACAGAGATGCTTCAACTAGGGGTCACCCCCTCAGAGCCTTTAGTCCCATTTAATGAAGCACTTACAGACGTCCTTCTTGGGGCCTGGTGCAAGCTCTGCATAGAGGCGCCTGTGAATTGGACGATTGCCCAACTCCATCGAACTGCTTGTGAGGATCCAAGTTTCCTTACCCAGCAAACGCACCCCGGAGAGCTTGGTGGTCCAAGCCTCAACATCCCGCATTTACCCTGGAGCGATCCCTACCACTCCAACCGATAGGGAATCGAAGAAGTTGGGCAACTTTGGTAAGAGAATTTTCTCTTCCACCAGCTTGGCACTGAATGCTTATTGGGTCTTTATTCCCATACGCTATGGGATTCGATTGCACAAGTGCTGTCTATGGTCCCCGAGGAGGCACGGGCCATACTCTCTCGGGCAGTTGCAGACGGGAGAAATGCAGCAAAGTTCTCCATCATATGTGGACTTGACACGACCGACTCGCTAGGTAGAGCGATTTAATAGTCAGTGGCCTTGTGGCATCACGCCTGCCTGAGAACATCTGTTTTTTCAGGCGATGTCTAGGCTTCCCTCATGGACATGCCCTTTGATGGCTCTTGCCTATTTGGAGACAATTCGGATTCAGAGCTGGCGCGCTTTAAGGACAGCAGAGCTACAGCCAGGTCCTTGGGCTTGTCTGTGGCCCCTTGTCCACCCCAATCAGCCTACCACCCCATTTGTGGCTGCGGAAGGGGTCTCCAAACACACCCATATCCTCCCAGCCACTATGGCCAGCTGGCTTCCCAGCCTTTTCATTGCCGAAGGCACGTGTGCCACAGACCACGTGGGACAGGCGCCCAGCAATCAGGTCGGTCCACCCACCAACCCTGGCAGCTGCTGCCTCCAAACCTCCTTCGTCGCCATCAGACCATCATGGGTCCCCTACTCGCGGTCAGTAACATCAGACCATTGGGTACTACAGATAATCCAAAGGAGCTACTCCCTCTCCTTTGTTCCCCCCGCTTACAACCAGCTGACGGAGGACCATCTCTCCTTGCTCCGTCAAGAAGTGCAGGCTCCGGAAAGTCAGGTCCGTCATGATAGGTACTTCGCCCGTTCAGGACTTCTTGATTTAATCGGATTCGCAGATACACCTCCGGGGAGGAATTGCTTGTGTATCTATTCAAAGGTGAGGAATCTGCAGCTAGAAATCTCTATCAGATGAACAAGTTACTTACCTTCAGTAATGCTTTATCTGGTATAGACTCTAGCCACTGATTCCTAACTGATCCTCCCATTATCCCAGCTGTGCGAACCTGTTCAGGTATAGGAAAATCCTTTTCAGGGTCTTAGTCTTTTCCATACCAGTGGTCAGGTCTCATCGTGGCCTCCCACCCCAATGCTCCTGGCATGGAATACTGCAAAAGTTACTGACATCAACGTGCCGTGATGGCACCTATATAGGTACCGCACACGCCGCTTCCAGTGCTGACGACACCTACGCAGAGCCGACCTAAGCCACATACCAGTGCTCAGGGGTACTGCTTGAAAGTCTTCCAGATTCAATCTGATGGCTGGGGATGTTCAAAGGTAAGGAATCTGCAGCTAGATAGAGCCTCTACCAGATAAAGTGTTAGCAAAGGGAAGTAACTTGTTCGTTTGTTAGGTCGAGCCTAAGTCAGCGCGCATGTGCTGCTCTGCGAGACGTGTTGTAGTGGAGTATAGAAGAGAAGCCCCGCTCACTATCTGCCCATATTTTTCATTGTTTTGTGTCATTGTCCTTCGTAAACGCTGGCTTGCGAGTCGTTATTAGGGTTGTTAGTCCCTCCTTGGTACCGCCATGTCTGCATTTGTAACCGCCCATGGGGACTGGCCCTTTTACTTCGGATGCGACACAGTAGGTCTTATTTAGTCTGTAAGCACTTTTTTTTTTATGGGTTTCTCCTACTGCAGGCACGGCGTGCTTTCCTCGCCATGCCCACTTTCACTTTCAAGCAGCCCTGGACAATGGCGGCCGCTTCTTTGAAGTGAAATAGGTCTCGCATTTACAAGAGTTTGAGCTATTGCCATTGTAAATGACAATAGCTTAAACTCTCGTAAATGTGAGATCTATTGCATTGCAAATGCTTGTTTCTTCTTTGGTAATAGGGTTGCATGTTGTCAGTGTGTTGCCTTGTTCAATACTGCCAGACTTATTGTGAGTGTGAAGGGGTCCAGTTGAAGGTCGAAATTAGTGTAGATGGAAGTTATTTTTGTTGCAGAGGAAGTCTGAGAGCTAGTTACACAGTTCTTTGGATATGGGTGTTGCTGATGGAGTGATGAAGTCGTTGATAAGAGCCAAAATGCCTTTCTACTGTTGAAGCTGTTGTCAATACCATTAGCGAGGGCCTTCCTTTTGGTTTCTCTGCTTTGCTGGTGATAGCGTCTCAGGGCAGATTTGAAGCTTCCTTGGCTGAGTCTCCTTGGCTTGCTCTCCACTTCTGTTCCAGTCGCTTGCAATGCCACGTGGTGGTCCTGAGTTCTTCCATGTACCAGCTGGCCTGCATTCACGCTCTTGTTACTTATCTTTTTCCCCCAAAAGGTCATGGTTTTGGCACAGTCAAGGATCCAAGGGTTAAAGTTGTAGATGTCGCTTGATAGGTTGCCTGTTTGCTCTGGTTGGCCTTTTGTGGAAGGCTGAAGCCTGACCCACCTCCGATATGGTGTTCCAGTGTTGGCAGTCAGGCCCTTTCATGATGGTTCTTCTGTGGTCAGGAAAGGTGTTTGACAAGCTGACGATGGCATGCTCAGTCCAGGTCACGGGAGGGAGTGTGTTTATTGTTATACCGCTGAATGAGGTAAAGACTGTGTCCAAGATGTGTCCGACTGCGTGGGTAGGGGTGAGAAGTGTTGGATAAGTATGAGGTTTCTGAGGCTTTCCATGAGTGTGGTTGATTTGGGGTTGGTGCAGTCTAATAGGTGAAGGTTTAGGTCTCCTAGGAGGATGTAGGTAGTGGAGTTAACGATCAGTGTGGCGACAAAGTCTGGGAGGTTCCTGATGAAGTTGGCTTGAGGTCCTGGGCCGTCCAGGATAAAGTTAGCTGTGATTTGCAGTTTGAAATCTAGGTGTTCCAAGTAGTCCATTCCTGTTTCCAAGTTGGTGGTGCAGCTGATGGAGTCCTTGAATATGATGAAGCTTGCTCCTCCGGGGTCTGTGTTGGCGGTCTTGTTTGACAGTCTTGTAAACAGCGGGTATGGCTGCAGCTATATGTGGTGTTGAGTCTGCGGTAAGCCATGTTTCGGTGAGCAGCTTCGTCCAGCAGGTCCCAGATCTCTGTGGCGGTTGTTGACGAGCATGTATTATATCGAGGTTTGGTGTGCAAGCAGGTACTGGTTTGCGCTTGATTGATTATGCTGGGTGATGTCGGTGTGGTTCTGATGCTGTGTGGGGGCAGTGGGTGTGTTGATGCAGGTTGAAGCGGCAGAAGGTGCTGGTAAAAGCTCATTCTATGTTGTGTGGTATAGTGTGGTAGGAGTGCAGGGAGCAGTGGGTGGGTTTCAGGGTGTAGAGAAGCATGCAGGGGCAGCAGTGGGTCGTGGAAGATGAGGGTTTCTGGCTCTGGGTGCCATCCTGGTGCAGATGGGCTTGCCTTTGGCATGCCAGCGGCAAGCAGACGTTTGCACTGCAGCTGCCTTTAAGTATATCCTTGAAGGGGGAAGAATGACAGGAGATGGTGAAGGTAATGTGTGAACAGAAGGATAGAAGAGGCACTCAAAAAAGGAACAGTGTTTGCAGACCTTAAAATTACATATTTTGACTATGGGCTGCTTTTGAAAGATAATGTGTAGATGTTTGGCGGTAGCCGATCTCAGTGTAAAATTAAATCCTCCAGTGAGCACCAACAACATGGGACTTTGCTTAGGAGTTCACCCAAGTCCACTGCCTGCAACAGCTACACACACAAAGCAGTAGGAAGAGGGTAGAAAAGGGGGTGCATGGTGTGTTAGAAAGCCATGTCCTAAACCCATTCCCCACCTTCGCAGAGAACTCCACAAACCATTAAAATACTTATGCTGCTGCTATTGAAGAGGAGAAATCGTTGGGAGGACACAACCTTTGGACACACCCTCCAAACAGCTGAAGGCTGTGTACATTTGACTTTGATGGTAGAGCGGATGGTCAGAGGTCCTGGCGCCAGAATGTACTGGGCATAGTCAAAAGATGAACATAGAGCAGTGTGGAATAGGTTAAGGAAGGAGTTCTACTCTTATTTGTTAGCCATTTTCCTGTAGTATGACCAGACATACTCACATGGGTAAAACTCAGCATTATATGTACGTTGTTTGTTCCAGAACATGCACCCAGATTGAACAACTATAGTTGGGGAGGTTTTGGGATTGACCATGGAGTAAAGTAATCAGTTGTTTCCCAGCCTGTTTTATATTGTAAATTTTTCTTCCCTTTAGTTTGAAAAACAATAGACTGATACTAAAAGACATCCATTAAGAGAAGTCAGTGTGTTTTAGGGGCAGAGTCCGGCGACTTACCAATTTGCCTAGGCCTCTAAATTGATTTTTCCGTATCATGTGCTGAAGTGTTCTGTTTTATTCTTCTTTACCAAGCACACAAGTTTGAAGAAGAGGGGATTGTAGAGGACAAGTTATTATTAACAGTAACTTAGTTCAGAGCCGTTCTGTCCTTTGAATGAAATTACATGTGGGTTATGTGGTTGAATGGAAAATGGAGTATATATATATATGTGCTAACCTATTGCTTTTGTTCCCCCTAATATCCATTTGTTTGTGTACTTCAGTCCTGCAGAAAGAACGTATGACGGAAAGGTCAGAGTAACTGTGGAAGTTGTTGGTAAAGGAAAATTCAAAGGTGTTGGAAGAAGTTACAGGATTGCCAAGTCTGCCGCTGCAAGACGAGCCCTTCGTAGCCTCAAAGCAAATCAACCTCAGGTCTTAAGCAGCTGAGGCGACGATTCCTTGCCCCCTAGACAGCGAAAAGGTTGAGAGGAACAAACTGAATAGAAGACTGAACTTAATGTGTGTTAGAAAGCGGAACATTGTGACAGTAGAAAAATTTAACATGTACAAAAGTTTTCAAACTAATGGCAATTTGATAGTTGTTTGCGCAAACACAATCTTGTCTTCTTTCCTCACTTTTTCTGCTTTGGTTTTCACAAGAGTGCTTTATTCACAGCATTTCAAAATGTTTCTGAAATAACTGTCAGGTTGTTGTGCTTTTTATGTTTACCTTTTTTATGTCCCTGCTACCTTAGGGTGACATGGCAAAGGAGTAGTATCCTAAAGCAGGTTTTTGGTTTATATATCATGTTTTTGTGTTGGTGTGTGTATGTACATACTTTTTATGCCATATTGGCAATAGGTGAGAATCAATTGATCCTAATAAAACATATTATTGTGGCCAATTGTTATAATACATCTTACCACTACCTTTGATCACCTTGTAGGTCAATATGGCATCAAAACAATATGCATCAAGGAGCATTGTAATTTCACATTTGCACACAAATACACGAGGGGCAGACTTCATAGAAGTGAATTCTTTGCATGTTTCTGGGAGTCCTTGCCTTTCCTTAATCAGTTTTGTAAATATGATAATACATCATCCTCTGGTACGTACTCCTAGCTAAATGCACTCACATACACACACGTATACATGTGTATGCATATATATTACATTCAAGATCCTCAATCTGTGCACTAGTGCCAGTCATAAAGCAGTTAATGAATTGCACTGTAAAATCTGGTATAAGAGTGAGTGTGCCAGAACTGTTTTTTTGTCATCTTTGTATTAAGGTGTGACATACCAAATCATTATTGCACTTATATGGTTGGGAAAATCAGTTACATTTATGATACTGGTATTATGTTTCAGTTTTATACCAATCAGTTTTCCATAAAATAGCTTTTTGCCTTAAAGCAAACTCTAATATTTCTTCAATTACAGAATTGGTAAGAAAGGATGTTTTACATTCCCTCCATTTTGTTGTGTGTTGTTAGCAAATCAACTCTGGATTTTCAGCACAATAAGCTGACTGTGATTTAAATTACTACAATAGTATTACAGAAGTAATCAACAACAATATTTTGACAGAGTAGATATTGATAATCTACAGTAATAGTCTACAGTCTAAAGTAATATATATATATTTTTTTTTTTAACCAGAAGCTAGCAATAGTCGTTGACTAATTTTCGAGTTTAACAATTTTGAGAGCAGAATGCTTCTTTGTTAGAAGCATTAGGTGATGTTAATGTTCTTGTATAAACTGTTAGGCTAACTGTAATCTTAGACATATCACTCTTAAAATATGCTGCAGATTTTATAATGAATTGGTTACTTATTTAACACTTGGAGCACCTTTACACCGAGTTTTCTCAAGTTTCTTACTGTACTTTTCATAATGTTGCATGCGTCACCTACCAAAGTTGTGCTGGTATATGACATGAAATATCTCATTGAAAGAAACTGCCGTACTTTTGATATGTTTGTGATTTGTGGTCATTAAGAATCTTCTGTTTCAGTGTTTTGGGTAGAAATCAGGTTGTTAGCCTATGCCTGAATTATTTTAATTACATTGTTTAGGCACCCTTCACTTGAATACCTCAGTTCTTATTTTCTTCTGTATCTCAAGCATTGCCTTTTTTGTTTTGATGCTTTGTTGTATGTATCAAGCTTGAAATGTAAGTACTTTTGCATCTAGCTTTCTTCCATTTCCATCTTGTGGTCGTTTTGCCTCTCTCTGCAGCTAAACTGGAAATGACTGTGCCTTATCAGTTTACAACTACCCATTCTTATTGTTTCTTATAGACAAGTGTTGACTGGGCTCCAGCTTTCTACAGCATCAGTAAACCAAATGCTATGTTTTTAAAGGCAAAAATGTTATGGGCTCAGGACATTTTTTGTGTGCATTTTTACCCATCCAAGAAGTTTGAAAACTGCACCTTAGAGGCTGCATTCTTTATAGAAAAATCCACTCTTCAGCAAGTAAAAGGTATGCGTCTGCTGCTGGCAACATTGGTAGCAGATGCAATATTATCCGTTCTGCCTTCAAATAGCAGGGTGCACTCTTAAGAAATCACATCTTGCCTAAGACCAGTACTATAATGGGCACAGTAACACAGTACACAGTACATTTAAGATGCCTTGTACTGGCCCTGATTCCATGCAATTCCCTCAGTCAACAAAGGGCTGTACTAAATCGTATTTCCCTTGATGCACTCCAGTGGTCTGACTATATACAAAATCTATTTGGGTAGTTTGACTAATACCAAAATGAGGTATATTCTTTAAGGAATGTCCAGAGGGATTCCCAGTAAGATGGTTTTCTGTGGTCTTAGCACTCTGTCAAAATCCAGTTACTCATCAGTCCTTAAATCAACCCTGTTAACTCCCACTCAATTAAATGTGAGCTCCCATGTTTTAAGATTTTCATAAAATGACCAGGATTCTTCCACACTTACCCCAATGTTTAAAAATAAATATTTGTTTATATTGTAGTTGCCTTTGATTATGGATTTCATGTCCTCTATATGGTTTTTGCAGTGACTTGTGCTAACATCCATTAACATAGTAGCCTTCTGTACTAACAGTCATCTTTGTTGATGTCACTACTGAATTAGGGTTGTTTACTCATACATTTGGCAGTTAATAGCTATAAAGCATACTTTCCTTTGTCCTCTTTCAAGTATTGTGATGTAAAACACAATGCCTAGAAATATATCTGAGTTTGCCACTCCAACATGTTAAATTACTTTTCTGTTGTTTTTCCTAAATGTGCCCTTATATTTACCACCTGCTGGGCAGGGCCTTGTGCCACCTTATCGCATACTGTGACCACTGCTCTGCTGATTCTTCCTTTAGATCAAATGCTTTAGTTAGGCAGTCATTTGTAACCTGCACTGCCTTACACAAGCTGGTCTGGTTTCGATACAGGCAATCTCTCGTCACAACTTGTAAATATGAAGGAGTTCTAGTCTAATTTAGAGGCAAGCACAAGTTACTTATGGTAGTCTTAGTGCAACTACTCCCTTCTAAGTACCCACTACCTTTGTTACAGATAAAGCCACAAAGCTACATCCAGATGGGTTTTTAAGTTTAAAATAAAGGTGTGAAGAATGCAGAGCATTGAGCAATGCACTGTTTCAAAGGCCCTGAAGCTTTTTAAACTGTTAAGGCACAGGTTCTGGTTTTCCACAAGATTCTCATAAGCTATAAATGGGAGGCATCCTATAGATGAATAGTAGTGGTGTTACTACTGGTGAGTAACTTTACTTTTTTGTTTGCACTGTAATAATACCTCCTAATTTACTTTGAGAAAAAAAATGTGGGCAAGACTTGTTCCATAAAACCATTGTTAAAGGTGTGCTGCAATATTTTCTTCTTTACCCATTGATCATTCTTTAAGTTTGACAAAGCTAAGCAGGGTGTTTTTAGAATTTTGCTGCACGTCATTCTGAAATTGATGGGTTTTAATGCTCAGTTTTTGTGTTTAACTAGTGCTACTTACAGTGTACCTTTAACCTTGTCCTTCTGAAGTACATACAGTAAGGTCCAATTTTATAAACCTTTTGAAAAATGGGGGCTTTGAATATTTCCGCAAAGATTGTCGTTTGTAAACTCTTTTTATCAATCACTGTACTAAGTCTTTGTTTCAGATATAGCAATACATATATTCTTTATTTTATTTTTGTGAAAGGGAAACACAAAGAAATATCCATTTGACTCCCATCAACATAGAACTAATTAATAACCTTGGTAGTGGAGAGGAAAGCATAAAGTTGATTTGTTGTGTAATTACTTTACTTCCATTATATACTTAAACACGTGTTGTTTAGGGTCACAGGAAATCTGTGGATAGTTCCTAACTTGGTCACACCCCAGCTTGGAATTTGAGAAACTCCTCTTGATAATGTTGCACCATAGAAACCCAAGGAAACTACAGTTCTACAAAGATTAGTTTAAAATAATTGGTTAAATAATCTAGAGCATGAATGCAATATAAAGCCACATTTTATATGAAATGTATTTTGCTAGCCCACTGCAGAACACTGGACCAATCTGCTATGACAGTTAATTTTCTGTGAAGGTCTTCAAGCTGTGATTTCTGAATGCCTGGTATTTGCTTGACCCTGAATTTAACATTGTGGAACATTGTATCAGTCATTGCATGTATTGATAAAATATAACTTATTTCTAGTTTATTTTTTTAAGATGATCCTTTGCCACTTCGTCAGCTTTTTCCATTCTTGTTAGGCAAGTCCTCTTCAATTTAAAATGGGTATCTGGTGTCGAAATGCAACTTGCTAGAGCTGCTAATGCTTACTGAATTGCCTATATTTTTTTACTCTTGTTCTGACACTTATCAGATATATATTTGCACCACCTAGGATAGTATCATTTTGTTTTTTGAATCTTAAGTGTTCTCTTTTAAGGATTATTCACTTTGATTATGTAAAAGCCCGTATGCCTTTTCTTCAAATAAATGTTTCAGTTTAATATGTTTTGGTTTTAATCGGATTGCATTTTTTATGTTAAAATAACGGTACCACTAAACCAGTCTCAAAAACGGATGAACGTTGTGCATTGCTGATATTTCCTTTTTGTTAAATGTTCTTTGATTAAAATAGTTATGCAGTCAGCTTGTATGATTGTGTGTTCTGGTGTGAGAGATTAGAGATGAGTGGTTGTTTTATTATTTTAAGATGTAAAGGCAATTTCTCAACCATCTGTGGCAATTAAGCAGAAATTTATTTTGAGAAAAAGGTATGAACTGTATTCCTTGGAGTGTCGAGGTCAAAATAGTTTGAAGAATGAGAAATCGCTCATTTTGTTGTAAGCACATGAAAGCTTTCAGTGTGAAATGGACTGATTAAACTTGTTTCAGAATGCCAAAACCATACATCTTGAAAACTTTTTTTATTCTACCTTTACACTAAGAATATTTTAGTTGTCAGTTGGAACCACAGACTCAGACATAAAACGGTGCATTTATAAAGGGTACAGGCCAGTGTTCAGTCTCTGCCACTTCATATTGTTGGTATAAAGTCTGTGCCTATGTAGCCAGTATGCCTTGATTGGAAGTTTAAGATCGTGTCAGCAAGCAACCTTCTCTCTAATGATTAGGTTTTGTCAAGACAGTTTTCTGATTACTCCTTTGGAAGTATACTCTGTCTGGTATAGTTGCTTTTTAAAAAAAAAATGTAAGTGTTGTTCATGGGTAGCTTTTTCGTGTGCACAGAGTGGCTTAGAAGTTAAAGTTTGACTAGGGAACTGTTTCTCAGTTAACTCAAGCACCTCCTTTTGCGATTTATGTCAAGTTTCAGCCAGGCACTTACCTTGAGATTTGCATGTTTTAAGTGTGTCTACGTGTATTGAAACGGGTTGCTTGCATTTATTGTTCAGGAACTATATTTTTATGTTGTGGTTATAATCCCTTATGAAAATTGTATGAAATATAATATACCTGCAAAATATTTACTTTGTATATCTGAAAACATTTAGTTTCCACTACTCTAACAAGTAATCACCATTGAAACTTCTGTTTTTCTTAAACGCCGATAATTTACAATTAATCGTAGTTTGTCAACCAATAGTTAAACATTCTTCTGGTAATCAAACTGCTTTCTCATACCAGAAAATTTTACTACCCCATTATATAGTCGTGTTGAATCTCAGGTAAACATGCTTTTAGTGTGTCATTAGCGGAGTCGATTTTTCCCCAGATCTCTTATTTTTTTTATCCTTCTTGATCTTCGTCGTTGATCTGAAGTAGGCAGCAAACTTTGAGGTATTGTGGGAGTGAATTTATGTTTCTTAGGGCAGAGGGCAAGTTCTCTATGTGATCAAAATTAATCAGGCTTGAGTGTCCTCAGTCTTGTTTAAGGAAAAACAGCCTGAAACACAGTAACCCAAAATATTTATTCTAGTGTTCTCAGTGTTACTCTGTGAAAAAGTTTTATTTGTGCAGTCTGACCATAATATGTCATTCAGGTGTAGCACACGAGGCAAAACAATATACCTACTTATATTAGACAGTCAATCCTTCTGCATGTTAATCAGAGAAAACGATATTGACAGCTCACATGCCAACTTTGATAGTGCATAAAGAAAAAACGCTTTCAACTAAATTGTTATGATAGCAAGTATTTTTATTTTTTTTCTTCAATTTTGGATAATTGTGATTTTATGTTGATGTTGTATTATCTATTAACATAGTGACTTAAAGAAGCTTTTCTCATATCTAGGGAGACAATGTAAGTCCAAGAAATCTTGATTCTAGTGCTTAGGAAGGAATTGTGAGCATTTGATCTAGTAACATTTCAGAGGCATCATGAATCTGGTCACAGGCGGGCCTGTTGCAAATGTTGAAACACATTTATGGGAACAAACTTCCCTACACAGTGTTTTCCTTAAATAAGACTGAAATACACCTGCTAATATTGATTCTGTGCACCAAGTGATATCAGTCCCTTCCGTAAATCAGTATACTAGACCTTGTGTGTACAATTGTGTGTTTATGATGTAAGGAACACCACACATATGGTTGTTAGAGGGGTGTCCGAGGATATAATACATTTTGAGTACTCTTATATTGGGACCTTTCAATCATAGATGCAGAATTCTATTGCCCTGGATAACATTCCTGTTGAGAGGTCGTGGTTTTCAATTGTTATAACTTCTGATACTTATCATATGGTTTAAATTGACCTGTTTCAGAATCCAACTATCTGGCCTTCTAGTGCTCTTATTGGCTCAGTTTGATATCTAGATGTTTTCTGTCTTGAACATACCTACTGATCTCGCCATAATTCATGTCACTGTATTTAATGTGCTGCCTTGGTGCAGTATCCCAGTAGAAAAACCGAAATGGATGCCATGATCTGACTTCAGTGAGTGATAGTAGCTTTACAGTTTACCTAAAACCCCTATATCCTTCTCCGTTCCAAACTGCTATTAGCTGCTTGTTTAACCTCAGAGGATGATCCAAAAGGTTAGATTGACCAAAACAAAGATAGTTGTGAGGAACTGATGAAACAAGTGCAGTACTAAACTTAGAGACAAACAATGGCAGGCAAGATTTTTCCCAATAACATATTCTTGTGGTTTGTATAATGGTAAAGGAATGCCATAATCTACTCAAGCTGGTGGGTGGGGTGATTGAGTATGCAATAAATGCTCAATCACTGCGCTACCATATCTGTCCTAATGTCAGTCTCTGCAGTGTTGAGTTAGAATATGATGTGTGTACCAAGTATAATCTGGAGACTTTTCAATCAGAGTTCTATATCTTGTATGTGTAGGCATTGCTGCTATAAAGCTTCTTGTTTATCAATGCATGCCTAGAGATGCTGAGACTTTGTGCATGGCATTAGATCAATAGTTGAAAATACCTTCCTTGTAGAGCATTGTTAATTATAAACAGATGTTCAAAATTCAAAAAAATAAGTTGTTTGGCAAAAATAATGGGCGGGTCCTAAGCAAAAAGTGGGATTTTATACCCTTGTAGTCCCACCTGAAAGTGTGTATATTAGTTTTTGATTTTAGTGTCAGAAAAATAGACTAGGGTGTATGAATATTTGCTATATATATATATAGAATGTGTATCTGAAAGAGACACGTTAGTGACAGATTCCTTACCTTAGAATATCCCCAGGCGTCAGGCTGGATCCGGAAAGTTTTTTGCGTAGCAGTACCCTTGCGCGTCGGTAGGCGGCGTCGTGCGGCTCCGCGTCCGTCGTCGGCGTCGTGATCGCCGGGATGACGTCGCGGGCAGTACTTAGGCGCCGCCCCTGCGCGCTGACGTCAGTTCTTCTTTTTCCGCGCCAGTAAGCGCAGATCCGGGAAGAGCAGTGCCCTAGTCACTTTTTGACTATCTTTTTGTGAAATTTTTCACTGTTCTCTTCAACGAGTCTTCACGACTCCTAAGGTGTCGTAGGGATGCCCGGCTTTAAGCCCTGCGAGGTATGTGGTCGTATGATGTCCATCACGGACCCCCACCTCGAGTGTCTCTTCTGCCTCGGCCGAGGCCACGACACGAAGTCGTGCCCTGACTGCCGGAAACTTCATCCGAAGGCTTTGCGAGAGCGGTCTCGAAAGCTCCTTGAAGTCCGGCAGTCGGCTCCGCGCCGCAGCAAGCCCCGGTCCCGGGAGAGGTCGAGGGGCCGGACGCGGAGTCCCCGCCGTTCGTCGGAATCCAAGTCTTCGCGCTCCTCCGGTAAGTCGAAGCACAAGAAGTCTAAGCGGCGTCATCGCTCTAAGACTTCGCCTCGCCGGTCGCGCGACTCGGCTGAGGTCCCTGTCGGCACCGTCCCCGCCCCGCGGCCCCGGACGTGCCTGTCGAGTTGCCCCCGCATTACCCGTCCTTCCCGGGTTCGGGGGCGACTCCGGCCGAAGTACAGAAATTCCTGTCGGCCATGGCCCGCCTCTTCGGGCCTCAAGGTCCCTCCGGTGCGCCTTCGGGCCCCGCGGGCCCAGATGGGGTTGCTCCGGCGTCGCCGTCGACTCCGGTCCCGGCGTCGCCTGTCCCACCAGCCTTCGTCCCGGCCTCGGCTCCGGCCCCGGCCTCGACCCCGGTTCCGGTGGTGCCGCAACCTCCATCGACGCCGGTTGACCTAACCACGCCTCCGCCGACGCCGATGTCCCCGGTGCCGTTTCCGACGCCGTCCGGGGCTCCGGGCGGCGTCGTTCCCCGGTTCTCCCCGGGTCCGGACATGGAGCCGGACCGGCGCCGCCCGACGCCGGTTCCGGCGCCGATGAGGCCTTGGGTCCCTTATGTCCCTCCTCCTCCATCTTTTCAACCTGAGGAGGACCAGGAGAGCTGGGAGGGGTCTGACGACCCTCTCACACAACAGTGCGAGTTTGACCCGGACTGGGTTGAGGAACTTGGGGATGCCAGTGGGCTGGATACCTCCCCCGACTCTGGCATGCTGTCTCCTCCCGTGGCAACGGAGGAGGGGGCTAATTTTGCAACGGTGTTGCGTAGAGCTGCTGGAGCCTTAAATCTCCAGTTGCCTACAGTGGCCGTCAGGACTAACCTCCTGACTGAAGTGCTTCAGCCGGCGGCCTCCTCTTCGGAGCCTGTGCTGCCGTTCAACGATGCACTCACTGACGTTCTTTGGGTGCCTGGTCCAAACCCACCACAGGGGCTCCTGTGGATAGGAACGTGGCTCGACGCCATCGCCCGGCTCCGGGCGACCCCCTGTTTCTCTCCCAACACCCCACCCCTGAGAGCTTGGTTGTCCAAGCCTCTGCCTCCCAAACAGCCTTCCCTACCGCCCTCCGGATAGGGAATCCAAGCGCCTGGATCACTTTGGGAAGAAGGCTTTCTCTTCCTCCAGTGCTGGCTTGCGGTCTGTTAATACCGCTTGCCTCTTGGGCCGATACACCCACTCCCTGTGGGATTCGGTGGCTGATGTTTTGCCGCAGTGTTCTGAGGAGGTCCAGACACTGCTTACCCGCGCTATTGCGGAAGGGCGTGATGCGGCTAAGTATACCATCCGCTGTGGCCTTGATACCGCCGACTCGCTGGGCAGATCGCTTGCAACGACGGTGGCGCTGCGTCGCCACGCCTGGCTGAGAACCACTGGTTTTTCAGGGGATGTCCAGAATACTCTCATGGACATGCCCTTTGATGGAGTCGGTCTCTTTGGTTCAAAGGCGGACCATGCGCTGGAGCGTTTCAAGGATTCACGGGCTACTGCTAAGTCCCTGGGCCTTGCTGTTGTGCGCCCTCCGCAAACGTCTGCTTTTCGCCCCTTTCGTGGCCACGGAAGGGGCGCCCAGTCACGTCCACAGCCCGGCCAACGGCCCGCGCAGCAAGCGCCTTCGCGTGGCCGAGGACGTGGATACCGCCGTGGCGGTTCGGGCAACCAGCGTGCGGGTCAGGCCACCACCTCCAACCCGTCCGCGGCCTCCAAGCCCTCCTAGTCCCTCCTTTCAGGTGCACAGCACGCCAGTCGGGGGCAGGGTCCGCCATCACCTTCACCACTGGCGTCCCATCACCTCGGACAAGTGGGTCTTGGACATTGTCCGAAGGGGCTACTCCCTCCCCTTCGAGACCACCCCCCAGCCATGCCACCTCAATTCCACCGCATGTCAGGGGATCACTTGGTGCTTCTACAGAAGGAAGTCACGGCCCTCTTGGCCAAGAGGGCCATCGAGCATGTTCCGACCCCAGAAGTAGGGCGTGGTTGCTACTCCCACTACTTTCTGGTGCCCAAAAAGGACAAGGAGGACATGCGTCCTATCTTGGACCTCCGGAACGTCAATCGCTTCCTCCGGAAGGAGAAGTTCAAGATGCTCACCCTAGCTCAGGTCTTGACTGCCCTCGACCCCGGAGACTGGTTGGTAGCGTTGGACTTGCAGGACGCCTATTTCCACATCCTCGTCCTGCCGGCCCACCGGCGTTACCTTCGGTTCACGGTAGGCCTCGAGCATTTTCAGTTCACCGTGCTCCCTTTGGCCTTACCAGTGCCCCTCGGGTGTTCACGAAAGTGATGGCGGTGGTCGCAGCTCATCTGCGCCGGGCAGGGGTTTCAGTCTTCCCCTACCTCGACGACTGGCTGCTGAAGGCGGGCTCGTCCCAGGCAGTTGTCTCCCACCTCCAGACTACGGCCGAACTCCTGCACTCGCTGGGGTTCTCCATCAATGTGCCAAAGTCGCATCTGATTCCTTCTCCACAGCTCCTTTTCATCGGAGCAGTTCTGGACACGACGCAGTTTCGGGCCTATCCTCCCGAACGGCGAGTCCGGGATATTCAGGCTATGATTCCGATCTTTCAGCCCTTATCCTGGGTTTCGGTACGGATGACCCTGAGGCTGCTGGGCCTCATGGCCTCCTGCATCCTGCTGGTCACTCATGCCAGATGGCATATGCGGGCTCTGCAGTGGGACCTGAAGTTCCAGTGGGCGCAGCACCAGGGCGACCTGTCCGATCACGTCCAGATCTCGGAGGGGACTGCAAAACAGTTGCAGTGGTGGCTCTCGAACCGGCAATGGGTCATGGGCAGATCCCTCTCCCTTCCCCAGCCAGAGCACACAGTTGTGACGGACGCGTCCCTTCTGGGATGGGGCGGTCACATGGGAGAGGCGGAGATCAGAGGCCTCTGGTCTCCGGGCGGAGTCCCGGCTCCATATCAACCTTCTGGAGCTCCGGGCGATCCGACTTGCACTCAAGGCATTCCTTCCCTCTGTCAAAGGGAAGGTAGTGCAGGTGTTCACAGACAACACCACTGCCATGTGGTACTGCAACAAACAAGGCGGGGTGGGGTCGTGGACCCTTTGTCAGGAGGCTCTGCGCCTCTGGACATGGCTGGAACACCAGGGCATGTTCCTGGTGGTTCAACACCTGGCAGGTTCCCTGAACGCCAGGGCGGACGAACCTCAGCCGCAGGTGCATGATGGATCACGAATGGCGTCTTCACTCGGAAGTGGCGCAAGGACTCTTTCTACAGTGGGGAGAGCCTTGGTTAGATCTATTCGCCACCGAAGTGAACGCGCAATGTCATCAGTTCTGCGCGTTGGAATTTCCAAGGCGGCACTCGCTCGGCGACGCTTTTCGTCACGAGTGGAGTTGCGGTCTATTGTACGCCTTTCCGCCTATACCACTTCTACCCAGAGTGTTGAAGAAGATTCGGCACGACCGGGCCCAAGTCATTCTTGTGGCTCCGGACTGGGCTCGAAGAGTTTGGTATCCCGAGCTACTCAATATGAGCGTAGATCCCCCGATCCGTCTGCCTCTTCGGGAGGATCTTCTGTCGCAGCAGCAGGGGACGGTCCTCCACCCGAACCTGTCCAGTCTACACCTGCTTGCGTGGAGATTGAGCGGCGGCAGTTGATTCCTTTCGACTTGCCTCCCGAAGTTTGTGATGTGATTCTGGCAGCCAGGCGTCCCTCCACTAAGGTGGTATACGCCTGCAGGTGGAACAAATTTGTGGCATGGTGCACAGCAAAGGCTGTGGATCCCCTTTCTGCCCCTCTTTCTGAGGTCCTTCTGTTCCTTCTCTCTCTGGCCCAACAGGGTTCTGCCCTGGGTACCATCAAGGGTTATCTTTGTGCTATCTCGGCCTTCCTCAGGCTCCCTGATCAGCCCTCCCTTTTCAAGTCCCCTGTTGTTAACAGGTTCTTAAAAGGCATTACTCACCTCTTCCCTCCTGTTCCGTTTGTGATGCCTCAGTGGGACTTAAACTTGGTTCTTACCTTTTTAATGTGCGCTCCCTTTGAGCCTCTACATAACTGTCCTCTTCGTCTTCTGACTCTGAAGACAGCCTTTCTGGTGGCCATCACCTCCGCTCGGCGGGTGAGTGAGCTCCAGGCTCTATCTTGCAAACCTCCCTTTCTGTCTGTTCATCCAGACAAGGTTGTTCTTCGGACGCGTCCGTCCTTCTTGCCAAAGGTGGTTACTGCTTTCCACATTGGGCAGACCATCACTTTGCCCACCTTCTTTCCGCCTCCGCATCCTTCCAGAGAGGAAGAGAGGCTCCACCGTCTGGACCCAAAACGTGCGCTCTCCTTCTATATTGACCGCACAAAACACTTCCGGGTGGATGACCAGCTCTTTATTGGCTACGTGGGCGCCAAAAAGGTCGGGCGGTGCACAAGAGGACCATCTCCCGCTGGGTTACCTTGTGCATCAAGACCTGCTATTCTTTGGCTAAAAAGGAGCCTCCTGTTGGGCTGCGTGCCCATTCCACCAGGGCAACGGCTGCTACCACGGCCTTGGGCCGCGGTGTTCCGCTGCCGGTTATCTGTCAGGCAGCTACGTGGGCCTCGCTGCACACGTTTACAAAGCATTACTGCCTTGACAGTCAGGTCCGGAGGGACGGCTTCTTTGGCCGTTCTGTCCTCCAGGACTTCCTTGTCTGATCTTTGTTCGCAGACCCACCACCGGGGTTGGTATTGCTGGGGTATCTATTCTAAGGTAAGGAATCTGTCACTAACGTGTCTCTTTCAGATGCACAAGTTACTAACTTGTGTAACGATATATCTGTAAGAGACAGTAGTTAGTGACAGATTCCTTACCGCCCCACCCATCCTCCCCGTTCTGCGAACTGATTTCTAGGGTTAAGGACATCCCTTTCAGGGCCCTAGTATTTTTCAGACACCTATGTCAGCTTCTTGCATGGCTCTGCGTTCCTGGCGCGGAAAGTCGTGTACAGAACTGACGTCAGCGCGCAGGGGCGGCGCCTAAGTACTGCCCGCGACGTCATCCCGGCGATCACGACGCCGACGACGGACGCGGAGCCGCACGACGCCGCCTACCGACGCGCAAGGGTACTGCTACGCAAAAAACTTTCCGGATCCAGCCTGACGCCTGGGGATATTCTAAGGTAAGGAATCTGTCACTAACTACTGTCTCTTACAGATATATCGTTACACAAGTTAGTAACTTGTGCTTCAACACCTCGGCAAGGGGCAAGAAGCAGTAAATAAATACAACCACAATGCTTAATGTGCTTCCTATTAAATGGGCTAAAGAGTAAATCTGGTCAGGCTCAAATTGAGTTTTTGTCAAAGTTCCTAGGACACAGTTGTGAAAAGTATCTAAAAAAATTTGAACTGAAATGTATGTATTTGATTTTTTTTTTCCCCATAATCACCTCTGAATGTATGATGGCCCACGATTATAGCACAGTTAGTCATTTCATGCATCATACTTTTTATTGGATTCAAGAGATCTGGGTTAAATCCATCGTTCTTTTGCCCACTACGCCACCCCAGTTTGGACCCAGCCATATGCAAATCAGTCTTGACCTTGTGCCTCATGGGAACAGTCCAGACCGAACTGCCAAGCCAGGTCCTCCCTGGACCGGAAACAAGCATCCTGTCACCCCGAGTGGGACGGGTATGCCCAGACGTGGGTCCTGTGCTCTCCATGCCACTGGAGTCAAGCTATCCTGGCTGATGAGGGGTGAAACCCCGAAACCGGTCCTAGGATGCTTGTTTCCAGTCCAGGGAGGACCTGGCCTGGCAGTTCGGGCTGGACTGTTCCCATTGGGCACAGGGTCAAGACTGATTTGCATATGGCTGGGTTCAAACTGGAATGGCATGGTGAGCAAAAAAACGATGGATTTAGGCCCAGATCTCTCTACTGGGGTTAATGTATGACATTGTTCTGCATTCTGTCCATCAATTGTTGTTTTTGCATTCCCCAACAATTAACACCACCTTTAGGAATGCCTTTCTGTGGTTGTGGAAAAATGCCTAAGACACAAGTCCCCACTTCTCAACCGTTGTCTGTCCTGCTGTGGGGCCAACTAATTTCTACCGTGACTATTTTTGTGTTAATGTCCATGGCTACATTGATTTGGCACTATTGCACACTATCTCTTTTCGGTATATCAGTATTTGAAAAGTATGACTTGACAAGGGTCGCACCGTATAGTCCAAGGGACACTTGTTAGTGCCTTTGAAACCTTAAGAAGTAAGACATCTGTCCATGGTGATATTAACAAAAAGTCCCTGTCCTCACAGGAGTACACTGTCTTACCTGTCTTAGACCCATGCAACGGACAGTGGTTTTGACACAAAAAGTGTAAGTGAACTTTCTGGTGGAATGTGTGAGTAGTAGCTGAAAGAGTAGCAGTCATGATATGGGCCCTGGAATTTCAGTTATCACTAATGGTGATTCCCATTTGTTAAAATCATCAGTGGCGGCTGCTCCCAGAAGCAGCAGTGGGGCAGGGAGGAGAGGGTAAAAAATAAATCACTTGCCTGCCACCACCTCTCCTCCGTCCTCTTCCTGGCTTCTTCTCTGAAAACAGGAAGCACCTAGGCTCCCCATTGCCAATCACAGGCTGTAATGCAGCCTGGGTGGAGAACATGAAAAGGTGCGCAAAAGTGCCCAAGAGGGCCAGCCAAACATTCATGCCCACTTACATAGTGCCCACCACTCCTTCCCCTGCTCTGCGAGCAGAGCAGATCCCCCATGCCAAGACGCCACAGCAGGAACAAATAAAAGTTTAAGAACCTTTTTTTTTTTTTCACTGCGAAAAGCAGTGGGGCGACACTGCTCCGCCTTAGCGGAGGAGCCACCACTGAAAATCATGAGGCAGTTGGAGCACGGTGTGAATGTCTTTCTTCAGTACCTCAAAGCCGATATGGTGCACCTTGACAAATACTCCTTTACCCCAGTTTCGTTGAGGAAATTTACTTAAAACAAAACCATTAGAAAACTGAAAAATGAAAGGTTCTTACACAAAATAATATTGCTAATTGGAGCCTGAAACAATTCTCATACTTTAAAATGGCACCTTAATATGAGACTGAAAAATCATTCATTAAGTATCACTGCCAAACGTCTGACGTTGACATCTATCCCAAACTTTGCAAGGCTGTCTGTTTCTGAGGGGACATCATTTTGGCTGTGAGACTGGTAGAAATATTTTTGAGAACTTCGGCGGAGGATGACCAAATATTAGTTTGTTCTTAAAACAATGGAACAGTTTTACAATTTGTAATGCATACACGTACCATAAACTAGCCAACAATCAATTTGGTCATGGACCAAATGTACCCTTAAGCTTCGTCTAACTATATTCTAGTGTATGGTTTATCATTTTTAAACAGTTGAAAATATAGCAGTTAAGGGTGTTTAAACTACTGCTGGGATGTCATTGTTCTGTCACTGTGGCTCACTGAAGCCAAAAGATGGAATCCTGGACCAGGACCTTGCATTTACAATGTGAACAGGGTGAAGGGCATATTCCTAGTGCCAAAGAATATCTGGTTTTCTTTTTAAGATAGCTATGTTGTGCAAATCGTCATCCAAAACAATATTTAAAATACGCAAAGATAGAGCTCTATTCAGCACTCTCAATAGTAAATGCAATAATTCAAAATGTACTGGATAAGTTTAACCATCATTAGTTTTATATTTAAACACAATTTTTCCTACGTATTGAGCAATATTACAGAGAAGGCCAATGACATCTTATCACAAAGTATAAAAAGTCACAAAAAGTCCAAGGATTTAGTGTTCAACTTGTTGGTTTATTCTTTTGGTACTCCCAGCAAGGATTTTGCCAACACATGTTACGTCTACTCATAGACTTTTTCAAGGCGATTACACGTAAAAAGTCACGACGTTCCTGAGGTGCGAATCATGCAGCGATGTCTTAAATGGTATCAAAAAACCGTGATATATCCAGAAAGATTTCATACTAGTTGGAGACTTGTCCACAATTAGGTATGTCATCCAAGAATTAGTCGCCAAACCATGTAGCCTCGGTTAGGGCAATATAATCCTATTCAAAAGAATGTATTCAATATGGCTTGGAGTGGTATCGACATCTAAACCACGCCTAATGTAGTGGCGCAATTCCAGATGGAGTCATTCGGTCAGAGCGAGGTCGCAAGTAGGCTTCCTCTCGTTTTCGGAGTTATGTCTGTAGATCGACGCGACATCTAATATGCAGACGTAAACCACAATCCCGTCTCTGGAGGTCCCTGATAGACTTCCTCTCCACAAGACGTAAGTCTTAGTTCATCTGTAATCTTGTTTTTAGAACTGCTCCACTCCTTGGAGAACCCTGATAAGCTCCCGCCCAAAACACTGAAATGTCAAAAAGTCCGAACGCACGTCCGTGCTTCCCGCACTAAAAACAAGATTACAGATGAACTAAGACTTACATCTTGTGGAGAGGAAGTCTATCGGGGACCTCCAGAGACGGGATTGTGGTTTACTTGGATTTACGTCTGCATATTAGACGTCGCGTCGATCTACAGACATAACTCCTAAAACGAGAGGAAGCCTACTAGCGACCTCGCTCTGACCGAATGACTCCATCTGGAATTGCACCACTACATTAGGCGTGGTTTAGATGTCGATACCACTCGAAGCCATATTGAATACATTATTTTGAATAGGATTATATTCCCCTAACCGAGGCTACATGGTTTGGCGACTAATTCTTGGATGACATACCTAATTGTGGACAAGTCTGTAACTAGTATGAAATCTTTCTGGATATTTCACGTTTTTTTGATACCATTTAAGACATCGCTGCGTGAATTCGCACCTCAGGAACGTTGTGACTTTTTACGTGTAATCGCCTTGAAAAAGTCTGAGTAGACGAAACACTTGTTGGCAAAATCCTTGCTGGGAGTACCAAAAGAATAAACCAACAAGTTGAACACTAAATCCTTAGACTTTTTGTGACTTTTTATACTTTGTGGTAAAATATCATTGACCTTCTCTGTAATATTGCTCAATACGTAGAAAAAATTGTGTTTAAATATAAAACTTATGATGGTTAAACTTATCCAGTACATTTTGGATTATTGTATTTACTATTGAGAGTGCTGAATAGAGCTCTATCTTAGCATATATGTACACACATTAGGCTTCAAATGTGCAAGTAGCACCTTTGGTAGTAGGTGAACTGAGCCCCAATAGCACCTCAGCCAAATTGTAAGTTAATTTCTATTGATTCACACAAGACTTGACTACATTTAAAGTTACAACTCTTTGATTATGCAGTAATTTCCCAATTGGGGACCACTACTACCTCACCTTAATTTATTAAATATTTAAAATACGTTTCCAAACAAGTCAATTGGACACCTTTAGAAAGAAGAGGAAAAAGCTTAGTTTTATAATATCCTGGAGGGTTGTTTTCTATTTACTTTCATACATGCCCTTAAAATTGTGTGTTCTCGTTTTTTTTTTTTTTTTTTAAATGTGCCTTCTTGTGATTGCAGCAGATCTTGGAATTAAGATATCCAGTTCAACACGTCTGTCTTGTGAGAATGGTCTCCCTAGATGCCCCATTCACTTGCGTGAAACAATGTATATTGTTAAGACTTCTTGCATTTTAGCACTTAACTTTCCAATCAAATGGATGCATCCCATTTATTAGGGTGGGATGGGATACAAACCTTGGCTTGGTTGTTTTGTTCCTCTGAAAGGTATAACAGAGATAAGTATACCAATCACCTAATATGATGGTGCTGGAGGCCAGAGTTTAGACTTATGCCCTTGTACTGGTTGGTATTATATAATTGTTACATTCCACTTGTCAACCATTTTGGGAATTGCATTGCAGCATGAGGCCGTACAGCAGCTTCCAAAAAATCACATGTATTGTGGGTGTTTCACAGAATGATCACAGAACCTTTTCCACTAAATTGATCTATTCAAATTCTGTTTGTGCATAGGTCTGCTCCTGAAACTTTGCCATGTGGTGTCATATGATGGGTAAATGTAAAAAAAAAATCAGGGTTCGGGGTGAAGCCCAGGATAAGTCATCCCTTTAATTGGTTAGCCCGAAAAATGTGGTATACTTTTCAGATTCCTTTATCCAGGGATCAGTTGCGCTTGACTCTATTTAATAGAGCTTGCTCAGGTGACAGCTAAATTGAAAAGGGCTCTTAGATATTTTGTGTAGTTCTGAAACTGATCATTGCATTTAGCTCTGTCATGTTCACGATGTTGTTGAGTAACTATCATAGGAATCTGTCTCCCTGTGTAGATATGCCATTTTGGCTTTGCTTACCTTTCTGCTACTATTTGTAGACCTCCCCACAGGTATGACTGTGAGGACCACCTACTCCTTCCTTTTCTCTCATTCCTCTTTAGTGAATTCTAAATTTTGTAAATTTGTGTGTGGGGTGGAGTGTGCATATATAATATCTTCCAGAAAAACTTTTCACTAAAATTTTACTAGCCAACACATTTTTTTCTCCATGATAAAATTGTTGTACATTTACTTTTCTTATGTGCGTTTATGGAGAATTTGTTACTCTGCTTCTCAAAAGTCTTCAAGGTAGGTTTCATGTATGCCTTTCCATAGATAAGTTTCTTGTGTACCTTTTTCAGAGGTTAAAAGCTGTTCGAGAAAATGCACGATCTATGCACTTGTTATAAAAATATTTATGCTGCAATTCATTGTTTCATCCACACGTGTTTGTGATCACCTCATCCCGTTTAATGGGTTATTGTGCATGATATCCACTTAAATAATGGCGCTGAGAACCAAATATCTTTTCTACCTAATATGGCCTCAGATTCTGCTATCACCGATCCCATATGTGTATTGCTGTTTTTCAGTTTCTTGTCCTTCATGCATGGAAGGCAAACTGTACCTATTGGGTACCAAGCGGGGGCACGAAGTTACTGTGAAGAAAAAACGGAAGAGGTTTTGTATTTGGGTGTTTGTCTACATTGGTCGCGACTGTGCCAATTGAACCATATTTTCTGCTCAATGCTTTCATTTCCCATAATCTGTGAAAAGCACCATTATGTATGATCTGTTGGAACATTGAAACTGAGCAAGGCTAGCTCAGCAATAATTTCCTTGATGTAGTCTCATGTCGTATTTTTTGGTAATCATGTTGTTGGTATTCTAACAATTGAACATGACTTCTGACTGTTTCTTTTTTTACGGAGAGGCCTGTTTCTACACCCTCCTTTCCGTGTTAAGCTTGTGAATCCTTTGCAATCGATCGAATAATTTTCCACGATAAATGAATTGCAAGTGAAGTTGCCTCTTTTAAATAAATGTCTTCATAGATTGAAAGCCTGGCTGCTTGTGCTGCCCTTGTATATGTCTTGTCTTTTACTGTTTGTGGAAAAAGAGGATCCAAGTGCATGGCCCTAGATCTATTTCTTTAATCTTAACCCTTACCTGCTTGCTACCCTTGTCTGCCCAGGATTAGCATTTGGCTCCAGATCGTGCTGCCTACCACTGAGACTCGATTTGAATTCTGAGCTCTAACTTGGTGAGGCTATGCAATGCTGTCTGGCTGTAAAAGAGGAAAATTACTCAATGAATGGCACTTCTGTACATGGTTATTTTTCTTTTTCACGAACCTTAAACGTTTTTCTCTCAAGTTCTACAATGTACTTTATAGTGCAATTTTTACTATGCTTTAATTGTGTATTTAAGGCTTTGTTTTGCTCTGTCCATGTAGCACAAATAAGCATTGCCGTTGGTACCATGCTTTACCTCATTTCAACAGAAAATATGCTCAGTTAAGATTAATGTGTTGTGGCTTTGCTGCTATTTTGATTAGCTGAATTTGAAAAAAAGTCTATGCATGTCTGCAAGTTATCGTTTACTTGCACACCGAAGTAGATTTATGTCTGTGCAGAAGTTGAGCACACATTCTACTGGAAACAAGTATGTCAAATTACAGGTTCAATATTCAGTCTGTTTAGTTACACGAATAATATTGTAAAGTAAAAGAAAGGCCTTTGTGATTACTTTTGCGACATTAAGCAACGCATCATGCCACTGTAAATGTTTTCATCGTAGGGCAGCACCCTGTAAATCAAAATATCGTGAGACTTTTTATTTGTAACTATATTCTGCCAAAATATATTAGTTTGTGCCACAGTATGCGGATGATTGTGCACTCCTTACTCATTGTAATCGTCTGGGAATCCCCTATCATGGAAATGCGCACACATGCTGGCAACCGAAAATGTAAAGGATACGGAGCTGCATACACATGCTTTCCACTATGAAGTAAATTATGTATTTGTTGCTTCTGTCATGAGCAGCAACAGGACCAGCAATTTGCTACATGTATATCTTAAGGTGATTACGATTCATTTTGCGAGTTGTGTACGATTCATCTATTAATGTGGATACCACTTTACCTCAAAACTATTTCTTATTTCTCAACAGTACAGACTATTATCGTAGCTCCTTCAGAGCTGTGGTAATCACACGGGTGTACGTGTCGCCCTGTCACTAATAGATTGATGGAATGTTTGAAACTAGCTTTTCATCTATGGGCTATTTAAAAAAACTTTCATTTTTAGAAAATAAATCGAAGTGATTAAATTATACAATTGCTTTTTTACAGTAGATAAGTGTTGCAAAGTATTCATACAGGCCATTCTTCAGCTATTCACGGGTAGCTGAATGAATCTGCTTTCTAGCAATACCAATCTGTAAAATTTAAATGATGTGGGTTGTTAATCCATATAAAAATATTTTGTCATATTACCAGCACATGTACAATGAAAATGTTTCTTAGGCCGAGCTATTATTTGTTTAGGCAGCAAGTTATGATGTAGCAAAAAGCAGATGTTTGTGAAATTAGTTTGAGAATGACCGGTGTTTTATTTTAAATAGTTTGATTTGAGATATGGGTAAAAATCAGGTAGCATGAGTATTCAATATTATTTTAATGAACAATAAAATATTCCCCGTTACATGCTGCATCTGTCTCTAAAGGACATAAAATGTAATTCATTCATACTGTAATCATGCTGCAGAAACCTGCAGTCTGCACCTTATGGATCACAATTACCTTTGATAGTTTTTGTATTAATTGTAGCCAAGTACATCTCTAATAAAGTTATGGTTTGGTTGTTTCTTTTGTGTTTTGTGTGTATTTTAATGTGCTTAAATAAAGGATGATATGGTATACTCAACCAGTCATTTGATCTTCTAATGAAATGAGACAATGAATGCTCAAAAGTTGGCAGTGCCTTTAACAAATCACAACCTTGGTTAACTATTGTGTATTTTTTTAATGTAATACTCTGCATGTAGATAGATCATTATATGTTCTTCAGCATTCAAGATTTTACCCTGCTGACATAAGGCTTGTATATTACACTGCTGACATACAGCTTGTCTACAAGTTCTTCTTGAAAATAAAACTAAGAGACTACTGAATTCTTGAGGAAGAAGCAGCCACATATTCTTTGATGATGATCTCTTGATGTAGAGGATGGTGATGATGTGGGGCTGCCAGATGCACAGATCGTAGACAACTTGAAAAATCTGGTGATGGATATGGTTGGAAGAATATTGGAGAGAGCCAGATCTACAGGTAGGTAGGTGCCAGAAGTGCCACGGAAAAAAAATGCTGCCTAAAAATTATTGAATACGATTAAAGGTGCAGTGAAATGAGTGAAGATAGATGGATTGAGGAGACCGATCAGAAGCTTACCCGGACAGGAAAGGAAGGATGAAGGAAATTGAAGGGAAACCATCAGGGAGTTTAAGGTAGCTATGGAACGGGAGCTTCTGTTGGAGACCTCTAACCGTAGATTACTCACCTTATGAATATTCCTAAGGCATCAGACTGGATCTGGAAACTTTTGAGCAGTACCTCTGCATGCCAGTAGGTGGCGCCATGCAGCTCTGCACTGACGCCGTTCTGCTCTGGAAATGACGTGCGGACCCAATATATGCGCCACTTTCACGCGCTGACGCCATTTCCTTTCTTTTTGCACCACCAGACTCTGATCCTTAGCGACTTCTCATCTCTTCAGATACTTTATTACCTCAAAACTCTTAATAAATTAAATGTGCCAAGGGAAATGTCCCCTCCCACGAGAACAGACGTTAGGCCCTGTAAGGAGTGTCAAAAGCAAATGTCTGTGATAAACCTCACCAGGTTTGCCTTTGGTGCCCGGGATTGAGCCATGACTCCAAGGCCTGTAGTGACTGCGCATTGATGAACCTGAAGGCCTTACCGGATCGTAAGGTGAAGCTCTTTGACTCCAACTTCATGTTGTGACTGGTCCTAATCCAAGGGTTGATCTCAGTCTTGTTCACAGTCTAGGAGCTGATCCCGAGGTCGATCGTCTTCGCGTTCCAAATCTTCGGGTAAGTCAAACAAGAGGCATACAAAAAACAAACAGGGCTCTGTCCCTTCCCGCCGCTCTGAAACACCTGAGACTGTACGCGGGCCGTCCCATGACTGTCGATCTTGCTCCAAAATTGTTTGACAGCAGTGCCCATTCCACAACTTGTCCCTGCACAACCTGAGTTTCTGGGGTTTTCTGCGACTCCAAATTAGATCCAAGAGTTCCGTGAAACCATGCTCTGACTCTTTGTTTCCCTCCCGACTCCCTCAGTCTTCAGGCCCCACAGAGCCAAAAGGCCCTCTATCTGGGATACAGCCAACAGGTTCATCCTGTGTGCCAGTTGGACCTTCCGAACCAATCGCCGGACTGCTTCCGGTGCGTATACCGACCCAGCCTTTGCTCCACAACCCACACTAGTTTCTGATGCCGACTCCATTGACACCGTAGAAGGAGGTGCCCATTGTGCTCTCCAACACAGAGTCGACGCCGCTGCGACCTCAAGCCAAGGCCACATTCACTTTCCATCGAACTACACCCTACGCCACTTGATATTCCACCTCCACAAGAAGGCCCCACACATTGCATTCTTTGTTTGTCACTGATTCTGACAATGATTATGATGCAGGCAACGAAATTGGCCAACACCATGTCAGCCTGCCAAATTCCTCCGGGTCAGTTTGTTGCTCAGTAAGGCCTACTCTCCACAGCCTCAATTCTGAATGCTTTAATAGCGCAGAAGATTGAGGTGATCAAGTGAGGGAAGGTAAGGAAGGGAACAGCTGGGAAGGAGACCTAAAAAGTAAGACATCAGCGTTTCTGTGGTATCTTCCCTAACAGATATATACATACAACATCCTAACAAATGTGTTACCTGCAACAGCAAAAAATCTCAGCCTTGAACTAGAGGAATTGTATATGTAATATGTCCATGTACCATTACTCGCCTAATAACGCTTTTCTGCAATTGCTGGAAGGGAAGTAGTGTTATTTATCTATTCCATAAAATACCATAAGAACATCTCTTTACAGTAGCTATGAGGATAGAACACATGCATCACCCAACAGTAATGGTAAAAAGCCTTGCATCACAGGGGAGAGCAAACACTTAGGAAATCTATAAAGAACGCCTGTTAAATGGCAAAATTATAAGATATGGGTATAGTGTGCACAGAGTACAGTGGATCCCAGAGGCTTACAGAGGTTTAGGTAGATAATACAAGACAATACTAAAATCTCTATTTGTGGTCGTCTGGTCAAGCAGTTAGGCTTATCAGATGGCTGTGTTAAGCATTTGTTGTTACAAGACCAATAACAAGGGACCCCGAGAAAAACAAATGTAGGCAGGGACTCTCGGGAACAACAATAAGGAAAAGTCCACCCTCCAGGGCAAGGGAGGAAGGTGTCACCTGCCACAGGATAATAATGGAGCGTAGCCACGTCTCCAATAGATAACAAATGGGAGATTGACTTAGATCAGGGGAGAATATGATGCACAGCAAATAACATCTAAACAAAAAATACAGTACAAAACAATGTTTATTTAGAGGTATTGTAAGTACATGTTATTTAACTTTCAGATGTGTCCCTCTAGCTCTATGGGATCGCTTAACCCGGTATATAACCGGTTTCATTTGATGTTTGTGAGTATGCGGAGTGTATGAATGGTAAGACTGATGAAAGTATATGTGTATGTTTTTTGCCTTTTAGGTTCATTTCTCTGTATAGAGCTCTTCTGTGGGGATATATGAGAATTTACTTACTATTCTTATCAGCCCAGACTTATCTATTGTGTTTGTTCACTGTATATAGGCTTTGTGTATATTGTCTTCTCATTTGCTCCATGATTTATCATCTGAAAATTAAATAACATGTACTTTACAATACCTCTAAATAAACATTGTTTTGTACTGTATTTTTTGTTTAGATGTTATTTGCTGTGCATCATATTCTCCCCTGATCTAAGTCAATCTCCCATTTGTTATCTATTGGAGACGTGGCTACGCTCCATTATTATCCTGTGGCAGGTGACCCCTTCCTCCCTTGCCCTTGAGGGTGGACTTTTCCTTATTAAGCATTTGTTGTACAAACTCAGGCAAGAAATGATAGCACACACTCAAAAACTGAATCCAGGCCAATTGTTTTGTATAAAAAGTTATTTGGTTATTTTATTTCTAGAACCAAGAAATACTCAGTTGCAGGTAAATAACAGTTTTCAAAGTAGTAATACTTTTCAAAATGCAGTAGGAATAGTTTACAGTCTTGGGAATACTTTTGTATTGTCAATCAGAAATAGTAACAATTGATACTTGAAAAAGATACAGTTGTATGCAATACATAGAATGCAATGCAATCCTAAGGAAGGAAAACAGTGTTGTGCATTAGTAGGTAAGTATCTGACTTACTCTTCAAGTCTCCGAGGGTTTAGACCAACACTGGGCATGGTTCAGTTTAAGGTAAGTACTGCACCACCAGGGTACTGGGGCAGCCGGGTGCAGAGGTCACTGAGCCCAATGTTAGTCAATGGAGACTGGGGTCACCCAAGAAGGTGTGGGATTCAGTATCCACGGCGGTCGATACTGGCAATTATATTTGCCCTCGCGGTCAACGGAGAGCAATGGAGATGAATAGGATTCAGTAAACTGCCAGCACCGCCACTGTCGCAATCTTCATCACCAAGTTACCTTGGATCGAATGGAGGCACTGCCAACCCAGCAGTTGCAGTCGTGGGGATGGAGGAGTTCCACTGTCGTCGGGCCGCCACGTAGAGGCGCGATCATGCAGGCGGGGCAGGAAGAGGCCGACAGGGCCACTTGCAGGAGGGTTCCCGTTCTCGGGAACGGAGCTGTGAACAGCTTGGGTCGTTGGGCTGAAAGGATCGATCTAGGTCATGGAGGCTGTCCAGCTGCTGTGCTTTCTTCTGGCAGGGCAGAGTCGAGTCGACACAAGTGTCAGTGCTCTACCACTGCGGTTTTGGGGTTCTTTTGCAGTAGTGAGTCATGTTCACACAAGTGTCTGTCCTCAACTGCTGCAGTTCTTGTAGCGGCGGATGCCGGGGACTAGGGCTTCTAGCCCACAGTGAGGTTCTTGGTGATTTCTAGAAGGCTGAAAGATCTCTGGGGTTTCTTTGAGGCCTTGCAGGGTTTCTGTAAGGACAGCAGGTCCAGTTGTCGAACCAGTTACAGGTCGCAGGGTTCTTGTTGAGTTCAGTCTGCAGTGGTTCAGTTCCTTGTCCGGCAGCGGTCTTCTTCCGTCTTCTAATTTGGTCTGTCAAATCTGAGGATCAAGGTTCAGGGTTGCCCTTAAATACTGAATTTAGGGGCATTACATGTACTGGCAGATGGTTGCCAATGGGCTACTTGCCTTTAGGGTGACTACACCTTTAGAATGCCCCCTGCCTTTGGGAAGGGGGCATCCCCTTAACCTGATTGGGTCGAATCCTTGCTTTCAGGATAGAGGATTTCCTAAGGAGAGAGTCATCTCGATCCAGGGTACCGTAGGGTTGGTCCTGGTAGTGAGGGGACACACCACTCCTGATAACTAATTTTCCCGCTGACCTTGCTGCCAAAAGTGTGGCTTGGTCAAGGGCATCTCCACTAGCTGAATAGACCCAGGCTAGCATATCAAAGGGCTTGAAGCCTTTGAGGCTCACCGCCCTGAATGCTGCTCCTGGGTAGGTGTGAAGCCTCTCCACCCCAAGCCGCCTTTGTTTCTGACCCACAAGAGCACAAGGGCTCCCAACTCAAGGGGTCAGAAACATGTCTGTGTATGGCATACTGGTGCAGACCAGTCAGCTGGACACAAGTGAGTTGACCGTTTTTCAGGGGGCATCTTTAAGATGCCCTCTGAGTGCATTTTGTAATAACTCCAACACTGGCATCAGTGTGGGTTTATTATGCTGAGGAGTTTGATGCCAAACTCCTTAGCATTCAGTAAAGCCATCATGGAGCTGTGGAGTTTGTAATGACAGACTCCCAGCCCATGTACTCGATATGGCTCCACTGCACTTACAATGTCTGTAATGGCACAGACACTGTAGGGGCACATTGCTCATGCAGCTGTTCCCTTACCTGTGGTATAGTGCTCCCTGCCTTAGGGCTATGAGGTCTGCTAGAGGTGTGACTTACCTATGCCACAGGCAGTGGTTGGTGGGCATGGCACACAGAGATGTTTGCCATATCGACTCTTAAGTTTTGTCTGCACCAAAACACATAGTCTGCAATGGCAGTGTGTAGGTGTTTGGTGAAGGGTCTCTGAGGGTGGCACAATTCATGCTCCAGCCCTTGGAGACCCTCTATGAGCACACGGCCCTTGGTATCACTGGTACCTTTTTCAAGGTACTTACATGGGAGCCAGGGGTGTGCCAGTTGTGGAAACAAAGGTACAGTTTTGGGAAAGGCACTGGGAACCTGATTGGCAGGGACCCAGTGCACACTCAAAGTGCATAAGATATCAGGCAAAAAGTGGGGGCTAAACAGGCAAAAAGGAGCACTTTCCTACACCCCCTCCCCCAGTCAGATCTGCTTCTGACTGCGAGGTGCAAGTGTATGTAGTGGAAAGATCTACACCGATCCTCCGTATGAGCCCGAATCCTGGGACCAGAAGCGGAAGGCTCAGCTGCTTCTACACAGAACCTCACATGCACCCAAATGGCACCATTTGCGATTCTTAAAGCAGAACAGCGAATTGCCCAGAATCAATTACCCAAAGTGTCAATACACAACACACAAAAGCAGGGGGGGGGGGGGGGGGGTTGGTTGGTTGGTTGGTTGGTTGGTTGGTTCCTGGGCACCCTTACCACACCGCCGAATTCCTCCAGGCACTCTCTCTTTCCACTAAATGAGCTGGAATCAGGAATAATCTGCTCTGCGCGGGGGGGGGCAGAGCTGATATTTATAGCCCTTCCGGTTGTGACATCCTTTCGTCAATATCAGCGATGCGTGCGAGCCAAACGCTCGCCTTTGCTCATGGTGTTTGTAGTTTCTGCTCACATTGATAACCCCTACTGCTTACAGTATTAAAACACCCTTTGTTTTGTTGTGCACATCTCTCCTGTGCCACCACTCCAATAAGAATTGGAACATGTTCATATACCTCACCATACTGGAATCAGAAGTATTTATATCTCCTGTTGACTTGGCTGGTAGAATCCTGAAAGCGTTCATATTGTTAATTTTCAGCGCCCTATTTCTGGTCTATCACACTACATGATAAGAATTGGTATGGTGACCTCCAAGACTCTAGTGGCTTAGATACCTCCCTCTGATTATGGCCTACTCATACCACCAGGTCCTGCTACTGAGGAGAGCACTTCTTTTGAGTGGTCATGCGGAGAATGGCTGAAGTTCTGACCACCATCTCCCCACCTTAGAGGTCAAAACCAATGTGTTGACCGAAGTGCTTCAGCCATGGCAAACCACTTCTGAGTGCCTGCTACCATTTCATGAGACACTCACTGATACGCTCTTAGAGGCCTTGGCCAAACCTTGCTCCAGTCCCCCAGTGATTCGCAAAAGTGCCAGTCGCCACCGTCTTGCCCAGGCGACCCTGCATTTTTATCTCAGCACCCCTCTTCCAAAAGCTTAGTGATGCAGGAATCTAGTACTCCGACAAACATCAACACTTTTCCAACTATATCCCCCCCCGATTTGGAACCTAAACGAGTTGAGATTTTTGGTAAGAGGGTATTTTTTTTCAACTAGTTTGGCCCTTAGATCCGTCCTTGCCAGTTGCCTGCTGGGCCACTATTCCCATGCTTTTTAGGATACAGCGGCCGAAGTTCTCCTAGGTGTACCATAAGTTCTCTGGCCTGTATGGTATCCAGTGCTCTTAGGCTTGGGCAGGCTGCCCCTTTGTGAGGACCTGCTGTTGTCGCAATGGAGCAGGGTTCTGCACCCAAGCCTTGGCAGTCTCCACCTTCATGCTTGGAGATTGAGCTGCGACAGCTGAACACCTTCGACCTTCCTCCAGAGGTGCTGGATGTCATCTTGGCTACCAGGCATCTCTTGACAAAAACTGTATGCGCCTGTCATTGGGACAAATTTGCGTTTTGGTCCTGCACATTTACTATCAATAAAGTGGTCCCTATGGGGGAAGTGTAACCCTTGACTTCAGCAGCATTAGTATTAAACAAAAAGAAAAACTCTCTAGTGAGTAAGTTTAAGTTGTGCATTTAATTTACCAAATCCCATTTTATAATGGAAGAATGGATTTCAACAGTGTAACACAAAATGTATACTTTTCTAGAAACAAGGTGCTCCTAAAAGATGACTGCGCAGTGAAGGTGATATATAGTGAACAAAAAGTGTGTGCTATATACAAGAATATACATATGTGACTAATAGGGACAATAAGATGTTTGTAGCCAACACCCATAATACGAGTATCGAAATCCACCATCAAATTTTAAAAGAACACAGTCCACATATGTTTTTGTCGAGGTTTCGACCCCTAAGCATAGTTATTTAGAACAGGGTCATCATCAGGATGGAAAAATATATACAGGAGACTCCAAAAGATTGGGGAAAGAGTCCCACAATCAAAGGAGTATCAAACACTATTTCATGGAACAACTTCAAAGTAGATTTAGCAAGCAGGGAACTGTAACCAGGTATCCCAAAGATGAGACTTGATCTGTCAATCTACTAGGGATTGCATCATGATTATAAGCAAGTTGGGTAAGTTTTGACGAGAGGACCCCAAAGTCCTTCAAGGGATTTGCACCTGCGCATTCCACAAATTAAACAAGTAAACGGTGTGTCCTCAGAACCGGATTCAAACCTGGTGAGAGGATGGTTACTCTAATGAATAAGTCTGTCATCTATAGTGAAAATAAAGCCTTTTGTTGAAACTAGCTGATGTGTTTCCGAAGCAACCCAAACACGCTTCTCACTCACCAATGAAAAGAATCCATCATATACATTGGATGAGGTTAAAAGCATAAATCGCGCTCCCCAGGTATGTCTCTTACACCGCAGCCAATTGGTGCAGCACATGGCAAATTGACCCCCTTCCATGTTAAGTTATCTGACATTCTGTTGCTTTTGTCTTTCCCAACAAGGCTTTGCTTTGGGCACTGTTAAAGGGTACCTTTCGGCTCTTTCTGCCTTTTTACGGTTGCCGAACCAGCCCTCATTATTTAAATCCCCAGTTGTGATTTTTTTTTTTTAAAGGCCTACAGCACTTGATTTCTCCTTCTCTCTTTGTCATGCCACAGTGACACCTTAACTTGGTCCTCACATATTTGATGTGCACTCCCTTTGACCCCCTTCACAGCTGCCCTTTTTGGCTTTTCACCCTCAAGACAGTGTTCCTTGTCTCCAGTACATCAGCTCTGCGAGTGAGTGAGCTGTAGGCTCTCTCTTCCAATCTGCCATACATTGCCTTCTTCCCAAACTGGTTCTGCAGTAGCGCACATCTATGATGCCATTCCATGTCAGTCAAACCATCATCCTGCCGGCGTTCTATGCCCTGCCTCACTTCTCTAAGGAGAAGGAGACACTCTATTGCTTGGATCCCAAAAGAGCGCTGAGCTTTTACTTCATGCCAAAAAACACAGGGACGGCGATCAGCTTTCTGTAGGGTTCGCTGTAGTGCAAAAAAAAAAAAAAAAAAAAGGCAGGGCCATGTAGAAAAGGACCCTCCTCCCAAGTTTGTACTCTGCATCAAGATCTTCTATGCACTCTCCATAGGGCACCCTCTGGAAGGACTGGATGCTCACTCCACCAGTGCCAAAGCTGCTATCACTACCCTAGCATGCGGAGTGCCTGTTCTGGACATCCATGAGGCTGCTACATGCGTGTACTTCATGCGTTCACAAAGCACTACTGTCTGGACAGCCAGGCTCGCTGAGAGGGGCATTTCGCCTGCTCGATTCTATAGTATTTTTTGGATTGAGCTAATTCACCTACCTACTTCCTTATAACTACTTCTCTGGTATCTGTTCAAATGGAGAGGAATCTGTTAAAAGTCTCTTTATCAGGAAGTGGTCTCTGGTAGAGACTCTAACCCCAGATTCCTCACCTATCTGCCTAGCCTCCCTATTCTGTGAATTGGACTCTATCCAATAATAAGATCCCAATTCTAGGAATTTGCACACTGGTCAAAGCGAATTTGTTGTTGGAGCTCTGCATCAGAGGGCATAGATAGCCATTGTAGGAGAGTAGGATCTGCTTATAGTTACCCCCACTTTTTGCTGATGTCTCACTGTTTTTGGCCTAGTCTGACTGGGATCCTGCTATTCAGGACCCCAGTCTATCTGCTTTCTCCTATAAATTGATTGCATGTACTTTAGGTACACTCCAGATTGGATTCTGGGGTACCCTGATCAGTCCCTAGTATATGGTACACCATGTACCCAGGGCATAGGTACCCCAGAGGCCTCCCAGGGGCTGAAGCATGTATTGTGCCACCCCTGAGAGGCCATTCAAAATGACACCACAGGTCTGCTACTGCAACCTGTGTAAGGAGGTGCATGCACCTTTACTTAGATATAGGTTACCTATATCTACTCTAAATCACTGCACATATAAACCTCTCAGTCACCCCTATGGCAGGCCTTATCAATCCTGAAGGCAGGGTGCTGGGTTTTACGTGAGAGGGTGCCCCTGCATGAGCAGAGCCCCTCTGCAGCCTTCGGAATCTATTCCCCGGGGTTGTCTGTGATGCAGCCAACCATATATACTTAAGTTTGTCTGAAAGATAGGGTTTATGATGTGCCAGGAAGTGTGGCGCCTTGCTCTGTTTGCGTTATGTATGTAACTAAGTATGTAGCACGGTGCAGCCAGGATAGGGGAGATACCCTAAAACCCCTATGTCTGTGTGGGCAAACCCGCACAATTAGAGAGAAACAAGATTCTCGGGCACACGTTATTGGGTAAGTATGCTATTACGCAAGTCTTTGTCATCACAGTTACTCTCATAGATGGTCCATTCACGATTAATAGGAATTTTTCAATTCATTTAATATTTAACATTGGCAGACACAACCAGCCAACACGTGTTTCGTCACAATGGGAGATATCCCGTGACTTCTTCAGGGCTGTTTAACAGAACACGTATGGTGTTTTCATGGAATCGCCTCGCCGTGATAATTCCGATCCGGCTGGTCTGGGTTAAGCAACCGAAGAAAAGATGTAAGTAAAGCCGAAAATCCCTGTGTGGAGATCTTGAATTGAAAGTGCCTGTTAAGTGTAGATCGGCGGATGCGCCGTCAAAAGATACCGCTATAGCCGAAATCAAAAGGTGCAGCTTGGGGAGCAATTAAGCGGCGGGTGCGCCGTCAATCACAATCTTCAGCGTGTGAGCTGATGTCAGAACCGGATGTATGACGATATCACGCATGCATTACATCGCATGCCAATAGATCGCGGTTTTAACAATGCAAGTCATTACAACGACTTGCGTTGGAGGGCGCTGGACTTAGGAGTAGTTTAATTTACTATTCCAACTCCAGCCTACGTACAGTAGGGAAGGTGTTGGATAGTAAATTAAAGTACTCCTTGGCCTATAGCGCCCTCCACTGCAAGTCGTTGTAACGACTTGCGTTGTAAAAACCTCGATCTAATGGCATGCGATGTAATGCATGCGTTCTAAAGGCTGTTTCCCGTCAGAACCAGGCACTTGTCCTCCTCTGTTTCGGAAGTGAGGAACAGAGGAGGACCAGTGCCTGGTTCTGACATCAGCTCACACGCTGAAGATTGTGATTGACGGCGCACCCGCCGCTTAATCGCTCCCCAAGCTGCACCTTTTGATTTCGGCTATAACGGTATCTTTTGACGGCGCATCCGCCGATCTACACTTAACAGGCACTTTCAATTCAAGATCTCCACACAGGGGATTTTCGGCTTTTACTTCTTTTCTTCGGTTGCTTAACCCAGACCAGCCGGGTCGGAATTATCACCGGCGAGGCGATTCCATGAAAACACCATACGTGTTCTGTTAAACAGCCCTGAAGAAGTCACGGGATATCGCCCATTGTGACGAAACACGTGTTGGCTGGTTGTGTCTGCCAATGTTAAATATTAAATGAATTGAAAAATTCCTATTAATCGTGAATGGACCATCTATGAGAGTAACTGTGATGACAAAGACTTTGCGTAATAGCATACTTACCCAATAACGTGTGCCCGGGAATCTTGTTTCTCATATATACTTAAGTGCATTATAACCTCGCGGTAAATGCTAACTTTAAAACGGCTGCTTAGAAACATGTTGTGTTTGGTGTCAAACACCTTGGAATCATACCTCCACACCAGTAACTGGTGTGGGAGGTATGATTCCTCCCTTGTAGTACCACTACTATGGGGCACCGGTCTACCCGGTACCAGCTTTCTCGACCTGGGCAGCACAAAATGGATGCTGCCAGCCACAGACACGAGTCTGCCCTCCTGCTGTGTCGTGTAGTTCCTATAGTACCCATGCAAGACCTGCGCGTTTGGATAACATAAACCGTGGGCTTGGTGATAGACCGGCTCTGTGCACCCCCACCGCGTATGTTAGCCCGATTTGCATTAGCTAGCTCACAGTGCCACTAGAATCTCCTCTTATCGGGGAGAGATTAGTTTCTGGCAACCTTAGACCATGACAACCCTAATGCCTCAGAATCGTGGAAACAATGTACTACCTTTCGCTCAATCACTCGTGCTTACTTATTCGGTTTGTCTCAGAGAGTTACACAGAATAAACAGTCTGGGCGTTTCAATAAGTATTTATTGAACAGTTGTTATTCTAGTGTAAAATATATGTGCTGCAGCAACCAGCAGACAATAGCAGAGATATATTATCAGCAGTACGATAAAAGCAAAGGGATAGAACAGTTCTACCATATTGCAATAATCATGAATACATGAGTATAAAACGCATTATGAAAGTGCGCGTAATCCTACGATGCCTAACTAGATGTACCTGAGTGTACCTAGCATATGTGTAGGTCTAAAAGCCTAGGAGCCAAGAATCCTTCTAGGATTTAGTCGAACCCCCATACCTAAATAGAGCGAGTGTGAGACCCCGTCCTGGTCTCGAGTTGGACACCCCGTAAGGGCTGTGTCAGACCGCTGTCAGCTGGAGCGACTGCATGCAGGAGCCTCAGCGTCTCTGGTCAGCGTGTCAGCATGGAAGTCTCGGGTCCCTCTGTCTTACTGGGGTAAGATGTGGTATATTTATACCCTGAAGACTCTGGTTGCTTCGTATGGTTTGTATTGGCCATGTTAGACTTGAGGAAGACGTCAGCGGTGTACTTTGTACATACATATTATGCAGGTGGTGTATTCCTAGAGAGCCATGCATAATTGATGAGTACAGTGTGGGCCTATGTTTGGGAAAAACCCTGCTGTATTCAAAACCACAGAATAGATAACGTTCAGCCCTCAGAGCACGTTGTGTACTAGTGAGGACCAATGTAGGTGAAAGATCATGCCTATATAAGGAATCATGACTATAATAGGACATGTACAGTTATGACCGTAATGGGGCATATGCGGCTTTGACCATAATAGGGCAAGTACAAATATGACCGTATTAGGGCAAATATGAATACGTCCATTTTAGGGCATGTATGAACGGGTCTACATTAGGGCCTCTATACGGGACATAACAGCTGCTGAGCCAAGCTCGAGCAGAGGAAGGCCTGACAATAGGTTTCCTGTCACAGGGAGGTGTGACCACCTCCCAGACAGGCTTTAGTGTATTGGGGCTGGGTGGGTGCACTCTTAGAGTGCCAGAAAGTCTGCACTGGGGGCACATTTGGTGTCCCCGTGCATAGTCCAGCTCAAACCGGTTGCAGGAGCCATTGGCTCCTGCTCTGGCGCGAAACTGGACAAAGGACATGGGTGTAGCCACCCTCTGTCCTGACCCTCCCTAGGTGGGTCCCCAGAGTTAGTCCAACCCCCCTTCCTTGGGTATAAA